>JACAVU010000002.1:28427190-29027190 GCA_014183005.1 Castanea mollissima | reverse complement strand
TTAAAATGATAATGATTTTTTGATAGGTAGATAGTTGAGAAGAGAGGTTCAAACCACAGCATAGAATGACGAGCAAATTTATGTGAGTCCAAAATAGAATAACTCCACGTTTATCTTAATTTGAAAGTACCCCTAGGATAATGCTCCTTATTGTACTAAGTTTGTATATGGATGTCTAAACATTTAACATTATAGATAGTTTTTTCAATATAAACACAATGATTAGAAATTAGATTTTATTGAACAAAGGCACTAATACTTTGTTCAGTGATTTAGGGAAGCTTTTAATCATAATGAAAACCTCAAGCAATTTTGGTACATGAACGAACGCATTTCATTTCAGTTCCATACTTAAGTCATCCAATCTGATCAAGCATACATATCTATCAGCTAATGTTATAAACCAAAGCAGAAGGCAAAAAAGTGATTATAAAAAATTAAAAAATTAAAAAAGAAAAAAGAAAAAGAAAGGCTACTACTCACAGCATCTTCCATGGTAGCACGCCACCCTTGCATTGATGACAACCCATACCTAAGTCGGTCATTCTCACCATCTTCTGATACCTTCTCAGTTTTTGGAGCACTCAGATATATCCCCATTTCTACCTTCGACAATACCAATTCCCATCAATATTAAGTATTAACATACATACATGAGCACATAGATTACATTATGCAATATTTTCCTGTGGAATAGTCCATTTTTATGACACTAGGAATTACATGAACACAAGTATACATACATACATACATACATAAATGGATATTTTATATATATATAATATATATATATATATGAATATTACATATACAAATTGACATAAGTAATTCTAATTCACATCACAACAGAAAAGAAAAGGAATCCAAATCTCAGCGAGTGGAGTGAAGTGATTGAGTTTAAAAAATTCTGAAAAAGTCATGACTCGTGTTCAATTTTCCAACGCTTTCTCGGCAAACAAACTGACAGTATAACCAACAATAAACAATTGAAAAGAAAAGAAAAGAAAAGGAAAAAACTAGTGTGGATTGCGGATGATGAATAAGCAAAATGATCCGATAAAAAAATGAGAAAAAAAAAAGTTAGGGTTTGAGTCTTTGAGATACACACTTAACTTACCAGGCTTAGCGACACCGATAGAGAGAGAGAGAGAGAGATATTATTTGTATCTGTAGAGACTAAAGGAGAGGACTATAAAAAATTAAAAATGATCGATCATTCGGTTCTGCTTGCGTTTCTTTTATATTTTATACCCAAAACCAAACAAAATGGTTGTTAATTTATTTGTTTCGCTTTCGACTGTTATTATACCAGCGGCATGGTCACGCGCTATGCACGTGCTCTAACTTTTTAAGTAGAACCATTCCATGGGGAGCGGCTCACCTTCTCCTGTTTCCCCCTTTTTAGACAGATGAATGACACCTGGAAGCAAACTGATCCAACAATTTTTTTTTTAAAAAGCCAACTTGGAAAAATACAACAGTGACCTAACTGCCTCTTCCTTTTCTCTCACTATGCAATTGTGCAGCATCACCACGCCAAACTAAACACGTAGAGCATAAATGGAAAGCCCAAAACCAACCATATTAGTCAAACTAAAATCCCAAACCATCTATGAAAGTTAAATCTCACCATTGACGACCCTATCATGTGCTTGCAAGAAAATCAATAGTTTTCCATTTTCGATTTTCAAATCAAGTTCGAAATCAGTGAGCTTTTTCGTCGTTGAGGTTTCAAATCTCAAATGCTTTTCATTAAAAGCTTACCCACAAAATTTTTCAAATTTCGCATCTCCCTCTCTGTCAAAATCTATCATTGTTGAAGCTTTTCAGATTTGCATGTATTTTTTCTGTTTTTTTTTTTTTTTTGCTTTTCAGATAGTGAAAATCAAATGATTTTTACTCTTCTTGTTGTGTTTATTTCTATAGTTTTAAAATGATGTTCAACTTGAGGAATTGAGAGATTTGTGAATTTTGAAAACCCCTTCAATCTTTAAATCTTCAACCCTGTAGGAGCATAAATAAAAATCTGAATAAAGATTTTTAAGAGAGAGAGAGAGAGAGAGAGAGAGAGAGAGGTGAAACAAGAGAAAAAGCAAGGGAAAATGGGAGAAGGGAGATTGAGGTGGCCGATAGCCCAAAAAGCTCCATAGAAGGATGGGTAGCTGTAGAAAAAGATAGAAAAAGAAAAGAGAGAAACACATAAATTGAGAGAGAGACATGGGCTTTTCTTTACCTTTGGATGATTGGTGTTCCAGATGTCATTCATCTATCTAAAAAGGAGGAAACAAGAGAAATAAAAACAGGGGGTGAGCTGCTCCTCATTGGATGGGATAAGGATGGCAATGGGGCTGAGCGGTTCCAAAGAAATAAGGTTTTTACCCTTGCTCCACATGGTTTTGTCTTATCCTATTCCCGTCTGACCCCGCTCCGCATGACAGAGGAAATTTCCTTGCCTTATCCCCACCCTTTGTGGCCCCATGAAGCCCTTCCCTACCCCATATAACGCTTCTTCTTATTGATTTGCCCACAATTATTACAACTGTTTTTAGTAAAATTTATTTCATTAATAAAAATATACTTAAAACTACAAATAAATTTATCCTATCAAATCAAACTAATTTTTAGCAAAAATTAATAATATTATTAAAATGTTTAACAAGACAATATCACAACAAAAACAAAAATATCATAATACAAAATTAATGATTCGTTAGTATATAAATTTGTTTATAATAAAGATAAAAGCAAATCTTAAAATTGGTATCTTATTTCCTACCCTGCTAAAGAAAAAAAGAGGCAGAAATCTTTATTGGTTATAATAAAATATACCGATGATATGTTTGTTTAAATAGTAAGGTTTTAAACTATGAAAAAATTACAATTTAACCATTTATCAATGCGGGGCGGGGCGGGGCGAGGCGGGATGGTTTGGGTCTAAAAAGTCTAGATCCATCCTCGCCTCGCCCCATAGTGCAAGGCTAAATAGACTCCATTAAAACCAATAAAGGAAAACAAGATTTAGTGTGGGTGTAAGCACCTGCAACATGGTGTCATCCTTGCGATTGGAAAGTATGTCTTGGCCTAGGATGGACTATGGCGAAGGGTGTAAATGAAGTCGCCACCTATTAGGTCTAGGAACCATAAATAGAACGTCCTTTGTGGAAGGACTAATCTTTTACCAGAGCACATGTCTGAAGTTTAAGTATGGGGATGGGAAGGTGTTAGGCACCCGACCCCACCCGACCCTTGGTCCAGTTTCCACTCATTGTGTTCCAAATCTTAATCTTATTAAAGGCAAGATCAATATGTTATTCTAACCCACACACATGCTAGCATGCATCTAAGACAGACAACATAGCACAATCATCTCAAACCTAACCATTCATCTATCATGGCATTTAAACACAAATCTCCAAGGGCAGAAACATCACAAGGTAGAATTAAACAAACATGTTAAAATATCTAGACCTCAAGGGCATAACATTCAACCAAACATGTTCATGTTATTTAGAAATATCAAGCTCATATCCAACTAATGCAAATTTATATGAGTGCATGACTTACCTCACTACATCACAACGCCTATGCGTTAATGCATGTTCATATTCATGTGCATGTTTATGGTATTCAAACAAATCAAAATCCTAATGGACATAAAAGAGATAAAACATACAAAACAAGACAAAACAAAGAAACAGAGACTCAATGACAGATTAAACTAGTTAAACAGAGGTTAGGAAATGTGAATAAAACAAAAGGAAAGCAAACATAAAGGATTAGGGTGTTCTGGGCAAGGATATGTGTGCGCATACATAGAGCATGCATACACAACTCAGTTGTATGCGTATGCATATCACGAGTATGTGTGCATATGCATAAAGCTGAATAGGATTAAATGGTTGCTACCAAATGGTCACTGCCGAACCTAAATCCCGATGAGATGGATAGGATTAAATGGTTGCTGCCAAATCTGAACCCTGTTGAGATTAAACAACTGTCACCAAATCTGAATCTCGAAAATCTGGATAGGATTAAACGGTTGCCACCGAATTTGAATCCAGAAAAGATGGATAGGATAAAATAGTCACTACCTAATCTAAATATTGATGAGATTAAATGACCACCGCTAAATCTGAATCTCAAAAAAATGGATAGGTTTAAACGATCACTGCCAAATCTAAATCCTAAAAAGAGGGATAAAATTAAACAGTCATTACCGATTATGAATCCTAATGAGATTAAACAACTGCCACTGAATCCAAATCTCAAAAGTTGGATAGGATTAAACGATCGTCACCAAATCTAAATCCAGAGAAGAGGTATTTTTGAAAACCTTAATATTTTGAGATAAAAGAGGTAGGATTAAACAATCGCTGCCGAATCTAAATCTTGAGAGACGTATCTTGAAAACCTTGATATTTTGAGAAAAAAATGACATTTTGGTATAATTATGCATAATATGTGTTAGGTAGTAGGGTTAGACATACTTAGCTATTTGCTTTAATTGCCATCTGATTCTGGTTTACTGATTAAATTTGAATTTGCCTTGCAGATTATGTCTAGATGATAAAGGTCTAGTGGGGATTATGGGAAGGCTCACGTTATTACTTCATCTCAAGGGGATTTGTTTGGTAGTGATGACGATACCATTTTGGCTAGTGAGCAGGTGGCGTAGACCCTCTAGAGGCATTTTGATTGAAGAGGTGATGATATTGCGCCCTTAGTCCCATACTAGTTCGAGCGGAGGTTCTTCATAATTTCCTCAGACGAGGAGGGAAGACACCCAAGGGCAACAAGCTTGGGGATTAGCTCATATTTGACTTGGATGCTGATTTGGAGGCTGATGAAGTGGTCGAGCCAGGCCCTTGCGCTCTTATATGTAGTAGTCGTAGACTGAGGTTTCCACCTTATCAGACCGGCTTAAAGGCCTATATTGGAGGGACAAATGATAGTATTAAGGACACTTATCTACAATATGATTTAAAGAGACATCCTTCCACTCAGGTGTGGAAGGATCAAGCATGCTCCTTTTTCCCTTCCATCTGTCAGTACGATATATATATATATATATATATACACGAAGGATAAATATATGTTTGTATCACTTACAAAACATACGCAGTGGAAAAACAATGGATCTACTTCATTCATAAATGTTAATATGCATTATATAAGTTTCAGAGTATAAGAACAAGAGAGTGTATCTTGGAGCGATAAATTTCAAAACCGAAGATCAAAAGCACTGGGAACACTTTCAATCTTCACTCCAATTCCACTAACGACCAAGATGTGTGGTCTCTCAATCATTTTTCAAAAGGAGAATGTCAAAGTGTTTAACACTCACATACACACAATTTCACAATAGTGTTATTCCTTTTCATCTTTCAGAATGTTTCTCCTTTTATATCTAACTGATCATCTAATTGGGTTGGCCTTTTAAGTCTTTCCAATTGGGCTTAAGTGTGTGGTTTGGAGTGAGACCAATAAGACACTAGTTCCAATGGGCCTTGGGCTTTTCCGTCAACTCTTGACAAATCCAAAGTTACCATTAACTATATTTAATGCCACTATATAAATATAGTTGTACTCTAGGCCTTATTTATAAATTATATCCCAATACTTTATTGTACATCCAACCCCTTCATAAAATATTCGTAGTAATACAAAGTCATGAAAGAAGACTGCCACTTTGTAGATTACTACATCTTAATTCCTTGAGTACTCGGTTTAATCCTTTAAATTATTCATCATATATTTATGAAATTCAATTCCATAAATATATACTTTAGTAACTCCTTACTAGAGTTTTTAGGCCTAACTCTCTGAATAACTAAACCTATTGAACTTATCTTAAGGGAATATTTTATATCTCCGTTAAGAGATTATGAATTCCATCTTAAGAATATATATTCCATCAACACTAAATGTGGCTGCTCAACATACTGAGGTTTTGACTGTTACTTTAGATCTCACTCCTGATATATCACAGCAACCTACACTTCATGATCAGGTCCATTATCATCTCAAGATTAAGAGTTCGTATAAATAGAAGTTATGAGATTTATTGCTCAATTGACAGTCATTAGGAGAACAATAAATCTCACAGCAGTCTAGTTCAATATGTTTTAACTCTTAAAACATATCAACATAGCAACTAGAAATCTTCATTTCCATGATCAAGACAAATCATCTTAGTTGATATGTTATAATCTTTGCAGATGAAATGTCCTTCATCACCGACTATGAAGTAAAATTCTAAGTTTATAAAAAACTTGTGATTTATATTTTCTGTGACTAAATCACATAAATCACTTACTATGCATCTCATGGACTATATGATAATGTCTTAATATTCATGTTGCCATTATTTTTAGATAATAATAAAACAAATTTATTAAATATAACATTTAGTCATACATAATGTCATACATAACATCATACAATAAGATTTAAGGGCACTAATCTTAACAATATATATATATATATATATATATATATATATATATTATATGTGCTGATAGACAGCTTTTCTTCAATCTTGAACACAAGGTGCTAATAGGGTCTGTGGCCGATAGCCATGGTCTTCATTTCCCACCACTTGTTTCGTGCATCTACTAATATATGCTATTGCACCTTTTTGATGGAGCAAGGGTTCGAGGCCTTTCTTAGTATTCCGCCTTGTTCCATAAGGCATGGGCTAGCTAAGGCTTTGGTGCAGTGGTTTCATACTGAGACAAGCACCTTTCACTTGAGCTACAGGGAGTATGTTGTCCTCCCCCTTAATTGGACGACCATCTTGTTCTTAGATTTGGAGGGAATTGATCCCAACTGAGTTTGTGAGCTTCGCCAGTGTGTGCAAGCTCTTGGGTATAGCTTACCCCCTTACCAGGGTGACTAGGAGGTATTTTAGGCCTACTAAGGAGCCTCAGATCTGCAGCATGCGGTGGTTAGAGGAAAACATACCTTGGGCAATAGAGCTGGACAAAGTTGCTCTCAGGCTGTTCTTCTTTTATTTCATTGATAGTTACCTGTTCGGCAACAATAGGTCAGTGTTGACTTGTAGGCTGTTAGTGGCCATGAGAGTGGTTTTCGTTATACGGGCTTACGATTAGGGGTCCCTTTCTTATGGATTCTTCTTTGCCTACTTGAGGCAGGCGTCACGCTAGGGCATTAGGAACCTTGAGGGTTACTGGCAGATTTTGACATGGTGGGCATATGAGTACATCCCGACCCTATGACCACAATATACTGCCCTTTCCATGACGATACATACTAGGGCATAAACTTGGTCTCTCTGTACTATTCTTAAAGTCGTTTTGACATAACAGACTACTATCAGTGCTGTGCTTGATTGCATTACTTGGAGTGAGATATGTAATAACACATAAGATGGAGGGTTGTTGGCTAGGCTCGAGGTCACTCCTGCTATGGCTTAATCGCGCGCACTGTGCTAATTTTGAGATTTGACGAGCTAGGAGTTCTTTTTGGCTGAGAGGACCTTCCATCAGGTCATGCTGATTTTTCAGAGTACCTAAAGATCCACCCCTTAAGATATCTTGCCTTGAGATGGTCTTGGACGACCCTACCTATACAATAGGATCCTTTGAAGGTTTCCTTACAGTGGACATAAATTAAGCTACCTAGTTTTTAAGGTCATCAGCTGGACCCATCTGTGATGATTGCCCTGTAAGTAAGGGCATAGGCTAGTTTGAGATCGCATGTGAAGACCCTTCAAGCTTAGGTGAGAGATCTTGAGAGTGATACTACTACCAAAAAGGGGTACACGTAGGAGGAGATTGCTAGAGTATTAGCTTATGAGAGGGAGTGATGGTAAAGAGAGCGGGAGAGCCAGATTGTTGCCATGGAGAGGGAGAGGAGCTAGCTTATTGCTAAGATAGGCATGCTCCAAGGGAGAGGAGCTAGCTTATTGCTTGTGCTCCCGATGCCTTATATTTCAGGTAAGGATCCTCCCATTTGGAGGCACAAGACCGAGTACATGCCAGTTCCTCCAGAACTTGTTGGTGGATGAGGATTTGCCCTCATTTCAATTTGGGCATGAGGCCCTACACTAGGGCAAGCTTCATGTGTCCATAGTGGTGACTCCGCTCAAGATAGTGAGTTTAATTCTTATGTGTCTTATTTCATAACCCTAATAAAAATTATTTCAATACTTGTTTACACACACATAACTTGTCCTCTTTTGTCCTTTAACCTCGGTTGGTGATGAGTGGGAAGATGGAAGGCTCCACTCAGGCCCAAATCTTCTAGAGTTCATCCCACCAACTCATATTCGGTGCCATCACCTATAATGGGTTTTGAGTACATTAAATGTTTGCTACCAATCCACTACGGGGTCCATTTAGGCCCTCAGTTGGAATCATAGCCACCTAGTTATGAGTGACTTACTTATCTATCCATTTAGCCTTAGAGAGCCTATCCAAACTAGAGAGATCCTAGACCTTATCACAAAGGATACATTTTGTGTCTCTTGTTTGTTTAACCATATATCATGTATTCACCTAATTCTAAAGAACAAATAAAAGATGTAAAAAATGGAAGGGATGACCCTAAAGTTATGGTATACCCTAAGATGTTATGGGATAAAAGAAAAGTTCTCACATATAAGAGGCTTGTCTCTAAATCCAAAAGTATATATTAACTTGAAAGGTTCATAAGATCGTAGCCCAATTGCTATCATAGGCCCAAGTGGAAAAACCCATTTTGAAAAAAAGGACTTTGGGCCTAAGGTAACAAATATGCTATGGACTTAGCATCCAAAATCCTACAAAGCCAATATCAACTTCCCTAATCTTAGGCCTCCTTGTTGTATTCCTAGACCCAAAGTCGTCGCCCCTGGTCCAAAGTTACCATTAATTATATTTAATACCACTATATAAATATAATTGCACTCTAGGCCTTATTAATAAATTATATCTCAAAACTTTATTATACATACAACTCTTTTATTAAAATATTTGTAATAATACAAAGTCATGAATGTTAACGGCCACTTTGAAGATTGTTACATCTTAATCCTTGAATATCTGGTTTAATTTTTTTAAGTTATTCATTATATATTTGTGAAATCCAATTTCATAAATATATACTTTAATAACTTCTTACCAAAATAGTTAGGTCTAGCATTCTAAATAACCAAACCCATTAAACTTATCTCAAGGGAATATTTTATATCTCTGTTAAGAGATTATGAATTCTGTCTTGAGAATATATGTTCTATCAACATTAAATGCGGCTTCCCAATATATTGAGGTTTTGATTGTGACTTTAGATCTCACCTTTGATATATCAAAGTAACCTACACTTCATGATTAGGTCCATTATTCTCTCAATATTAAGAGTTCATGTAAATAGAAGTTGTGAGATTTATTATTCATTTGATAGTCGTTAGGAGAATAATAAATCTCACAGCGGTCCAGTTCAATATGTCTTAACTCTTAAAACATATTAACATATTAACTAGAAGTTTCCACTTCCATGATCAAGACAAATTATCTTAGTTGACATGTTATAATCTTCGCAAATGAAATGCCCAATTTCATCACCGACTACAAACTAAAATTCTGAGTTTACAAAAAACTTGTGATTTATATCTTCTATGACTAAATCACATAAATCACATATTATGCATTTCATGGACTATAATAATGTCCTATTAGTTCATTTATAAATGGTCTCATATAATTAAACAATTTAATTATTTATAACATGCCAATAAATTATATTTTAGGGCATAAACCCCAACATGAACTTATCAAGGAATATTTCCTCCACCCATCAATCCTAGTACCTCCACCCATCAATCCTAGTACCTCCACAACATGAAAAACCCTTACTTTTATATCTCTCTATCATAGGAGATGCGGTTGGAAGTATGCTTGCACAAGAAGACGATGACAAGAATGAGAGGGCCATGAACTACTTGAGCAAGAAGTTCTATGATTATGAGACTAGATACACTCCCATAGAAAAGTCATGCTTTGTACTTATTTGGGCCATATAGAAATTGAGACATATCATCTTACATTTCCAAATATGGGTGGTAATAAGAATGGACTCATTGAAGTATCACTTTACAAAGCCTGCTTTGAGTGGAAGATTGTCAAGATGGTTGATCTTGCTGGTAGAATTTGATTCGAAGTATGTGGTTAGAAAAACTATCAATGGGAGCATCGTGTCGGATTTTTGTATCGAGAATCCTATAGAGGGGGAAGACAGTAAAGAAGACTTTCCAGATGAGGACATTTGGATGTTGAATTAGTGACATGGAAGATGTACTTTGATGGAGCCGTAAACCAATATGGGAATGGGATAGGAATACTCTTGATCATCTCGAAGGATCTCACATGCCTTTGGCAATCAAGTTGAACTTTGAAGCAATGAATAATATGGCTGAATATGAGGCTTGTATTGCCATAATGAGAGCTCTTCTAGAATTGAGGGTAAAAGAGGCCCAATTCTTGGAGACTTAACTTTGATTATAGCCCAAACACAAAAGTTGTGGAAGGTGAAGGAGGAATACTTGAAACCTTATCAACAATACTTGAAAGACTTAATTAAGACCTTTAACAAGATTGAGTATACAATCATCTCTAGAGCTCAAAATCAATTTCCCAATGCCTTAACTACCTTAGCCTCCATGGTTAAAATACCCAAGGGAGTATGGACACGACCGTTGAAGATTGAGCAAAGTTATGAGGAAGTGCACAAAGGGAAGACTAAAGCTTCGGTAATGACCATAGAAGAGGAGCAAGTTCCATGGTACTATGACATCATGAAGTTTTTGGAATTAGGGGCATATCCAAATGGTGTTGACAAGAGAGAACGTTGTTCCATTAGGATGATGACAACACAATACATCCTCTAAGGAGGACAACTCTATAGAAGTTCTTATGATGATATACACCTTCGTTGCTTAAAAAAGGAAGAAGATGAGAAGGTAATGGAAGAAGTTCATTAAGGGATTTGCGGCCCTCATATAAATGGAAGAATATTAGCTAAGAAAATCCTAAGGATATAATACTATTAGATATGATGGAGAATGATTTTGAGGACTATGTGAAGAGTTGCCATGATTGTCAAACACATATCAACTTAAACCACCACCTAGTGATTTGTATAGCATGACTTCTTCATGACCATTCTTGGTTTGGGGCAAAGATGTGATTGGGAGGATTGCTCCTAAGGCTTCAAATGGGCATGAATACATTTTGGTGGCAATTGATTATTTCACCCACTGGGTGGAGGCAGCCTCCTACTCTGTATTGAAGGCCTAGCATGTGGCTCGGTTCTTAGAAAACAACATCATATTCCAGTTTGGGGTACCCTAAGAGATCATATTTAATAATGGTTCCCACTTTAAGGGTGAAATTCAAAGGGTCATGAAAGAATATAGCATTGAGCATAATAAGTTTTCACCATATCGAGAACAAGCTAATGGGGTCGTAGAAGTAGCTAATAAAACTATGAAGAATATCCTAACCCAGATAGCATTGACATACAAAGATTTGGTTGAAAAGCATCCATTTGCTTTATGGGGTTATAGAACTTCTATCTGTGCATCGATTAGGGCAACACCTTACTCTTTGGTTTGTGGTAGTGAGGCAGTGCTTCCTATGAGGTGGGGATACAATCTTTGAAAGTGTTGGTGGAAACCAAGGTCCTAGAAGATGATTGGGCTAAACAATTGGCTTTGATAGATGAGAAGAGGGTCAGGACACAATATCATGGACAAGGGTACCAAAAAAGGATTGCTAGAGCATTTAACAAGAAAGTGAAATCGAGAAACCTTAGAGAAGGGGACTTGGTCCTAAATGTGCTTAAAGATGAAACTTTTGATCCAAGTGGAAAGATGAAGCTACGGTAGTCTGGGCCTTTCATCATCAAAAAGATCATGTCTAGAGGTGCTACAAGGATCATAGATTTGGATGGGGAAGAGATGCTTCGCCCAATTAACATGGATAGACTCTAGAAATACTACACTTAAAGAAAAGAAAAGGAAAAAGCTTGCTAGGTTGAAAACTTGAAAGGGCAGTCTAGGCAAAAATTAGGGGAAAAAACTATGGGCATGGCTAAATTTCCCGAAGGGACATCATGGCATGCCAAGGGAAAAAGAAAAGAAAAAAGAAAAAAGAAGAAGAAAAGAGATGACAATAAGCAAAGATAATGAAAAATTGATTCTCTCATTGCTCAAATTATAAGATAATAAGATTGTTTTCATAGGGGATTTGGAACATTCTAATCCTTTATTAAATTCAAAAACAAAAACACAAGAATTGTAGAAGTGCAAATAAGTAAAATATGGGGCATATCAAGGTGGTCACTTAGTCCTCCTTGCTTTCTTGCTAGTTTTCATGTAAGCTTTCTCATCCCTCAAAATCCACTTCACGTCATCTTCCAACCATTGCTTGTACCTTGCAGTGGGATAGATGTATCGAGGAGGAACAATGCCTTTCGTCACTCTACAATGTGGCCAAGCCTCACTAATCTCGCCCAAGATCCTATTGGTAAACACCTTGGTGCGGAAGGAACCTTCATCATCAGGAACTCTTTGACGCTCTCCGAATTGTCTTGAAAAGCACTCCAAGGAAGGGCCGAACCAGAAAAGCACTAAAAAACCAACCAAAGGTTGAGCTTTCCAAAGAAGCACCACCTGTTTGTTGTGGCAAAAAGGATGCCTAACACAAATTGTAGTAAGGAGGGGAGATCCCTACCTATATTAGGGAAGATGAAATTGTCAATCTCCGATTCACCCATGATAGCACCAAATTCTTCAATAATGAGGTATAGTTCTATTTTGTTGAAGTAGAAAACATGCCAAGAAAGGACCCAATAGTTGGCAGTAGCACAAAGAAGGGGCTTGTCCACCCTTATTTGAGGGAATGAAAAGACACAAGAATAACCATAAGGGGCGATGGAATTCTTAAAATCCAAACCAAGCCTCCTAATCCAATTTGAGACATTGAGTGAAGGGTTTTCTGTCATTATAAGACCTCAAAATTAGGGCTTTCTGGGTTGAAAATACGTTGGTGAAGGTTTTGGACTCAAACAACTACTGTTATACCTAAGTAGGGCGGCTAGGGTTTCCTTTGATTCGCAGCTCACGTACGCAAGGTCAACCCTACATATGCAAAGTCAAAGCTACATACGCAAGCCCATCTCCACATATGCATGACGCTTGGTATAATGGAAAATAACATGTTTGTATCGTATACAAAACATACACAACGGAAAAAATAATAGATCTACTTTATTCATAAAAGTTAACATGTACTATATAAATTTCAGAGCGGTAAATTTCAAAACCAAAGATCAGAAGCACTTGGAAACACTTTCAATCTTCACTTCAATTCCACTAACACCCAAGATGTGTGGTCTCTCAATCAATTTACAAAGGGAGAATGTCAAAGTGTCTAACACTCACATACACCACTTCAGAATAGTGTTCTTGATGTTCACTTTAGAAAATTCTATATGTTTCTCCCTTTATATCTAACTTATTATCTAATTGGGCTGACCTTTTGGGTCTTTCCAATTAGGCTTAAGTGTGTGATTTGGAGTGGGACCAAAAGAGATCAATACGACACTAGCTCCAATGAGTCTTGGGCTTTTCTGTCAACTCTTGACAAGTTCAAAATTATCATTAATTATATTTAATACAATTATATAAATATAATTGCACTCTAGGCCTTATTTATAAATTATATTCCAAGACTTTATTGTACATGCAACTCCTTCATAAAATATTCATAGTAATACAAAGTCATGAAAGTAGACTGCCACTTTGTAGATTACTACATCTTATCCTTGAGTACCCTATTTAATATTAAAATTATTCATCATATATTCATGAAATTCAATTCCATAAACATATACTTTAGTAACTCCTTACTAAAGTGGTTAGACTTAACTCTCTGAATAACTGAACCCATTAAACTTATCTCTAAGGAATATTTTACATTTTCGTTAAGAGACTATGAATTCCATCTTGAGAATAAATGTTCCATCAACACTAAATGTGGTTGCCCAACATATTGAGATTTTAACCGTAACTTTAGATCTTACTCTTAATATATCAAAGTAACCTATACTTCATAATCAAGTCCATTATCCTCTCAGGATTAAGAGTTCATGTAAATATAAGTTATGAGTTTATTATTCATTTGACAGTCGTTAAGAGAGTAATAAAACTCACAGCGGTCTAGTTCAATATGTATTAACTCTTAGTTGATATGTTATATTCTTCGCAGATGAAATACTCAATTTCATCACCGATTACAAACTACAATTCTGAGTTTACAAAGAATTTGTAATTTATATCTTCTGTGGCTTTTCACATAAATCACATACTATGTATCTCATGGATTATATGATAATATCTCAATATTCATGTTACCATTATTTTAGATAATAATAAAACAAATTTATCAGTCACAATATTAAGTCATATATCATGTCATATATAATATCATACATAGTATTGTACAATAAGATTTAAGGGCACTAATCCTAACAATCTCCCACTTGCCCTAAAGATTATTATGCATTAATCTAACTGTCATCTCCTCCAAATGTGACTCAAAAGTCCTTTGGGGCAAGGCTTTGGTAAAGGGACTCGCTAGATTCTTTACACCATCAATCTTTGCTACAACCACATCTCCTCAAGCAACAATGTCTCAAATGATTTGGTACTTTCTTTCTATGTGCTTTCCTCTCTTGCGATTCTTTAGATCATTGGATTGTGCAACCACTCTACTATTGTCACAGAATAATGTAATGAGAGTTTACTCAATTCTCATAACATTAAGATTAGAAATGAATTTCTTGAGCCAAATAGCCTCCTTTGCCACTTCACAAGCAGCAACATATTCGGCTTCCATGGTGAAGTCAGAAATACAAGATTACTTAACATTCCTCCAACTTATGGCTCCACCTCCCAAGGTGAAAACACACCCCGATGTGGATTTTCTGAAATCTTGATTCGACTGAAAATCTGAATCTGTATAGGTAATGAAAATCAAGTCCTCACATTAGTAAATAAACATATAATTTCTCGTTCTCCTAAGATACTTGAGAATATGTTTTACAGCTTGCCAATGTTTAGATCTTGAATTTGATTGATATTGGCTGACCATGCCAACTGAATAACAAATATCCGGTCTAGTACAAAGCATGACATACATGAGACTTCCCATAGCAGAAGCATATGGAACTTGTCTCATCATATTTTCTTCCTCTTAAATCTTAGGTCTTTGGTCATCAGATAGAGGAACTCTATGTCTAAAAGGAAGTAATCATTTCTTGGAGTTTTGCATGCTAAACCGTTCTAGAACCTTATCTATATATCCAGCTTGTGACAAACCTAACATCCTATTCTTTTGATCTCGCCAAAACTTGATCCTTAAAATATAGTTAGCTTCACCCAAGTCCTTCATATCAAATTGACTTGACAACCAAACTTTAACCGATGACATTACTCCTATATCGTTTCTAATGAATAGAATATCATCAACATAAAGCATTAGGAACATTACTACTTTATCTTGATGTCTTTTGCACAAACATGGTTCATCAAGATTTTGTTCAAAACCAAATGACTTGATTGCTTGATCAAATCTGATGTTCCATGACCTAGATACTTGCTTAAGTCCATAAATGGACATTTTCAATTTGCATACAATATGCTCTTGGTTTTTTGCTATGAAACCTTCCGGTTGCAACATATAGATTTCTTCTTCAAGATTGCCATTAAGAAATGCAGTCTTAACATCCATCTGTCAAATCTCATAATCGTAATGGACAGTAATGGATAAGAGAATTCTGATAGATTTAAGCATGGCTACTAGCGAAAAAGTTTCATTATAGTCAATGCCTTCTTTTTATGTATCCATTTTCGCCACTAGTCTTGCTTTAAAAATTTCAACCTTTCCATCTATCCCTCTCTTCCTCTTGTAAACTCATTTGCAACCAACAGGTTTAATGCCGTTAGGTGCCTCTACAAGATCCTAAACTTGATTGGAATACACAAAATCTAATTCTGATTTCATAACTTGGATCCAATAATGTGTATCTATATCATTCATTGCTTCTTCATAAGTGTAAGGATCCGATTTAGTCTTTTTTGAGATAGCTTCATAAGTTTTTCCCAAACCTATAAATCTTATAGGAGGCCGAACAATTCTCCCACTACGACGAGGCACCTATGTACTAGATATCTCATGAGTAGTATCTTGTAATGTATCTAATACAATTACATCATCCTTAACTTCATACATTGGATATTTAATTATGGGTTCATTCATTTCAGCTAAGACAACTCTACTCCTAAGAGTAAAATTATTCATATAGTCATTTTCCAAGAATTTGACATTTGTGCTAACAAACACTTTATTATCTTTATGACTATAGAATAGACCTCCAATAATTTCTTTTAGATACCCTACAAAGAAAACTACTTTTGTTTTAGACTGTAACTTGTCAGACTTTTCTTTCAACATATATGCTGAACAACCTCAAATATGGAGATGTCTCATACTAGGCTTACACCCATTCCACAACTTTACAGGTGTTTTAGGAACAGAAGATACATTACAGTATTTATGGCATATCCCCAAAAGAAAATTGGTAGAGTCGAATAACTTATCATGGATCTAATCATATCTAAAAGAGTCTTATTCCTTCTTTCTACTACACCATTTTGTTGTAGAGTTTCAAGTGCAATTAATTGGGATATAATCCCATTTTCAGTCAAGTAATCCTTGAAATTCCTAAGAAGGTATTTGCCACCTCGATCAGATCAAATGACCTTTATGTGTTTACCTAACTGATTCTCAACTTTAGCCCTAAATTCTTTTACTTTTTAAAGGCTTTGGACTTCCGTTTCATTAAGTACACATAACCAAATCTAGAGTAATCATCAATGAAAATAATGAAATACTCATAGCCACCTCTTGCTTAGATTGACATAGGACCACATACATCTGAATGTACTATTTCTAGCAAATCTTGGGCCCTTCTACCTTTTGCATTAAAAGGTCGTTTGGAAAACCATCAAAGTCTATGGGCCCTAAGAGTCCATCTTTGATAATTTTTTGAATTATGTTTGAATTAATATGACCCAAACGCAAGTGTTAAAGATATGTTTCACTTGTAGAAGGAAACTTTCTCTTTAATGATTTTACATGAGAGTTATTATCTAATTCAGAATTATATAATTAATGCTTATTAGGAGTTAAAATATAAAGACCATCCATAATATTGCCAGAACAGATAAATATTTTACCCATATTTATTATAACATTGTCTTTAAGGATAACACAATATCCATCTTTACCTAAATAAGTTATAGAAATTAAATTCCTACGAACATTAGGTACATAAAAACAGTCTTTCAATATTAAAACCCTAGACTTAAAACACAAATTAACAATACCAACAGCTATAACCGGAATCCTGCTCCTATTAGTCAAAGTAAGAAACAATTCCCCTTTATGAAGTTTTTGGGTCTCCTGGAACCCCAGCAAAGAATTGTACATATGATTAGTATAACACGAATCCACATACCAAGAATCTGTGGAATTTTTTACTAAACATATTTCAATGAGGAATGAACTTTTCATACCCTTATTATTGGCAGCCTTGAACTTTGGACAATTCCTCTTCCAATGTCCTTTCTCACCACAATAGAAACATTTTCCTTTGATCTTCTTTCCTTTGTCGGCAACTCTTAAGGCAATTTGCTTACCCTCTTACTTAGTGAAGTCCTTCTTCTTCTTCTTCTTCTTACCATTTCCTTTTGACTTAGGTTGAGAAGTAGAAGTTTCACCTACATTAGATTCAACACTAGAAGTACCAAGAATGCCTTCCGCCACCACTACTCATTCATTAATTCAAACAAAGAATAAATCTTTTTGTTTATATTATAATTCAGTCTGAATTCCTTGAATGATTCTGGTAGTGACTGGAGTATCATATCCACTTGGGATTCTCCATCAATGTCGGCACCTAAAACATCCAAAGTGTTTAGATTAGAGATTATTGTAAGACAATGCTCCCTAATTGAAGTACCTTCAGCCATTTTGGTATTATAAATTTGTCTCATGGTTTCTTGCCTTGTAGAACGGCCTTGCTCACCAAACATCTCCTTCAGACTTTGCATAATGTTCAAAGCTAATTTTACATCCTGCATTCGATGTTGTAGAACATTAGAAATAGATGCTAGGATGTAACATTTGGCCATCTCATTAGATTTTTGCCAACGATCATATCATTTTTTTCCCTTAAGAGGAGCATCTAATGAAGGAAAGTTAGGACATGGTTGAGTAAGCATATATTTGTGCTCTTCAGCAGTTAAAACAATATCCAAATTTCTTTTCCAGTTAATATAGTTGGATCCAATCAATTTGTTTTGATTAAGAATATAAAAGAAGTGGACTAAATGATGCCATGTTCAAATCTGTAAATAATAAACATGAATATGATAAGTAAACTAGATATTATCAATTTAGCATGTACTATGGTTGATTAAGAACTATTCTCATTATTAGTGCTATCATGATAACCTTTATCAAACATTAATAATATGCTGTATTACCTTTAGCCTCTAAGTAGTAAAAGTAATAACTCAGCATAGAGGATACTATAATACTTAGTCTAGTGTATATCATTGTCTAGAATCATGTGTAGCCACATTTCATCCTTTTAATAGGTTTATTTTGTAATACTATGATAGAAACACCCTCCGCATGGAATGCAAAGCTCGGAGCTAAGACAAGGTGTTTGATCAAACTACTATAAACCAAGAAATTCAATCTTGTAGGACTATGAAATAAATACTCTCCGCATGGAATGCTAAGCTCAAGGCAAAGACAAAATACATATTTCACACTACTATGAACCAATAATGGAGGCCATGAGATCCAACCCTTGTATCTCTCTCCCACTAGATGTTTTAAAATAAAGGTTTTTAAATATAAAACATGCATAATATAATTACACATAGCCTTGCTCTTTAATATATGTTAAAAACACTTAAGAGAAAATTTTGGATCCACAGTTCTCGATCGATCCTTGACAGATGCTCGATCAATCGAGAAAAGTTCTAGATGCTTGATCGATCCTCGACAGATTCTTAATCGATTGAGAAACAATTTCGCTAAGCTCAATCGATTCTCGACAGATCCTCGATCGATTGAGAAAAATTTTGCCAGCTTGATCAATGCTCGATCAATCGAGCATCGCGAATTTCGAATTTTTCAGAATTTTTCTAAGGCAATTTTTAAACGTTTTCATGAACAAAACAACCATCATACGATCATAATGAACATAAATTGATATTAAAACTGAAGTACATTGATGCTATAGCCTTAAAGTTTAGTTTAACATACTTAAACTAAAGAATTAAACAACATCACAACATCAAATTCAATTTTTATCAAACAATAATTTCAACAACCATGCAGAAAACTAATTTCTAACAACATGAAACTATTGTCTATAATTCCAAAACTCTAAAAATGTTAAACAGATATGAAATGAAGACTACTCCGATACCATTTGATGAAAAATAACATGTTTGTATCACATACAAAATATACGTAGCGGGAAAAATAACAGATTTACTTCATTCATAAAAGTTAATATGTACTATGTAAGTTTCAGAGTTTGAGAATAAGAGAGTGTACCTTAGAGCGGTGAATTTCAAAATCAAAAATCAGAAGTACTTGGGAACACTTTCAATCTTCACTCTGATTCCATTAACACCCAAGATGTGTGGTCTCTTAATCATTTTACAAAGGGAGAATGTCAAAGTGTCTAACACTTACATACACCAATTTACAATAGTGTTCTTGATGTTCACTTCAGAAAATTTTGTATGTTTCTCACTTTGTATCTAACTGATTATCTAATTGGGCTGACTTTTTCGACCTTTCCAATTGAGCTTAAGTGTGTAGCTTGGAGTGGGACCAAAAGGGACCAATAAGACACTAGCTCCAATGGGCCTTAGACTTTTCTGTCAACTCTTGACAAGTCCAAAATTACCATTAATTATATTTAATACCACTATATAAATATAATTACACTTTAGGCCTTATTCATAAATTATATCCCAAGTTTTTATTGCATACGCAACCCATTCATTAAATATTCGTAGTAATACAAAATCATAAAAGTAGACTGTCATTTTGTAGATTACTACATCTTATCCTTGAGTACCCAGTTTAATCTTTTAAAGTTTTTATCATATATTTATAAAATCCAATTCCATAAATATATACATTAGTAACTTCTTACTAAAGTGGTTAGGCCCAATTCTCTGAAAAATTGAACTCATTAAACTTATCTCAAGGGAATATTTTATATCTCCGTTAAGAGACTATGAATTCCATCTTGAGAAAATTTGTTCCATCAACACTAAATGTGTTTGCCCAACATACTGAAGTTTTGACTATAATTTTAGATCTCACTCTTGATATATCAAAGCAACCTACACTTCATGATTAGGTCCATTATCCTCTCAGGATTAAGACTTCATGTAAATATAAGTTATGAATTTATTATTCATTTGACAGTCGTTAGGAGAATAATAAAATTCACAGCGGTCCAGTACAATATGTATTAACTCTTAAAACATATCAACATACCAACTAGAAATCTCCATTCCCATGATTAAGACAAATCATCTTAGTTGATATGTTATAGTCTTCGGAGATGAAATGCTCAATTTCATCACCGACTACGAACTATAATTCTAAGTTTATAAAGAACTTGTGATTTATATTTTCTGTGACTTTTCACATAAATCACATACTATGTATCTCATGGACTATATGATAATGTTCTAATATTCATGTTACCATTATTTTAGATAATAATAAAACAAATTTATCAATCACAATATTAAGTCATACATCATGCCATATATAATGTCATACATAATATTATACATAATATCGTACAATAAAATTTAAGGGTACTAATCCTAACATGGTAGAAGCCTATCCTCCCCTATTTTGAGTATGATTTTTCACTCCAAAGAAATCCTAGGGTTCCTACAACCTAAAGGATCATCCAAAGCATATTCTAAGCATAAGATTTCAAGCATCAAAGAAGATGTTGTATAGAAGCGTACAATTAACCATATATCTTGTAAATTAAGTGCTAGTCCTAATTAAAAGCATAAATGTAAAAAGATGTTCTTAAATACAATTCTTGGTCTCAAACTAAATCCAAATGTTTGCTAAAGGAAATAAAAAACAATGAAAGCAAAAAGAAAAAAAAAAAAAAAAGAAGAAGAGAAAGTTGTGTGTTGTATGCCTATATGTCTTGAATTGCAGGTAATTAATGGTGTCACTTCTTCCTCGGTTGGTAACTAGGAGTCATATCTGAATCCTCATCCTCACTACCATCATCATCATCATCATTATCATCACCATCGCCCGGGTGAGCCGCCCTTCTAGGACCGTACAAACTCCTTGAATAGTTGATCACCTCCAGCTTGAGATTCCCAGCCAACCATACCAACTCCTCATGCTCTTGGATAATGGGCTGCATTTCAAAGAAAGAATGGTTAGTGACTGAACCAAAAAGAGAGAAATGGCAAAAAAAGAAAGAATAAAAGGAAGGAAGAACTTAGCGCTCGGGTGTTGGGAGAAAAATGATGGCCCATGACATTAGGATTACAGGGCACAACGCGCTTTCGGGCAATCGGGGCTATAAGTATAGACCGTCCAAGGGAGATGTACAGGGTCAATGAGCTCACCAGCAGTAGGCTCCTCTTGTTACAGTTTTCCACCATTAGAAGTCACGACAAACAAGGTAAAGGAAAAATAAGAGAAGAAAAAATGATTGAGCATACACTTAAGTAGTAAGGGAAGGCATGACGTAGGTGATGTTGAATTCCTTGTAGTCTAGTCCTTCAAGAAACTGCCCGGCGCATGGAACACCACTCCCCTATGAGTTGTACTCAGCATCAGTCATAGTGTGGGGCAAGCATGAACTCAGGAGGGTCCATTGGAATCTATAAGTCATCCCTACCCACCAACTAGCATCGCACCCTTTTCTTCACGTATAAGGCTTTCAAGCCCGCTCCTTTAAAAGGTCAAGTGATCTTAAGGTTAGAATAAGGGTATCTTAACTAAAATGCAAGGAGAAACATGAAAAACTAGAAGTCTTAAACTTACCTCATTCGTAGTTAACCTAGCAAGGTAGGCCTTCAATTGAAGGAACTCCCTCAAACTAAGATCGGTGCCTGGGTTTATGAGGCCATTCCTAACCACCTATTGCTGAAAAAAGAAACACAAGCCATAGGTTAGATGTAGATGATAGTATGCAAGATGACAGTTTGTAAGATGATAGTTTGCAAGATAATACAATTCGCAAGACTACAAGCTACAAATGAAAGTGTAAGGAATGGAAAGAGAACTAACTTTAAGAAGCTTCCAAAGCTCCACAAGCTGCCACAAGAAATGCCTGCCCCTAGTTGGCTTTCTATGCATCTCCAAAGTTTTGAAAGAGGGTCAACCACCTTAAGGACACCGTTTGTCGTCCATTGGAGAAAAGGTAAGCTCCCGACAAGTGTAGTAGGAAAGCCCTAGCCATATGAACACACTCCTCCATAGTCCTTTATGAGAGAAGCATGTAATCCAACACCAAGTCGAAGTAGCAGATGGTCTCAGTGGAGTACTTCCTTTCTAACATGTCAAGACTTAGCTAGATGCTCGACATGCCGTCCAAGTTGATGATGGCCCCCTTCGAAGCTAAGGCCATTTATGCGGTAGAAGTCGTAAGGAGTCACCATCATCTCCCACTCAGCAATATGAAAGGTGTGAGTAGTATCCCACCACCTTTCAATGAGGCATTCCACCAAGGTAGCACTTGCAGACCTTTCTAGAAGAAGGCTAAATTTCTATCCAAAGTTATGCTTCAACTCAAATCTCACAATTGTTAACACTCAACAAATAAAATTACTTCGAAAAGGGTGTAACACTTTCAAACATATGTGAGCAGAATAATTTAGAATAAAGACTAATAGCTCACATATAAATAAGATAAAGAATGGTGAAGTAAAATAAAAGACATTTATAGTCTCATGAAAGGATGTCAAACACTAAGAATATTACACCACGCACATTGATTAGTCA
The DNA here is from genome assembly GCA_014183005.1 of Castanea mollissima. Taxonomy (NCBI): domain Eukaryota; kingdom Viridiplantae; phylum Streptophyta; class Magnoliopsida; order Fagales; family Fagaceae; genus Castanea; species Castanea mollissima. The sequence continues at coordinate 29,004,031 of JACAVU010000002.1, read as the reverse complement.
TGTCAAGATTCAAACCATACCTTCCTTAAGATCAAGTAGGACTTTCATTGGGCCATAATGTAAGGTAAAGAGAAGGAATTTAGAACAAAGGGTATAGGTAAAAAAATAAAAAGTGTTCCCAAGAATAATTAGAGAGATAACTTCTTTTGAGTATATGACAACTGATTTATTCTCTCAAGTTTCTTGAATATTGTACTTTCACTTTCTCTCTTTTTCTTCAAAATTTTATCAACAAATTCATTCTCTATTTCTCCCTTTTTCACATTCTTTTTTTTTCAACATTTTTCATTTTCTATTTATGACTTTTTTTTTTTTGAGTGAGTCCTCCTTTTCTTCCAACTATTTCACAACAAATTTACCACAATAAGACAATTTGATTGCATTCATTCATGTATCAAGAAAGAAAATAATAAAGGCTCAAAATTAATAAAGATGGCCTAAAATCATCTCCAAGTATTGTGATAGTTCTTCAAAATCCATAACTTTAACATATTCAAGTGTGGCATAAAATTGATGAATTCTAAACATTTGTTCAAATAAAAGAATAATGAGACTAAGCAATAACAAAGTTATGTGCTTCCAAATGAAAAATAAGATCAAAAGAAAATAACCCTCTAAACAAATGAATGGCTCAAGAACTCACTTAGGTTATAGTCTCTACATTTTATTTTCAAAATTTTCGAAGTCATCTCTATCCCTTAAACAAGTAACATGTTCATGTGGCTAAAGTGCATGTGCATAATAGTTGAGCATGAAAAACAATGGAATTCTTTAGATAGAAGTAGCATAAAGAACTTTCACTTAAAAATCTTGCTAAGGCAACACTTTATTTATTTATTTATTTTTAAATTGAACTAAAAACAAAAACAGAAATCACTAAAAACAACCCAATTTTTTTTAACATAAAATAAAGCCAAATGCAAATCATCTCAATTTCCTCCCCCCAACCTAAAACTTACATTGTGCTCGATGATAACAAGGAAAAACAATAAAGGGTAAAGATTGCAGAGAGTACCTTGAAGAGATGAACATAAATGAACAAAAAAAAAAAACCTTTAACACTTGCAAAAGGGGTTAGAAATCAAAATAACAAAAATAACAAAAAGAAAAAAAAGTCTAAAATAAGATACAAACACTAATGCTAATTGCTCGGCAAGTTTTGATAAATAGGATCCTAATGGATTCCTCCTCTTGTGAAAAATTCTCAAGAAATGGCTTAAAGACATTGTCCATTCACCTTAATATGTTAACATTCTTAGGATTTTCAATTTCTATGGCACCATGGGGGAAAACACTTTTAACAATGAAAGGTCCAGTCCATCTAGATCTCAATTTTTCGGGAAACAATGTAACTTAGAATTATACAAAAGAACTTTTTGAGATAGTTTAAAAGATTTCCTTTAAATTTGTTTGTCATGAAAAACTTTCATTCTTTATTTAGAAATCCTAGAGTTCTCACATGCATCATGCTGAATTTCTTCAAACTCATTCAATTGTAATTTTCTTAATGAACTAGCCTTGTCGAAGTTAAAGTAAAACATCTATATTGCCCAATATGATTTATGTTTGAATTCCACAATCAAGTGACAAGCTTTACCATAAAAAAGTTTATAGGTAGACATACCTAGAATATTTTGATAAGCAGTGCAGTATGCCCAAAGTGCATCATTCACCTCAAAGACCAATCCTTACGATTTGGGTTAATCATCTTTTACAAATTTTATTTAGTCTCCCTAGATGGTTTGCCATTGTCCTTTAAATAAATCCTATGAGTGCAAACCAATGGACTAAGTCCTTTTATGTTAGCTATGTTCCTTTCTATAACACCCTTATTTTTACTCAAAACATTTAGTAACTTACATTCTTGCTAGTAGTCAAGTTCAAAAGATATTACCATAGGAAAAGTCCCATCAATTCCTAAAAAAGCATACTTGAGATCATTTGGCCAAGGCTTCTGAAGGAAAAATTCTGGTTTTATATCTCATACAAAACACATAGTGAAAGCAACAAATAAGGATCTATTTCATTCATGATTGATAACGTGCACTATGTAAATTTCAGAATTTAAAAACAAGATGGCGTACCTTGGTGTGGAGAAATTCAAATAAAGATTAGAAGCACTTGGGAACACTTTTAATCTTCATTCTAATTTCACTTTACGCCCAAGATGTGTGGTCTCTCAATCAGTTTTCAAAGGGAGAATGAAAATGTCTCACACTCTCTTACACACCGTTTTTTTTTTCTCTTCTTTATAACTAACTGATTATTTAATTAGGTTGGCCTATTGGGCCTTTCCAATTGGGTTTTAGTGTGTGGCTTGGAATGGGACCAAAATGGACCAATAAGACACTAGCTCCAATGGGCCTTGGGCTTTTTCATCAACTCTTGACAAGTCTAAAGTTATCATTAATTATATTTAATATCACTATATAAATATAATTGCACTCTAAGCCTTATTAATAAATTATATCCCAAGACTTTATTATACATGTAACACCTTCATAAAATATTGGTAGTAACACAAAATCATAAATGTAGACTGCTACTTTGTAAATTACTACATCTTATCTTTGAGTACCTGGTTTAATCCTTTAAAGTTATTCATCATATATTTATGAAATCAAATTTCATAAATATATACTTTAGTAATTTTTTATTAAAGTGGTTAGACCTAACTCTCTGAATAACTGAACCTATTAAACATATCTTAAGGGAATATTTTATATCTCCATCAAGAGACTATGAATTCCATCTTGAGAATATATGTTCCATCAACACTAAATGTGACTGCCCAATATATTGAGGTTTTGACCGTCACTTTAGATCTCACTTTTGATATATCAAAGCAACCTACACCTCATGATCAGATCCATTATTCTCTTAGGATTAAGAGTTCATGCAAATAGAAGTCGTGAGATTTATTATTCATTTGACAGTTATTAAGAGAATAATAAATCTCACAGCGGTCCTGTTCAATATGTTTTAACTCTTAAAACATATCAACATATCAACTAGAAGTCTCTACTTCCATGATCAAGACAAATCATCTTAGTTGACACGTTATAGTCTTCGCAGATGAAATGCCCAATTTCATCACCGATTACGAACTATAAATTCTGAGTTTACAAAGAACTTGTGATTTATATCTTCTGTGACTTTTCACATAAATCACATACAATGCATCTCACGGACTATATAATAATGTCCCATATTCATGTTACCATTATTTTAGATAATAATAAAACAACTTTATCAATCACAATATTAAGTCATACATAATGTTATACATAATGTCATACATAGCATCATACAATAGAATTTAAGGGCACTAATCCTAACAGCTTCAACTCCATTTAGGTTCTTGCTCACTATATGGCAACAACTTTATCTCACAAGGTGGCAACTTCTTGTATTTCAATTTCTAATTGCTCACTTCTAGTTCCTATGCAGATTCTAAGTGACGATGAATGTATGCAATTTCAGAATTCTCATCAAAGTTAAAATCACATGAATTGACTGAACAAGTTTCTAATGTTTGATCTTGAAAAATTGCTTTGATCAAGTTACTTCATGCACATCCTCTTCATCCCTAGTTTGTATACAAGTATTAAAAATATTACACTCAAGGGTCATATTGCCAAAAGATAATTTTAAGACCCCATTTCTACAATTTATCAATGCATTAAAAGTTGAAAGAAATGGGCATCCTAAAATCATAGATATTTGAGAATTAACATTAGAAATAGGATGCATGTCCAAAATAATAAAGTCAACAGGAAAATTTTTTTTGTCCACTTGAACCAAAACATCCTCAACAACACCCTTTGAAACAACCACAGATCGATCAGCAAGTTGTAAAATTATGGAAGTGATTTTTAACTCGCCTAGACCTAATTGTTCATACACTGAATACGGCAAAACATTTGCACTTACCCCAAGATCAAGCAAAGTTTTCTCTATTTTCAATTACCAATCACACATGAAATAGTGGGACAACCTAGATCTTTGACTTAGGAGGTCTATTGTTTTGAATGATTGCACTAACTTATTCAATCAAAAATGTCATCTTATATACATTAAGCTTACGCTTAACTGTACACAAATCTTTCAAAAATTTAGTATATGATGGAATTCGCTTTATGTCATCCAAAAGAGGAATGTTCACTTTAACTTGCTTAAGAACTTCAAGGATTTTAAAATTTTGATTCAGTTTTTGAGGGGAAATCAACCTTTGGGGAAAAGGAGCAGGGATAGGACACCTTTCAATTCATTAGATTTAGGCTCAAGGACTTCATCACAACTCTTTATTTTAGAAAATTCATAATGTGTTTTGCTTTTAGAAATATCTTTTTCAATAATTTTTCCACTACGAAGAGTAGTTGCAGATTTAACCTGACTCACTTTATTTTCAGAAGAACTACAATCATTAACACAAAATTGACCTTAGGGGTTTAGTTGTGGTTGAGATGGAAATTTACTCTTTTCTATTATGCTTATGGATGTGGTTAATTTAGTGAGAGTGCTGTTGAAAAATCTGGTTCTGTATCTCATGCAAAACACACAGTGGAAGTAATAAATATAGATCTATTTCATTCACGATTGATAACATGAACTATGTACATTTCAGAATTTAAGAACAAGAGAGCGTATATTGGTGTAGTGAAATTCAAAACAAAAAATTAGAAATATTTAGGAACACTTTAATCTTCACTCCAATTCCACTTTACGCGCAAGTAGTGATGGAAATATACATGTTTGTAGTGCATAAAAAACATACACAACAGAAAAATAACGGATCTACTTTATTCATAAAAGTTAACATGTACTATATAAGTTTCTGAATTTGAGAACAAGATAGTGTACCTTGGAGCGGTGAATTTCAAAACCGAAGATCAGAAGCACTTGGGAACACTTTCAATCTTCACTCCAATTCTATTAAACGCCCAAGATGTGTGGTCTCTCAATCAGTTCTGAAGGGAGAATGTCAAAAAGTGTCTAACACTTCTTACACCACTTCGCAATAGTGTTCTTACAATTCTCTATAGAAAATTCTGTATGTTTCTCCCTTTGTATCTAATTGATTATCTAATTGGGCTGATCTTTTGGGCATTTCCAATTGGGTTTAAGTGTGTAGCTTGGAGTGAGACCAAAAGGGATCAATAAGATACTAGCTTCAATGGGCCATGAGATTTTCTGTCAATTTTTGACAAGTCCAAAGTTACCATTAACTATATTTAATACCACTATATAAATATAGTTGCACTCTAGGCATTATTTATAAATTATATTCTAAAACTTTATTGTACATGCAACCCCTTCATAAAATATTCGTAGTAACACAAAGTCATGAATGTAGACTGCCACTTTGTAAATTACTACATCTTATCTTTGAATATCCAGTTTAATCTTTTAAGTTATTTATCATATATTTATGAAATTCAATTCTATAAATATATACTTTAGTAACTCCTTACTAAGGTGGTTAGGGCAAAATCTCAGAATAACAAACCCATTAAACTTATCTTAAGGGAATATTTTGTATCTCCGTTAAGAGATTATGAATTCCATCTTGAGAATATATGTTCCATCAACACTAAATGTGGTTGCCCAACATATTGAGGTTTTGATTGTTACTCTAGATCTCATTCCTGATATATCAAAGCAACTTACACCTTATGATTAAGTCCATTATTCTATCAGGATTAAGAGTTCATGCAAATATAAGTCGTGAGTTTATTATTCATTTAACAGTCATTAGGAGAATAATAAATATCACATCGGTCCAGTTCAATATGTTTTAACTCTTAAAACATATCAACATACCAACTAAAAATCTCTATTTTCATGATCAAGACAAATCATATTAGTTGATATGTTATAGTCTTCGCAGATGAAATACCCAATTTCATCACCAACTATGAACTAAATTTTAAGTTTACAAGGAACTTGTGATTTATCTTCTGTGACTAAATTATATAAATCGCATACAATGTATCTCATGGACTATATGATAATGTCCCAATATTCATGTTACCATTATTTTTAGATAATAATAAAACAAATTTATTAAACACAATATTAAGTCATACATCATGTTATACATAATAGCATACACAGTATCATACTATAGGATTCAATGGCACACATCCTAACAATCTCCCACTTGTCCTAAAGATTATTGTGTACTAATTTAACTCCCATATTCTCCAAATGTGACTCGAAAGTCCTTTGAGGCAAGGTTTTGGTAAAGGGATCCGCTAGATTCTTTGCACCATCAATCTTTGCTACTACCACATTTCCACGAGCAACAATGTCTCGAATAATGTGATACTTTCTCTCTATGTGCTTTCCTTTCTTATGATTCCTTGGATCTTTGGATTGTGCAACCACTCCACTATTGTATCAAAAAAATGTGATGGGAACTTGCTCAATTCTCATAACACCAAGATTAGAATGTAATTTCTTGAGTCAAATAGCCTCCTTTACTACTTCACAAGCAGCAACATACTCCGCTTCCATGGTGGAGTCAATAATACAAGATTGCTTAACACTCCTCCAACTTATAGCTCTACCTCCCAATATGAATACACATCCCGACGTAGATTTTCTGAAATCTAGATCCCACTAAAAATTTGAATTTGTATAGCCAATGTGAATTAAATCCTCACATCGGTAAATAAGCATATAATCTCTCGTTCTCCGTAGATACTTGAGAATATGCTTTACAACTTGCCAATGTTTAAGCCTTGGATTTGATTGATATCGGCTGACCATGCCAATTGAATAACAAATATCTGGTCTAGTATAAAGCATGACATACATGAGACTTTCCACAGCAGAAGTACAGAGAACTTGTCTCATCATATTTTCTTCCTCTTGAGTCTTAGGCCTTTGCTCATCAGACAGAGGTTAGGCTTAACAGTTTGAATAACTGAATCCGTTATACTTATCTCGAGAGAATATTTTATATCTCCGTTAAGAGACTATGAATTTCTTCTTGAGAATATATGTTTCATCAACACTAAATGTGGCTGCCCAACATACTGAGGTTTTGACCGTTAAGATATATCTCACTCTTGATATATCAAAGAAACTTACATTTCATGATCAGATCCATTATCCTCTTAGAATTAAGAGTTCATGTAAATAGAAGTCGTGAGATTTATTATTCATTTGAAATTCGTTAGGAGAACAATAAACTTCACAGCGGTCCAGTTCAATATGTTTTAACGCTTAAAATATATCAACATACCAACTAGAAATCTCTATTTCTATGATCAAGACAAATAATTTTAGTTGATATGTTATAGTCTTCGCAGATGAAATGTTCAATTTCATCACCGACTGCGAACTAAAATTATGAGTTTACAAAAAACTTGTGATTTATATCTTCTATGACTAAATCACATACTATGAATCTCATGGACTATATGATAATGTCCCAATATTCATGTTACCATTATTTTAGATAATAATAAAACAACTTTATTAATCACAACATTAAGTCAATCATAATGTCATACATTGCATCATACAATAGGATTTAAGGGCACACATCCTAACAATATTACCGAATATGTGAAAATATTTAATGCCAAAAACCTCTCCAAACGAAGTGGAACACTTCTCTAATTGCCTACTCCCCAACAATGGTGCCACAAACTTGCTGCGACTTAAATAATGCTCCCAAATATAGAATTGTCGTGAAGTAAAACTCAATAAGTCCGAGGTCGAATCTATAGGGAAAAGTGAATTGATTAGCAAACCACAAGGGAATAGAAGTAAAATAATAAAGTTTAATTGTAGAGATTTTTTATGGTTTAGTAAAGTTAATTTAAATTTAGAGAAAATAACAATATATTTAGGTGCTAAGGTTTGGGGATCCACACGCAACACATCTATTGGTAGTCTTAACAATATTTATTTTATAACTCAACTAAACTTCATATGAAGGATGATCTTAGTCGGATGATTTAGCAATAAAAACTCAAGAATTAATTGTCGAAAGTAGTTTCATGAAATTGATTGATTTTAGGAAAAACAAATCTAATGAATTTTTTCCCAAGGAATTCTAAGCATTTAACGTGCCCGGAGTCTACGATAAATCAAATGATTATACAAAATTGAACACTTTTCTAGATGAGTAAATCAAACAAAAACATAATAACATAAGCATTAAAATCATAAAATAATTCTAGCAAGCTATTGTTAGGATTAGTGCCCTTAAATTCTATTGTATGATGTTATGAATGATATTATGTATGACATTGTGTATAACTTAATATTGTGATTAATAAAGGTGTTTTATTATTATCTAAAATAATGGTAACATGAATATTTGGACATTATCATATAGTCCATGAGATGCATAGTATGTGATTTATGTGATTTAGTCACAGAAAATATAAGTCACAAGTTCTTTGTAAATTCAAAATTGTAATTCGTAGTCGGTGATGAAATTGAGCATTTCATCTGCGAAAACTATAACATATCAACTAAGATGATTTGTCTTGATCATGGAAGTGGAGATTTCTAGTTGATGTGTTGATATGTTTTAAGAGTTAAGACATATTGAACTGGACCGCTGTGAGATTTATTATTCTCCTAACGACTGTCAATTGAATAATAAACTCACGACTTCTATTTGCATGAACTCTTAATCTTGAAAGAATAATGGATTTGATCATGAGGTGTAGGTTACTTTGATATATCAGGAGTGAGATCTAAAGTAACGATCAAAACCTTAGTATGTTGGGTAGCCACATTTAGTGTTGATGGAACATATATTCTCAAGATGGAATTCATAATCTCTTAACGGAGATATAAAATATTCCCTTGAGATAAGTTTAATGAGTTCAGTTATTTAGAGAGTTAGGCCTAATCATTTTGGTAAGAAGTTACTAAAGTATATATTTATGAAATTAGATTTCATAAATATATGATGAATAACTTTAAAAAATTAAACCAGGTACTCAATGATAAGATGTAGTAATTTACAAATTGGCAGTCTACATTCATGATTTTGTGTTATTACAAATATTTTATGAAGGGGTTGCATGTATAATAAAGTCTTGAGATATAATTTATTAATAAGACCTAGAGTGCAATTATATTTATATAGTGGTATTAAATATAATTAATGACAATTTTAGACTTATCAAGAATTGACAGAAAAGTCCAAGGCCCATTGGAGTTAGTGTCTTATTGGTCCCTTTTGGTTCCACTCCAAGCCACACGCTAAAACCCAATTAGAAAGGCCTAATAGGCCAACCTAATTAAATAATTAGTTAGTTATAAAAGGAAAAACATACAGATTTTTTTTTTTTAGATATAAGAAATGGTGTGTATGTGAGAAAAAAAAAAAAACTTTCATTCTCCATTTGAAAACTGATTGAGAGACCACACATCTTGGGCAAAAAGTGAAATTAGAGTGAAGATTAAAAGTATTCCCGAGTACTTCAATCTTTGGTTTTAAATTTCACCACACCAAGATACGCTATCTTGTTCTTAAATTCTGAAATTTACATAATGCATGTAATCAATCATGAATGAAATAGATCATTGTTTGTTGCTTCCGCTGTGTGTTTTGTATGAGATACAAAACCAGATTTTCCAACAATTGGTATCAAAGCTAGGTTTTCATATCATGATTGTATAACGTGTGATTGAATTTTAGAATTTAAGAAAACCGTTTTTTTTTTGTTTCAATTTTCTGCATTAAGTTATGGTGCTGTGTCATGATTTTAATATTCATGGAGTTCGTATGCATTAAAGTTTCAGCACTTTATGCCATATTGAATTTGTATATATACATACATACATATATATATATATATATATATGTGTGTGTGTGTGTGTGTGTGTGTGTGTATGTATATTGCAAGTGGGATTCAATTGTGCTGTGTTTTATCATTGCCAAGGATATTGAATCCGTATATATATTGCAAGTGGGATTGTATTGAATGCGTGATTCAATTATACATATACCTCTTAGCATTCATTGCATGAATTGAATATTAATGCATGACTTGAATCTTGTTGCATGGCTTAGCCATCATGTATACGTTAGTTATCTTCATAAGGATTCCATGTAAGTCATGTATTTCCTTCAATCAGTATTTATATATGAACCCAAATGAAGGAAGTGATATTAGGATTGGCTTGAGTACAAATCCTTGATGGCATGCAATCTATATGTTATATATATATATATATATATATATATATATATATATTGTAATGTAATAATCTTATATTACATATATTGAAACTGTATATTATATTATGATATAATATAATATATATAATATGAGTTTATATTATATATAATATAATATAGTTTTATAATGTAATATGAGTTTATATTACGTTATATATATTTATATATATTAATGTTAGGATTATGAAATTTATTCCTAATGAGATTAGGATTATGTTTTCAAAGTGTCTAGCATTATTATGGTTCTTGATCTTAAAAACCTTTAATTTAAAATATCTAATGGGAGAGAGATACAAGGGTTGGATCTCACAGCCTCCATTATTCGTTCACAGTAGTGTGGGTAAACACCTCGTCTTGACGTATATGTCTCGTGATCCCAAAATAGAGTGTTTATTTCATAAGTACTACAAGATTGAACTTACCCGTTTAAAGTAGTGTGGACAAACACCTCGTCTTGGCATATATACCTCGCGATCCCAAAGGAAGGTGTTTTGTTTCATAGTACTACAAGTTTAAATACTATAAAAGGGAGATGAAATGTGGCTACACATGACTCTAAATAATAGTGTATATTAGACTAAATGTAATGTTAACATTCCAAAGGAGTTATGTCATTATTACTTAGAGGCTAAAAATAATACGGCATATTATCAGTGTTTGATAAGAGTTATTATGATAGCACTAATAATGAAAATAGTTCTCAACCAATTAATGTGTTTATAATAAACTTGTTACCAAGAATTATAGACATAGATTGGGTTGTCGTTGCATATATTATTTTATGGTATTATTAAGGTTCCATATTATATGATTATATGCTAAATTGATAATGTTTAGTTTACTTATTATATTCATGTTTATTGTTTTCAGATTTAATCATGGCATCATTTAGCTCACTTGTTACTATTCTTAACCAAAACAAACTGACTAGATCCAACTATGTTGACTAGAAAAGAAATTTGGACATTGTTCTTACTGCTAAAGAGCACAAATATATGCTTACTCAACCATGTCCTAGTTTTCCTTCATTAGATGCTCCTCTTGAGGAAAAATAGTGATATGATCGTTGGCAGAAATCTAATGAGATGACCAAGTTTTATATCCTAGTTCTATCTCAAATGTTCTACAGTATCAAATACAGGATGTAGAACTAGCTTCGGATATAATGTTAAGTCTGAATGAGATGTTTGGTGAGTAAGGTCGTTCTGCAAGGCAAGAAACTATGGGCAAATTTATAAAACCAAAATGACTGCAGGAAGTTTAGTGAGGGAGCATTCTCTTAAGATGATTGCTAATGTGAACACATTAGAAGTTTTAGGTGCCGACATTGATGGAGAATCCCAAGTGGATATGATACTCCAATCACTACTGGAATCATTCATAGAATTCAAACCCAATTATAATATGAACAAAAAGATTTATTCTTTGTTTGAATTAATGAATGAGTTAGTGGCGGCGGAAGACATTCTTGGTACTTCTAGTGTTGAAGCTAATGTGGGTGAAGCTTTTACTTCTCAACTTAATTTGAAAGGCAAGGGTAAGAAGAAGAAGAAGAAGGACTTCACTAAGCAAAAGGGTAAGCAAATTACCTTAAGGGTTGTCGACAAAGGAAAGAAGATCAAAGGAAAGTGTTTTCATTGTGGTGAGAAAGGACATTGGAAGAGGAGTTGTCCAATATTCAAGGCTGCCAAGAATAAGGGTATGAAAAGTTCATTTCTTCTTGAAATATGTTTGGTACAGAATCCCACGGATTCCTAGTGTGTGGATTCAGGTTGTATTAATCATATCTGCAATTCTTTGCAGGGGTTCCAAGAAACCAGAAAGTTGAATGAGAAAGAACTATTTCTTACTTTGGTTTATGGGAGCAGGATTCCGGTTGTAGCTGTTGGAGTGTTTAATTTATACTTTAAGTCGAGAGTTTTAATGTTGGAAGACTGTTTGTATGTACCTAATGTTCGTAGGAATTTAATTTATGCAACTTACTTAGGTAAACATGGATATTTTGTTATCTTGAAAGACAATGTTGTAATAAAGAAGGATAAAATGTTTATCTGTTCTGGAAATATTATGGATGATTTTTATATTTTTACTCTTGACAAACATGAATTATACAATTTCGAATTAGATAGTAGTTCTCATGTGAAATCATTAAAGATAAAGTTTCCTTCTACTAGTGATGCATATCTATGGCACTTGCATTTGGGTCATATTTATTCAAATAAGATTTAAAGATTAATCAAAGATGGACTTTTACAGCTCATGGACTTTGATGGATTTCCAGTTTGCGAATCTTGTTTGGAAGGTAAGATGACCAAACGACTTTTTAATGCCAAAGGTAGAAGAGCCCAAAAGTTTCTTGAATTAGTTCATACAGATGTATGTGGTCCTATGTTAACCCAAGAAAAAGGAGATTATGATTACTTCATCATTTTTACGGATGATTACTCAAGATATGGTTATGTGTAACTAATGAGACGGAAGTCCAAAACTTTTGGAAAGTTCAAAGAGTTTAGGGCTGAAGTTGAAAATCAATTGGATAAATGCATAAAGGCCATTCGATCTAATCAAGGTGGCGAATACCTTCTTGGGGGTTTCAAGGATTACCTAATTTAATATGAGATTGTCTCCTAATTGATTCCACCTAGAACTCCCCAACAAAATGGTGTAGCAGAGAGAAGGAATAGGACTCTTTTGAAAATGGTTAGGTCCATGATGAGTTATTCAACTTTACCAATTTCTTTTTGGGCATATACACTTAAAATTGCTATGCACATTTTGAATTTTCCATTAAAATATGTTCCCAACACACCTAAGGAATTGTGAAGTGGGCGCAAGCCTAGTATGAAATATCTCCACATTTGGGGATGTCCAGCACATGTATTGAAAGGGAAGTCTGATAAGTTGGAAGCTAAAATGGAAGTATGCATGTTTTTAGGGTATTCAACGGAAACCAAGAGTTATTTATTCTATAATTATCAGGATAACAAAGTGTTTGTTAGCACCCATGCCAAATTTTTGGAAGATGGTTATATGAATAATTTTAATCCTAGAAGTAAAGTTGTCTTAGCTGAAATGAATGAACCTGTAATTGAACTACCAATGGATGAAATTAGGGATAATGTGGCGGTATCAAATACAACACAAGATATTACCCATGAAAAGTCTAGTACTCAGGTGCCTCGTCGTAATGGGAGAATTGTTCGACCTCCTATAAGATTTATAGGTTTGGGAGAAACTTATGAAACTATCTCAGAAGAGGCTGAATCGAATCCTTACACTTATGATGAAGCAATAAATGATATAGATGCACATCATTGGATCCAAGCTATGAAATCTAAATTGGATTCTATGTATTCTAATCATGTATGAGATTATGTAAAAGCGCCTAATGGCATTAAACTTGTTAGTTGCAAATGGGTTTACAAGAGAAAGAGAGGGATAGATGGAAATGTTAAAACTTTTAAAGCAAGACTAGTGATGAAAAGGTATACCTAAAAGAAGGTATTGATTATGATGAAACATTTTCCCCAGTAGCCATGCTTAAGTCTATTAGAATTCTCTTATCCATTGTTGCTCATTATGATTATGAGATTTAACAAACGGATGTTAAGACTCCGTTTCTTAATGGCAATCTTGAAGAAGAAATATACATGTTGCAACCGGAAGGTTTCATAGCAAAGAACCAAGAGCATATGGTATGCAAGTTGAAAATGTCCATTTATGGACTTAAACATGCATCTAGGTCATGGAATATCGGATTTGATCAAGCAATCAAGTCATTTGATTTTGAACAAAATCTTGATGAACCATGTGTGTACAAAAGACATTAAGACAAAGTAGTATTGTTCCTAGTGCTTTATGTTGATGATATTCTACTTATTGGGAATGATGTAGGGGTAATGTCATTGGTTAAAGTTTAGCTGTCAAGCCAATTTGATATGAAGGACTTGGGTATGGCTAACTTTATTCTAGGGATCAAGTTTTGGCAAGATTGCAAGAATAAGATGTTAAGCTTATCACAAGCTGGATGTATAGATAAGGTTCTAGAATGGTTTAGCATGCAAAAATCCAAGAAATGATTGTTTCCTTTTAGACATAGAGTTCCTCTATCTGATGACCAAAGGCCTAAGACTTGAGAGGAAGAAAATATGATGAGACAAGTTCCTTATGCTTCTGTAGTAAGAAGTCTCATGTATGCCATACTTTGTACTAGACCAGATATCTGTTATTCAGTTGGCATGGTAAGCCGATATCAATCAAATCCAGGACCAAAACATTGGCAAGCTGTAAAGCATATTCTCAAGTATCTTAGGAGAATGAGAGATTATAGGCTTGTTTACCGGTGTGAGGATTTAATTCCTATTGGCTAAACAAATTCAGATTTTTAATCGGATCTAGATTTCAGAAAATCCACTTCAGGATGTGTTTTCACCTTGAGAGGTGGAGCCATAAGTTGGAGGAGTGTTAAGCAATCTTGTATTGCAGACTCCACAATGGAAGCTGAGTACGTTGCTGCTTGTGAAGCAGCAAAGGAAGCTATTTTTCTTAAGAAATTCCTTTCTGATATTGGTGTTATGAGAATGGAGCAAGTTCCCATCACATTGTTTTGCGACAATAGTGGAGCGGTTGCACAATCCAAAAATCCAAGGAATCACAAGAAAGGAGAGCACATTGAGAGGAAGTACCACATCATTCGAGACATTATTGCTCATGGAGATGTTGTGGTAGCAAAGATTCAAAGTGCAAATAATCAGCAGATCCTTTTACCAAAGCCTTGTCTCAAAGCACTTTTGAGTCACATTTGGAGGGAATGGGAATTAGATTAGTACACAATAGTCTTTAGGGTAAGTGGGAGATTGTTAGGATTAATGCCCTTAAATTCTATATTATGATGCTATGTATGATATTATGTATGATATTATGTATGACATTGTGTATGACTTAATATTGTGATTAATAAAGTTGTTTTATTATTATCGAAAATAATAGTAACATGAATATTTGGACATTATCATATAGTCCATGAGATGCATAGTATGTGATTTTTGTGATTTAGTCACAGAAGATATAAGTCACAAGTTCTTTGTAAACTCAAAATTGTAGTTCGTAGTCGGTGATTAAATTGGGTATTTCATCTACGAAGACTATAACATATCAACTAAGATGATTTGTCTTGATCATGGAAGTGGAGACTTCTAGTGGATGTGTTGATATGTTTTAAGAGTTAAGACATATTGAACTGAACCGCTGTGAGATTTATTATTCTCCTAACGACTGTCAATTGAATAATAAACTCATGACTTTTATTTGTATGAACTCTTAATCCTGAGAGAATAATGGACTTGATCATGAGGTGTATGTTCCTTTGATATATTAGGAGTGAGATCTAAAATAACAGTCAAAACCTCAGTATGTTGGGCAACCACATTTAGTGTTGATGGAACATATATTCTCTAGATGGAATTCAATCTTTCAACGGAGATATAAAATATTCCATTGAGATAAGTTTAATGGGTTCAGTTATTCAGAGAGTTAGGCCTAACCACTTTGGTAAGAAGTTACTAAAGTATATATTTATGAAATTGGATTTCATAAATATATGATGAATAACTTTAAAGGATTAAATCGGGTACTCAAGGATAAGATGTAGTAATTTACAAAGTGGTAGTCTACATTCATGACTTTGTGTTAACACGAATATTTTATGAAGGGTTGCATGTATAATAAAGTCTTGAGATATAATTTATTAATAAGGCCTAGAGTGTAATTATATTTATATAATGGTATTAAATATAATTAATGGCAACTTTGGACTTGTCAAGAGTTAACGGAAAAGCCTAAGGCCCATTAGAGTTAATGTCTTATTTATCCCTTTTGGTCCCACTCCAAGCCACATACATAATTCTTTTTTAGATATAAGAAATGATGTGTATGTGAGAAAGAAAGAAAAAAACTTTCATTCTCCCTTTGAAAACTGATTGAGAGACCACACATCTTGGGTAAAAAGTGGAATTGGAGTGAAGATTAAAAGTATTCTCGAGTACTTCAATCTTTGGTTTTGAATTTCATCACACCAAGGTACACTATCTTGTTCATAAATTCTGAAATTACATAATGCATGTTATTAATCATGAATGAAATAGATCATTGTTTGTTACTTCCACTTTGTGTTTTGTATGAGATACAAAACTAGATTTTCCAACAGCTATAACACAAATAAAACTCTAAAAACTATTTTAAAAAAAACTTTAATAAGATCTAAATTACATTCGACGGCAGCTCCCCCTTGAATTTTGCCCTAAAGAACTTTTAAATAGATTAAGAAATCCTATTACAAGTTGAATTCCACTTTGTAAATTACTACATCTTATCCTTGAGTACCCGGTTTAATCCTTTAAAGTTATTCAACATATATTTATGAAATCCAATTTCATAAATATATACTTTAGTAACTTCTTACCAAAGTAGTTAGGCCTAACTTTCTGAATAATTGAGCTCATTAAACTTATCTCAAGGGAATATTTCATATCTCCGTTAACAAACTATGAATTCATATTTGAGAATATATGCTCCATCAACATTAAATGTGGCTATCTAAAATACTGAGGTTTTGACCGTTACCTTAGATCTCACTCCTGATATATTAAAGCAACCTACATTTCATGATCAGGTCCATTATCCTCTCAGGATTAAGAGTTCATGTAAATAGAAATCATGAGATTTATTATTTAATTGACAGTCGTTAGGAGAATAATAAATCTCACAGAGGTCCAGTTCAATATGTCTTAACTCTTAAAACATATCAACATATCAACTAAAAATTTGCTTTTCCATGATCAAGACAAATCATCTTAGTTGATACATTATAGTCTTCGTAGATGAAATGCCCAATTTCATCACCGACTATGAACTACAATTCTTAATTTACAAAGAACTTGTGATTTATATCTTTTGTGATTTTTCACATAAATCACATACTATGCATCTCATGGACTAAAAGATAATGTCCCATATGCATGTTGCTATTATTTTAGATTATAATAAAACAAATTTATTAATCACAATATTAAGTCATACATCATATCATACATAACAATATACAATAGGATTTAAAGGCACTAATCCTAACAATCTCCTACTTGCCCTAAAGACTATTGTGCACTAATCTAATTCTCATGCCTACCAAATGTGACTCGAAAGTCCTTTGAGGTAAGGTTGTGGTAAAGGGATCTGCTAGATTATTTGCACTTTCAATCTTTGCTACCGCTACATCTTTACGAGCAACAATGTCTCAAATGATGTGGTACTTTCTCTCAATGTGCTTTGCTTTCTTATGATTCCTTTGATCTTTGGATTGTGCAACCGCTCCACTATTGTCACAAAATAATGTGGTAGGAACATGCTCCATTCTTATAACACCAAGATCAGAAAGGAAATTCTTGAGCCAAACAACTTCCTTTACTGCTTCACAAGCAGCAACATACTCATCTTCCATGGTGAAGTCCACAATACAAGATTGCTTAAAACTCCTCCAACTAATGGCTTCACCTCCCAAGGTGAAAACACATCTTGAAGTGAATTTTTTGAAATCTGGATCCGATTGAAAATCTGAATCTGTATAACCAACAGGAATCAAATCCTCACACTGGTAAACAAGCATATAATCTCTCGATCTCCTAAGATGCTTGAAAATATGCTTAACAGCTTGCCAATATTTTGGTCTTGGATTTAAAAATAACGGCTGACCATGCCAACTGAAAAACAAATATCAAGTCTAGTACAAAGCATGATATACATGAGATTCCCTATTGCAGAAGCATAAAGAACTTGTCTTATCATGTTTTTTTCCTCTTGAGTCTTAGGCCTTTGGTCATCAGATAGAGGAACTCCATATTTGATTGCTTGATCAAATCTGATGTTCCATGATCTAGATGCTTGCTTAAGTCCATAAATGGATCTTTTCAACTTGCATACCATATGCTCTTGGTTCTTTGCTATGAAACCTTCTGGTTGCATCATACAGATTTCCTCTTCAAGATTGCCATTGAGAAATATAGTCTTGACATTCATTTGTCAAATCTCAAAATCATAATGAGCAGCAATGGATAAAAGAATTCTGATAGATTTAAGCATTGCTACTAGTGAAAAGGTTTCTTCATAATCAATATCTTCCTTTTGTGTATACTCTTTCACCACTAGCCTTGTTTTAAAGGTTTTAACCTTTCCATCTATCCCTCTTTTCCTCTTATAGACCCATTTGCAACCAACATGTTTAATGCCATTAGGCGCTTCTACAAAATCCCAAACTTGATTAAAATATGTAATTACTAATTCAGATTTCATAGTTTGGACCCAATGATATGCATTTATATCATTCATTGCTTCATCATAAGTGTAGGGATCCAATTCAGCCTCTTCTAAGTTAGCTTCATAAGTTTCTCCCAAACCTATAAATCTTATAGGAGGTCGAATAATTCTCCCACTACGACGAGACACTTATGTACTAGACATCTCATGAGTAGTATCTTGTGGTGTATCCAAAACAACAACATCATCCCTAGTTTTATCCAATGGTTGTTGGTTTACAGATTTATTCATTTCAGCTAATACAACTCTACTTCTAGTCGTAAAATTATTCATATAGTCATTTTTCAAAAAGTTAGCATTTGTACTAACAAAAACTTTATTATCATTTCGATTATAGAATAAATAACCCCTAGTTTCTTTTGGATAACTCACAAGCAAACATACTTCTGATTTTGGTTCCAACTTATCAGGCTTCCCCTTTAGTACATGTGCTGGACAACCCCAAATGTGGAGATATCTCATGTTGGGCTTACGCCCACTCCATAATTCCATGGGCATTTTGGGAACAGATTTTGATGGAACTAAATTCAAAAGATGTATTGTCGTATCTAAGGCATACCCCTAAAAAGAAATTGGTAAGGTTGAGTAACTCATCATGGACCTAACCATTTCTAAAAGAGTCATATTCCTTCTCTCTGCTACACCATTTTGTTGAGGAGTTCCAGGTGCAATCAATTGGGATACTATCCCATTCTAAATTAGGTAGTCCTTGAAATCCTTAAGAAGGTATTCGTCACCTCGATCAGATCGAATGACCTTTATGCGTTTACCCAAATGGTTCTCAACTTCAACCCTAAACTCTTTGAACTTTTCAAAGGCTTCGAACTTCCATCTCATTAGGTACACATAACCATATCTTAAGTAATCATCGGTAAAAGTGATGAAGTACTCATAACCTCCTTTTGCTTGGGTTGATATAGGACCACATACATCTGTATGAATTACTTCAAGTAACTTTTGGGCTCTTCTACTTTTTGCATTAAAAGGTCGTTTCATCAAAGTCTATGGGCTGTAAAAGTCCATTTTTTATTAGTCTTTGAATCCTATTTGAATAAATATGACCCAAATGCAAGTGCCAAAGACATGCATCATTTGTAGAAGGAAACTTTCTCTATAATGATTTTACATAAGAGCAACTATCTAATTCAGAATTATGTAATTCATGTTTATCAAGAGTTAAACTATAAAGACCATCCACAATATTGCTAAAATAGATAAATATTTTATCCTTCTTTATTACAACATTGTCCTTTAGGATAACACAATATCCACGTTTACCTAAATAAGTTACAGAAATTAAATTCTTATGAACATTAGGTACAAATAGACAGTCTTCCAATATTAAAACCCCAGACTCAAAGTATAAATTAACAACGCCAATAGCTATAACCGGAATCCTGCTCCCATTAGCCAAAGTAAGAAACAATTTCCCTTTATTCAGCTTTTGGGTCTCCTAAAACCCTTGCAAAGAATCGCAGATATGATTAGTACAACCTGAATCCACACACTAAGAATCCGGGGGATTCTGTACCAAACATATTTCAAGAAGAAAGAAACTTTTCATATCCTTATTCTTGGCAGCTTTGAACTTTGGACAATTCCTCTTCCAATGTCCTTTCTCACCACAATAGAAATGCTTTCCTTTGGTCTTCTTTCATTTTTCAGCAACCCTTAAGGCAATTTGCTTACTCTCTTGCTTAGTGAAGTCCTTCTTCTTCTTCTTACCCTTGCCTTTTAACTTAGGTTGAGAAGTAGAGGCTTCACCCACATTGGCTTCAACATTAGAAATACCAAGGATGCCTTCCGCCGCTACCAATTCATTCATTAATTCAGATAAAGAATAAATATTTTTGTTCATATTATAATTGAGTCTAAATTCCTTCAATGATTCCGGTAGTGACTGGAGTATCATATCCACTTAGAATTCTCCATCAATGTTGGCACATAAAACGTCCAATGTATTCAGATTAGAGATCATTCTAAGACAATGCTCTCTCACTGAACTACCTTCAGTCATTTTGGTATTATAAATTTGCCTCATAGTTTCTTGCCTTGTTAAACGGCCTTGCTCATCAAACATCTCCTTTTGACTTAGCCTAATGTCTAAAACTATTTCTACATCCTACATTTGATGCTGTAGAACATTTGAGATGGATGCTAGGATATAGCACTTGACAATTTCATTAGATTTTTTCCAATGATCATATCACTGTTTTTCCTCTAGAGGAGCATCTAATGAAGGAAATGTAGGATAAGGTTGAGTAAGCACATATTTGTGCTCTTCAACTATAAGGACAATATCCAAATTTCTTTTCCATTCAACATAGTTGGATCCAGACAGTTTATTTTGATTAAGAATAGTAACAAGTGGCCTAAATGATGCCACGTTCAAATCTGAAAATAATAAATATGAGTATAATAAGTAAACTAGACATTATCAATTTAGCATATAAGCATATAATATGAAATCCTAATAAAACCATAAAAATAATATATGCAACGACAACCTAATCCCATATTTAAAATTCCTTGGAAGCAAGTAAATTATAAATACTATGATTGATTGAGAACTATTCTCATTATTAGTGCTATCATGATAACTCTTATCAGATACTAATAATATGCCGTTTTTCCTTTAGCCTCTAAGTAATAATGACATAGTCTCGAAGGGAGGTTAACATTAAACTTAGTCTCGTGTACACCATTGACTGAATTCTATGTGAGTCATTAAGTAACTCCACGGTAGCATGGTCGTTCTTAATGTAAAAACACATATTATCCATCATTAAGAAGTTTAATCTGTAGTACCATAAATTAGACACCCTCCGAAGGGAGCAAGGCATATACGCCAAGGCGAGGTGCTTAATCACACTACTATAAACCGACAATAAAGGCCGTAAGATCCAATCCTTGTATCTATCTCCCACTAGATGTTCTAAAATAAAGGTTTTTATTTGGAAATCATGTGTAATCTAATCACACATAGTTGTGCCCTTTTAAAACTTGAAAACACTTAGAAAAAATTCAAAATTTCCTTCTTTCGATCAATCGAATGAGCCCCTCGATTGGTAGAAAAAAATTAAAGAATTTGAACCTGATTGTCTGCCTTGCTCAATCGATACTCGATCGCTTCTCGATCAGTCGGAAAATTAAATTGGATCGATCGACTAGCAATTCGGGTATCAATCGAATCAATTAGAATGGCCACCAATTCACTCGATCGATCGAAAGCAATTTTCGATTGATCAAAACTCGTGAACTTCGAAATTCCAAAATTATTTCTGAAGTGTTTTCAACGGGTTTTTATGAACAAACAACCATCATATGAACATAATAGACAGAGATTGATATCTAAACTGATTTCCATTGATATTAAAGCCTTAAAGTTCAGTTTAACATACTTAATATCAAACTTAAAAAACATCATAACATCAAGTTTAGTTTTCATCAAAACATAATTTCAATCACCGTGTACAAAATCAATCAAACAACTTTCTAACATCATGAAACTATCATTCTTGATTCCAAAAATCACAAAATATGTTATGCAAATTGGAAATTGAAGACCGCTTTGATACCATTTGATGGAAATATGAATGTACGTAGCGGAAAAATTTAACGGATCTACTTCATTCACAATCGATAACATGTACTATGTAAGTTTCAGAATTCAAGAACAAGAGAGCGTACCCTGGTGTGGTGAATTTCAAAACAAAGATCAGAAGCACTTGGAAATACTTTTAATTTTCACTCCAATTCCACTTTACGCTCAAGATGTGTGGTCTCTCAATCCGTTTTTGTTCAAGGGAGAATGAGAGAATGTCCAACACTCACATACACATCATTTCACAATGATGTCTCTTTTTTTCATATCTTAAAATTCTATATATTTCTTTCCTTATAACTAATTATCTAATTGGGCTAGCCTTTTGGGCTTTTCCAATTGGGCTTTAGTATGTGGCTTGGAGTGGGACCAAAAGGGACTAATAAGACATTAGCTCCAATGGGCCTTGGGCTTCTCTGCCAACTCTTGACAAGTTCAAAGTTACCATTAACTATATTTAATACCACTATATAAATATAGTTGCACTCTAAGTCTTATTTATAAATTATATCCCAAGACTTTATTATGCATGCAACCCCTTCATAAAATATTCGTAGTAATACAAAGTCATGAATGTATACTGCCACTTTGTAAATTACTACATCTTATCCTTGAGTACCCGATTTACTCCTTCAAAGTTATTCAACATACATTTATGTAATCCAATTTTATAAATATATACTTTAGTAACTTCTTACTAAAGTGGTTAGGCCTAATTCTCTGAATAACTGAACCTATTAAACTTATCTCAAGGGAATATTTTATATCCCCGTTAATAGACTATGAATTTCATCTTGAGAATATATGTTCTATCAACATTAAATGTGGCTGCCCAACATATTGAGGTTTTGACCGTTACCTTATATCTCACTCTTGATATATCAAAACAACCTATATTTCATGCTCAGGTCCATTATCCTCTCAGGATTAAGAGTTCATGTAAATAGAAGTCGTGAGATTTATTATTTAATTGACAGTCGTTAGGAAAATAATAAATCTCACAGCGGTCCAGTTCAATATATTTTAACTCTTAAAACATATCAACTAAAAATCTTCATTTCCATGATTAATACAAATCATCTAAGTTGATACATTATAGTCTTCACAGATGAAATGCCCAATTTCATCATCAACTACGAACTACAATTTTGAATTTACAAAGAACTTGTGATTTATATCTTCTGTGACTTTTCATATAAATCACATAATATACATCTCATGGACTAAAAGATAATGTCCCATATGCATGTTACCATTATTTTAGATTATAATAAAACAAATTTATCAATCACAATATTAAGTCATACATGATGTCATACATGATGTCATACATAATATTATACATAACATCATACTATAGGATTTAAGGGCACTAATCCTAACACCATGTACTTGGGCAGCGGCTTGCATATGTGGGCCAAAGCATGTGTACGTAGGCATACTCCTGCATATGCAGCTAGGATTTTAGAAACAAAAAAAGACAAGTTTTCTACAATAATAACTAAGGTTTGGAATAAATCCCATATCGTCCGTGAGCCGTTCCAAACCCCATTTCTTCCACTATATAAAGCCTTACATGGAAAATTTTCAAAACACACAAAATCCCACGAAAAAACCTAAGATTCACTATAAAATAATGTCAAAAGGGATTTTTTCATAAAACACCCTTAAGTGAATTTTATTTGATTGGGACCTCTTCTAGCCCCAATCTTTTTAGTTTAATGTTACTAATCACTTGTTTAATAACTTGTGATAAATTTGACTAAGGAAAATGGTCAAAATCAAAACTTGGGTTCTCCTTTTTGAGGTATTAAGCTTCAACCCTTCCTTTTCTTTTTAGTCTTTCTTTTCTATTTTAATCTTATTTCTTTGCGTATTTTATGTTTATGTATGTCTGTTTAGGTTAGTTTTACAGTTCTTTTCATGTTTTATGCATGTTAGGTTGTTAGAATTCTTATTTTGAGATTACACTCTATTTTTTTGTTTTTAGGTTTTTTGGACAAAAGGCTACACACATATAATCTTGCCTATGCATGCAGGCTTGATTACGCGCACGTAGGCTTGTTCTTGCGTGCATAAGCTGCAACCTAGAAACCCTAATTTTATTTGTTTCTTGCTTCTACTTCCACATGTTTGTTCTATTTAGTTTCTTTTCATATGTTTTATGCTTCATAAGTTTTTGAGCCTTTATTCACACGCTTGCTTATCTTTAATATGCCTAGATTAGGGTTTCTTAGTTTTAGTGCCATGCCTTTTATTCACATGTCCATGCATTAATGCCATAGGTGCCAAGTTGCTGCAAGGTAAGTAAAGGTAAGTCACGCATTGACATGAACATGCATCTTTTGTGATGAACATGTTTCTATGATGTTTGATCTTGAGTATGAATGTTTCTTATGATTGCCATGTTTGAGTTGCAGCCTTGGTATGATATGATGGAGCATGTTCAGATGTATGACACTAGAGTCTATGTTAATGCCTTGATGACGATTATATGAATGTTAGGGTTATGTGTGGTTTGGCTTCCTATACTTTATGGATAGATATGTTATGTCATTTTGGGATGAATGATGCCGTATTGTATGCTTAGATGTATGCTAGTGTGTGTGTGAGTATAGATACAAGTATTGAAAAAGTTTTAAATAAGGTTAAGACATAAGACATGATGATAGGAGGCCAACCTTAGGCTTGGGCGATCTTGGATGCCTAACACCTTCCCAAGTGCGTACCTCCAAATCCACATTCTAGTAGTAAGATCAAAGGTCTTTTCTCAAAAGGACGCTATATATATGGTTCCTAGACCATTGTAAAAACTAGGTGGCAACTTCAACCCCTTGCGTCTGTAGCCCCGATGTAGGTTTTATGTGGTCTCAGTTTGTGCAAAAAAACCCAAACGGACCGGTTTATTGCTGAATTGCATGTGTACCATTGTCAATGCAAAAACCGACGGAATCTTCATTCCGAAGCTGATTGAAACTTTTCATTTTTCAAATCTGGTGGTCACAAGCATGTGGGGCTATGTTAGGGGGCTTGAAAAGCCCTAACATGTGTCTTGAGGCCCTTCAACCACTTAGTGTACGTTGGCTGGGGTCGGCTGCCACTAAAGGTCCGCTAGCCTCAAAATTCATCCATAAAGGTATGGGTGCCCCCCAATCCTCCCATATTCTCATCTACGATTTTCTAGGTCTTCTCCTACCCATTTTTTTCATTGAAAACTATTAGAAACACCATTTTCTTACACTTTTTTAAATGGATTAGCATCAGAACACTGCATTCTTTTGTATCTGAGCATGGATGCTCATGAATTAAAGTCTTATGACACAATTGTGGAGCTTGAGAGGTAGACTTTCCATGAAAGGGAGCTTAAGAGATGGTGGGCTTCATTCTTTTCCAAGGATCAAGCTTACATTAAGTGGTTTCTCAGAGATGCCATTTCACTATTTTGCACCCCACTAGATTGGCACTTACTAGAGGCCATAGTCACTTGTTGGAATCTCACTTTGAGGTGCATCACCATTGGGGGTAAAGACTTGGTCCCTACTTTGTAGAAGTATGATTGATTTCTTTCTCTACCTACCCCTGTGAGTTGGGTCTATTGGCCATTAGCTCAGCCTTACTATCGCAAGTGATTGGCAGAACTACTAGGCCTAAAGACGCTTGTAGTGGATGTGCTGACCCGATATAGGAGTGGGTTAGAAGGTAGCATCCCCTTGGATTTTTTAATCTGTCGATTTGGCCTAGCTGAGTGCCTTACTGCTTACCGAGAAGACTATGGATTTGAAGGAGCATTGGATCTTTTACAAGCACCAGGCTTTCATGGTGGCCTTTTATGGCTCGGTGCTATTCCCTTCTCAGCTGGGTTCCATCTGCTTTGCGGTCTTACTCTTGGTGAGTACTTTGCCTCATAGTAACTCCTTTATCCCCTCTTTTCTTTCTAAAAAATATTCGATCTCTTTCTCTATATTGTGAGATGGGTAGTGGTAGGCTTGGCTATTGTGTGCATATGTTACAGCTTTGGTTCAGTAGTCATCTGAGTTTGATATTTAGGGCACAACCCATGGGATTCTTGAGGAGGAATAGAGTTAAGATCACTATAGCCTTTGTTCTTCCTTTTACTAGGTATACCACTGCTTGGTTGAGGTGTTTGTATGGCTTGGATCCGACTAACTGGGTACGGAGAGTCAAGTGGGGAGTTACTAGGTGGTTGGGTTAGACCCACTATGTTAGTTGACATGGCATCCCTTTGGTGGTCATCTAGAGTTGTATAGGGCATTATCCAAGTATGGCCATAATGCAATTTGGGGGTGCCCAGCATGCTCCTCGACTTGGTGATCT
The DNA here is from genome assembly GCA_014183005.1 of Castanea mollissima. NCBI lineage: Eukaryota > Viridiplantae > Streptophyta > Magnoliopsida > Fagales > Fagaceae > Castanea > Castanea mollissima. The sequence continues at coordinate 28,977,506 of JACAVU010000002.1, read as the reverse complement.
TTCTTTCATCACTTGCGAGTATGGAATCTAGGATTTTGATACAACCTTTATAAAGTGCGGTTCTGATTTCTAGAAGGAGTGCAAGTCGACTATTGATTATCCCATTTGCCCTGGGGATGATTATGAGTGGTCTACCGTCGAGTTTATAAAGTAGAGAGACACCAAGTATTCGTGCTTCATCATTGACTTGTCGGTTCTTGATCCACTTGATCCTCACCTTCTGGCTGATATATTGAAGGATTACACACTAGAGTTTAAGGATAGAGTTGAGAGTACTCTTAGGGACCTGAGAGGGTGCTTGATAGTACTTGAAAGGGTGCCTGAAAGTACCTAAGAGGGTGCCTGACAGAGGCCATTAGAGATAGGGATTGCTACAAGGAGGACTTTAATTCCATTGTGGAGAACTTTGATGAAATTGGGAGGACATACGACGCTGAGCTTACCATATTTAAAGTAGAGCTCGCGCAAAAGGGTTAGATTCCCTCAGCTGTAGAGGTTGGGTGCAGTCAACTGAGATCTCAAGTTATGAGCTTGGAGAGTGAGAAGGCAGATCTTACTCAGAGATTCACTATCTTAGGCCAGATGAGGAATGAAGAGAAAGCTACGATGGAGGCTAGTCATGCTACGACGAGTAGTAGGGCTAATGATTTATCCATGAGGCTAGTGTAGGCTATATCCTACATTCACTCTACTTTGAGCCGTAAGTATGGGTCAACTAATGAGCCCAGTGAGCCACAGTTGGCATTTCATTGTCTCTAGGTTGTGTAGCTGAGAAGGAGGAAGCATTGAGAGTTGCTACTGCTGAGATTAACACATTGCAGGTTCTGCTTGATAGAGAAAGGCAAGGTTGCAGCTCGAGTCCTAATCTGAAGTGGGAGTTGGTTCGTGTTCGACATTCATATAGCTGGCTTAGTGAGATTACTAGAGATTTGGGCTTTGATGCTATAGGGTTGCTTTATACCTATTCCTCAGATGATCATATTCTTCTCATTGGCTTTGGGGTTCTATGATGGGTGGTGTCAAACCATTTAGACCATGTTTGACTTGCTGTAGTCTTTTCTATTTCTTTTCCTTTCTACACATGAGCTATGTAGTTAGTATTCCACCATGTATTGGAAGGTTCGTCGTAAATTGCTAAGTGATTATGTATGGCCTTCCACTTTTGGGGTGTTTAAAGCATAGTCTAGTTTTTAAGGCATGCTTAAAAAGGGGAAGAAGGTGGAAATAAAGATGTTTATGCATATATTGATCATTAGAAGATATTTATGTTTATGAGATTTGTGTTTGGAAACACAATGATGAATGCATGAAAGGATTAGAAAGGCACCAAATAGGCATGTTTAATGAATATGTGTGTAAAGCTTTGAAAATGCAAGATCATGCAAGATCATGCAAACAAGGATGGTAAATGTAAGTCTATCCATATCAATATCTCAGGTTTCAATGGATACATTTCTGGATGGATCTTTTCCATTCCCATTGGGGTACACCTTCCACTGGCGTGAGCCATAAAATCTTTGAACAAACCGCAGAGGGTCATGTGTGTTGCAAACATAGAGTAACTCTTGGGAAATCCGAAGGCACCCCTATATCTCCATCTTGGAAAAGGGTCCATCCTTCTTTTCTTGATGTTGATCACAAACCCAAGTAGATTCGGCTGACTGATTTTTCTTTTAAAATTTGATCGAGCCAGAGTTGGTTGCCTATGTACATCCACTGGGAAGGATTAGGTTATTAGTTCAACTAACATTTTTATTGCCTTAATTTTTGCCTAGACCACCATTTCGGGTTTTCAATCTAGTAGGCTCCTTCGCACTCTTTCTTTTGCTCTCCTTTTACGTAAACTACCCTTTCGAGTTTTCAATCTACCTTTTCATTTTTTTTTTTGCTATTTTTTTTTTTGTTTGTATAGGAATGTAGAAGAAGAGGTTGCATTTGGGGGCTCCCTCATGCAAAGTACTATATGACAACATTAGAATTAGTAGGCATATTGAAATTGTGCCCATCCATGTCAGCTAGGATTAAGGCTTCTTCGAAGAAGGCCTTTTCACCACATACGGGCCCTCGTAGGTCGAGGCAAACTTTCCTCTGTGATCAGGCAAGACCTGGTTGCGCTTTTTCAAGGTTAGGTTTCCTTCTTCAAAGACTCTGGGTCTAATCTTCTTGTTAAATGCTCACTTGACGCGGTGTTGGTACAACTATCCATGGCACATTGCGGTTATGCGCTTCTCATCTATCATGTTCAATAGCTCATAACGGGAATGAACCCTTTCAGCTTTTGACAACTCTGTCTGTGATAAGATCCTGAGAGATGGGATCTCTACCTCTGCAGGTAGGACAACTTCCATGCCGTAGACCAAGGAATACCTTTGGTGTGTTGCCAAAAAATGAGTCAATTTTAATCGAGTTACCAAAGCTAAGTGAAATCACCACCAATCATTGGGTTTTCTCTAAGATGTGATTGGTCACCTGACTCTATTTGATTTTATTACCAATCCTAGGTTAAAAAAATGGTCATTTTTCCTAATCTAATATGGATAGATAAAAAATCTTGATTCTTGAGTTCAGAAGATTGGTTATGTATGGGGAAGGTATTAGGCACCCTAAAAGGCTAATCGATTAGATAATCAGTTATTTATTTAATAAAAGTTATTAAATAAAGTAACTACCAAGTGTAGAAAAATATACGTATGATTAGAAGAGAAAGATTTAGAGTTTTAAGGCACTTTGTTATTCTCTTGAACAAGTATGTATAGAACTGATTGAGAGACCACACATCTTGGACACATTGTGGAATTAGAGTGAAGATTGAAAGTCTTCCCAAGTTCAATCTTCATTTTTTTTTTTAATTTCACTGCATCAAGGTACGCCTTCTTGTTCTTTATTTCTAAAATACAAATATTGCATGTTATCTCACATGAATGAAGTAGATCCGTTTATTTTCGCTGCATGTTTTTGTATCAGATACAAAACGGTATTTTCCATGTGTTTCCCCAACAAATGGTAATACAGCGGTCTTCAATCTCATGCTTGTATAACATGTTGAGTGAGTTTTAGAATCAAAGAAAACTCTTTCATGGTTTTAGAATCAATCCTCTTTGCAAAAGGCAATCGAAAAAAAAAATTGATTTTCTTTGTTTTGTTTATTTTAATATTCATTTTTAGAATTTTGTAGGTACATTCCCTACAAACCCTCACAAGACTACAACTTGTCCACTAGTGTAAGCTAGGGGTTTAAAGGCTTGTTGCATACGCTAAATGCAATCGAAATTTCCAGCAAAAGTGGATTAGTTAGGATTTTTTTTTTCATTTTAATTATTTGGTTTGTTTTTCTCTATCTGTTTTGCTCGAGGACTAGCAAAATGTAGATTTGGGGGTATTTGATGTGCATGAAATATATACAATAAAGTACTCACATATCTACATATTTAGGCTTACTTTTATGTTATTTTGTGACGGATTGTATAATATCTTTGTGTTGCTATTTCTTTACTGTGGCTATTTCTTTAGTGTGGCTATGTCTTGTGGCTATTTCTTGTAGCTATTTCTTTAGTGTGGTTATTTTGTGACGAACTGTATAATATTCTTGTGGCTATTTCTTTATGTTACTTTTATGGCTTTTCTCTAGTGTGGCTATTTTTTTTCTCTATTTTATTTGTCTAGCTGAATGTTTAGTATTTTATTTTTATGTTTTATCTCAAGTATCATAAGTAGCTAAATTTTCAATTAAGGTTGAGGATGAAACCTTGTTAAAGACTATTAGTAATATTTATGTGATTTGATTTTTTCCACAATAGTTGTTTTTTAATGATTTAAATTGTTCTTGCTTCATATCAATTGACTAAGATGAGATTCTAGATATGAGTTCAATCATGTTTTTCTCATGATTTAGGATTTATCTTAATTAGTTGAATGCTTGGTTTATTAATTCTTGATTATAAAATTAGATATCGCTTGTGATTTGTTTGTCAATAGGTATAATTTATGATTTGATTTTTAGAATTGGATATATCTTGTGATTTTTTTGGCTATGGATACAATTGATGATTTGATTTTATACCTAAGAAGCAAAAAAGAACATGCTTTTGATTTAAAACAAGGATTTTAATGAGAATATTTTCCATGACAGCAAAATTGATTTCTAGATTATCATGCAGTGGTTGAGAAAAATCAATGATCATAAATATATGCTGATATGAATTAATAAAGTGGGTTCCAAAATCTTAACTCCTTTCCCTTGATTGTTTATATCTTTTTATTGCTTTATATCTTTTGCTTAGTTTAACTATTTGCTTAATTTTATTATTTGCTTAGTTTATTTAATTTCAAAACAACCAATTTTTATTAAAAACTAGATTAGGATTAATTTCATTAAGATTTAATTCATTTTCCTACATTCATACAAGTCCCTATGGGTTCGACCTCGTTCTTGTCAAACTATACTTCGGTATGGTTCGTACACTTGCGAATAATCTAAAATTTCACGACACTCATGATCTATATTCAGTAACAGTCGTCTAATCCTATTAATTTTGCCTTAACTGTATTCAAGTTTTCAAAATACCTCCCTGTCAGGATTTATATTTGGTGGCAGTCATTTAATCCTATCTCTCTTGCCTCAATAGTATTAAAGATTTCAAAATGCATCTCCTAGGATTTATATTCGGCGGCAATCGTTTAACCCTATCTCTTTTCCCTCAAAAGTATTCAAGTTTACAAAATGCATCACTCTGGATTAATATTCGGTGGCAGTCATTTAATCTTATCTCTCTTGCCTCAAAAGTATTCAAGTTTTCAAAATACCTCTCTCAGGATTTATCTTCTGTGGCGGTCGTTTAATGATATCTCTCTTGCCTCAAAGGTATTTGATGGAAAAATACATGCTTGTATCGCATACAAAACATACGCAGTGGAAAAAAATAACGGATTTACTTCATTCATAAAAGTTAACATGTACTATATAAGTTTCAGAATTTGATAACAAGATAGTGTACCTTGGAGCGGTGAATTTCAAAACTGAAGATTAGAAGCACTTGGGAACACTTTTAATCTTCACTCCAATTCCACTAATGCCCAAGATGTGTGGTCTCTCAATAAATTATAGCATCATACAATAGGATTTAAGGGCACTAATCCTAACAGCTTGGTGGGTCTTTTGCTATTTGTGTATCACAAATTATTGTCTAGTGGATCGATTTACCGCTTGGAGGGGGCGGAGAGGTTTTTCTCCGAGTTCTTCGGTTTCCTCTTCGATAACACATCGGAGTGTTATCTTGTATTTGCATCTCTCTTCCATACTCTTTTAGCTTTCAATTTACTACTGTGTTTTATTGGATATGGCTTAGAGTAGCAGTTTTGTTTGTTCACTCGCATTTACTCTATTCCGCACTTAGTTTAAGTTAAAGTATAATCAACCGAGCCGTAATCTATTAATTTGGGGTCTAAATAGCTCTTGTGTTTTTAACATAAATCCAAACTTTCAATTGGTATTAGAGCGGGTGCACTTGCTATGGTTTCATTACCTAAGTGTGATCCTAGATCCCTTGCCTTGCTATGGTAAGTGTTATGGCTAAGGCTAACATGAAGTGTAGTTCATATGTTTGTGAAAATGACTTTATGAGTATCTATAAAGATTGTCCTAGCAATGAACTTTTAGAGTTTTTCAGATCTAAGAACATGCTAGAATTTTTGTATACATGCTGAAATCCTTAGAACAAAGAAATCATGATATTCATAATAGCTTGTGTGAGTATAATTCCTTAATTGCTCAATACAAGAGAAGGAATAGACATTTGTGTGACAAACTTGATGGTTTGAAAAGAAAACTTTACTCATCTTTGAATGAAGTAAAAGAAGAGGAGTGTATCTTTGAGGGTCAGGAATGTTTATCTCATGCTTGTCTTTTCGTTCATACTGCATTGAAAGTGTTTAATTTGTGCTTGTGGTATCTTGACAACGGATGTTTGAGGCACAAAACCAGAGATAAAGCACTGTTTAAAACTCTTAAGGAGAAGGAAGATGGCATTGTGACTTTTGGAGATGGTAGCCATTCACAAGTTCTTGGAAAGGGAACCATTGATATTCCGGGACTTCCCTTGTTGACTGATGTCCTTTAAATAAGAGGTTTAAAAGTGAACTTGCTGAGTATAACCCAAATATGCGATGAAGACTTCATAGTTCAATTCTCAAAGAAAGGATGTATAATTCTCAATGAAGAAGGTGTTCAAGTCTTGAAGGGACTTAGAACCACGGACAATTGCCATGGTGTTATTCCTAAGCCAAACATATCACGTCGGAGTGCTCGAGTAAATCTTTTGGAGTTGTGGAATCAACGATTTGGGCATACAAATTACAAGCAAGCTGCAAAGATCTCAAAGCTTGAATCAGTGATTGGCTTGCCAAAGTTTGGAAAGATTGAGAACAATGTATGTGGTCCATGTCAATTGGGAAAACAAACAAAATCTGCCCATCCCAAAGTTAACGTAGTGGATACTTCTCATCCTTTGGAGTTGCTTCATGTGGATCTAATGGGTCCAATGAGAACAGAAAGCTTGGGTGGAAAACAATACATCATGGTGGTGGTTGATGATTTCTCAAGATATTCTTGAGTAGAGTTCCTTAGAGAGAAGTCGGAGGCTTGTGACAAGATGGAAAGGTTATGCAAGAAGCTCCAAAATGAAAAGGGAGTTCCTATAGTCAAAATAAGAAGTGAGCATGGGAAAGAGTTTGAAAATGCTAAATTTGAAGCATTTTGCAATGAGCACGATATCAAAAAGGAATTCTCTACTCCAATAACGCCACAACTGAATAGGGTAGTGGAAAGAAAGAATCGAGTGATACAAGGGATGGCAAGAGTAATGCTTCTCAATACAAACATTCCACATAAAATTTTGGGCTGAAGCGGTGAACACATCATGTCACATTGGGAATAGGATTTTCTTTAGGGCTGGAACAAAGAAAACATTGCATGAGATTTAGAGGGAAAAGAAGCCAAAAGTAAAGTACTTCCGAGTATTTAAAATCAAATGCTACATCTTTAACGATAGGGAGAATCTTGGAAAGTTTGACGCTAAGAGTGATGAAGGGATCTTCCTAGGATACTCCACAAATAGCCGGGCATATAGAGTGTACAACAAGCGCACCAAGACAGTGATGGAGTCAATAATTGTGGTCATAGATGACGCCATCTTTGAAAAGGATATTGGTGAGGATGATGAAGCACCAACTCTTAAAAAGAATGAGGGTGGTGACATCATGTCTCAAAGTGATGAGGGTGAAAATCATCGGAAAAGGAGTCTACACCTCCTACTTCAAGAAGGGAGACTAGATCAATGCAAAGTCCTTCAAGTCCTCTCACCCCCCCGGAAGTTCAACCTTCAATTTCACGAGATGAGAAATCCTCTACATTTAAGAAACCATCATCAAGAGTGAGTCTCAATTATCCTACAAGTAATATCATTGGTGACTTAGATGAGGGACTACGTTTGAGAAGATGACCGAGCTATAGCTTGAATCATGTGACATACAACTGCTATCATGCTCAATTTGAACCTAAGAAAATGGAAAAAGCTCTGAAAGATGAGAATTAGGTGGAATCCATGCATCAAGAGCTGTATCAATTCATTAGAAATGATGTATGGGAGTTGGTACCAAGTCCCAAGGATACACATGTTATTGGCACCAAGTGGATATTTAAGAACAAGACCGATGAAGATGGTGAGGTTGTTCGAAACAAGTCTAGATTGGTGGCTCAAGGATATTCCCAAGTTGAAGGAGTAGACTTTGATGAGTCATTTGCTCCAATAGCAAGATTGGAGTCCATTCAAATTCTTCTTTCCATAACGTGTGTTATGAACTTCAAACTATACCAAATGGATTGAAGAGTGCATTCTTGAATGGACTTTTGAATGAAGAAGTGTTTGTTGAGCAACCAAAAGGGTTTCAAGACCCTTACTTTTGGGACCACGTTCTAAGATTGAAGAAAGCTTTATATGGGTTGAAGCAAGCACCAAGAGCGTGGTATGACCGCCTCACCACATATCTTGTAGATCATGGTTTCAAAAGAGGTCAAGCCGACAGAACATTGTTTGTTAAAATAAATGAGAAATCCCTCCTTTTCACTCAAGTTTATGTGGATGATATTGTCTTTGGATCCACAATTAATCACCTTGCTCAAGAATTTTCAAAAGAAATGAAAAAGGAATTTGAAATGAGCATGGTGGGGGAGCTAAACTACTTCTTAGGGCTTCAAGTGAAACAACGGAAAGATGGGATATTTATCTCTCAAGAGAAATATGAAAAAAATTCTTGTAAAGAGATTTGGCTTAGACTTCAAAAAGCATGCATCCACTCCCATGAGTTCATCCGCAAAACTAAGTCTTGATCCAGCTGGTAAGGAAGTAGATCCAACACTCTATCGGAGCATGATCAGCAGTCTTCTTTACCTCACGGCAAGTAGGCCAGACATCGTCTTTAGTGTAGGAGTATGTGCTCGATTTCAAGCAGCACCCAAAGAATCACATTTGTCAGCTGTAAAGCAAATCATTTGCTATATCAATGGTACCTCTGATTATGGAATTTGGTATTCAAAAGACTCAAATGAGTGCTTAGTTGGATATTCGGATGCTGATTGGGCCGGGTGCATTGATGATAGGAAAAGCACCTCCAGTGGTTGTTCTTATCTTGGAAATAACTTGGTGTCATGGATGAACAAAAAGCAAAATTCAGTTTATCTGTCAACAGCTGAAGCTAAATACATTGCAGCAGGAAGTTGTTGTGCACAACTTTTGTGGATGAAGAAACTCTTGTATGATTATGAAATCACTCAAGAAACTATGTGTGTGTTATGTGATAACACAAGTGCCATAAATCTGTCAAAAAATCTAGTCCAACACTCGAAATCGAAACATATCAAAATTCGGTATCATTTTATTCGAGAACTAGTGGAGAACAAGGTTGTGTGGTTGGAGTTTATCAACATCGACATCCAAAAGGCAGACATTTTCACCAAACCCCTTGATGGTTCTCGATTCGAATCTCTTCGTAAAACCATCGGTGTCGGTATCATCCCTTGAATTTCATCCCTTTTATGACCTTATGCTACTCTTTGTTGCATACATGTTATATAGGTCATATGTGCATGTTTACACATGTTTCTTTTGCTAGCTGTTTTTGTTTTCATGTTATGTTTTTTTGTTTGATGAAAAAATTCAAAAACTTATAAAAATTGAAAAATCTTCAAAAAGTTTGATCGCTTGTGTTGTGTATATCACATCTGAGTTTAGCCTAGTACTTTTGTACTAATGGCGTAGTGGATTTACGAGCTTAGCTTGTTTTGTATGCACATTTATCTTTGTGGGAAAAATCTTGAAATCTATGTGTGATTGTTGTAAATCGATCTTCAAGCTTGTCATGAATGATTAGTCAATAGTTTTGTTGGTCTTGATACTTGCATAGACTTGTGCCTATATCTTTTCCCACGATTTTATGTTTTTGCTTAAAAGAGCTCATCAAATGTCAAATCTCAAAAAGAGATATTGAGCTGCAAAAGTCATCGTACATACTAGTATTTGGCTAGGAAAAAGGGAAAGCAACTTGTATTGAAATGTATGATGCCTCAAAAAGCCAAAGGCTTACTCACAAAGTTGAAATATCAAAAGTTCAGGTATCGGTCTCAAAATGAGATGTACTTTGTTAAAAAATGATCATATGTTTTGTCTTGTAATGGAGCCAAATGAAAAGTTTCAAAGTTTTGTAATCATTCTTCTAGGAGATCATATATGTTCATTTCTATAATTGAGATAGTCCACTTGACTTAGTACTAGTTGTGTATGACTTGATTGAATTGATCATTGAAACTTCACTCTAGACGAAGGACTACACAACATTTGATAGTCACACACTACACATAAGACTTTGTTTAATGAATGCTTATTTTATTTGTGTGATTGTACATGATCAAATGTGATGTGTATACTCAATTGCTTGCCGATCAAAACCAAAAATATTTTTGAGTATTTTATATGTTTTTTAAAGTGTTTTTATACTTTCGTGTTTCAAGTTTTTGTTCAAAATGCATTTTTTGTGTTTTTATTCAAAAAATGGTTCAGAGACATTTTCGCGAAAAATGCTTAAGGGAAATCAAAAAGTCACATTTTCATCCAAAGAGTCTTGCTACTGTCTCGCGAGTGTTTCGCAACTAAACTCTACTTGTGAAATGGTTTTAAGCAAAAACTGGAATTTTTCAAGTTCATACAGAGACTTTCGCAAGTGTCTTACGACTGTGTCACTACTAAAAGCTTCTCGCGAAAGCTTCTATATGTCTCACGACTAATCTCACGACTCTCTAACCTGCGAAAAATGAGTGTTTTCAGTTTTTAAGTAGCAGATGTGGCATTTTTTTTGAATCACTCACTTTCCCTCACTTTGTCTCTCGAACTTCTCTCAACCCAAAATTCTTTTTCAATCAAACCCCATCATTTTCTAAGAAAATCTCTGCAAACTCTCTTCAATGTATGTTTTCCTAAACATTCTATTGATTTTTCTCTTAAATTATGCAGAAATTTTCTTAGGGTTACAAAATTTGGGGATTTTCAAAACAAGGGTTGGGTTCATTTTTTTAAGCAAATTTCTTTCAAATTTTTGACTGGGATGAATCCCATTTGTCGTGTTTGTGTTTATGTTGGCCCCATGTGACACTCTAAGCATGTATTTAGGCAAATTTCTATGTGTTCATGCATTGTTTATTCATGTAGAACTGTGTTGCATGCCTAGTGTTCGACAAAATGTCCAAGTGACATTTTTATGTCGTTTTGGACTCAAATGAGTTCCAATGTTTGGGTTTACCCTTGAATACACATGCTTAACATGTTATGATCATTAGGTGTTGGAAAATCACGTGTTTGTATTGCATACAAAATATACGCAACAGAAATTTAGCGGATCTACTTCATACATAATTGATAATATGCACTATGTAAGTTTTAAAATTTAAGAATAAGAGAGCGTACCTTAGTGTGGTGAAATTCAAAATCGAAGATCAGAAGCACTTGGGAAGACTTTTAATCTTCACACCAATTCCACTTAATGCCAAGATGTGTGGTCTCTCAATCAGTTTTCATCAAAGAGAGAATAGGAGAGTGTCCAACACTCATATACAAACCATTTCATTCCTTGTATGAAAACTCTTATGAAAAGGTTTTATGAAAACCTTAATGAAATTCTGTATATTTCTCTCCTTATATATAATTGATTATCTAATTATGCTAGCCTTTTGGGCCATTCCAATTGGGCTCTTGTGTGTGGCTTGGAGTGGGACCAAAAGGGACCAATAAGACACTAGCACCAATGGGCCTTGGACTTTTCTGTCAACTCTTGACAAGTTCAAAGTTACCATTAACTATATTTAATACCACTCTAGGCCTTATCTATAAATTATATCCCAAGACTTTATTGTACATGCAACCCCTTCATAAAATATTCGTAGTAATACAAAATCATTAATATAGACTGTCACTTTGAAGAGTATTACATCTTAATCCTTGAGTACCCAGTTTAATCCTTGAGTACCCGGTTTAATCCTTTATGTTATTCATTATATATTTATGAAATCCAATTCTATAAATATATACTTTAGTAACTCCTTACTAAAGTGGTTGGGCCCAACTCTCTGAATAACAAAACCTATTAAACTTATCTCAAAGGAATATTTTGTTTCCCTGTTAAGAGACTATGAATTCCATCTTGAAAATATATGTTCCATCAATACTAAATGTGGCTGCCCAACATACTGAGGTTTTGACCTTGACTAATAGATCTCACTCCTAATATATCAAAGTAACCTACATCTCATGATCAGGTCCATTATTTTCTCAAAATTGAGAGTTCATGTAAAAAGAAGTCGTGAGATTTATTAATCATTTGATAGTCGTTAGGAGAATAATAAATCTCACAACGGTCCAGTTCAATATGTCCTAACTCTTAAAAGATATCAACATACCAACTAGAAATCCCTATTTCCATGATCAAGACAAATCATCTTAGTTGATATGCTATAGTCTTTGCAGATGAAACGCCCAATTTCATCACCGACTACCAACTTTATTTTGAGTTTACAAGGAACTTGTGATTTACATCTTCTGTGACTAAATCACATACAATGTTTCTCATAGACTAAGATAATGTCCCATTAGTTCATTTATAAATAGTCTAATATAATTAAACAATTTAATTATTAACATAGTCGCATAAACCCCAACAATCTCCCACTTGCTCTCAAAGACAATTTATCATATATTTGACACTTATTTCCCTTTAGAGTAATCCATAATCACTCTAAGGAAAGGTTTGGAAACAAGTTACAGCCAGATTTATTGTATAAATTATCTTTTCTACTACTATTTTCATGTACTCATATCTCTCTAATGATAAGATACTATTTACACTTAAAGTGTATTTTCACCACCTAGAGTGAACACATATCTTGAAGTTCAACTTCATAATGTGTATCTTCACCACCTAGGATGAACACATATCTTGAACTCCAACTTCATGAATCACAATTAAACTACAAGTCAATATTTGTATATCTAGTAACAATCAAACTTCACTTCTTTGGACAAGCATATAATCCCTCATTCTCCCAAGATATTTGAGTATATGTTTTAATCATACTAAATTAAGTGATCTTTGATTAATTGATATTTACGTACCATGTCCACCGTAAAATAAATATTTAGCCTAGCATGTAGCATAGCATAGCATAAAGACTTCCTATTTATTTGAGATAAGGAACCATCTTAATATGCTCTTCCTTTTATATGTCTTAGAACCATAATCCTTTATAAAGGAACTTCAAACTTAAAAGGAAAGAATCCTTTCTTGAAGTATCACATGCTATACTTGGCTAGAATCTAATCTATTTAAGGAGTTTGAGATTGACCCAACATCCTAATTTCTAAATTTGAACAAAGTTGAATTCTTAGGATGTAACCAGTCTTTCCAAAGTACTTTATATCAAACTAGATTAGATAACTAAAAACTTCATTAATGACAATAACTCTACATCATTCTAAATGATTAGAATGTCATCAACATACATTAAGAAATTTATTATTCTATATAGCATTTACACACATAAGGCCTTTTAATACTTTATCAAAATCAAACAATTTGATTTCTTGATCGAAGATGATATTTTATGATTCATATGCTTGCTTTAGTCCATAAATGGAATTTACGCAACTTGCATACTATACACTACTGATTCTTTGCTATGTTCAAGTCTAGTTACATCGTATAGGCGTCTTTCTCAAGATTGGTAATAAAAGAAGCTTTCTTGACATCCATTGCCATATTTCATCCAAATGAAATATAATGGATAAGAGAATCTAGATAGTGTCAAACTTGATTATTGGTGAAAAAATCTTTTCATAATCGAACCATTTCTTTCTGAATAAATCTTTTCGCCACTAGTCTTGACTTTGAAGGTTTGCACCTTCAAATCTATAAATCTCATTTTTTTTGTAGACCTATTTGAGAACAATAAGATTAATTTCATTAGGCACCTTTACAAGTTCTAGACTTTAAATAGAATCTAATTCTATTTACATAACCTTGATCCAATAATCCATATCCATATCATCTATTGCCTTTACGTAGGATTGAGGATAAAATTCATATTATTGTGGAATGGCTTCAAAAGTTTATTCCAAAAGTATGAATTTTTTTGTTAATTAACAATCCTCCCTCTACGATATTGTACCGGTGCACTAGCTATATTTGTAGAATAATTCCTTGTTATGTATCTAATACAACTGTCTCATTTCTAAATGTATTTCATAGTTGTCCTACAACAAATTCTAAAATTTATGTTCTAGAACGTTTCTACGTTTTGCTTTAAGATTATTCACATAGTCATCGTCAAGAAACTTTGTATTTGTACTTTACAAACACCTTATCATCTTTATGACTACCAAAACAATCTTCTGAAATTCCTTTTGGATACCCAACATAAACACACAATTTTCTATCTTTTGATTTCAATTTTTTAGACTTCCTTTCTAGCATAAGTGCTAGACATCCCCAAAAGTGGAAGTATCATATACTGGGTTTTCACCCAATCCACAATTTGACAAATGTCATAGGAACAAACTTTTGAAATCAGATTTAGAAAATGTATAGTAATAATTGCAATATATCTCCAAAAGAAATAAGCAAATGGAAATACTAATTTGTACTTTACTATTTCTAAAAGAGTCTTATTCCCCCTTCATGTATGCACTCACTTAAAAGAAGTTATTGAAACTATATTCCTTTACAATAATGGAACCCTAGATCGTATTATCCTCTAAATAGAATTCATAGATTAGGAATAAAACAAAATAATGGTTCTAAAAGCCCATCTTTCACCAATCTTGAATATCATTTAGATTAATAAGATCTAGACGTAAGTGCCAAAACATACATTACTAAAGGACGAAAACTTTCTCTTTAAAAATAAAACATGTAAATTTCCATCTAGAAAATAATCATGGACAATGCTTAGCTTTACCAAAACTGAAAACACTTTCCTTTTGGTCATACTTTTGAGTATAATTTCCTTTTGACAACTACTAGGAAAACTAGTTTGTCCAACTGTTTGGTATTATAATTCCTCTTCTTACCACCCTTTACCTTTCGATTCAAGCTAAGAATTTGAATTCAATCATATTGATCCTAGCCTTAGCTTTTAGGATGTCTTCCATTGTGTAGAACTCACTCATCAATTCAAATAATATAAAAAAAAAACATTTTCAAAACAATCTGAATTGATCAAATGATTCTAACAAGGACTTGTGAATCATATTCATATGAGATTAACATTTAATCTCTACAGCCAAGAATTCCAATTCATTTTAAAAATAAAATATTTTCATTAAATGATATAGAATTGGAACTCCTTAAGCTTTTCTTGGCACTCAATATGATTCATACCAAAACTCTCATTTAGACTTAATATAAAGTCTAAGTCTAGTACTAATTCTTGCATCTCATTCTGTAGTACAATTGAGATAGAAGCCAATGTTACATTTCAGCATATCAATGGAGACTGTGATCATATCATAAGCTATCTTCCATCAATGCATCGTGCAAAGGAAATTATGACAATGTTGAATCGAAACATATTTATGTACTTCAATTCCTTTAAGCACCATGTCCTAAATTATTTCTTAGTTAATGTGATTCATATAAAATAGTAGCTAGAGAACAAAATTATGACAACTTTATTTTGAGACTATGAACATAATTACAGGGCCATTATATTTTTCATCCATAACCATATAGTATGGAACCCGAAAAACATACTATACTAGGTGTAACGACAACCTAATCCCGCAATTAATATCCCTTGGAAACGAGGCCATACCAATCACTATGATCAAATGATAAATATTCTCATTATTAATGCTATCATGGTAACTCTTACCAAACAAAAATAATTTGCCACTTTTTCTTTAGCCTCTAAGTAATAATAACATAGCTTCTTTGGGAGGTTAACATTACACTTAATCTAGTGTACACCATTATCTAAAATCATGTGTAGCCACATTTCATCTCCCTTTATAGTGTTTAAACTTGTAGTACCATGAAGAAAAACACTCTCCTTTGGGATCGCAAGGCATATATGCCAAGACGAGGTGCTTGTTCACACTACTTTAAATGGATAAGTTCAATCTTGTAGTACCATGAAGTAAACACCCTCTTTTGGGATCGCGAGGCATATACGCCAAGACGAGGTGCTTACCCCACACTACTATGAACCGATAATGGAGGTCATGAGATCCAACCCTTGTATCTCTCTTCCACTAGAAATTTTAAATCAAGTGGATTTTCCTAAAAACATTGTGATCTAATCACAATTTTAACCCTACACATCAAATGTGTTTAATTGTTTAAATTCAATGTGATGTTACTAAGTCACTTGACAATAGCTTAACGAACTTTCGCGTAATCACAAAGAAGTTTAATCTTGTAATCTGTGAAGTAAATACCCTCCACATGGAATGCAAGACTCGAAGTCATGACAAGGTACCTATTCACATTACAATAAACTTAACAAAAGGGTTATATCAACACTCCCACTCATTATTTGGATTTTTCTTAAATAATTGTGATCCCATCACAACTAATAACCTTGCACTTGTTGAAGACTCTAATCTCATTAGAATCACTAACTAAAATGGAAGTCCTAAACTATTCAGGATTCCTTAAACACTAATGAATCAAAAATTAGTTATATAGAACTCTATCCTCAATTTACTAAATAAAGTATTCTAATCTCATTAGAAACTATATAACTTTAATTAGAATTTTAATCTCATTAAAAACCTCTAATTAAAATAAATTAAAGGCTTTCAATCATACAACAATTCTAATCTATTAGAATGTTTCTTAAAAGACAAGTCCCAAACTATTTAGGACTAAGAGTTCCATTTAACTAATATCTTTGATCTCATTAGATCTTTTAGTTAGAAACATGTGTAATCTAATCACACATAGCCCTACTCCTTATACATGTTAAAAATAAGTGTCAGAATTTTTGGCTACTCATTCTGGCGACTCGCCCAGTCGCAAGACCCCAGTTGCGAGTTTTGGCTACTCATTTTGGCGACTCGACCAGTCGCGAGACCTCAGTCGCGAGTTCATCTAGAAGCTCTATCAACTCACTCGTGACTCGCCAATCACGAAAATGCTCATAAACAATCGTTTTTCTTTTAACTGTTTTTGACGTTTCCAAAGAACAAAACACATTCTTAATGATCAAAGATGATGAGATCATGATTAAAACTTGAATTTCATTGATGTTAAAGTGTTAAAATTCAATTTTACATGGTTAAAATCAAACATAAACAACATCATAATATCAAAATCAGTTTTAATCAAACAATAGTTTCAAAACTAAAATATGCAGAAAAATGACTGCATAATCTTCACAACTATGAAAAAAGTTTTCTTGAATTCTAAAACTCACTAAACATGTTATACTAATTTGAAAATGAAGACCACTCTGATACTAATTGTTGGAAAATCACGTGTTTGTATTGCATACAAAACATACACAGCAGAAATTTAACGGATCTACTTCATACACAATCAATAACATGCACTACGTAAGTTTTATAATTTAAGAACAAGAGAGTATACTTTGGTGCGGTGAAATTCAAAACCAAAGATCAGAAGCACTTGGGAAGACTTTTAATCTTCACTCCAATTTCACTTAATGCCTAAGATGTGTGGTCTCTTAATCAGTTTTCATCAAAGAGAGAATAGAAGAGTGTCTAACACTCACACACAAACCATTTCATTCCTTGTATGAAAACTCTTATGAAAAGGTAATGAAATTCTGTATGTTTCTCTCCTTATACATAACTGATTATCTAATTGGGCTAGTTTTTTAGGCCATTCCAATTGGGCTCTTATGTGTGGCTTGGAGTGGGACTAATAAGACACTAGTTCCAATGGGCCGTGGGCTTTTCTGTCAACTCTTGACAAGTCCAAAGTTACCATTAACTATATTTAATATCACTATATAAATATAGTTACACTCTAGGCCTTATCTATAAATTATATCCCAAGACTTTATTGTACATGCAACCCTTCATAAAATATTCGTAATAATACAAAGTCATAAAAAACGATCGCCACTTTGAAAACTACTACATCTTAATCCTTAAGTATTCAATTTAATCCCTTATGTTATTCATTATATATTTATGAAATTCAATTCCATATATATATATACTTTAGTAACTCCTTACTAAAGTGGTTGGGCCCAACTCTCTGAATAACAAAACCTATTAAACTTATCTCAATGGAATATTTTGTATCTCCGTTAACAGACTATGAATTTCATCTTGAAAATATATATTTCATCAACACTAAATGTGGCTACCCAACATACTGAGGTTTTGATTGTGACTAATAGATCTCATTCCTGATATATTAAAGTAACCTACATCTCATTATCAGGTCCATTATTATCTTAGGATTAAGAGTTCATGTATAAAGAAGTCGTGAGATTTATTATTCATTTAACAGTCGTTAGGAGAATAATAAATCTCACGGCAGTCTAGTTCAATATGTCTTAACTCTTAAAACATATCAACATACTAACTAGAAATCTCCATTTCCATGATCAAGACAAATCATCTTAGTTGATATGTTATAGTCTACGTAGATGAAACGTCCAATTTTATCACCGACTATGAACTACATTTTGAGTTTACAAGGAACTTGTGATTTACATCTTCTGTGACTAAATCACATAAATCATATACAATGCATATCATGGACTAAGATAATGTCTCATTAGTTCATTTATAAATAGTCTAATATAATTAAACAATTTATTTATTAATGACATGCCAACAAATTGGATTTTAAGGCATAAACCCCAACATTGGGTGTGTGTTTTACACACTTTTCCCATTTTGTGCCTTTTAATGCCATGTCATGCATCACTTAGGCACACACTATGCATCAGCATATGCACTCACATACATCAGCATATGCACTCACATACATCAGCACATGCACACACATGCACACATGCACAGTCATTTCTTTAGGCATTGTGTTTATGTTTACATGTTTCATTACATATAACATGTTGTTTTGAGTTTATTATACTCTTTTTTTCATATGTTTTTACTTTTGTTTTGGATTAACTTGAATCTAATCAAGTTTTGTGGTCTGTTTTATGTTTCTGTTTCTCTTTTTGTGCTTGATGTCTATTGTGCAGATGTCTCCCACCAAGCATGCTACTAAGAAACCATCTTCCAAGCGTGCTCGCACAAATTCTGACAACTTCAAGTCTATTGAGGCAGACATGAAGTACAATGACTTCTACAAAGAAGCAACTATTATCATGGAAAGGGTTGTACACTTAGAGACTCTTGCAGACACTTTCATACCTGAAGTGTTCAAGGAAAGGACATGGCCAAAACTGCTGAATCCAAGTGGAGTAGTATACTCGGAGATTATCAAAAAGTTTTTCTCCAATGCTAGTGTGGAAGGGGATCATATAAACTACTAGGTATGACACAAAGAATTTGTCATCACTAGGGACAGCATTCAGGGGTTTTTAGAAGTTTGACCTCCATCTCAACCAATCACAATGCAATATGACTAAGAAAACCTCCATGAACACAATTCAATTTAGTCCAAAAATGAGAACCCTTGGTCATGTGATGATTAACAACTTATACCCGGTCACCAACTTGACAACTCTGTCCAAGCCAAGGACCATCTTCCTGTTCAATCTTTTCACTCACAAAGAGATTGATATATATGGACACATCCTCCATCTTTTGAAGAAGAGCATTGTGAAGCAAAACTCTAGAACAGTTCTCCCATTTCCCTCAATTATAATGGGTCTAATTGGAAAAACAAGGCTCAAACATCCGAGTGGTCTCACGATGGCTCAAAGGGATTATCCTATTGGTGGTCACACAATGATTCGAAGCACAGCTCACATCAAAGGATCAAAGATCGGCACTTCTCAAATTCCAAGAGCTGCTGTTCAAGATGAAGGTGGCGACACAGACGATGAGATTGATCACTTCACTTCTACCCCAGAGACTTTAGCACAGCCATTCTCTCTAGCACCTACACGAGGATCTGATTCTCTTGATCACCTTCTAGCAATGGTGGATCAGATATATGGCATGCTTGACTCTCATGTGCTACATACCGCGGAGCAATTTGCTTACCTCCAAGGTCAAATAACTGCCCTATTATCACAGATTGAGGATATGTCGATAGCTCATGGATTCGACTCCGAATCCGATCAATTCTAACTTCTTTGACCATTCCAGTCAAAAAGGGGAAGAAAATTTTAAGGGGGAGTAGCACATTTTGAGGGGGAGATACATAGCGGAAATAGTGTAGTACATGCACTTTTTAGACTTTTGGTTAACTCTTTTGTGGTTTATTAGTTTATTTACTTATGCCATAGTCCAGAACTTTTTTCTTTTACATTGCTTTCTTTTAAAGTTTTAAGTACTTTGTCTTAAATTCAGTTTAATATTCAGTACTTTGTGTTTATCTCTTTGCTTTGTAGCATTTTTTTTGTACTTATAGTTTTTCTTGAGTACTACACTCTTGTGCCCTTGTTAGATCATGTATCCTTAATGCAAATACTTTGGTATTTTGCATTGGCTGAGTGTTTTGGACATGCAATTGATTCTTGCTTTTTCCCTAATTGCATTGTGATGTGGGATAAAAACACTCAAATCATCCCTGGACGGCCATCACCCCGGACGTCGTCCAGAAGTTATCCTTAAGACGAGGGTAGCGGACAAGGACGTCCAGAGGGTGGTAGCGAAGTGACATCTCTCATCCGTGGGATGCGCACGGACTACCCTGTGAGGACTCGTCCACGCACAGATCAGCGGACTAGGATATTACACTTGGAATTAACAGGCATACTCGACCAAGGAACTCCAAGACGAGAGCATCATACTTAGGAGGATCTCCGAATGTAATGTGACAATCCCTCATCCTACGCACAACGGTCATGTATCCGTTGTGAAATAGAAGTGTAACTCCTAAACGGTTATGGCAGTTACGTTTTAAGCCTCCTTGAATCCAGGAGAGGTTCCTATGTCAATAACCGACTGCGAAGGCACTATATAAAGACTGATTCAGACAAGGCAAAGGTATGTGTGAATTTTTACTCCAAAAAAGTTGGAACTCATAACATGGAGAGGAAAACTAACTTTGCCATCGGAGGGTTTTCGGCCGGCAACCCCGGTCGCCTTTGATTCGCTTTTCTTTCTTTCTTTCAGGCTGCCGAAAGAACCAGTAGTCCTTTCAAGTCCGAAGCATCCAGCCTACTGATTCTTCTTTGCATAATCACATTGTGTGTCCAAATGATCATTTACTAGTTAAATGATCATTGTAGTCATTCCGTAATGACTATTCTCGAATGATCAAGTTATGCTTCATTGATTATATCTTGTTGTTTACCTTGATCGCATTATACTTGCTCATATACGTACCTTGTATTCAATTTGTCATAAGCTTAATGAAAGTTTTGTTTGTGTGCGAATGTTTCAAGATACAGGTGTATTCATGCAAGTGTTTCACAACTTCTAGATTAAGTGTGAGTGAGTTTTGCCATTGTTCCCAAACTCACGTTAAGTCTAGAGTCTGTTATAGGGTGTTTTGTCACAGAATAGCCAAAGGGGGAGATTGTAAAGTTGTGATTTACAACTATTTTTGTGTTGGCTTTAATTCCGTGCTAAATTTATTTGTAATTTTGTTCAATCTTTTATACCCTGTACTTTATGTGGGATTATAAGGGTTGAGTGTTAGAGAGAGAGAGTGAAGACTCAAGCATGTAAAGACAGAAGTTTTCTCGCTGGTATCTTGCAACTAAGCATCCCGTGAAATGATGCATGTGCCTTGTACATGACTAGAATACGAAAAGTTGTGACAGATGGTGACAACTGGTTTTCGCGAGTGTCTCGTGGGTAAGGCCTTCCCGCGAGATACCCACAAAATAGTTTGTTTTGCTATTTTGCCTTATCTGCTCCACTACATCCTTAAACACTCTATATATACCATCATTACCCACATATTGAGTAGAGAGCTTTTTAGAAGAGAAAACCCTAGCCTTAACCCTTGAGAATGTGAGATTGTCATACCTACAATTCTACACACAATACATTGTGGTTTTCCTCTACTCATTCCTCTCCATTTCTATACCCTTGAGAGGTTGATAGCTCAAACACTTACCACACCCATATTAAGTGTCTAGTGAGTTTTTGGTGCTGCTGGAAAGCATTGGAAGAAGCCAAGCTTTGGCGGATGCAATCGGGCGCATTGTGAAATCCGGAAAGCTAGACAAGACACGGTTCCGAGAAGCCTTGTTGGAATAGGAACTTGAAGAGCTTAGGTGCATTAGGTAGACTAGGCTTGGAGGGTTTTTTGCTATTCGTGTATTCCACCTTACTGTCAAGTGGATCGATTTACCACTTGGAGGGCAGCGGAGAGGTTTTTCGCCGAGTTCTTTGGTTTCCTCTTCGATAACGCATCGGAGTGTTATCTTGTATTTGCATCTCTCTTCCCTACTCTTTTAGCTTTCAATTTATTGCTGTGTTTTATTGGATATGGCTTAAAGTAGTGGTTTTGTTTGTTCACTCGCATTTACTTTATTCTGCACTTAGATTAAGTTAGAGTAAAATCAACTAAGCCATAATCTATTAATTTGGGGTTTAAACAGCTATTGTGTTTTTAACACAAATCCGAGCTTTCAATATATATTCGACGACGGTCATTTGCCTCAAAAGTTTTCTAGTTTTTAAAATGGCCCTCTCAGAATTTATATTTGGCGGTAGTTGTTTAATCCAATCTCTTTTGCCTC
This sequence comes from Castanea mollissima, assembly GCA_014183005.1. Taxonomy (NCBI): domain Eukaryota; kingdom Viridiplantae; phylum Streptophyta; class Magnoliopsida; order Fagales; family Fagaceae; genus Castanea; species Castanea mollissima. The sequence continues at coordinate 28,955,098 of JACAVU010000002.1, read as the reverse complement.
AAAAGTATTCAAGTTTTCAAAATGCCTCTCTCAGGATTTATATCGGCGACTATCGTTTAATCCTATCTCTTTTGCCTGAAAAGTATTCATGTTTTAAAAATGCCTATATCAGGATTTATATTCGGCGACGGTCGTTTAATCCTATTTCTTTTGCTCAAAAGTTTTCAAGTTTTATAAATACCTATCTCAGGATTTATATTCAACAGTGCTCTTTTAATCCTATCTCTTTTGCCTCAAAAGTATTCAAGTTTTTAATATGCCTCTCTCTTAGGATTTATATTTGGCGGCAGTCGTTTAATCCTATCTTTTTTTACTCAAAAGTATTCAAGTTTTCAAAATGCCTATCTCAGGATTTATATTTGGCAGCCTTCGTTTAATCCTATCTTTTGTGCCTCAAAAGTATTCAAGTTTTCTAAATGCCTCCCTTAGGATTTATATTCGGCGAAGGTCATTTAATCCTATCTCTTTTGCCTTAAAAGTTTTCAAGTTTTCAAAATGCCTCTCTTAAGATTTATATTCGGCGGCAGTCATTTAACCTGATCTCTTTTTCTTCATAAGTATCCAACTTTTCAAAGTGCCTCTCTCAGGATTTATATTTTGTGGTGATCGTTTAATCATATCTCTTTTGCCTCAAAATTATTCAAGTTTTAAAAATGTCTATCTCAAGATTTATAATCCACGGTAGTCGTTTAATCCTATTTCTTTTGCTCAAAATTTTTCAAAATACCTAGCTCAGGATTTATATTCGGCAGTAGTCATTTAATCCTATCTCTTTTGTCCCAAAAGTATTCAAGTTTTTAGTATTCCTCTCTTAAGATTTTTACTCGGTGGGAGTCATTTAATCCTATCTCTTTTGCCTCAAAAGTATCAAGTTTTCAAAATGCATCCCTTAGGATTTATATTTGACGGTGGTCGTTTAGTCCTATCCATCTATTTGAGATTTATATTTGGTGGTAGTCATTTAATCTCTTTCATGGTTTATATTCGGCGACAGTTGTTTAATCCTATCAATTTCGCCTATCCATATTTTCAATATTTATATTCAGCGGCAGTCATTTAATCTCTTTCCGAGTTTATATTCGGAAGCAATCATTTAATCCTTTCCATCTTTTTGAGATTTATATTCAGCTACAGTTGTTTAATCTCTTCCAGGTTATATATTCCGCGGCGGTAGTTTAATCTCTTCCAGAGTTTATATTTGGGCGGCCGTTTAATCTCTTTTAGGGTTTATATTCGGCGGCGGTCGTTTAATCCTACTTTTCCAAAATTACTCCCATCTCAAAATCACATTTTTTCACATTTTTAAATCTCTCAAAAATTTCCATCTTTATCATGCATAATCTCTCATATTTACCTAGCTTTTCTTTTAGTTTTCATAGTGTTTCATGTGTTTTCTTAGTATCCAACATATGCAAGTCTATTTATGCTACTTAAACATGTGAACAAATATATTTTCCAACATCATCATAGCATAAATGATAATATATATATATATATATATATATATATATATATATATTTGTAAAATACCAAAAAAAAAAAATTCTAGCATGCTTTTCTAATTGCTTTGCTACTAATATATTTGCAAAAAAAGAAGAAGAGAGAGAAAACAGACATTGACCTTAAGTGCAGAACAGAAGACTGAAGTTGAAAGCTGGACTTGTTAGACCGTGACTTGCTCTAGAGAACTTTTTAGAAGTGAAGAATCAGGGAAAAGAAGTTGAAATGGTCAAAACGAAACCTCAAGATCCATTTTATAGACCCTTGTATGGTCTGGGCAACCCAACACAGCTTATGTTGCCATCGGGTCTGCCTGACGCACATTGTATGGCTGCTAGTCAACATTGATTGGTTGACCTTTGAGCAAATAAAAAAAATTAGAGTTTCTTGCCCAGTTTCAAGGATTTAGCCAGGAAATTGTCTTTGAACTAGCTACAGCAGCTCAACCTTGTCAGGTACGACTAGTCTAGATCCATGAATGGCATAGTTTCTGCACGCAATTTCGGGGCAAAAAAATGCAGAATTATGTTCTTTATCTTACACCTCTTATAACACTCAAGATATCAAATAAAGAAGGGGTAGCTATAAATACTATATTTTGTTCGCCCTTAATTTATAAGCCAGACCCCCTAAATTCCAAAAATATTATCTTTTGTCCATGGGGCTACGGAAACATCTAAATTAATATGGCTCAACCCGTTCGGGCATCTAAGCACTCAAAGTGCCTTTCTCAATCAAATTGACCAAAATGCTCCTAATCAACCCTAGGTTAAATGAAAGTCAAACGAGATTAAAGTCCACACAACATCATTTTTCATGCTTTTACATCAATCCCGAGCCATTCGGAGATTTTTGTCAACTTTGACCAAGTTTGACTCAACGTTGACTCTAGGGGACACCAAAAACCCTAATTTTAAACAGACAGTTAGAATAGGTTGGAACTAGCTCCATTGCAAAGATTATCAAATTCTCTTTCGAACGACTATTCATGGGTCAAAATCTGAGTTAAAACGATTGAGATATCCAAAAAATCGTGCAAAGCGCGTCAACATACTTCTTGAGGCCATAACTTTTTATCTAATCGTCTGATTTCCAATTTTTATAGTGTTTTGGAAACTAGACACCAAAACTTTACAAGGACACCAAGATTAGCTCATTCCAAGTTTAGGAAGATTGCCAAATAAATGTCCAAAACTGAACCAGAAAAAGACAAAACTACTGATGTCTGCAGAGGTGCCCGACGCACATTGTATGGCTGCCAGAAGCTGAAAGGTTAGAATTTGACTATAAATGCTTCCAGGCCCCTTATTTTGCACAAAAAAAAATATTGGGCAGGTTTCTAGGCAAATTCTCTCTCTCTTCTCTCTAATTTCTCTGCTAAACACATCCAAACACCTTTAATTCTTCTCTTTTCTCCACAATCACAAGGTAGTGTTCTTACACCTAATCTTCCTCTCCTTAGTTCCATACCTTAGATTTGAGGTTTAGGGGTGTGGGTGTAGCTTTTTAGCTACAATCTACACCATTTTTCTTTTCATAGTTTTTTTCTAACTTTTTCTTGTTCATAATATGCTTTATTTCTTTTTTTATGGTTTCTCTAGCATGTTTCCTTGCTTTTTGTCATGATTTATCACTTTTATGTTGTTGGCCTAGCCTTCTTGGGCTAGGATATGTCTAAATCTAATGTTTTTGCTTAAATCCACATGATTTTAGACTCCTTGCCATGTTTATACTTAGATCTATATGCCTATGTGTTATTTGCCATGTTCGTGCTTAGATCTACGAGCTTATGCTTAGATCCACGTTTTTATGTGCTCTGTGCCATGTTTGTGTGCTTAGATCTTTATGTTGGTTGCTATGTCATGTGCTTCTATAGCCCTTTTGCTCCCTGGTGTCTTTTATTCTTGTGTTTTGGCCCTTGTTGGTGGGGTTCAAATCTAGATACAGTGGTCTAAGTCTACACCCATACACCTAGGTCTATATCAAAGGGTTTGGATAATTTATTTTATGCATGTTTGCTAGCTTGTTTGCTTGCTTCTATGCTTTATCTCCAAGTTTGCTTGTCTAGATCTAGGCTTTACCATGCTTTGTGCCCTCTGTGGGCTTATGCTTATCGGTCTTTGGGGCCATTTTCTTGTGTGGTTACATCTATCCCTCCTAGGGCTTGTTTGGATGTAACCACTTATGAGATACATCTCTGTGGTGTTGGTATGCCAGACATAGACCTTTCTTCGCTTAGTACAATTTTGATATGCTTGCCTTGCTTGTTTTGTGCCACCCGTTTGGCTTTCTTTGCTTCTTCGCATCGTTGCTTGTTTGTGTGATCCATACTCCAATCTAACGGAATTGTGGACATTTGATCTAAACCTACATTTTTCCTCCTAGGCCACCTTCTTTTGTTTGATAACATGCTTGTTTTCCCTTTCATATGCTTAGCATGCTTTGTTTACCCCCATTTCGCTCTCTTTGTTAGTATGTTCTTTAAATGCTCTCCTTATCTCCTATGTTTCTTTCTTTGCTTGTTTGTTGGCTTTTTTCCTTGTTTGTTGCATGTACACGTGTGGAGCATGGATACTTGGATCAAGGGTGTGATCTCCTAGGCGCAAGCAAAAAGGGCAAAGTTTAGTAGATTAAAGGGCCTAGCCCCTCTAGAGTGGATCTCTCTCTCTCTCTCTCTCTCTCTCTCTCTCTCTCTCTTTAAGCCTCTTCTCTAGAGCATGTATTAGGGTTCCTCCTCCCCATGTACCCTTTTTCTTTTCTTGCTCTTTGCTTGGCCGCGTTCCCTAGGTATGGCAATGTCTATTATACTTTCCTTGCTCTATGTGATAACATTGTGCATGATGTATGTACGTGTGTGTATATATATATATATATATATATATGTTTGCATGTGTGTGAGTGATTGTGCACTTTGTATGATGGACTTTCATAGTTACATGAGTGACCCTCTCTGGCCATAAATGCTTTTGACCTTGTGGCAAGAGTATGTGGTCAAGGCGATTGTTGTAGGTCATATTTGTGTCATACTGTGTGCATAGTCATTGCGGTGTGATCATTCCAATCCATGTCAGCAAGTTACATCGGTTTCCCCGTGTATGCATCACGTACCAACATGTTTAAACACTTTGACGAGCTTTGGCTCGTCCTAGCATGAGCATGTTGGTACGCACCGTATACATAGGCACAAAACCCTGTCAGCGTGCTATAGCGCACCAAATGCGAAACTCTACCCGATTTTCATCGTGAAAATGGGTATCCCCATTGTCATATTCTCATGTCAAAAGCATGGTGAGAATAACGTTTTTTGTGCTATGATGCATCTAAGGCGAAGCGCTGCTGGATTTTCGCCATGGAAAGTTGGTACTAATTCCAAACACACTTGGAATGCATCAATCAAGTCTAAAACCAAACTTCAAAGCCCAATATTTTTAAAGCCCTGAAAGCTAATGCTAATAACTTGTTTTCAACTTCTAGTATCCAAAAATTATGATTTTATCGAAACAAAGAATTGTCTACAGATAGGTGTTATAGGATGCCTAACACCTTCCTCACACGTAGCCAGACTTCCGAACTCAAGAATCAAGATTTTTTACCCATCCATATTAGATTAAGAAAAACACCCTTTTTACTTAGCCTAGGATCGGTAATCAAATCAAATAAAGTCAAGTGACCAATCATATCTTAAACCCAATGATTGGTGGCAACTTCACTTACCCTTGGTAAGTTCCTTAAAACCAACTCATATTCCAATCACACACCTGAGGTACGACACACCTCCATATCCATATATTCTTGCTCCAAAAAAGGCACACAAGCATTGCCGCGATGGGTGGTCGAGTAGCCATAAGGCATCAACATATAGAACAATAGAGATAAAGAGTGCAATAAATAAAGGGGATGAGGATGAGCATAATGTAAATGGGACGACAAATAAATAAAAGGCAAGGGGATGACCATAAATGTAAAAGGGATGATAAATAAATAAAGGGGATGGGGATGGGGATGAACATAAATGTAAATGGGTAACAAATATATAACAATGTAAATAAATGAGCAATAAAGTAAATTAAACAACAAAAATGTTCCTAGATGCCTAGAAGAGATGGGACTGTTCCCCCTAAGGGTACTTTTAGTAAAATGTCCAAGTGAAGGTTCAATACCTATCTAGGAACCCACAATAATATAACAAGATAAACATTTACCAAAAATATAATATGATCAAGGAATAGAGACATAGATATAAACAATAACAAAAATAAAGAATTAGGAATATAAAGCACAATTCTAAGGAAACATTTAGTAAAAAGAGTGCTATCATATATGGAACGTATGATATTACAAAGGAAAAGAGGAGATGAGGGATGGGTGTAGATATATAGAAGCTACCCCATCCCTATCAACTTACCCACTTACCAAAAAGATTACAAAAAAGGAAAGGGGCTGAAATTTTGGGAGGGGTTTCCTAAATAAAAGAGAGAGAGAATTTTTTTAGGAATTTTTCTAGGGTTTTGTTTCCAAATTTTCTAGTATTTTTCTCTTAAAAATCTATTTCCTAGTTTCCAAAAACTTCCTAAAACTTTTTTTTTTTTTTTTTACAAAATGGGAGGGGTATTTATAGGGAAACAAATGGGGGGTGGAGGCTATGTGATCGTGTTCTAGGACACCATCAAATAGACTCCTACTTGTCCTCCAAGTTTTAGCTATTTTGTCTTTTTCTTGGTTTCTAGTTTGATATTCGTGATTTCTTCAAAATTGATATCCATAGAAATCTCTAGATGTCTAGTTCCATAAGCTCTGACTTTGCAAGATTTGGAGTTACGGTCATCAAGATATCGCATCCAGAAGGAAGATGACATAGTGTATGAAATTCTATGATTTTTTTCCTTGAAGAATTCATTTCTTCCAATCCGTGGTAGAAATTGTCGAGCCCTTTTTGTGGAAGGTAGTTGAGACCTCATACTTCAAGTTGGATTAAAAGGATAGCTCCAATTCTTACTCAATTGGTACAATTATTTGTGCAAAATTGATCGAAAAATAGCCCTTTTGACCTAAAAAAAAAGTGAAACAATTAATTAAGGTTTTGAAATTTTATTGATATCTCATCCGTTTCAACTCCAAGTTTGGCCCGTGAACTATCATTTTGAAGGGAAAAATATGCCGTATGAGATGGTCCAAAATTCAGCCTAATCGGATGGTCGAATCAAAAAGTCAAGCTTTTGATCGCCCCAGTTAGAGTTTTTGGTCTTAATTCTAATCAAAAGGGTTTTAATTGTTGCAAATTTTTAATTTACCATCCAATTGTGTTGCATTTATTTATTACCCTTTTTTTTGGCTTTGAAACTCCTAATTTTCTCTTTTTCTTGATTTTTTTTTTTTTTTTGGGATTGTGATATTTGTTTTGGTGTGTTAATCAAGACTAGACAAAATACGGTATCAACAATAGCTATCATGAAAGACTCCCATAATATGAATATTTTTCCAAGCTTTATCTGACTTTTTCCTTTTAGAATTTTCTTTTAAATTAACTTAACAAGTTAGGGACAAGGATTATTGGATGAGAAGGTTAAAGGGACAAATATTTTTCTGCATTCCTACTCCACTCCCATCCCAAACTAGGGAAGTGGATCTCACATCAAATAAATGACTTTTGAAAATTATATTAACTAATAGTATGTTTAGGAACAACTTATTTAGCTAAAATTGAAAACCTTTTGCTGAAAATATTGTAGATAAAACTAAAAAGTAGTTGAAATAATACAGTAAGATCCATGAATGGTGCTAAAAAATGCAATGAAACTAATAAATTATAACAAAAATAAGCTGAATAGTAAAAAAAAACTGACTTTTTAAGCCAATCCTAAATGCGCATTAAGATTATGTTGTTCAATAAAAAATAAAATAAAATAAAAACCCTAAGATTATGGTCCTGCTTGTCAAGCAGTGCTTGGTCAGAGATTTGGGCCTGTGGGCATATCCTCTCCCTTCTTGGGCTGGTTCGAAAGGATGGTAGGTTAGGCTCTGGCCTTCTTTTTATATATATAAATACATTATTTTATATTATTTTAAGAAGCTGTTTTCTTTTTATTTTGCTCTTTTGAGGTAAAAAAGCTTTTTATACTTGGTATAGAACTAAACTTGTGTAACTACACTACACTATTTAGGATAAAACTGAGGAAGAGTAGCTCAGTGCAGCATATTTGCTATACAACTAAATTCGAAGACGTAATTGTATAATAGTATCTACCAATAAAATACAAATACACTGATATTATTCTTTATTATAATTAAATTGCAGTATATTTATGTATTACACCTAATATACTGTACTTAAGTTTTACCGCTAATTAATTTTGTTGTATACTGTCAACAAATAAATAAATAAATAAATAAAGAAGAAGAAGTTACATGTCTGAATATTCACTCAATACAGACTGATATGAGAAATATCACGAACATCCATTACGTAGGCAAAAGTGAAAAAGAAAATGTATACGTGAACGTAGAAATTAGTTGCTAAAATTCCAGTAGTACACTGGATGTTTGTTCCCCAATCGCTTTCAGAGTACAGTCATCACGTATTCTCAGTACAAAAACTTTTCAATTGGGGGGGGGGGGAGGGGGGAGGGAGGAATCAGGAATTAAGGAAATCAATTTGGTTCCATTACATCAGCTAGCTGCCTCGTTCACTTTCATTCCTCCAGAGTAAATTTATTCTTAGACTCACTATCTGTGTGCGCATATATCCCTATCAAGGAGAGTTCAAGTTCCATATTGATTCACCAACTCTGGAGAAGAATGCCTAATTAGAACACTTTATGTCACTCTCATGTACAAGGGAATCCAGAGAACTTCAGGGTTCATCTTGAATTTTGACTATCAAGACTTTGTTGATAATGGATCATGACCTAAATGTAAATGAATGCATAAATTTATTATTAAAAAAAAAAAAAAAAAAAAACACATTACTTGAAAGTAAATAAAAAGAAGAAGAAAATCATTACTTGAAAGTACTTAATATATATTAATATTACAAATTTTATCTTATTAAACATTGACATGATGTATGTGAATATTTTTGGGTTTTTGAGCTACCAGGAAACCTTGACCAGAACAGCATATATAAAAAACTAGTCAACGTTTTGATCTGATCGTATATCATACAGTTTCCTAACATGTTGATGGTATTGGTACGTGGGCACGACCTGGGAGAAACAATTATTTGTCTTAGTTCTGTTTGTCTTATTCTTAACTTTTTCATTTTTCAATCCAATCACGGAATTGGACATGGTAAAAATACTATTCAAGCTCCGTGTGAAAGTTGTAGAAGTTGAAGATAAATAGCATCTTAAAAATCATGTTATTATTTCAAGTTCATTGGACCAACATGAGGTTTTGAAAAAGAATCTCCCAAGTTATCGAGAGGTCAAACCTCGTGTTTATTCCTTTGACTATCTGTTTGGCATTATGCTTATACAATTTATTTTTGGACCAATCAGTATCACTCAACTTGGATTAAACGAAAAGGGCCGGCTATACATGTTCTGCCTGACATAAAAGTCACGCAGTCTATATATGATAACTTCCCAAACAACCTTGTGGTTGAATCAATAAACAAACATGATCATTTGTCAAAGGTGTGCTGAGAAGTAAGACCACAGCATTTGAATTTTAATGCTTTTCTTAGAGTCGAGTTCTCAAAACTGGTCGTGGTATTAATTGGACGTGGACATGAAAACCCATTCATGAATGTGAACATGGTTAGACTATTTTTCTTTTGGGTTCATTGGACTGACTACATTACCAATATTACTGGTATTAAGTCGGTCATGATGGTCCAGAGTATAGTCTTCTTGTACTTAATTTTGGATTAGGTACTTGACTTTTATGCTTATGTGATGTAGCCCATGACCTAATTGCCATGGGTTACCACATCATCCAAATTCAAACCTGTATCTTCAATTATAGAAATTAATGAAAATAAATTTTCCAAATGTCTAAAAGTTTATTTTTGATATATTTTTAAATATTCTATGTTTTGTGTTGACTGATCCTAAAAAATTACAAGTATTAAACACTAGATTGGTGATATACTAATAGATATTGTATTACATACCGAGAATAAGGTCGTATATGTAATTGTTGTCTCGTGGTATAACGTAATGGAGTTTTTGGTTTGTCATAATGTGATAAACATTACAACCACAATACTATAATGTGAATAATACAGTTTTTGGTTCTTTTATTATACACAACAATACAATAATGTAATATTCCCAACATTTTAACATTACCATAAATTATGGTAATCTTTTTTTTTTTAGAAACAAACATACACACATGACACAAACAAGAGAGAGAGGAAGAGATTTTAACAAAATTGCATACCACCAATTCCATTCAAAAGCCACGATAAATTTTAAGGGAGGGCAATTTGATTACCTTATAAAAAATAGTAATCTTATATTACATTTTTACGGAAATATGATAACTTTTTCAATTGCAAATTGTTTTACAAATATTGTTTTCAAACCTAATCTAGTTTTCCTCTCTCTCCCTCACTCTTGCCAAATTTAAACCCTAGAATATTCTCTCTCTCTCTCTCTCTCTCTCTCTCTCTCCAAATTCAAAACCTAGAGAATTTTCTCATAATTCTCTTTCTCACTCAAGCTCTCTCTCCACTCCATCAAAATCCACTCTGGTTGTATATTTCTTCCTAACCATACTACCAAACAAACAAATTCAATTGGCTTGAAAAACACTGCTCAATGTAATGCAACAACATATTCTTATGCGATAAGTTGGAATCAATCGGAAGAAAGATCAACAAGCCACCAAGCATCAAAATCAAATTGAGGTCTCTCTTGCCATGTAGACATTCGGTTGGTGAGAAAGTGAAATAAAATTTTGTTTTGTTGTTATTTGCTCATGAATATGATGGGTTACAACTGTTTGAGTGGTGAGAAAGTGCAAGATTTTTTTTTTTTTTTTTTTTTTTATGGATCTGAGTTGATTGGTAGAAAATAGCAGAAGGTAAAAAAAAAAAAAAAAGTTATTTAGTTATTTTTTATTAAAAATATAATTTTGTTTAGTTATTTCAAATGGAAATTTGTGAAAATTCATTCTAAAAATTTTAATGATTGTTAAGAATATTAAGAACCTACCAAACAAAGCAATGTTACATTCTTGGAATGTCATGGGAATACATATATATATATATATATATATATATATATATATATATAGATATATATATAGATAGATAGATAGATAGATAGATAGATAAAACTGAGAGAAAATTCAATTAAATTTAAAATTAAATTATAATTGTAGTCTAATTTTGTCCCACGTGTTCTATCTATATATATAATTTTTAATTTCTAAATGAGTTAATATTGTGCAAAAGACGAAGAGTCTAATATAAACAAACCTTTAAAAAAAAAACCCAATAAAAATGAGTAAACTCATTTGTATATCCAAAAAATAAAATTTTTTAAAAAAAGAAGAAGAAAGAAAGAGTAAAAGACTAATGTATACATCTATGACTTAAACGACGTATAATTTGAATTCATATATGTGTAATTATATTATTTTTAATTGTATCATGCATATGCATGGATTATACACCTGTATATATTAATAGATAAAACTTAGATAAAGTTCAATTAGAATTTGAAATTGGAATTTAATTTTGCGTCATGTGTCTAAATTTAAGTCGGAACCACAACATAACTATACACTTAAGTTTGTGTCATGTCTCCACTTAAGTTTTCTAATCTTTGTACCAAGTGAGTTAATGAGTGTAAAATATTAAGAATCTAATATTAATCAACTATAAAATAGAAAAAAAAAATCATATATACTCAATAAAAGTCACCATAAAAAAAATCACCACATGTTCAATCTTATTAAAAATTAGAAGAAAAAAATAATCGTAAGTAGTAGTATTAAATTTAGGTAAGAATTTTAATATGTGACTTTACTTTTATATATATATATATATATATATATATATATATATATGTATGTATATATATATATATATAGTTTGACTAACTAAATATATTTTTATAATAAAAATTGTGTTTAATTTTCTAACAACGAAAAACAACGCTAATCAACTTAATGAAGATTTTTTTACTGTTTGCTGTCACAATAAACTTATTTAGAGATGGGAGGTCTAATCTATTTAAGATATCTAGCATAGAAGGATGAGAAGGTTATGACATAGACACGGGAAGGAAAACCAAACTTCTTCTATTAGTCCAAAGTTCAAGAATTGGTTCAAAAAGAAAATACAACTGTTGGTCCTTGGGTTTAGTCTGATGATGAAATTACAAATGGGATGGAACTTTTCTTCTCTCTTCTCTCTCTCTCTCTCTCTCTCTCTCTCTCTCTCTCTCTCTCTCTATTTTTCTATCCCCCTCCCATTTGCGTCTTCCTCTTGCCTTTATATCCAACTACAACTCATCTGAGTCTTACACTTGGAGGGCTGAGATTGTAGTCCTTGAGTTCCTATCCCATCCAAAGCATGCTAACTTGATTTACCCTATAATATTAGCTGTGTCACCATTATTCACAGTCATTTCCTCATTAATGCAGCCAAAGGAGTGGTTGTCATGCATTCAATGTGGAGGGGACAGCTTCTACACCTCTCTTTCTTCGTTCTCCTCACGTTCCGTGCCCAACCTGTTGCATCTTCCTTTTGGTGTTTCAACTCTATGTACCTTGCACAACTGGTGCTTCTCCCCTAGGTCCAAGGTGTGTCCTCGTAATTAGCCTTAACCGACTAATTAAATTGAGTTAGGGGTCCTCATCCCCACAAATTTTAAATGTATCTATATGTATGCATTAATGCATAGGTTACATGCTTTTTTATATATAATAATTTGACTAATTATTTATATTTTTATAATAAAATTTTGTTTAATTTTAAATGCATTCATGCGTTTGCATGGGTAATATACTAGTATAACTAATGAACCAAACATTACAATGCAATGTAACATTATGCGATTCAAATGCCCTCTAAGTGTAATGTGTCAAATGACATGCTTTTGCCATTTAAATCATTACAAATATATTAAAATTATTAAGATATTTTGTTTGAAATAAAACTCAATTCTAAAAAATTCAATAAGTTTGAGATACTACTTGTAGGTGGATGGAAAGGGGAATAGCATACAACAATGGGTTTTAACAAACACAGAAACACCCAAGAACTCATATGTAGCGAGCTACTTACTAGGTGATAGACCAACCAATGGGGTTGGTTGGAGGCACACTAATGGTCAAGTTAGAAAATTAAGTAACAAAATGCCAGGATTAAGCAGTGCATACCATTCTCTTTGGTTAAATAACATATAGTTTTTTAGAAAACCCCAATCATAATAGATGCTTATTAGTAAAATAGTAACAAACAACGATATAAAATGAAAGACTTTATTTACTTATATCTGTTTTACTTCAAATGTTACCACATATATTTTATCTTTTGAAAGCTCATATTTTGCACATCATCATTACAATATATATATGTTTAATATGATTATTAAGGTTAAAAATAGTTTTAAACTATATTAATTTAAAATAATCAGAATACATCGTCTTTTTAGTTAAAGCAAAATCCAACACAAAACAAATTATGATTAAATTATGTTTTTTCTTTTATAAACTAATTGTCATGGTAGGTATGCTCTTTCCTACAAATTATCTAATTTGCCTTTTTTATTTATTAATATTACACATTTACCGTGTTTGTGTGTGTATACATACACACATATATATACACACATACAGGCCAGGTTAGCAACTCTAATAATATAGAATGAAGGTCTTTAATTTTTTTTTTAAATATTTAACGTCTTCTAATATTAATACATAAATTGTTAAAATCCTACATTTTAATGTATACTTTTTATTTGATTTTTAGAATCATAAATAGTGTTAAAATAATTATTTAAAGTAATTTCTTTTTAGATAAAACACTCTATTGCTCTAACTCTAAATAAATTCTATTTAAATTAGGTATTTTCTTTTTTACATATTCTTATAATTTGAGTTTATTCGTACTCATTAATATTTATTAATTAAATTCATAATATATATAAAAATTTCTATTTAATATTTTAATACTATGTTTATAACATTTTTTTAACAAATTATTATAAGTGATAAGTTATTATTATTTTTAATTTAAACCCACTATTAATATTAATTTCTAACTCATTAATAACTCACGAATTAAAATCTGATAAAATCTGATATTTAAAATTTGTTTGGAAAGTATTCCAGGCATAATATTCTTTAATATATATTTATTTGCTAAAGTAATCGATACGATGGTTTATAACTTTATATTCAAAGACGAGTAGAAAACGTGTGATCCCCACCCCAAAAATAAAAAATCGGAGAAAGTACTTGTCAAGTCAAACTAGAAAGTTTACATGACTTATCTAGATATTAATATAACACGTGTGACGTGCCTTTCACGATGTCAAATTGCGAGTAGATTGCTGAGTAGTGAGTACTTACAGTCAACTCTCACTCCTAGACTTTGCTTCTTTTTTAATAAATGTCTGAGAAAATTAGAAGACTCTGCAATTCTCAAACAATTTAAACGATCACCATTATATGCTGCTAGTACTGTTCCGATTTCGGCTAGAGTATTATCCCAACAGGTTTTAAGCAATTCAAATATTTTGGAATTTGATATTTTGAAAATGTTTTTGCCCCAAATTTTCCTTTTTAAAGTATAAAAAGACAAAAAACGTCGCTTACAAATAAAGAAGTCATGAATGACTTGTTAAATCGGAATAAGAATCGATGAAAATTAATCATATAATTTCAAAAGAATATGAAATTGACGGACAAACTGTTTTCAAAGAAATCCACAATAAGTTGGTGAAGCTTGAAAATAGTGGTATGAACGCAGAGTGTACACAACCAAAGGTTGCGTGTACTGCTTATCTCATGCATGGCATCATATGCAATCTGTTTTATTTATGCCTAAAATGGTATTGGGTGAAGCGTCAACTCGTGTCACTTGGGCAGTGGGTTTGATCCATGAATCTAAAATACAAGAGGGTTATGAATTGCTCAGAGGTAGCTTCTAGCTATAGTTGGCCTGCCTGTTTGAATTGAACCTCTTTTTAGTTGTTAACTACCCAAAGTAGGTGTAGGTGTAGCTTTGGTACTTAATTTAAGAGATTAAATTTAAATGATACGGTTCAATAGCATTTAAACAATTTCTTTGGAGACATTCAAGTGATGGGTTTAATGGATTTGAAAGTTGTGTTGTAAATTTGAACGTTCTAAGTTCCATTTTCAACACTACCAGTTAATAAGATTTTTAGAATGTTTTAAAGGCAATGAGTGGAATAAAATATGAGGTAATAAAATTGTGCAACAAAAACTTCCTTTGCAATAAACTCCAGTTATTTTATTGATAATTTTGATACAATGATATAAATATTTTTGCAATAAAAAATTTATTACTTTGAATGTCTTATAAAAATAAACTATTAATTACTTCACGAATCTTATTGTAATAGATCGTAAATAATTGACGAAAATTATTTGGATCAAATAATTACATCATATAAGTGGGTAGACCTTGTGAAAATGGATAGATTAGAGAAAGAAAGAACATACATTAAAAATTTGACAATATTTTTTACACTTACCAATGGTTAGCTTGTATAGTATTGATTCTTATCTAAACTCATCATTAACATCACTTTTTTTACCTACCATTTATAATCTACCATATTAGCATTTGTTAATTTTTTTGTGTCTATAAACTTCCCCTTAGAGAAATATTGCAAGAAGAAATTTTTATTGGAACAAAAAAATAATAATTACAGTAACATCAGAATCATTGTAATAGTTTATGTGATGTTTTGCAATAAAATTTGAGGCAATAAGTTTATGCAACAAAAAATTATGTTCCAATAAATTCATATATATTAATGATAACTTTTTTTGACCAAAAGATGTAGATTTTAATGATAACTTTGATACAATAATATATAAGTTGTTGCAATAAACAATTTGCTACTTCTAATATCTTGTAACTATAGATAATAACTTCACGAATCTTTTTGCAAATTTTTGCAACGATACATTCTTTGCAATAGATAATTGTTTCAAATTTGTCATTAAAATAGATTATAAAATAATTAATATTAGGTTATTGCAATGATATCTTCATTGCAACTTTTTTTTTTCATTTTACAAAAATAGATTGTAAAATAATTAATATCAATATATTACAATGATATCTTCATCTTAGCTTTTTATGTTTACGGTTACAATAGATTGTAAAATAATTGGTATTAAGTTATTATAATGATATATTCATTGCAATAAGCTATCGCTTTAAAATTTTTGTTCTAGTAAATTGCAAAAATAATTTGCATAAACTTATTGGAATGATCTTTATATTTTAAGTTATTTCAACAAATTTTTCTCATGCAGTAAGGTATTAAAGTCACTATTTCAAATGAAAATTATAAGCTATTGCAACTAATGATTGCTAATACAATAATTTATCACTTTTAAGTTATTATTGCAACAACTTTTAATTTGTAGATGTGATATTATGTCTAATACCACCACACTAATTTTGTTGAATTAATATTTACTGTAATAGACTTATTTTGCAGTAGTGAGGTGATATACATTCTACCGGCTATTAAACAAGTATCAATATCAAGCTATACTATAGATTTTTCAAGTGTTTAGGTTGGTATTGATGTTTTAGACCGTACAATAAAAATAAATAATTAAATAATTATATAATATATATTGTTTAAGCTAATATAATGGGTTAATATACCTATATAGGCTAAAATTTAAGCATATAAATATATGCATTTTAAATTATATCTTTATAAACAAATAAATAAATACACACATATATAAATAATGGTAATCTTGAAATGGTACATAGAAATTCATCAATACCAAAATATTTTGTTCTCCATGTTAAAAACCAAAATAGTCTTCCATACAATATCAACTCCCTTATTTATTTTTTTATTTTTTTGAACTTAAATGGTTTAAACAAACAGTAGCAATCTTCAATGTTTGGAGGGAATCTTTAGATCATGACTTCAAGGTGATCCATTGACTAAGGGTGGAAAATTGGACACAACATGTGAACTCGACATGACACCACACAAAATTAGCAGATAATGGGTTTAGGCTTAATGAATTCATGTCATATTCGGGTTGACATGATTAACCTGTTTAATAAACGGATTGGATTAATGTTCAACCTATGGAACCCATTTGATCCATCTAAACCATTTAATTAAATGCAATTTTACTAATATACCTTTCAAACCCTAGGTATATAAACTTATTAGTTGTTGTGGTTTACCTTCTTTAACATAATGCGATTGATTATTTGTGATATTAAGATATGCTTTTGAAAGCTCGGATTTGTGTTAAAAACACAAGAGCTGTTCAGGCCCCAAATTAAAAGATTACAGCTAGGTCAATTTTACTCCAACTTAAACTATGTGCGGAATAGAGTAAATGCTAGCAAACAAACAATAAAACTACTTTAAGTCATATTCATCATATCATAGTAGTAAAACGAAAGCTAAAAGAGTAGGGAAAAGAAATGCAAACACAAGATAACACGTCGATATGTTATCGAAGAGGAAACCGAAGACAAGAGACCCGTCAAGCCTAATCTACCCAGTGCACCTAAGCCCTTCAAGCTCCTACTCCAACAAGGCTTTTCGGAACCATAACTTGTCTAGCTTTCCGGATCCACCAATGCGTCCGATTGCATCCACCAAAACTTGGCTTCTTCCAATACTTCCTAGTAGCACCAAAATCTCACTTGATACTCAAATTGGGTGTAGTAAGTGTTTGGGCTATCAACCTTTTAAGGATATGGATATGAAGAGGTAAGAGTCTAAGGACAATCACAAAGGATTGTGTAGATGATTGTGGGTATACAATCTCTAACTCTCAAGTGTGTTTGCTAGGGTTTTCTCTCTGAAAAGAACTCCTTACCATTGTTATTGATTCCGTTCCGGTATGTAAACTAGTACCAGAATACCCCACGTTCCACCTCGGGTCAGATTTCGGGTAATTTCGGGCCATTCCGGTCATTTCGGCCAATTCTGGCCGAGATGCAAATTTCTGCCAGTATAGGATTTGGCCTGCTATGAAAAAAAAAAAAAAAAAAAAAAACTAGAAACTAAAAGCTCATCTACGCCGTTTTGGGCTTCACTGTTTCTCATTTAGCTTCAACATTGTCTCTTTGAGCAACCACACTTCTCTATTGTTGACATTTCATTTGCTAGAGAACACTTACCTGTTAGGCATGTTAGGGTCCAGCCTTGATTGTGTGAGGAAGCCTTAAAACTTAAAACCAAGAAAAGCATTAAAAAAAAAAAAGAAGCAGAGAAGTTTGTGAAGATTGGAGAAGAAGAATGGAGGAGATCATATGGGAAGAACATGGTAAGTGGAAATGGAACATACGTGTGGAGTAATGGAGGTTGTAAGAAAACTTTTAGGAAATTTCCTAGCTCAAAAACTAATCCTAGATTCTTATTTATTTACAATAATGCTACAAGTAAAAAGTTAAAAAATATTCACATAAATTTTTTATCAACTTTACTTCATTTGCTTTTAAGAGGAAAGAGTATACACTGTACATTTATTAATTTGTTTACAATTATGAATTTTATTTGTAGAAAATTAAAAATATTTAAATATTTTTTAACCCCACTTTATTTAAGATTTAAAAAAAAATTAAATTCATTATTTTATATAATAGTAATATATATATATATATATATATATATATATATATATATATATTTTTTTTTTTTTAAGGAACCCGAAACACCTTGAAACGGTACGCCGAAATAAGCCGATACCGAAATATTCCATTCCACCGGACAAAACAAAACGGGTCCCAAAATAGAATTAATAACGTTGCTCCTTACAATATGTGGGTAATGTGGGTATATATAGTGTGGGTGAAGACATACTGGAGTAGATGAGCCAAAATAGCAAAACACAATGTTTCATGGGTATCTCGCAGGAAGGCCTTACCCGCGAGCTACTCGTAAAAACCAACTGTCACCAGATTGTCATGACTCTTTTATCATTCCAGTCATATGCTCTTCACATGGCTTACTTTGCTGGAAGTTTACTAGCGAATTACCTACGAAAACTACTCATTCTTCAATCCAAGCTTGAGTCTTCACACTCTCCCTCACACATAACCCATATAATGAAATCCCACATAAAAGACAGGGTAAACATGATTGAATAAAATTACAATAAAATTTGGCCATGAATTAAAGCCAACATAAAATAGTTGTAAATAACAAGTCTATGTAAGTATCAAGATCAACAAAACTATTGACTAATCATTCATGACAAGCTTGAAGATCAATTTACAACAATCACACATAAATTTCAAGATTTTTCCCATAAAGATAGATGTGCATACAAAATAAGCTACGCTCGTAAATGCACTATGTCATTAGTACGAAGGTACTAGGCCAAACTCACATGTGATAAACACAACACAAACGATCAAACTTTTTGGAGATTTTTCAATTTTTATGAATTTTTGAATTTTTCAACACACTTAAAAACAGAACAAGTAAAGTAAGATCAACAAAAGCAACAAGTATAAAACAAAACTTGTAAAAGAAACATACTATAAACCGGAAGCAATGACATAAGAAGATTATGCATGTCATGATGCATGAACCTATGACCCTGAACATTGGAAGAATTTGCATGGGTATAGAGAGTGATCATGCATAAGTGCCCTTCTTCACCCACACTTTACAAGTGTTTTGGGTGAGACCCTTAGATGGAGGGTACGATCAACATAACTTTCCAACCTCGAAGTGAAGCTAGCAAGGCATAGAGAGATGTTCTTCAACATTTCCATAACGTCTCCAATGAGAGGTCTTTCATTTTCTCCCTTAGGTTGTGCTCCCTTTGGTCTTTTCTTTGAACTTTCTTGACCACGCATTGAGTCAGCTTTCTTGAGTGCATGAAGCTTGAAATAATTGGGCCTTGTGTGCCCTTGAATGCCACAATGATGACACACATGCTTCACTTGAGGTCCCCTTTGATTTTTGGGTAATGACTTCCTTTTATCCTTTGATTTTGCACCAATAGTTCAATTACAGCAGCAAGGGCCTCAATCTCAGGCTTCACTTCTTTGAGTTTTTCAACATTCTTGGTTAATACGAACCTCACTTCCTTCTTAGGTTCGCTGCTAAAGTTTCCTTCTCCGGTGTCACCCAAACCGGTCTTATCATGTGAAGATTTTTGTGATGACAATACGTTGTCAAGTTTCTTGGTAGAGATTCGCTTAACCTTGACATTAGCTTGGATAATTTCAAGTTCAAGAAACTTGATCTTAGAATAAGCTTCAACCAACTCTCCCTTGAGTCTCTCTACTTCACATTTTACTTCCTTAAGTTGCACAAGGGTACACCTATGCTTTTCTTCAATCTTCTTCATCTTTCTTATAGTATGGTTCACAACCTTGGTGTATTTACCAAAATCTTCTAGCAAAGAATCATATGCTTCTTGAAGGTTGTTATCACCTTCATTTTGGCATACATCTTTATCTTCCGATTCTTCAACTCCCTCACCCTCGGAATGCTCACCAAGTTTATCTACCAAATTGCTCAAATCATCCTTAGAGTCAACGGAGGTAATTGCCATGAAGGCCCTATAGTTTCCGTCACTGTTACACTCTCCTTTTGTGTCTGAATTTGAGTTTTCGGAGTCACTAATAGTAGTGGGAAACACCTTACATTTCCCTCTCAAATAGTTGGGACATTCCTTCTCGAGGTGTCCATAGCCGTTGCATTCGTAGCACACGATTCCTTGAGGGGATTAAGAGTCCTTCTCATCTTTTTTCTTGAACTCCTTCTTACCCCATTTGGAAGATGAAAACTTTCATTTGCTGAAAGACTTCCCACTGTTTTTCATCTTCAGAAATTTTCAGAAGTTCTTTGCAAGGAATGCTATCTCCTTCTCCACATCATCTTCTTTGGAGGAGTCATCCACTCTCTCGTTGAAGGTTTTGAGAGCAAGTGATTTGCTTGGCTTGTGGGAAGGCAGTCCAAGCTCATATGTTTGGAGAGATCCAATAAGCTTTTGAATTTTGATCTCATCCAAATCTTTGTTTTCTTCTATAACTGTGACCTTTACACGGTAGCTCTCTGGTAAGGACCTCAAAATCTTTCTCACCACCTTAGAATCCTTAATCTTCTCTCCGAGATTGAGCTTGGCAATCATGTTTTCATTAAGCTTCCCATAGAATGAATCAAATGACTCATTGTCACTCATCTTAAGCTCTTCAAATTGGATGGTAAGCATTTGGAGTTTTGTGTCCTTGACTTTCTTGATACCTTCATAGGTAGTCTTAAGAATCGTCCAAGCTTTCTTGGCGGTCTTCACATGTGATATCCTTTGAAATTCATCAGTAGACACACTACAAAAGATAGCATTAATTGCTTTACTATCGGCATTTGCCAAAGCAAGACCTGCCTTGTCCCATTTGGACTTGGCTATCGTGAGTCTAACATACCTGTTCTTAACAGAATCCCATATGGACTTATCTATAGCACAAAGGAATGCCCTCATACAGACTTTCCAAAACACATAGTTGCTCCCATCAAAGAATGGTGGAGCATTAAGCGATTGTGATCGATTCATCACAAAAGGGGTCTAGGATTGCACTTAGGTAATGAAATCACAACAAGTGCACCCGATCTAATACCAATTGAAAGCTAGGATTTGTATGAAAAACACGAGCTGTTTAGACCCCAAATTAAAAGATTACGACTCGGTTGATTTTACTCTAACTTAAACTAAGTGCAGAATAGAGTAAATGCGAGCAAACAAACAATAAAACTACTCTAAGTCATATTCATCACATAACAGTAGTAAAATGAAAGCTAAACTGCGACTATGAGATGATGAATCCTAAGATAAAGATGCGTTTAATGATTTTCAATAAAGCATGTATAGTTAGATGTTTACCTCAGTTTAATATGAACTTGCTGGTTGCCTCGAGAAGAACCATGCTATTCTATTCTTTTCAATGTAGAGAAACCCAATTTCTTTGCTCTTAAGCCTTTACACGCTAAGCACTAGTTTCTTTTTCTTTTGTTTTTTGTTTTTGTTTTGTTTTTTTTCGGAATCTTGTAGTCTCTCTTTAGGTTTCACGTGGCTGACTTAAAAAGACCCATTATATACCCCTAAAATAACACTTTTATTTAGTCTAGGAAGACCAATCCCACTCCAATTAGTACCCTTAAATAAATTCATCTTTACAGAGTAAATACATTTCCTACTTGGGCTAGAATTAAAAACTCACTAAAAATTATCTCTTTAGCCTCCAAGAAGCCCATAAAACTTTTTTTTTTTAATTTTTTTATTTTATACAAAGAAGCTCATAAAACTTAAACAAGCTTCCAGGACTTTAATTTCCAATTAAAATCAAATTAAGGTCTTTTAGATAGACTAGAACTCTAAAGGATTCCAATAACACTTAAACTCCTAATTCAAATAAGTTTTAATCTTTTATCATTTTTCTTAACTGATAAGAAAACTAAAAGTTTAATATGAATAATTCACAAAATAACTCTCCATGCTACATCTTTTATTTTTTTTCTTTATAGATATCATAATATAAAACAATATCACCTTTAAAATAAATTAAATAATTCATCAATTTCACTTTAGAAACAACTAAATTAATTTTAAGTGGGGCGGGTGTTACAATTGAGTTTAATGTGAGTGCTGTTAGGACTTTGAAGATTTAAAAAGAAATTGAAGTGATTCATAATTGGTAAAAGAGCATGTTGCAATTGCAGTAAAATTTAAAAAGAGCCTTCTCTGTCACTATAGTTTTTTTTTTTTTTTTTTGGTTGATAATCTTGTCACTATAGTTTAATTGGGCCGACATTAGATGACGACAAAGATTCTCCATAGTCCAATTTTTGTCGGTTATTTTTTTAATGTTTATTTGATTTGTTTGTTGCATTTTCACACATGACTATTTCCTTTTCTTTCTTTTCCATTTTTTTTTTCTCTCTCTTTGAATCTCACTTTTCCGTCTTTTGGTGGTTTGTATTGGGGCCACAAACTTTCAGCCAGGTCAAGTCCTAGGAGGCTAGGACCAAATGCAGTTGAGCTTCCATTCAGCAAACCACACACAAAAAAAAAAAAAGAAAAAAAAAAAAAAGAAAAAAAGAGCTTCAATTATTTTATTTTTTATTTTGGGAGGGGGGTAGAAGAATCAAAATCATAATTTGATTAACCGATGGTCTAGCAACATAACCTATTTTATAATGTTTTTCCCATAATTGGTTAAAATGTAAAATTGTGAGGGATGTCAATGTATTCACTTAAAAATGATTGTCTACTGCTCATAAAGTTAAGCTTAATATCATAACAAGGGTGAAAATAGTTATGGTCTAGCTAATTCTTATAATTAAACTATTTTCGAGTTAGAATGTGGTGGACTGAGCATATAAAGTAATTTCCCATATGGTATATATGATTTACAAGTATATGTGAAATCTATTTACTATATATGAGGGAATGATTGTATAGGATATTTACCATTTAGTAGTCTAAACTCAAAAGAAAGAAAAAGAAAAGATAAAAAGGAGGAAAAAAAAAGTTGAATTGGATGAGTAATCTAAAACATGTGCTGAGAAGTGAGACCAGAAAAAGTTGATTTCCACTGTTGTTGTACGAATTAGCTAGGGATAATTCTCGCTGCTGGCTGGGTCATGTAATTAATTGGACGTGGACATAAAAGAAATCCATTCATGAATGAGGAGGAAGAAGATGTATTGTATACACACATTTTTTTAGGGTTTAATTCATTGGACTGACTATACCTACTATTGTTGTTTAAAATTTTGGTCATGGTCCATGGTTGAGTCTTGCTGTACTTTTAATAGGGATTAGGTTTATTTTTTTATTAATTATTATATTAGTTTTAATCAAGGATTAGGTATTTTGACTTTCATGGGTTATGTGACCAAGCCCCATGACCTCTCCTCATCTTTGTGATGCACAAAAAAGTCAATGTTTTCGATTTTAACGAACTTTTAACGATTTAATATGAAGTTATTATTGTAAACTATTTCTCACAATAGGTCACTAGACAATCTATTAATTACTCATAAATTATAAGCTGTAACAAGTTCAATTTTGGTGTGCCATGCTTCTCTGCTATAGCTGCACTTCCATCCTAGAGGGCTCACTCGATTCAGTATAAGGCTTAGTTAAGACCTTAACTTTAGGTTATGTATTTTTATATTTTACATATCAATTAAACTAAAAATTATTCATTCTTATTATTTTTTATACTAAAAATTAATTATTATGTTTTTGTATCTAAATTTTAATTAACTTTTAAATCGATTTTAATTATGATCTTATCAATTTTAATTCTGTAAAACTTTCTTTTGCTGAAGCAACTGTAACAACAATTCTATAAGTAATATATGTATTTGCAAAATGATTTCATCCTTATATAATATCAAAAATTGTTATAATACATGTTTGAATAATTATTTTTATTTTTACCTTTATGTCATATGATTTCATTATTTCCTAATTGCTTCATTTTTATGAATTTCTTGTTTATTTGGGAAATTTAATTTCATCTAAATTTCCTATTATATCTTTTATATTGTTAACAAATCATATTTGAAATTATAGATTCTTTTCTCTCAATTTCCTTTTTAAGATTTTTTTTTTTAATATTTAGATTGATATTTTCTAGTATGTTCTAGTAGACGTTCATACTTAAAAAATATTTACAAATAGAATAAATACTATTTACAATATAAAAATAATAATATGACAAGAATAAAATAAACTTAAAAACCGACTATTATAATTGTAAGTGCACAATTGTACCTGGCCCCAAGAACAGTTATAGGCCCAGGCCCAATGAGCCTTAAACAATAAGAATTTGTAGAGTGTGTGCTTGAAACCCAGGTTAGAAGTGTTTAAGAATTATATGACAAGCCAAAGATTGTAAACACTCAAAATAACAAGAAGTATTGCAATTCCGCCTCCTCGGACGTAAGCCGAGAATTGTTCTTATATTATATCTCTTTCTTTTTTCTTTTTTCTTTTTAGGTCACAAAACAGGTCCCCCCTTTATTGTTCTAGATTCCTCCTTAAATACTCCTCTCTTTTTGATATTTTATACACGTGTTGCACCAACTCCCCCTTAGCCTAGATATTTCTTTTCTCAGTGCCTTTGAATAAGAACCAGAAGTTTCCCCTCCACTGTTCAAGGGTCACTTCCTTATTAATGCGGCCATGGTGGTAGGTGCAAGGTCTTTAATGTGGAGGTGACAGTCTTTAACTTGCGTATGTCTCTAACATCGGTGCTTCTAGGTTGTTCAGGGGTTAACCCCTTTTAACCGTTGGTCCTCACCATGTCGTTCCTTAACCTTTACAACGGAGTCATCGTTCTTCTGTGTCCGTCCGAGGATCAACTCACCCTCGGATAGGTCCTTGGGTCCTCGGCGTATGGGCTGACCCATAATACTTACAAATGCTTAACCCAAGAGCAAGTCGGCCTTTCTTAACACGGCCCAAAGGCCCACATACCCACCAAGGTCTTTTTACTCCCCACAATAATAGCTACAACAACTATAAAATTATCGTTATAGCAACTTCTAGTTCCACCATCAATATCACCGAGACTATTATCATTATCACTACCATCATTGATATCACCGATACACTACTAACTCCCTACTTCCAGTACCAAAATCATGATATACAATATCACCAATATTACTAATTACTAAGGATGGCAATAAGGTTGGCTTCCTATTTTCTGCCCTAACCCTACTTTGAGAAAGTTTCTTTGTCCCTACCTCTACCCCCTTAAATAAAATTTATAATTTATTAAAATTAGATTTAAAAGTATCCTACTTTAAATTAAAACTCATGAAACATCATAAATTAAGTTCACACACACATAATTCATGAATAAAAACAATTCAAAAAAAATCAAATCTTATATGGTAAATAACATTTCATTAACATGAAATTCAGCATATATATATATATATATATATATATATATATATATATATATTTTAAAAAGATGAAAAATATCGAATTCAATATATAGGTTAAGGTCAAGTTACGCCTAATGTAAATCTTTATAATATTCCGTTAGTTTAATAAATTTTTAATGGATTAATACTTTGAAAATATGATTCTTAGATTTGATATTTAATTTCTCTTAATACGCACGCTAAATTTTATGTTAATAAGATCACAAACTCATGTTTTGTGTGTAATGATAAAGTCAATTTTTTAAAAATATTTTTTCCGTCTTATATTAAAAAAATTATTAATCTTTGATCACCTTAATATTTCTTGATATTCATGTTTATTCATTAAAACAATTAGTTTTTTTTTTTTGGGGAGAAAATCAAAACAATTAGTTTAATCCACAGGATTGAAATTTTTAATGAATGAAAAGCTTTTGAGCAGGACTTTTTGTCAGGGTTTATATTTATTATTATTTTTCCCTAGTGAACAGCTTAGCAACAAGGTGAATTAAAAAAAAAGATTAAAAAAAGAGTGAATAATTTTTTAATATAATGCACGTTTTCCACAACTTGTCACAAATTGCAAGTGACAATAGACGCACGTGTTCACCGAAACGGTAGTTCGCCACCTCGACTCACCTACATGTAGTAGGCCGCTTAATCCTAAGTGTTTTTTTTTTTTTTTTTTGCTGGAATCCTAATAAATGCTGCTGACACATACAACAAACACAGGTGGTTTTTTTTGTTTTGGGCGAAACTGAATAATTCATCCGTTCATTAATATGTGAAAAATCTTGATATAAAGTGTGGTGAAGAGTCTTTCATCAAATACATTTCATCACTAATTGTTCTAGCATGTTGAGCTAAAGAGTGTGTAATCATATTACCACCCCTTTTAATGCAGCTAATTGAAGCATATTGCAGCCCACGAACAAGGTGTTGGATGTCTTTAAAGATGTGTCCCAATAAGGAGTTGTTTTCTGTAGAGCATTGAAGAAGATAAAAGTATGACACGGATCTCTCTTGATAAAGCACGACGGAGTGGTGTAGATATGAAGTAGGTCGTTGGCTCGATACCACAAGGACACGTATTGGACGGTGTTAACATTAGGTATCCGTTGGGCACTAATTAGTTGTCATAGACTCCCAATTGGAATCAACATACATCACACGATATGTTTGACGTGACTTTGATTTATCTCCACACAAGCGTGAACACAGGGAGTTCTTGTGTTACACGTTTGACCATAATAAAGAGACTCCTATATGGAAAAGGGCTTGAAAAGGAATGTAGAATCAAAAGAAGTATTGTCCTAAAAGGAAAGGATTTCTTGGCCAAGGCAATAGTGATAACCCTACACCACCATAAATACCCCAGAAACCCTCGCATCAAGGTACACATAATTAACTCGACTCTGGCACTCTAGGGCTAAGAAAAAGACTTTAACTTGAACTTCGGAGGGTTTTTGGCCGGCACCACACTGGTACTCTCTGTGAGGTCCTCTATTTTCTTTTTGCAGGTGTTGCCTAGGTTTGGGACTGCTTGCAACTTACTGGTGATTTTTTCGGCTTCATCAAGCATGATATTGCATTCATCACCAATGCATTATCCCCTTCAATGACCAATCTTGAAAAACCAGCTTCAATGGAGGATTGAACAGCTCTCCTATATGCCAAAGCTTTAGCTTCTGCACTGTTATGAACCAAAGGACCCTTGATTGACATCCCAGCCATCACCTCACCTTCTTCATTGCAGATAATTGCCCCAAATCCAAAGCAGATCAGGTAAAAAAAAAAAAAAAAATTGTTACATCAAGGTTTAACTTGTATACTGATGTAGGTGGTGGTTTTTAGGAAATTCTAGCAGGTGTCGTGATTGGTATAGCAACTAGCTGAATCTATGATTTTTTGTACTCATTAAGGTAGTCCGGTGATCTTTTGTTCAAACCCCTTGGATCCATCATCTGTCCTCCATGCACCACCTTATTTCTTTGATTCCATATAAGCCATGATTGAAAAAAAAACAACTTAAAATATGCATTAGATAACCTGTAAAAAAGAAATTCAAATAGCTGAATAATATCACATTGGTTAGTTGCTCACTTTTGCAGATTGATTGAGCTTCCTGCCCACACATCTTGAGTAGCAACACACTCCCATATAGCATGAACAATAAATTCCGGAAAAGATTTGTAGCAATGACACATTGGATCTGATATGATTTTTCTTCGAGCAAGGTTGACACGAGTTGGTAGAATTACATGGCAGGTCTTTCATCCAAAAACCTTAATTTTATTAGGCACCCATAGCTTCCACAACTTCTTCCAAATCGGCAAACCACCAAGACCCCTTGAATTTTCTGCCCCATCCTCTTTTCACATCACCCTTCTTGCTATATAATACTTGAACCTGATTGAATACACTCCCTTTCTATTGTGCAGCCACACCACAAAATCATATACTTGTCTATGGCTTAAATGAATTTTGCAAATAGCTTCAGCATCCTCCCTATGGAAACTAGACATGATAATATCACTCCTCCAACAGTGTGATACCGAATCAATAAGCTCGGACACTAGCCACTCCTCACTTTCCTCTTGAACTGGGTGAAGAATTTTATTAGCTAGATAGTTAGAAATCCATTTATCCTTATGCACTCTAATGGACACGCCATTCCCTACCCTTTAACAACAGCCACTCTTCAAAATTGTTAGTACAGTCACCATACTTTTCCACACATAAGAACTATTAGGCGAGACCACAACATCTAGGAAATGACACCTTGGAAAGTACCTAGCTTTGAAACACTAAAAAATGAGTGAATCATGGTCATGCTGTAGTCTCCACCCTTGCTTAGCTATCATAGCAAGATTGAAGCTTCTCAAATCCCTAAATCCCATCCCACCATCATTCTTTGGCTATGATAAACTATCCTAACTCTTCCAATGAACTTTCCTCTCATCCCCCACTTGACCCCACCAAAATTTAGCACACAAAGCATTTAGCTCATCACACAACTTTAATGGCCATTGAAAACTCCCATAGCATAAGTGGGAATGGATTGAGCAACCACCTTAATGAACACCTCCTTTCCAGCCTTAGACAACATCTTGCATTTCCAACCTTGCAACTTTTTCCAAACTCGATCCTTTAAAAAAGAAAAGGTTTGGTATTTTGCCCGACCCACCAAAGTTGGTGATCCCAGATAGGATTCAAACCGTTCCACCTCCTTAACACCTAGGACTGAAACATACTGATGACTTTTCCATATTAATATGTTGGCCAAATGCACTTGGTGTGGACACAAAATGCAAGCCCTCAATTATACGTATGCATGGGAGGAAGAGCAAAAAAAAGACGGTCCAACTTGTGGCCTTATGGATGGAGCCTGTTAGTTATTGGGCTTGAGATTAAGCAAGCCCAAACATTTAATAATTAGGGTTTCTTTATGCATTTTATTGTTAGCTATTTAGCACTTTTTCTGATTATCGTAAGACAGTTTTTTAGAATAATAAGAAAACGTGTGTTTCTTTTTTCACTGGTGTCGACTCTAGTTTTTGCTTGGTGTTGACTCTAAGTAGCCCTTAGGTGCTGACTCCTAGGGTTTATTTTGTTTTTTATTTGTTCCATTGAAATAATGTGATTGTCCTACGTCAGCACTGGCATAAGTATGCAAAGCCTCATTGACCACAACAAACTCACTATTTGTGGCTTTAATTTGATCATTGTATTTTGTGGGATTTTATTGTATTGGGTTTAGTATTAAGTTGGTGAAGAATTGAGCATAAAATGAAGAATTAGTGGATTTCGCGAGTGCCTTGTTAGAAGCTAACCCATGAAAGAGCCACGTGAGAAGCACATGCTAGAAGCTGAATAGTTGTGCCAGCCTGAAGGATTTCGCGAGTGTCTCGCGGGTAAGGCATTTTCATGAGATACCCACGAAACTCTTTGCCTAGAGGATTTTTAAGTGTGATTTTTTATATTCCACCCATACTTTATATACCCTCATTACCCGCAAATGTAACGAAGACCATTCAGAGAAAAAAACCCTAGATAGGTTTTCTACAACACACACCCATCTCTTAGAGAGAGAGCTACTCATCCATAGTGATATATCATTATAGCCTATTCTCATTCCCTCTTCGATTGTCATACCTTGAGAAGAGATTTTTACCCAAACACAACCCACACTTTTTCATAGTGTAGAGAGTGTTTTGGAGCTTGGGAAGTTTTGGGGATTTGCCAAAAGAAACTAGTGAGGCTTCACAGATACAATCGGGCGTATTGCGGGATCCGCAAAACTAGACAAGATACGGTTTTGAGAAGCCTTGTTGGAGTAGGAGCTTGAAGGGCTTAGGTACATTAGGTAGATTAGGTTTGGAGAGTCTCTTGCTATTCTTGTATCCCAACTTATTGTCTAGTGGATCGATTTACCACTTGGAGAGCGGTGGAGGAGTTTTTTGCTGAGTTCTTCGGTTTCCTTTTTGATAACACACTAGCGTGTTATCTTGTACTTGTATTTGCATTTCTCTTCCCTACTCTTTTAACTTTCATTTTACTGTTGTGATTTGTTGAATATGGTTTAAAGTAGTTTTATTGTTTGTTTGCTCGTATTTAGTTTAAGTTAGAATAAAATCAACCGAACCGTAATCTTTTAATTTGGGGTCTAAATAAGCTCTTGTATTTTAACACAAATTTGAGCTTTCATATATATATATATATATAAAAGTTGAATGGGCAATATCACTGGAAAAAGATGGCCAATGAATAGTGCAAATTGAACAAAAAAAGAAAAGAAAAATGTAGCTACTACTATAACTTTACGACATTCACACTTTTGTTATAAAAGTGTTGTAAATGTAACACTTTTTTTTCATAATACCTTTATTTTTAGTTGTCGTTAGTTTTAATATGATATTTTATTTTAACCTATAAGGAATTAACACTTCAACAATTGTGATATTATGACAATTTATTGTGTTAATTAACAGCTCTATATAAAAATAAAAAAAATAAAAAAGAGTAAACCGAACGATATTACCTGAAGGAAAAAAAAAAGGGAGCAGCAAAACAGTGCAAAGGATTGAATAAACCAAATAACTATAGTGCGCATCCGCGACTTGTATACATAGAAGAAAGAGACATAACTTCCTTAGCATATTTTTTAATATAATAAATAAAAATTGGAACAATAAAATTTTCCCACCACTCGATCATTAAAATCAATTAGAATGAATATATATATACACACACCAATATTCTCACTAAAAAGAAAAGGAAGCATATAGAATAGAAGAGAAAAAAAAAATGAAGATCTGGCAAGAAAGTGTGAAGCGCGTAGAAAAAAAGAAAAAAGAAAAAAAATAGAAGAAGAAGAAGAAGAGTGAGGATGTTGCATGGAACGTGGAAAATGCTTGGAAATGTGACAAGAAAGTATAGGCCCTACAGAGCCTACATTATTAAAAAAAAAGTAGAAAGAAAGAAAGTATCGGGTCAATTTAGAACTTCTCCAGACTTTTTTTTCTTTTTTTTTTGGTTGAGAAATAAGACTTTTTTTTCTTATAAAAATTACTTTTCCAAATTTCAATATCTATTACATAGTATAGTACACACCAACACCAACACCAACACCAACACCACACCCAACCCAACCCATTGTTTTTTTTTTTTTTTTTTTAAATATTTTAATTTGATGGTGTGCGAGCTTGACTTTGAAATTTTTTTAGTGTACAAGAATTCTAGTGGCAACCGACACACCTATCACATTCATAAAATAATACCAAATTAACGCACGCCAAACAAAAGCGAACCCATGCAGTAGTACTCTTATCCTTTTACTATATATATATACTTTTAAATATGCAACTAAAAAGTTCATGCCAGCTCTTCAGCTAATAAAACTCTCTTTCCACCAAGTTTCCTTTAACAACAAGTTGATCTTTTTTGGCTTATATATATATGCTCTTCCATTTGGTTCACTTAGCAGAAATTTTAACAATTTGAACACTTCCTCACACTTGAAAGTTGTGACTTGGTCTGGGTTTTTTGTTGAGGATTCTGTAATTACACAGCTTTATCTCTTTTGGTCAAACTAACTTGCATCTTCTGGAAACTTGGGTTCTGGGTTTTGCAAGAAGATTTGGTTGGCCTAGTTCGAACTCGACGGCTATGGATTGTTCTTCATGGAGAAGAAGTACTTGCTTGGATCTTAATGTTAATGTTGCTTCTGTACCGGTACGTACGTGTGGAAAATTTAATCTGGCATTCCCAGAAGCTAGCTAGCTCTAGCTCTAGCTCTTATTGACATCATATTTACTGGAATTCATAAACTGAGAAGTTTCTTTCTATTTTTTTTTTTGGTTCCAGAACGAAGAGATGGAAAGCAATTTTATAGACTTTGAAAGGAAGCTCTCAGTTAAACAAGAGGTTGGTTCATTCTCTCCTTTCTTTGTTTTTCCTAGTGAGTATGTTTTATTTATTTATTTTATTATTCCTTTTGTGGCTGTCAATTGAAGGCTATGAAGTAGAAAGATAGAAGTGAATTTATATTAAGTTATTGGCCTAATGAAAATGAAGTTGAGCAAGGTTCATGTGACTCCAGCAAATAAAATTGAGAACTTTTCTTTTCCCCAACAAAAATGACATTGTTTAATGTTGCTTCATATGTAGTGCTACTTCATTGAAGTCACTAAATGTTAAACCAAAATTACCTCTGAAACTTGATTTAAAAAATGTATTTCTTCTATGAAAATGTTGCTCTTAATTAATTGCACTGCATGTCTGAAAATTGTTTTTGGTAGTATATTCCACCATCAATGTTTTAAACTATATTCGGGGTGCTAAAATTATTATGCTTAATTATGTTCAGACTGGTGCTTTGGTGGAGGAATTGAATCGAGTGAGTGCGGAAAATAGGAAGCTAACTGAAATGCTAACAGTGATGTGTGAGAACTACAACGCTTTGCGAAGCCAGTTGATGGATTATATGAGCAGGAACCCCGAAAAGGAGCTTAGCCCCTCAAGGAAAAGAAAGTCTGAAAGTAGTAACAACATTAATAATAATGCCAATGGAACTAATGGCAACTCAGAGAGCAGCTCAACTGATGATGAATCGTGCAAGAAACCTAGAGAAGGGACAATCAAGGCAAAAATCTCAAGGTCTTATGTCAAGACTGAAGCATCTGATACTAGCCTTGTAAGTTATTTACTCACATAGATCTATATATTACTATATATCTCTCTCTTTTTTTGGCCAACCATGCATATTGGGCGTAAATTAATTTACATGCTTTACTTACTTTCCGTGACTTTGTAGGTTGTGAAGGATGGATATCAATGGAGGAAATATGGACAGAAGGTCACCAGAGATAATCCCTGTCCTAGAGCTTACTTCAAATGCTCTTTTGCTCCAAGCTGCCCCGTCAAAAAGAAGGTGAGTGATTATATTCAAAACCATGTTTCCCCTAATTTATGATTATCTAAATTGTTTTTCTCCAAAAAAAAAAAAATTAGCATATCTCATCCAACTCACATATATAGATAAATAATCATGTCGCTAATCAAGTCGCTAAGCAATTCTCCCTTAAAATATAATATGGAAAGAGATCATCTCCATTTGAAATGGATCAATTTCGAAATTTAGATCAAATTAAACAAAAGTGCATTCTCTGACATATCATTTAAAGTTTTTTGAGACATCTAAAAAAGATGAATACAAAATCTTTTTTGACACCATGTTTCCCATTCTGTTTTAATAAAAGTATTTAGTAGCAATCTAAAGTGGCTATGGTTAAATTTGGCTGTTCAGGTACAAAGAAGTGTGGAAGACCAATCAATTTTGGTTGCAACCTATGAAGGTGAGCACAACCATCCTCATCCTTCTCAACTTGAGGCAACATCAGGCTCCAACCGCTGTGTGACCCTTGCATCACTCCCCTGCTCAGCCTCTCTCAGCTCATCTGGCCCAACCCTCACTCTTGATTTGACAAAATCAAAATCCAGTACTAATGACATCAAACCATCAAAACCCAAAATTGATTCACCGGAAATCAAGCAGTTCTTGGTGGAACAGATGGCTTCATCCTTGACAAAAGATCCCAATTTCACAGCAGCACTTGCAGCAGCCATCTCAGGAAGAATGTTACACCAAAATCAAACTGAAAAATGGTGAATGTCCATAAAGAAGTCACACATCAAGCATTCTGTAATGTCATAGAACTATTTCTAAGATTAGCTAGGATGTTTATGTAAATACAACAATCAAAAAGTGAGAAAAAAAAAAAAATTGGAACTTGTATTGTTGAATTTCCTCTAACTGAGAGGAATGTATTTTTCAAAGTAGGACTGCAATTTCAGAAGATTAACCACGAGGCAATCCAAGCTCAATTGAGCTATACGCTTTGATCTATACAGTTTCATGAATGAGAATTAGAATCAGAACCTTGGAAGTATATTCAGTGGGATTATTTGGTCCTGAGTCTGGGTACTGAGTTTCTGCCCATCTTATGTTATGAGCCCCTCTCTGCTAGGATTTAAGGAATTGTGTGGTAGCTGAATTTGAGGATGCTAGGCCTTCAAGAATAGAGAAGGGAAGAGATGAGTGATAAGGAAGAGTAGAGAGGAAAGAATAAGAGTGGAAACAACAATCTTCTATGTGTTTGTACATACACACCTTAGGCTTAATACCCTCAATAGCTACAACAATAACCACCACCCTAACTACCATAACCACTCACAAGCACAACTGTATAACTGCCTTGCCAGCTGGCCAATGCTACCCATCATCCTAACTAACTAGCTTGGTTAACTAACTCAGATACAATGCCAATGTTAACTAACTCAGGTACAATGCCAATACAGCCCAATGCTACTCAATGATTAACCCTAGATATACTCTAGTACAAGTATATACATCATAGTACAGGTATACAATGACAACTAAGCAATTACAATACACTATGACATAGCAACGGTGTGTATTTCCAGCAACACTACCACAACGCCACAGCACCCCAGCATCAGCGACACACGCATGTAGTGGCACCACAACAGCTTAGCAACTCAGCAACCCAACGTTAGCAGCTCATAGCATCTCAACATACCACACACATTCCTAACAATTCCCTCCCCCTTAAAGTACCTTGCCCACATGGTGTAGAAACCTTTGCTGAAGATCAAACAAATTCTCCCAAGTGGCATCATCCTTGCTCTCACCATGCCACTGTACCAGCACTTGAGTGATGAGTTTGCTCCTCAACTGATGAGATGGCAGCCAGAATTGACACAAGTTTAGGTGAAAGAACCGTGTTTACATTCATAGCTAGTAAGGTAGTCCTAGGAAGCACATGTTATCCCAATTTGGCCTTAAGATTGAAAACATGGAATACAGGATGAATGAGTGACCCTTCAGGTAAATCAAGCTTGTAAAAGATTTCTCCAACCTTCTGCAGGACCTGAAAGGAACCATAAAACTGAGGAACCAACTTCCCTAACTTCCTATATTGCACAGAGGTCTGCTTATAAGGCTGTAACTTGAGGTAGACCCAATCTCCCACAGCAAAAGACCTATCCACTCTCCTTTTATCAGCAAACCATATCATATTCTCTTCAGCAGCAGTCAAGTTGTATTTAAGCAAGGACAAGAGCTGCTACCTATCCTTCAACAACAAATCAATAGCTTCCATTCTAGTAATGCTTGGTACATAGTCCATGACCTTAAGGGGAGGATCACCGTATAAAGTCTCAAATGGAGTGAGCTTAAGAGAAGTATGGAAGTTTGTGTTAAATCAAAACTCAGCCAATGGAAGCCAATCAACCGAGGAATGAGGTTTGTCTGCAGCATAAGCTCTTAAGTAATGCTCCAAAATCTTATTGGCAACTTCAGTTTGGCCATCAGATTGAGGGTGATAAGAGGAGGACATAGCCAACTTAATGCCTTGTAATTTCATCAATTCTTACTAGAATTTAGAGGTAATGACAGGATCTCTATCACCCACAATGGTAGAAGGCATACCATGCAACTTGAAAACAAATTGGATGTACAAGTTAGCTACCTTAGCAGTAGTGTAAGGGTGAGATAAGAGAATAAAATGAGCATACTTAGTGAGTCTGTCCACCACAACAAATACCATTGTCTTCATTTGGGACTTGGGTAGACCTTCTATAAAGTCCATACTCACATCAAGGCAAGGTCTTTCTGGAGTGGTTCAGGGCTACAACAACCCAGTAGGGAAGTAAGTCTCATTCTTGAGCTTCTGACATACATCTCACTCCCTTAATTATTGTTTCAAGTCCTTCACCATACCAGTCCAATAAAATTCCTTTTTGAGTCTATGGTAGGTCTTCAAATACCCTGAGTGACCCCCTAAAGGACTATCAAGCACCTATTGCAATACTATTGCTTTCAAATCCCCAGTATTACTTCCCAAATATAGTCTGCCCTTATAAAACAATAAGTCATTACAAAGAGCAAAACCTAAGGGAACACTCTGCCTAGATTGAATAGCTTGAATGATTCTTTGGACAGTAGGGTCAGTGACATAGCTAGACTTGAGATCATTGAGCCAAGTAGGAGTGGGAAAAGAAATTATACACAAGGTGCCAATTCCAACTGTGGAAGGTTTTTCAGTAGCAGCCAATGTGTCTTTGCTTGCTTACTCCCAAGTGCAGGAAATTGTAGTAATATAATTCTCGGGGTACTGAGGTTGAACCACAAGGAGTAGGGTAACTTCAAAGACAAAATAATTAAATAACAATTTGGGTGAAGAAGAAAAGTACTTTTTCTTAGAGATTGTTAACAAATAATAATAAAAGCCAATTTAAATAAATAATGTAAATACTAGGGTATTGGGATGTTTACCTATATCGATATGAGATTCTTTGTGATCTAAGAAAATATATATTTCATAATTGATTGTTCTTATACAATTAAAAACTTGTGATTTGACTGAATTGAGACAATTTAAGAACACTTGATAACCTTCATTAATAATGCGGTTAGAAAAGTTTTTAGAAAAATCAATTCACTTTAAAACCTAAATTCTATTTGAAATTATTAGAAATTCATCTAAACAATAAGAAAAACATGATTGAACTTATTTAAAGCATGGAAGAACTAATACATCAAAAGAAATCTAATTAAACAATCAAATATATTGTTGATAAAATCTTAGAAAGAATCACATTGAATATTCATACCGCATAGAAGAAACATAATCCCTAGCCCTAGCAAAGAGTTTAGGCTGCCATTAGAGAAAGGAAAATATAAGTTTTTTTTTTTTTTTGCCAAAATTCATTCTACCAACCTCCCTTCAAAACCCTAGCGTCAAAGTGTCCAAAGAAAATGAAACTTTTGCTATTTTAATTTCCGTCCAAGTTTACAGTAGTAAATTATGAGTTGATTTCAGCCTTCAAAAGTTGAGAATTTCGAAAAACATAAAATTGGAAAGTTGTAGATATTTACATCACGGTTTCAACCCATTTGGCCTTGTGTTAGTTGAAATTTTGAGGAGAGAGATACGCCCAAAATATTGATCAGTACTCAAATCTAATTTTTCCTTTTTAGATTCTACCTCTTCGATTTCTTTCCTTATTTGAAGCTTCCAAACATGGTAGATGGCCCAAGCACTCCAGTTGCACCTCCTCAGACATTTAAGCATGGTCCTTTAGCTCCACTTTAATTCTAGTTTGGCCTCCATTCTCTCGCAAATTCCTATAAACTCATCTTTTTCATATGATTTTCTGAAAGTAAAAAATCACACACAATGAATGACATATTATTCAAAAAATTATGTAAATATAAATAATAGAGATTAATGCAAATCATGGCTTAATTATACAAATTAAGTTTAGTAATAAGGAGATAACGTCCACATAAATATATAACAAGTATACATTTTATGGCGTTATCGGTCTTCCTTTCTAGAAAGAGCATCAACCACCAAATTTTCTTTTCCATGCTTATGTTCCATTATAAAAGCATAACCAAGGAACTTTATGATCCATCTCTGCTGTGTTGGAGTTCCCACCCTTTGCTCTAGCAAGTATTTCAAACTTTGATGGTTAGTTTTGATCACAAAAGGCCTACCTAGCAAATACGGTCTGTTAGGTTTTGAGTTTGTAATGTTGGCAAATCATAACAAAAACTAAGTCTCATTGGTTTAGAATGGTCTATATTGAAGTCCAAGGCAAAAAACTCATGCTCGAGATGAAACAAATTGAGCTACAATCTGTTTTGTTCAATTGGTACTCGATTGATTGAAAAGAATTCGATTGGTACTTGATTGGTACTCGATCGATCGAAAGTCGCATATCAGTAAAAATCAGCAAACCTAAAAAGGCCATAACTTGACTGTTTAAAGCCCAAATTGCGAGTTGTTTTTTTCAGTATTTAAAGGACATTATAAGCTAACCCTAGAGAGAGTTTTTAGAGTTTTTTTACGAGAGATTATGGTGCATCTTGTGCCTCTTTTGTAGATCTAGGGTTTTGTACCCAAAAACTCTCTAAGGTTGCTCTTTATGCTGTGTGTGTGAATATCTTGTGAGATCTAGAGATATTTTCCTTTACATACACTTAGGGCTATCAAGATCTAGATTGATGTCAAGAGCTTGGTGATCAAATCAGTTGCAGATTCAAGAGCTTAAAGATATACAAGCGGGAGTACTTGTGCTTGTTGGGAATCTAAGAAAGAAGTAGTCTGTGGACTTGGAGCTGTCACGTGGTCGTGATAGTAAGTTTCCTACTCGAGGTAGCAATAGGATGTTAGTGGTCTAAGTTGCTATTGTGTAAACTTCAATTCTTTCATAGTGGATTCGGTTTTACCTTGAGGATAACTAAGTTAAATCCTCCCTATATTTTTTACCAATTTGGTTTTCCTAGGTTATCATATCGTTGTGTTATTTATTTTTCCGTATTGTTCAATGATATGATTTATATGTGTTAACTTAGATCTGCATAATTTATCTAAGTTAATCACTTGGCTAAATAACTAGGTTAATCTAGTTGTATTTAAGGGGTCTAAAAACTGTACAAGTGGTATCAGAGCAGGTTAGCTCTAGTGTTTAGATCCTTTGATCTAAGAGTTGATCATTGATCCCTGTTATCATGGATAAGTTTAAGTATCTTTCTGCTTTTGATTGTGATGATTTGAATAAAAAGGACACTGTTGTTTATATTGATCTTTTTGATGCTTGTGAAACTCTTCGTAAGGAATTATTAAAATCTTTTAAAATTGCTAAGAAATTTAAAGAAAAGTTAAAATTGGCTAATCTTGAAAAGGAGGAATTGATTGTTAAATTAGATAAATCTAATAAAAAGAATAAATTTTTGAGAAATCAAATTTCTTCTCAAGATGAGAAAATGAAAAGCTTAGAACAATAGTTAGTTGAATCTAAAGATAAAATTGAAAATTTGATTAGTACCAAGCCTGCTGTTGATAATAGAAATGTTTCTGTTTCCCTTAAGCCTAAAACTGAAAAAGTTTATATCCCTCATTTCAAGAGGAATAATAAAGAAAAGACTTATTTTGTTAGGTTAAACAAAGGTAAAAGTTTTGATGTAGACGCTGAAGTTTCTAAACCTACGTCTAAACCTACTGCTAGTGTGCAAAATAAATTCGTTTTTGTACTTACCTATCACCTTTGTGGTGTTGTTGGTCATATTAAACTAAATTGTTCTTTGTTGAGGCAAAAACCAAAATCTGAGACTAGATTTGCTGTTAGGAATATTAATGTTTCTAAATTTGTTCCTGTTTGCCATTTTTGTGGTGTCTCCAGTCACATTCTTCTTAATTGTCAAAAATTAAAATTAAAAAATTCTGCATTTCAATCTAGGATATGTGATGATATTTCTCTTGCCATAAGTCCATATAAATTGTTTCCTGTTCTTTTGAAAAGTTTGAGCTTGTTGGCTTGTGAAAGGAATTTGTAGGATTTCAGTCTTTCTTAGAAGATTGGTGTAATCCCTCAATACACTCTGCTTCTCATGGATTTTCACCTACAAAGCCGAAGACTCGTGCTATATGGGTGAGAAAAGATTGTCTAAGGTGAGCGTTGCTTACTTGTCCTTGATTTAATTCTTTCAATTATTTATGCCCATGTTTTGTTTCTGTTTTTGGTTGTTTTGTTTTTTAAGTTATTAAAAAAAAAAATCCAAAAGCATTGAAAAATTTCTAAAAGACAATTTTTTTTTTTTTTTGTGTCTAGTTTTATTTTTCCTTAAGGATTACATGAGTTATAATATCTCTCTCTTGATTTAGAACATGTTTGACATTGTTGAGAAACTTGAATAGTATGTATTATATAAGTGCTCAGTTATTTCTGATTTTGTATGAGTATATACTAGTTATATACATACTCATGGGTTAATTAAGAAATTGATATTTCTTGTTTGTGTACCCTCTATAGCTTAGTTTTACACTGTCATGCATTGCATTTTCATTTTTAAATAATTAGCATAATGTGTGCTTTTTAGTTTTGGTCATAAATTTTTTAAAACCAAAAAGATTTTTATTTCTTTTCTATTACACATCATGGATATGTAATTGAGGTTGGTCATACTATCTTTACATAACTTGTTTATGTACTTTGTTTAGCTTGTATGAGCTTATTTTATTGCACTTTACTAGTTTGAGCTTTGTAGTGCATGTTGTGTGAGAGATGTTTATAGTTTTTGATCATTTCATCTTAATCTTGAAGTCACATGTTTTTCATTGTTGGACTTGAACTTAATGAGAAAGACATAAATAACCATATCACCACTGTTTACTAGCCAATCATGAACACCTTAGTGCATATCATTAGATTTTGTGCTCGAGAAAGTGTAGCACATGCACAAAAAGAACATAAGGTATAGTATTGGATTAATGCTAAAATTGGTGTGTATATTATTGGGCTATATTTAATTCACAATGAAATAAAATTGGTGCATTATCTTGACTATTCTAATAATTTCCAAATCAAATAAAATTGGTGTGTACATTATGAGGCAAAATAAGAAACTTACATGATTACAAGCTTGTTTTCTAGGAGATGTGGAAGTTATATGATGTAACTCTTTAAATGATAGTCTCTTTCAAATTTATGTGATGAATTTTGTAGAAATTGTGATTGATTACTATCTACATATCATATCACATGTATCTCAAGGTTTTGCTAGTTGCACACACTACACAAGCTACTCTTTGTTAAACTTAGTACATGATATTGTGTGTGATCTTGTTGTGGCCATCCAAGATTATGTTTTCCATGGTGTTTGATGTAAAATATGTTTAAGGGTTGGCAAAAATTATGTTTTTGATGATTGAAAACTTTGTTTTAAAGTTCTGGGTTGGGAACTCATGTTTTTGAAAAAAAATTAAACTCATTCTCATGCATTGCATTCATGAAATAATTTGGTTTGAGTGGTTTCTGCAAAATCTTTTGCTGTTGTTTTTCAAAAATTATATTTTCTAGAATTTCGATCGATCGAATGTGTTTTTCGACCGATCGAAAATCCCTTGATTTTTAATCATTGCTTTCTGCCTGACTCAATTGGTATTCGATCGATGCTCAATCAATCGAAACTAAAAAATTTTCAGTTTTTAAAGTTGTGACCAAACTTTTTTTTTTTCATGCATCATTTGTGTTTAGGATTCACATGCATTGCATTGTTTTTTTTTGTATCCATCTTGCAGTTTTGCGGCCATATCTCTCATTGTTTTCACACATACCATGCATACACTTTGCTAAATAGGGTACTCAACTTGATTTAAAAATTGATTGATTAATTTTTGAGTCCTTTATACATTTTAGTATATGCTATTTTTTATGTGTGAACCACATAAAATATTTTTCTTAAGAGATATGATGAATAATCAATGTGTAAATATTTTCTCTACTCATGCAAGTGTTTATGGGTCACATAGTGTTAAGTTTGCTTTTATTGAAAGATAGAATATTTTTCTTCACGTGTATCCTCAACTTAATTTTTTTTGAGTTTGGTTTGTCTTTTTTATTTTATTTTTCCCCACCTCCTATATTTTCCTCAAAACTATTTTTCCCAAACCTTGTTTTGTTTTTCCTATTTTTATAGGGGGAGAAGCTTGTTTTTAAACTTTGTTGTTTATAGGGGGAGTTGTCTCTATTTATTGTAGAGTTGAATTGTTATGTGATCCCTTAATTCTCTATTTTCTCTTGTCCTTTATTGCATCTGTATTCTGTTTACTCTTTGATTGAGCTATCTTTGTCAATACATGACAAAAAGGGGGAGAAATAGATGGAAATTTGGAAAAGTTTGTTTTGTTTAGGGGGAGATGAAATTGTTTTTGAAAGGGGGAGAAAATAAAACTTTTTGATGTATCTAACTTAGGGGAGAGTTAGTTTACTTGTTTTTATATTGTGTTTAATATTATTGTTTATATGTCTTTCTTTCCACACATGCGGTGATGTGTTCTTTTGAGTATTTTAGGAAAGACAAGTACATTCTGATCAAGACCTTCTACCTCTTATTGCAACTTCTAGGTTAGGAGTCCTAGATTGGGATTTGTGATGCATTTGGGCACTTTATTGTATATGGGCATTATGTTGTATGTGTGTTTTGTCACAGATTTTCAAAGGGGGAGATTGTTAGGTTTTGAGTTTGTAATGTTGGCAAACCATGACAAAAACTAACTCTCATTGGTTTAGAATGATCTACATTGAAGTCCAAGGTAAAAAACTCATGTTCGGGATGAAAAAAATTGAGTTACAATCTGTTTCGTTCAATTGGTACTCGATTGATCGAAAGGCATTTGATTGGTACTCGATCGATTGAAAGTCACATATCAGCAAAAATCAGCAAACGTAAAAAGGCCATTACTTGACCTTTTAAAGCCCAAATCGCG
Organism: Castanea mollissima; assembly: GCA_014183005.1. Classification (NCBI taxonomy): domain Eukaryota; kingdom Viridiplantae; phylum Streptophyta; class Magnoliopsida; order Fagales; family Fagaceae; genus Castanea; species Castanea mollissima. Next base: position 28,912,626 of record JACAVU010000002.1, on the reverse strand, counting down.
AGCTGTTTTTTGCAGTATTTAAAGGAAATTATAAGCTAACCCTAGAGAAGGTTTTCAGAGTTTTTTTTAGAGAGATTAGAGATGCTTGCCTTCACATACTAACCCTTGTGTCTCTTTTGTAGATATAGGGTTTTGTACCCAAAAGCTCTCTAAGGTTGCTCTTTATGTTGTGCGTGTGAATATTTTGTGAGATCTAGAGATTTTTTCCTTCACATACACTTAGGGTTATCAAGATCTAGATTGATATCAAGAGTTTGGTGATCAATTCAGTTGCAGATATAAGAGCTTAAAGATATATAAGCGGGAGTGCTTGTGCTTGCTGGGAATCCAAGAAAGAAGTAGTCTGTGGACTCGGAGCTGTCGCTTGGTTGTGGTAGTAAGTTTCCTACTCGAGGTAGCAATAGGATGTTAGTGGTCTAAGTTGCTATTGTGTAAACTTTAATTCTTTCATAGTGAATTCGGTTTTATCTTAAGGATAGCTATGTTAAATCTTCTCAGGTTTTTTACCGGTTTGGTTTTCCTAGGTTATCATATCGTTGTGTTATTTATTTTTCCACACTGTTTCAATGATATGATTTTTATGTGTTAACCTAGATCTGCATAATTTACCTAAGTTAATCACTTGGCTAAATAACTAGGTTAATCTAGTTGTGTTTAAGGGGTCTAAAAATTGTACAAGGCCTTCACTTCTTCACTGCCACCATTAAAGCCAACAATTTCTTTTCATAAGTTGAAAAGGCAAGATTCTTCCCCTTCAATGCCTGATTGTGAAAAGTAATAGGTCTCTGATTCTGCATCAAGACAACACTTAATCCCAATCTAGAAGCATCAGACTCCATAGTAAAAGGTTTAGTAAAATCTGGTAAGGCCAACACAGGTGGATTAGACATAACATCCTTGAGAAGCTGGAATGCACGAGAAGCTTCTATGGTCCAAGCAAAAGGATCCTTTTTCAGCAAAGCAGTCAGAGGTGCTGCAAGCTGTGCATATCCTTTCACAAACTTCCTATAATATTTAGTGAGGCCCAAGAAACCTCTCAAAGTCTTGACATCCTTATGAATAGGCCATTGCTGCATAACAACAATTTTTTAAGGATTAGTCTTCACTCCTTCACTTGAAATGAGGTATTCCAAGTACTCTACCTCCTTACAAGCAAACACACACTTGGATTTAATGGCATACAATTGATTTTTAGTTAGAGCTTCCAATAGTGAATGAAGGTGACCAACATGATCAACCAAATTCTGGCTATATAAAAGAATGTCATCAAAGAAAACTAAAACAAATTTCCTTAAGAATGGCTTAAAAACAAAATTCATCAGGGATTGAAAGGTTGAAGGAGCATCGGTTAAGACAAAGGGTATCACCAAGAACTCATAATGACCTTCATGAGTTCTAAAAGCAGTTTTAGGTACATCTTCCTCTTTCATTCTAATCTAGTGATAACCAGACCTTAAGTCCACTTTTGAGAACACAGTAGCCCCAAACAATTCATCTAGCAATTCATCAATAATAGGAATAGGGTACTTATCCTTAATTTTTTTTTTTTGATTCAAAGCCCTAGGATCTATACACATCCTCCAAGAGCCATTAGCCTTCCTTACTAAGAGAACAGGTGAAGCAAAGGGACTACAATTGTTTCTAATGAACCCAACAGACAATAATTCCTTCACAATTTTCTAATTTTAATTTTTTTGATAGTAAATGTACCTATAAGGTCTCTGACAGATGGCTTGAACTCCTTCCTTCAAGTTGATCTGATGCTTATGATCCCTTAAATGAGGCAACCCCACAGGAGTAGCAAACACTGAATCAAACTCAAGTAACAAATCAGCAACTTCCTTAGGCAATTGAACTTGACGATCCGCAGATAACAATTGGGACTAAACTGAAATATGCAAAACCAATCCCTTCTTCACTGTCTCTCTCAAGAACTGCTCCCCATCTTGTAACTTTGACCTTGCACTCCTCATACCCTACAATAAAACCTGCCTTTGAGCATAGTGGAAGCTCATTGTTAGCAGCTTAAAATCCCACTGAATGACCCCTAAGGCACCTAACCACTGAGTGCCTAACACCAAATCACAACCCCTCATTGGCAACACATGTAAATGTACCAAGAACTCATGTCCTTGCAGCATTACTGGAACCTCCCCACATACACCTTAAGTCTTGATCACATCTCCATTAGCTAACCTTAACTTTCAAAATTCGAGAAACATCCACAGGACTGTGTAATTGTGAGACCAATGCAACATCAATGAAATTATGAGTACTACTTGAGTCAATGAGAATTACAAAGGACCTCTGCTTAATTCTTCCCATAACCCTCATAGTTCCTGAGATAGGAGTGCCACTCAAAGCAAAATGAGTGATCTAAGCCTCTTCTTGATTATGCAAAGCTTGATCAGGACTTCCACCCTCATCCAACTCAGTAATTTGTACACCATAATTTGCTTCTTGAACAACCTCCACATAATCAAGAAGAAACAATATGGCATTCTTACACTGGTGACCAGGAACCCATTTCTCATCACAATTATAGCATAAACCTTTCTTCTTTCTCTCCTCCATTTGTACAGGTGAAACCCTCTTAATAGGCAGCCTAGTTTTAGGATCCAACAGAGGAGGGGTCTTAGGTAAACCCAAGATTGAAGGCTTACCTTGTTCCAATTGCACTATAGAATTCTTCTTGCAGTTCCAATTGTATTCTTCTTGGATCTTGGATAAGCCAAAAGCTTCATTTAATGAATTTGGATTGAGCATTCTCATTAGCAGCCTTATCTCATCTTTCAATCTACTAGGAAAACAACTCAACTTGTGGGCAGCAGACAAGCCCTTGATTCAATTAGACAGAACCTCAAATTGGGCTTTATTCAAGGATACTAAAGTAGTCTGCCTTAGCCTAATGTTTCCATTGGATCATTATAGGCAGTAGCATCAAATTTGATATGCAAAGCTTGAACTAATGACTCCCAATAAACAAAAACCCTTGCTTCCTCACTATCTTGAAACTATATCAAAGCCTCTCCTTCCATGTGGAATGAGGCTAGCATTAGCTTCTCCCTAATGGGTTTATTGTAGTACTTGAAGTATTGGTTGGCCTTGTACACCTAACTTGCAGGATCTTCACTAGAAAAAATTGGAAATTTTAGTCTCACAAGACGAGACAAGGTTAGCACTAAAGAATTAGCATATCGGGGTTCCTCATTTGTTGGAGAAAGAGGCAATCTCCCCTGATCAGAGGAACCATATCTCTGTACAAGAGAAGTCAATTGTTGATGCATTTCATTCAAAGTATGAGTATGCACTTCTTGGATGGTTCGCATTTCATGAATATCTTTGGTATGATATTAGATGCAGTGTGAAGAGAAGCAAGAGTTCTTGTGTTGCAGCAGTGGTGGAACGAGTCTCAGCCATAGCCAAGGAAGGTTAGCTCAGATACCAAAATGCTAGGATTTAAGGAATTGTATGGTAGTTGAATTCGACGACAGCTAGGCCTCCAAGAACAGAGAAGGGAAGAGATGAGAGATAAGGAAGAGTAGAGAGGAAAGTATAAGAGTGGAAACAACAATCTTCTATATGTGTTTGTACACACACATCTCAGGCTTAATACCCTCAATAGCTACAGCAATAACCAACTCCCTAACTGCCATAACCACTCACAAGCACAGCAGTATAATTGCCTTGCCAGCTGGCCAATCCTACTCATCATCCTAACTAACTAACTCAGATACAATGCCAATGTTAACTAACTCAAGTACAATTCCAATTCAGCCCAATGCTATTTAATGGTTAACCTGAGATACACTCTAGCACAAGTATATACATCACTGTACACGTATACAATGACAACTAAGTAATTACAATACACTCCATGGCACAGCAACAATGTGTATTTCCAGTAGCACTGCCATAGCACCCCAGCATCACACACGCATATAGTGGCACCACAGTAGCCTAGTAACTCAGAGACCGAACATTAGCAACTCATAGCATCTCAACATACCACACACACTCCTAACACTCTCTGTGTTAGTTTATTTATTTATTAATTTTTTTTTGCAAGTTAAAAAAAGTACAATAGTACAATAAAACTAACAAATTACGTAATTAACTGAGAGCAGTTAGTCCAAACATACTAATTCTTAAACCTACGGGCAATGGCAAGCTCACGGTCTCAGTCTAACAAGTTTTATGTTCCTTCCACTTATTTAATTTTGAACTAATTCTACCAATGTTTGCTTCTCATTTGCTGAACAACTACCTCTGTTGTAACACTTACAGATGCTTCAAAGGGCCAACTACATCTATTTTTGAACCATTGAATTAATGTCTCAACCAGTTGAGATAGAGGTTTGAATTCAATGATAATCCTGCCCATGGGGAAAAAAAATTTAAAGATTAATTGTGAAAACTGAAACTAAATGAGTGTGAAAATTGAAGCTGAAGGTTGGCAACCAAACTCTTCCTTTTTAAATTTTTTATTTTATTTTTTTATAATGGGTTTATAACCGCATAAGATTCAATAGGTTTAGATAAAGAGGTACTGTTTCCTATGTTTAGGAATGGACAGGAGGAATGCCATTGATCAAACAAGAAAACTAATATTTCGCAGTATCAATTCTGTAAATAACCAAGTCATTTGAGATTTTCGAGTCACAGATGCTTCAATCTATTTTTTCATATGTACATATATTTGTACAGAAAACACTTCCCCACAATCACTCCACATCATTGAGGTGGAGCCAACAAGAACAAAATATATTTACTGCACACCAAATACGTAAGATACTAATTCGATGTGAAACTCAATTCATCGATAGTTCTTGCTAAGCCCAAGTGAGTTGTGTCATCTTGGATTTATGAGTGCCATCTTTTTCATCTGATTTGGCCACGGTCAAACACTCCTTGAATCTGAAGCAACTAATGAGATGGTCATTTGTTAGTCCAGCCACTTGCATAAATGTACAGATGACTGTGGGCCCAACACTGCGGAACCCTCTCTTATCAGGGTCTTTTTACTTATCATTTTGGCTTTTGGAGTTTGGTGTCTTGACTGAAACCTGGCAAGAGTACCGGAATTGGCTAACTATAGGCTTATGGTTCACAAAGTTCCATATGTACTTGTTGAAAGACCCAAGCCCCTCAATTACCTGCATAATATCAAAAACATACAAGAATCTTGTTGAGTTATACACAAAATGGAGAATTTTTGCTGCCTCTCCCTCATTTGTTTCTCTGGGGTAGCCATGCAGTTTAAGATTTATGGGTAAAGACAGTTTTTCAACAGTACTAAGCAGTATGCAATAGCTTCCTCACCAAACAAATGATCAATAATTCCTAAAATTGTTAGGATTAGTGCCCTTAAATCCTATTGTATGATGCTATGTATGATATTATGTATGACATTATGTATGACTTAATATTGTGATTGATAAAATTATTTTATTATTATCTAAAATAATGGTAACATGAATATGAGACATTATCATATAGTCCATAAGATACATTGTATGTGATTTATGTGAAAAGTCACAGAAGATATAAATCACAAGTTCTTTGTAAACTCATTATTTATAGTTCGTATTCGGTGATGAAATTGAGCATTTCATCTGCAAAGACTATAACGTATCAACTAAGATGATTTGTCTTGATCATGGAAGTATAGACTTCTAGTTGATATGTTGATATGTTTTAAGAGTTAAGACATATTGAATAGGACCGTTGTGAGATTTATTATTCTCCTAACGACTGTCAAATGAATAATAAATCTCATGACTTCTATTTGCATGAAATCTTAATCCTGAGAGAATAATGGACTTGATCATGAGGTGTAGGTTGCTTTGATATATTAGGAGTGAGATCTAAAGTGACGGTCAAAACCTCAGTATGTTGGGCAGCCACATTTAGTGTTGATGAAATATATATTCTCAAGATGGAATTCATAATCTCTTAATGGAGATATAAAATATTCTCTTAAGATAAGTTTAATGGGTTTAGTTATTCAGAGAGTTAGGCCTAACCACTTTAGTAAGAAATTACTAAAGTATATATTTATGAAATTGGATTTCATAAATATATAATGAATAATTTTAAAAGATTAAACCGGGTACTCAAGGATAAGATGTAGTAATTTATAAAGTGGCAGTCTACTTTGTGTTACTATGAATATTTTATGAAGGGGTTGCATGTATAATAAAGTCTTGGGATATAATTTATTAATAATGCCTAGAGTGCAATTTTATTAATATAGTGGTATTAAATATAATTAATAGTAAGTTTGGACTTGTCAAGAGTTGACGGAAAAGCCTAAGGCCCATTGGAGCTAGTGTCTTATTGGTCCCACTCCAAGCCACACACTAAAGCCCAATTGGAAAGACCCAATAGGCCAGCCCAATTAGATAATCAGTTAGATAAAGGGAGAAACATACAGAATTTTGATTAGTGAAATAAGAAACGGTACTTTCATTCTCCCTTTGAAAAACTGATTGAAAGACCACACATCTTGGGCGTAAAGTGGAATTGGAGTGAAGATTAAAAGTATTCCCGAGTACTTCAATCTTTGGTTTTGAATTTCATCACACCAAGGTACGCTATCTTGTTCTTAAATTCTGAAATTTACCTAGTGCACGTTATCAATCATAAATGAAATAGATCCTTATTTGTTGCTTCCACTATGTGTTTTGTATGAGATACAAAACCAAAATTTTTCCTTCAAAAACAACCAAAGCACCTCATATTTAATCTGCGGTATAGAATAGTAAAGTTAGATGAACAATAAATGATGGTCTGAACCTTGCACATTTGATTTGCATTGTCAATGATGGCTTGCAGCTTCACTCCTGATAGTAGAGAGCTGGCTAGGCGTCCTGGTGTGTCTATCTTTTTCTCATATAATTTTGAGATAGCATTTGGGTCAAATTCTAAAAATACCTCCCTGTACTTATACAACTCATGACAAATAAGCCATTAAGTTAAAACCCATAAAAATGCTTAAATGTATTTGATGCATAACATTGTCAAAAGCTAGTGTGGCAAGTACTAGAATGTTCCACTGACTGTATACTCACTACACTAGATATTTCGATTTCATCACATAAAAGTATGACCAATACCCAAATATATTCCTTTTGTTAAGAATTGCAGGCAATGTAAGTTCAGCCAAAGCACCTGATAGGCTGAGCAATTCAAACAGTATCCTGCAAGTGTCATGAATAATTAAGACTGAGAAAGATATCAGATGCAGTTCAAGTTTGGAATTCAAACCCAGAAGGTAATGTGAACATTTTTTTGAGGTACATACTTGTCATTATGGACTGGGACTCCCCATTCCTCATTATGAAAAGCAGCATGCCGTGGATCTTTTTAACAAACAAAACCAATTAGCACATAGCAATTGGTATTTTAGACGCTAAACATCAACTATTGAAACTGGAAGTGAACACAATATAATGATTGAACCAACTCATTAAAAAAAAAGAGAGTGTGCATGAAATGAGACTGGAAATATAGAAATCCTCAATTGTCATCTGGATTATGTCAAGTAGTGTTCCACATATTCTCACATTTTAGGTTTTGGATCACACTTTAAATATACCATGGCTGACCCGGTACTAATAGTAAGCTTTGCAATGATGCTGACATGTCAGCTTGTGTGATGTGCTATTATTTTACTAGTAAATAGCTAAAGCTAATAGTTTGTTAGTGCTGATGCAATTGTCTATTAGTACTGATGTAAGCAATTAGTTAGCTGCTGCTATGGTAAAGAGAACCGAACCCATAAATACTTGTAAGGTGACAGAGTGGAGGCATGAGAAAATAAGACTACAGTTTTTCTTCTTGAATCTCTATTTTTCTTCCTTCTTTATCTCTTTCTAGTTCATGGAGGAAGACTCCCTCGAAGTAGTCAAGAATGTTTACCGCAATTGGTGTCAAAGCAACAATCCAACTGATAGGTCGAAAATGTATTGACCCTTTGTGATGAATTAACCAATTAATTAACCAAGTTAATTAATTAGGTTCAATTACATGCAATTAGCAAGACAGCACAAACAAATTACCAAATAACTAAATATGCAGCAGAAATTAAATGGCACGGTGATTTGTTTATGAATGAGGAAAGCCTATAGGGCAAAAAACTCATTGAGTGATTTTAAGGTCACCACTCCCGAGAATTCACTATTATCAAAACAAGTGGTTACAAGTAAAAGAATCTCAGTACCTTATACCAACCTATAGTTGAACCCTTACCCCAATATCCAATTGGACTTGTTCTGTAGTGACAATCTCTCATTGTATTGCACGGCGCCTAGTATGTGATTAACTAAAAGATGTGCGGATCCCCATACTCGACTTTATCACCAACTTGAGAAGGATGTTGGTTGCAAAGTTCTTCTATTCTTCAACACATGAAGATCATGAAGTTGTTTGGTCAAAAAACCCTACGGTGTACAAACACAACAACTTCTTCAAGAATTATGGCAAACTGGGTTTTCGTTCACACTTGAGGAATTATGTTCTTGTATAATTGTGCTCTTGGCTGTGCAACCTAATTTGGCCCTTAAAATAATCCTTATATATGTTTTGGGTTGTGAGACAAGAAAACCTAAACACATACTCACGGATTGGATGGAAAATAATCTTGAAAAACTGAATTTCATAAACCTCGATAGATAGCCATTTATTGAGCTAGTTCTTGAGCCACGGGCTCCAGTAGCTTTTAACCTCAATGGATACTACCTGTCGAGATTTAAAATCCAGCACTTTCTTACTCGATTCGTGGATAGACTTGCATGGCTTCAATACTTGGACTTGTACTCTTATTCCTTGAAGCATTAAACACATCCTAGATCTATCCAAATACTAGTAAAGTGCGTTTTGTCAAAGGATTAGCCAATACATAACATGCTGACATATGTTTCTAACATCCAATCACATATGTCCTAACACCAGCCATGGCAGAAGGTACCAGTGCCAGATATTCCCAATTATTTGAGATAGTTGCCGGGGTAAAAATGAAACAAGATCAACATCAAAGAGCTATTGAGATCATAACACAACGACCAACTTACCCAATTATCTGAGCCTGTTAAAGAAATTAGGTCAATTCTACCACTTAAACCCACCAATAGCAATAAAAAAGAGGATCAATGATGACCAATGGAGGTATGGGTTCATTCCCTAGGCAAATAAGATTAGAATTTCCTATGTTTGATGGGGAAGATCCAACTGGCTGGATCTATAAGGCCACACAATACTTCAAGTACTGTGACATCCCAATCATGAGAGGATTCTCATGGCTTCCTATTACATGGAGTATCTACATTAGAGTGGTTCCAAGATGCATAGTTTTGATGGGTGGGAATCTTTCTTAAAGTCACACTTCACACTAGGTTTGGGCCAAGTGCTAATGATAATCCTATGGAATGCCTTACCAAACTTAAGCAAACTTCAACTGTGTCTAATTACAAAGCTTAGTTTAAGGTTATATCAAATAGAATTAAAGGGTTATCTGAATCAGACAAGTTGGAGTTATTTCTTGAGTGGCCTTACAGATGAAATTAGATTACTTGTTAGAATGCTTAATCCATCTTCTCTACATCAAGTCTTTGGATTAGCAAAGATCTAAGAGGAGTACTAGATTAGCAGTAGGAGAGGTGCCTTCAAACCAAGAGATACAGGGCGGGCAACAAACCAAACCATCAATACTTGGCCTTCCCAAATTAGATTCCAAACCTAGAGTTTCAATTCATAAAATTAGCCCTACAATAATATAAGAGTGGAGAAAGAAGGGCTTATGCTATTATTGTGAGGAGAAATGGCATTTAGCTCATAAATGTAAGACAAGCCCCAAGATTTTCCTCATGAAAATGGTCCATAATGAAGAGAACCAACAAGAAGTACATTTGGAAGAGCTAGAACTAGTAGTGATTGAAGGAAGAATTGAGAAGGAAAAAAAATGCCATGACTTACCTCGAAATATCATTAAATGCTCCTTTGGGAAGCCCAAATCTTGGAATAATGAGGTTAATAGGGTTTATTAAGGGAGTTAAGGCTACCATTCTTCTTGATATTGGCAATAATCATAACTCCATCGATCCCTTTATTATAACCAAAGCTGCCTTAGTGATGCAAGGAGCAGCTATGGAAGTCAAGATTGCAGATGGGTCTATGATAAGGAGTGAAAGGGTCTATAATAGGGTACTGATTAAGATGCAGAGTCACACTGTCAAGGTTGATCTATTTGCTTTACCTATGGAAGGTTATGATGTGGTGTTAGGAATTCATTGGCTAAGTACATTGGGGTTAATTCATTGGTACTTTAAACAACTCAATATGAATTTCACATATGAAGGTTAGTAAGTTTTGTTGCAAGGTTTGAAATCAATGGGGCCAAGGTTTCAAGAGAGTGAATATTTAACAAAAAAATTCACCTAAGAAGGGCCTGGTAATAAAGATTATGGTGTCAAAAATATTTCAACATTCACCTCAACCTAATGTAGCCTTGCAAGAGCTATTGTGACAATTTGCTTTGGTATGTAATACACCAAAGAGACTGACATGAAATAGAGGACATGAGCATCAAATAGTGCTTAAGGAGGGCATTCAACCTATCGGTGTTAGGCCTTATAGGTATCCTTTCTACCAAAAGAATGGGATAGAGAAGATTGTGCAAGAGATGCTGGAAATAGGGGCAATCAGATCTAGCCAAAGTCCAATTTCTTAACCTATGCTTCTGGTTAGAAAAGTGGGTGGCTCTTGGAGGATGTGTATTGACTACAAAGCCCTCAACAAAAAAATAGTAAAAGATAAGTTTCTCATCCTTGTTGTTGATAAGCTTCTAGATGAACTATGTGGTGCACAAATATTTTCTAAACTAGATTTACGGTCTAGTTATCATCAAATTAGAATGAAAGATTCTAACATTCATAAAAATACATTTAGAGCTCATGAGAGTCACCTAATTACCATCCCCAAACTAATGGTCAAACTGAGGTAGACAATAAAGGTTTAGAGCATTACTTGAGATGTTATGCAAGGGAGCACCCTAGACAGTGGTCTTTATGGTCGGCATTAGTTGGGTTTTGGTACAACACAAACTTCCATACCTCTACTAAAACTAGCTCTTTTGAGCCCTCTATGGCTATCCTTCCTCCCACTTTACTACATTACATTCCTGGTAAACACAAATTGGAGGCAGTGGATGCTCACCTTTAATCCAAAACAGTTGCTTTTGCTTTACTTAAGCAAAATTAGGTTGCAGCCCAATAGAGAACCAAGTAGCTGACAAGCATTAGACTGATAGGGAATTTTAGGAGAGAGATTGGCTCTTTCAAAAGCTTCTTCCTTATAGGAAAAAGTCCTTGGCCACTAGAGCTAATCTCAAGCTATCACCAAGGTTTATGGACCATTCTAAATCCTTAAAAGGGTAGGCCAGGTTGCTTATAAATTGGATTTACACTCTCATTCCAAGCTTCACCCCGTTTTTCATGTTTTTTGTTTGAAACCTAAATAGGGAGATGAAGGAAAAATCTGGTTTTGTATCTCATACAAAACACACAGCGGAAGCAATAAATAAGGATCTATTTCATTCATGATTGATAACGTGCACTATGTAAATTTCAGAATTTAAGAACAATATAGCGTACCTTGGTGTGGTGAAATTCAAAACCAAAGATTGAAGTACTCGGGAATACTTTTAATCTTCACTCCAATTCCACTTTACGCCCAAGATGTCTGGTCTCTCAATCAGTTTTCAAAGGGAGAATGAAAATGTGTCTCACTCTCACATACACACGATTTCTTATGTCACTAATAAAAATTCTGTATGTTTCTCCCTTTATAACTAACTGATTATCTAATTGGGCTGACCTATTGGGTCTTTCCAATTGGGCTTTAGTGTGTGGCTTGGAGTGGGACCAATAAGACATTAGTTCCAATGGGCCTTGGGTTTTTCCGTAAACTCTTGACAAGTCCAAAGTTACCATTAATTATATTTAATACCACTATATAAATATAATTACACTCTAGGCCTTATTAATAAATTATATCCCAAGACTTTATTATACATGCAACCCCTTCATAAAATATTCGTAGTAACACAAAGTCATAAACGTAGGCTGCCACTTTGTAAATTACTACATCTTATCCTTGAGTACCCGATTTAATCCTTTAAAGTTATTCATCATATATTTATGAAATATAATTTCATAAATATATACTTTAGTAACTTCTTACCAAAGTGGTTAGGCCTAACACTCTGAATAACCAAACCCATTAAACTTATCTCAAGGGAATATTTTATATCTCCGTTAAGAGATTATGAATTCCATCTTGAGAATATATGTTCCATCAACACTAAATGTGGCTGTCCAACATACTGAGATTTTAACCGTTACTTTAGATCTCACTCCTGATATATCAAAACAACCTACACGTAATGATCAGGTCCATTATTCTCTCAAGATTAAGAGTTCATGCAAATAGAAGTCGTGAGATTTATTATTCATTTGACAGTCGTTAGGGGAATAATAAATCTCATAGTGGCCTAGTTCAATATTTCTTAACTCTTAAAACATATCAACATATCAACTAGAAGTCTCCACTTCCATGATCAAGACAAATCATTTTAGTTGATACGTTATAGTCTTCGCAGATGAAATGCCCAATTTCATCACTGACTACGAATTATAAATTCTGAGTTTACAAAGAACTTGTGACTTATATCTTCTGTGACTAAATCACATAAGCACATACTATGCATCTCATGGACTATATGATAATGTCCCAATATTCATGTTACCATTATTTTAGATAAAAATAAAACAATTTTATTAATCACAATATTAAGTCATGCACAATGTCATACATAATATCATACATAGTATTATACAATAGGATTTAAGGGCACTAATCCTAATAGGAGATCATGTTCAGACCTTAACTAACCTACCACTAGTGGATTCAGATGGTGTTTTATGCCTTGAACCTCAAGCCATTATTCAAAGAAGGATGAAGAAGTTGCACAACAAGGCTGTGACTAAAGTTTTAGTTCATTAGTAGGACATCCTTACAAAAGATGCAACTTAGGAGTTCCTCCATACTCTTCAACAACAATACCCCCACCTTGTAGGCAAAGTGCTTTGAGAGGGAGGTGTGAGTGACTACGCCCTCAATAAAAGAGAAACCATTAACACATCTCTTTTGGAGTTTTGTTTATTGTGGAGTCGCCACTTATTTTTTACGTTTTACAAGAGAATAAGAAAAACCTATGAAAAATACCAACTGCATGAATAACATTAAGTTTTTATTTATTTGAACATCTACAATTTGTGAAAGAAACTTTACATGGCTTTGGTCCTAATTACAATCTAAGTAAAGAATTACAAAGCTCTTTGTCCTAGTTACAATCTATCAACAATAAAGACTACTCTACAAACCTAAGATCTATGTTCTGGGGGCTAGGTTATAGGATGGGAAGGTCTTAGGCACCATCTTGCCCAGACAAAATCCGGTCTTCTAGACTCTAATGATCATTTAAGAACCCATTAACATACAATGATGAGATGCAACATGTGTTTGAATAACAAATCTAAAATTAAGTCAAGAAGTAAAGTTTATGAATCTACTCTTTTTTAAACTAAGAGAAATTTTGAAAAGGTATTCTAGATTTTTTATTATTTAGAACATAAGAAAATTATAAAGAAAAATCCAGATTTATTTTTATTATGAAAAAGAAACAATGAATTGAAAAAGAAAAATTCAGATATATTTTTATTATAAAAGAGAACATGTGATTGGAGAGGAAACTTTAGATCTGTTTTTATTATTGAGAAAAATTCAGATTTGTCTTTTTTATTGTAGAAAACATGAGATTTGAGAGAAAAATTCAGATTTGTTTTTATTTTTGTAGAAAACATGAGATTTGAGAGAAAAATTCAGATTTGTTTTTATTTTTGTAGAAAACATGAGATTTGATAGAAAAATCCAAATATGTTTTTAATATTGCTGAAAACTTGAGATTTGATAGAAAAATCCAAATCTATTTTTATTTATTGAGAAAACATGTGAGATTTGATGAAAAACTTAAATTAGTTTTTATTTGTTGTTAAAAAAGTTTTGATGAAAAAGAGTAATAGATTCTTAAAAAGAACTTCATAGACCATTCTAGATCTATTATGCATGAATCATATGATTATGAGATGAACATATTAATCATAAAACATGAAAGAAATACATAAATAAACTTTGATTTGCATGCAAACAAATATATGAATTATGAAAACATAGAAAGAAAAGGACTTACAAACTAAAAATCTACTTGCACGAATTTTCTCCATGAGAAAGGATTACTTTAGAGATCAGAGAGAATGAATCTCTTTGAGATCTAAAGTAGTATCACTTAACAAAAAAGAAATTCCTAAATAGAGTTTCCAGAATTATTTTAACGTAAGGGGAAGCTAGGGATGCTGAATGTTGGGTGGTCTACTCTGTTTATAGACATGTTAGTTTCTTAGAAAATAAGGTAGGGTTGTTTAAGAATCAAGCCACATCAACTTAAAAAATAAGTAAAACATGTATGGAGAAAATCCTAAAAAAAAAAAAGATTTGGATAAGAGTAAGCTGATTTTTTTCAAATCTAAACACATTTCAATATGTTGATCATATCTCTTTACTCAAAATTTTTATTAAGCTAAAATTTTGATAGCCAATGGTGTAAAGTTGTTATTTACAACTATTTTGTGTTGACTTTAATTTCGTGCCAAATTTGATTGTAATTTTGTTCAGTCATGTTAACCCTGTATTTTATGTGGGATTTCATTATATGGGTTGTGCATGAGAGAGAGTGTGAGGACTCAAGTTTGCATTGAAAAATGAGTGGTTTTCGCAAGTATCTCACAAGTAAAATTCCCGCGAAGTAAGCCACGTGAAGAGCATATGATTAGAATGCGAAGAGTTATGACAATTTGGTCACAATTGGTTTTTGCGAGTATCTTGTGGGTCAGGCCTTCTCTTGAAATACCCGTGAAACATTTTGTTTCAATATTTTGGCTTATCTACTCCACCATGTCTTCACCTACAGTATATATACTCACATTACCCACATATTGTGAGGAGTGCTTTTTAGAGAGAAAACCCTAGCATATACACTTGAGAGTTAGAGATTTTTATACCCACAATCATTTACACAATCCTTTGTAGTTTTCCTCATACTCCTACCTCTCCATATACATATCCTTGAGAGGTTGATAGACCAAACATTTATGATGGGAAATTTAGACCCTGGTTGATATAATTAACAAGTTTTAAACTCAAGTTGTTAATTAGATTTATTATAAATAGAACTTGTTAAAACGAAAAAAATATCAATATCATGTCACAAATAATGCAACGGAAAAATAAATAAGACCATATATGATGACCCAGAAAAACCAATGAAACCAACCAGTTTCACAGTAAAAAACCTGGGGGGAAACCTTCCCAAAAAACAATTCACTATAGTAAAGAGAAGTTTCAGATTTAGTACAAAACCTTTGCCCTTAGACTCTACAATCCCTGTAGATGAACTTATAGCTAAAACTTTCTACCACTTCAGAACCTCTAAACTCTTCAATATATGAACACCACCCTTTGATGTACGGATCCTAATACGTGACTAACTCCTTTGTACGAATCTTAGTATGTGACTCACTCACCAACTTGAGGAAGAAGAATATTGGCTGCAAAGTTCTTCACTTCATCAACAATGAAGATTAAGAAGCACTTGGTTATAAAACCCAAGGCACAAAGACGTAGTAGCTTCTTTCAGAGAGAATAAGGCTCCGGTCACCTTTTGCATGTGTTCTCCTTGTATTCTCTTATGTGACGGCCTTTAAAATAAGCCTTATATATGTCTAGGGTTGTGAGAAAAGAAACCCTACACAAATCCATAAGCATGGGCCCAAAATCAGATCTGAAAATTCTGATTTCCGTAACCTCGATAGATACCTCGATAGATAGTATCTGTCGAGTCTCATTAAACCTCGATAGATAGCTACCTGTCAAGAAGCTGTCGAGCTATCTGTCTGTAGGTGTCGAGCTGTCTGTCCAACTTTAGTGTACAACTTTTCTTCACTTGTTTCTTGGTCCAATCTTCATGGCTTTAATACTAGACTTGAGCAACATGTTCTTTGAAGTATTAAACACATCCTAGATTTACCCGAATACAAGTAAAGTGTATTTTGTCAAAAGATTATCTAATTACATAAAATAATGACATATGTTCCTAAAAAGTGAACCACATATGTCCTAACAACTTACCACACCCAATTAGAGTGTCAAGTGAGGTTTTAGTGCTGCTGGGAAGCGTTGGAAGAAGCCAAGCTTTGGCGGATGAAATCGGGCGCATTATGGGATTAAGAAAGCTAGACAAGACATGGCTCTGTGAAGCCTTGTTGGAGTAGGAGCTTGGATGGCTTAGGTGCATTAGGTAGATTAGGCTTCAAGGGTCTTTTGCTATTAGTGTATCCTATCTTATTGTCTAGTGGATCAACTTATTGCTTGGAGGGCGATGGAGAGGTTTTTTGCCGAGTTTTTCGGTTTCCTCTTTGATAACATATCAGCGTGTTATATTTTGTTTTCATTTCACTTTCCTACTATTTTAGCTTTCATCTTACTATTGTTATATGATGAATATGGCTTAGAGTATTTTTATTGTTTGTTCGATCGCATTTACTCTATTCTGCACTTAGTTTAAGTTAGAGTAAAATCAACCGAGCCGTAATCTTTTAATTTGGGGTCTGAACAGCTCTTGTGTCTTTAACACATATTCGAGCTTTCAATTGGTATTAGAGCGGGTGCACTTGTTGTGGTTTCATTACCTAAATGCAATCCTAGACCTCTTTTGTGATGGATCGATCACAAAATGCTCCACCATTCTTTGATGGGAGAAACTACGTGTTTTGGAAAGTTTGTATGAGGGCATTCCTTTGTGCTATAGATGAGTTTGCATAGGATTCAATTGAGAATGGGTATGTCAGACCCACGACTACCAAGTCCAAATCGGACAAGGCAGCTCTTGCTTTGGCAAATGCCAATAGTAAAGCAATTAATGTTATTTTTTGTGGTATGTCTAATGATTTCACAAGATATCACATGTGAAGACCGCCAAGGAAGCTTGGACAATTCTTGAGACTACCTATGAAGGTACCAAGAAAGTCAAGGACACAAAGTTCCAAATGCTTACAACCCGATTTGAAAAGCTCAAGACGTGTGATGATGAGTCATTTGATTCATTTTATGGGAAGCTCAATGAAATCGTGATTGCCAAGCTTAATCTCAGAGAGAAGATTGAGGATGCTAAAGGTGGTGAAAAAGATTTTGAGGTCTTTATCGGAGAGCTTCTGTGCAAAGGTCACAACTATAGAAAAGAGCAAAGATTTGGATGAGATCAAGATTCAAGAGCTCATTGGATCTCTCTAAACATATGAGCTTTGACTGCCTTCCCATAACATGCTTTCAAAATCATCAACGAGAGAATGGATGACTCTTTCGAAGAAGATGATATGGAGAAGGAGGTAGCATTCCTTGCAAAGGAGCTCCAAAAATTTCTGAAGATGAAAATAGTGGGAAGTCGTTCAGCAAAGGAAAGTTTTCATCCTCCAAAGGTAATAGTAAGGAGTTTTAGGAGAAAGATGAGAAAGGTTCTCAATCCCCTCAAGGAATTGTGTGCTACAAATGCAGCGGTCATGGACATCTTAAGAAGGAATGTCCCAACTATTTGAAAGGGAAGGGTAGAGTGTTTGCCACCACTCTTAGCAACTCCAAAAGCTCAAATTCAGACACAGAAGGAGAGTGTGATAGTGATGGAAATTATAAGGCCTTCATGGCATTACCTCCGTTGATTCTAAGGATGATTTGAGCAATTTGGTTGATGAACTTGGTGAGCATTCCGAGGGTGAGGAAGTTGAGGACTTGGAAGATGAAGATGTATGTCATAATGAAGGTGAGAACAACCTTCACGAAGAATATGATGCTTTGCTAGAAGATTGTGGCTAATATGTCAAGGTTGCAAACCATGCTATGAAAAAGATGAAGAAGAGTGAAGATGAGCATAGGTGTACACTTGTGCAACTTAAGGAAGCGAAGTGTGAAGTAGAAGGACTTAAGGGAGAATTAGTTGAAGCTTATTCTAAGATCAAGTTTCTTGAACTTGAAATTATCCAAGCTAATGTCAAGGTTGAATGTATCGCCACCAAGAAACTTGACAACGTGCTATCCTCACAAAAATCTTCACATGATAAGACCGGTTTGGACTATATTGGAGAAGGAATCTCCAACAGTGAACCCAAGAAGGAAGTGAGGTTCATATCAGCGAAGAATATTGAGAAAATAAAAGAAGTGAAGCCTGAGATTGAGACCCTTGCTGTTGTAAAGAAAACCATTGGTGCAAAACCAAAGGATAAAGGGAAGTCATTACCCAAAAATCAAAGGGGGCCTCAAGTGAAGCATGTGTGTCGTCATTGTGGTGTTCAAGGGCACACAAGGATGAATTGTTTCAAGCTTCATGCACTCAAGAAGGCTAACTCCATGTGTGGCCAGGAAAGTTCAAAGAGAAGATCAAAGGGAGCACAAGCTAAGGGAGAAAGTGAGGGACATCTTATTGGAGATGTTATGGAAATGTTGAAGAACATCTCACTATGCCTTGCTAGCTTCACTCTGAGGTTGGAAAGTTATATTGGTCGTACCCCTCCATCTAAGGATCTTACCCAAAACACTCGTAAAGTGTGGGTGAAGAAGGGTACTCATGCATGATCACTCTCTATGCCCATGCATTAATACTTCCAATGTTTAGGGCCATAGGTTCATGCCTCATGACATACTTAATCCTCTTGTGTCATTGCTTTCGTTTATAGCATGTTTCTTTTACAAGCTTTGTTTTGTATTTGTTGTTTTTGTTGATCTTACTTTACTTGTTTTGTTTTTGAGTGTGTTGAAAAATTCAAAAACCCATAAAAAAATTGAAAAATCTCCAAAAAGTTTGATCGCTTGTGTTGTGTTTATCTAATGAGAGTTTGGCCTAGTACCTTCATACTAATGGCAAAGTACATTTACGAGCTTAGCTTGTTTTGTATGCACATCTATCTTTATGGGAAAATCTTGAAATTTATGTGTGATTGTTGTAAATTTATCAGTACACAAACACATTGTTTTTGTATTTTTATGATTTTTCAAATTTTATTTTTATTTTTATGAAGGAAAACAAAATAAAAATAAAATTGCAAAACAACCAAACAAAAACATGTCAAATAAAGCAATGCATAAAAACTAGACCGTCTTAAATTAAGAAAGCAAAACACACAAGTAATGCAAACATAACAAAAACAGGGAGAGAGAAAAAGTGACTAAATCACTTGGAGCCCTTTTCCTTCCACACCTTGGAAGAACCTTTCCTTTAAGCAAAACCTTGAACTGGCAGTGAGGGGGAAGAATTGAAATTGTTTGAGTTTGAAAGGAACATGAGGGCCTTGTGGAGATCTCCAAGAGGAACAAGAGATGATGGAAGCTGATTCTGGTTTCCCGACGAAATCATGTTGTTGCTTCATTGAGTGGCTAACCACTTATAGAAATTGGGTCAAGTATGTCCAGTTATGCCACAGTGATGATAGAGATGTTGCTTATTCTCTTTAGACTTTTGAGCATTACTCTTCTTAGCCCTACCATTTTTGGTTTCTTTCCTAGCAAGCTTAGGAGGTGCTCTTATGATAGATTTACCCTTGTCTAAGTTCTCACTAGCTATCACGGTTTTGCATCATTATTCTCAAAATCTATATTGTTAGTAGGAAAAACAAAAACAATAGTACTAGAAGAAGCAATATTAGAAGAAGAAAGATCATACCCTAAACCGGTTCAATCAGAGGCAAATTTTTGCATGCTGACATCTCATCAAGCTTTGCACTTGAGGTCCTCTCCAACTGAACTCTCACTTGGAACAGTTCTGCCTCAAGCTTCTTGGTCTTCTCAGTCAAGTAATTGTTCTCAAACCTCAGTGCTTCAATAGTCTGATTTGCTTCATCAAACATTGTGGAGAGTTATTCTCGTTCAAGTTCCACATCACTGAGCTTCTTGGTAGCCAACCTATACAACTTCTAATGTTTTTCTGAGACCTTATACAGCTTTACATAGGCTATGTGGATGTCATATTACTCATCCATCTTCTTAAATTTTGATTCCACCAAGTTTTATTCTTCATCCCCATCTTCTACAATCCCCTCAGTAGGATTGACACTGGCGGTGAAGGCATTTAGGATTTCGTCATCTTCATTTTTGGAATCATCCTTAAGTTCGGTGTCATTTAAGGTTACAACAAGTGCCTTACTTTTCCCAATGGACTTGAGATAGGTAGGGCACTCTTGTTTCATGTGACCAAAACCTTGACACCCGACACACTTGGGTCCTGAGGGAGCAATGTACTGACCGCCATCCCTAGCATCCTTCTTCCCTTTGTCTTGGCTCTTAAACTAAGAAGAACTTAATTGCCTACGGTCCTTGTCGAAGCCCTTTGCATTAGCATTCTTCATGAACTTCTTGAACTACCGGGTGATGTAGGACTTCATTTTAGAATCTTCATCATCGGAAGACTCATCAGTGTCACTGCTCTTGGCCTTCAGTGCCATGCTCTTGCTCTCGCTTAACTTCCTGAGCCTAAACAAACCCAACTCATAGGTTTACAAATTTCTGACAAGCTCTGTCAAAAGAATCTTGTCAACGTCCTTTGATTCCTCAATGGCGGTGATTTTGGCATGAAATCTCTCGGCCACAGATTTGAGCACCTTTCTCACAATCTTGGGTTCGGGAATGGTTTCCCTAAGATTGAACGCTGAATTCACTATGTCCTTAAACCTAGCATAAAACTCATCAAATGACTCATCTTCCTCCATCTTGATTTCTTTAAAGCCAGTAGTGAGCCTTTATAGTTTTGAATCCTTGACAGCCTTGGTTCCTTCATAGGTTGTCTGGAGAATGGTCCTTGCCTCCTTTGCAGTTTCAGTGGAGGAGATCTTCTTAGATTCCTCATTTGTGACCATACTAAATAAAGCATTTATGCCTTACTGCTGAAGTTCCATCAAATAAAGGAAGTGACTGTCCTTTATCCATGACAAAGAGGGGTCAATGGATCTCACAACAAAGATTAAAACCACTTGATAGGCCAAGAATGTATTGAACCCTTGTGATAAATTAACCAATTAATTGGCCAAGTGAATTAATTAGGTTCAATTACATGCAATGAGTGTGGTAGTATAAACAAATCACCAAATAACTAAATATGCAGTGGAAATTAAATGACATGGTGATTTGTTTACGAATGGGGAAAACCTACGCGGCAAAAATCCCATCGGGTGATTTTAAGATCACCACTCTCGAGAATCTACTATTATCAAAACAAGTGGTTACAAGTAAATGAATCCTAGTACCTTATACCAACCTACAGTTGAACCCTTACCCCAATGCCCAATTAGACTTGTTTTGTAGTGAAAATCTCTCCTTGTATTGCACAGCTATCGGTATGTGACTAACCAAAAGATGCGCGGATCCTAGTATGTGACTTGATTACCAACTTGAGAAGGATGCTGGCTACAAAGTTCTTCAGTTCATCACACAATGAAGATCATGAAGTTGCTTGGTTACAAAATCCTATGGTGTACAAACACAACAACTTCTTCAAGAACTAGAGCAAAGTAGGTTTCCGGTCAGACTTGTATAATTATGCTCTTGTGCAATTATGCTCTTGACTGTGACACCTGATACAACCCTTAAAATAATCATTATATATGTTTAGGGTTGTGAGAAAAGAAAGCCTAAACACATACTCACAAATTAGTTGAAAAATAGTCTTGAAAATCTAGCACTTTCAAACCTTGAAAGATACTAGCTGCCAAGATTTTAAACCTTGATAAATATTAGCTGTCAAGATTTAAAATCTAAGACTTCTTCACTTGATTCTTGGACAAACTTGCATGGCTTTAACACTTGAACTTGAAACCTTGTTTCTTGAAGTATTAAACACATCCTAGATCTACCTAATTACAAGTAAAGTGCGTTTTGTCAAAGGATTAGCCAATACATAAAATGTTGACATATGTTCCTAACATCAAATCACACATGTCCTAACACTTCACTAAATGGGTAGAAGCTGCCTTATAAAAGGTTTTGAATTCAAAGAAAGTTGCTCAATACATTCAGACCAATATCATTTGTAGATATGGTTTACCACTTGAAATCATCTCAAACAATGGTTTGCATTTTATGGGAGAAACAAAAAAGTTGCTACGACAATTCAACATTCAGCACCACAAATCCTCGCCCTACCATCGTCAGACTAATGGAGAAATTGAGGCTACTAATAAGAATATAAGGCGAATCTTGAAGAAGAGCTAATAAGAATACAAGGACTGGCATCTATAATTACCCTATGTACTTTGGGGGTATAATACATCAATTCTATCTTCCACAGGAGCCACTCCATGTTCATTGATGTATGGGATGGAAGCAATCCTCCCCATTAAAATTGGTGTTTGTTCATTGAGAACAGTGCTGGAGAGTGAAATCCCTAAAGTAGATTGGTTGCAAAGCAGATATGACCAATTTTGTATGATGAATGAGAAGAGACTCAAGGCCTTTACCATATTCAAGGTTACCAAAGGAGGCTCAGGAAAGCTTTTGACAAAAAAGTGAGAACCAGAGATTTAGTGCGAAAAGAGATTCAAGCCCCGATTCAAGATGCAAACGGGAAGTTCAAGCAAAATTAGGCAGGTCCTTACATTACCAAGCAGATATACTTTGGGGAGCAGTAAGGTTGATGGACTTAGATGCGAACCCTTTCACTGAGCAAAACCAACATGGATCAATTGAAGAAATACGACGTCTGAGGTGGTAGTCTCAAAGCACCACATCTGTAATGGTTGTAAATTATATTGTTTCCCTTTCTAGGTTTGTCAAAAAAATAAAGAGGTAGGTTGAAAACCCAAAAGGGTAATCTATGCAAAAGGGAAAAAAAAAAAAAAGTGATAGAGCCTGCTAGGTTGAAAACCCGAAAGGGCGACCTTGGCAAAAGTTAAGGCAAATAAAAAAAATGAACCATGTGATGACCTGATTCTTCTGCCAAGAGGGTACATAGGCAACCATGCATTGGTCCGGTCACAATTTTCCCAAATCCACCATTTACCCATTAAGCAAAAAAGAAAAAAAAAAAATTCTAAAGTTCCACAATTCCATTAAACCATGCCATTACAAAAAATCCAAAACCTAAACCCTAAACCAAATCCTAAGAAAAAAAAAAAAAACACCTACACCTTAAAAAGAGCCCTTAACTTAAAAGTCCTAAAGAATTCCTAAACTAAAGAGTTTCACACCCACTTTTAAAATAAACATGTTCAAAGCCAAAGAATAAGATGGTCATTTTTTCTTCGGTCTTTTCTCATTGGGTTATCCATTGCTTTCATCTATGTTAGGTACCTTGTCATCAGGGTCTCTCCTTTTAAATTCATAGTTGTTAGTCTCATCTCTTTCTTGGTTGTCTATGAGGAATTGCTTTCTCATAGTAACCATATTAGCCTCCTTGTCCACAATCTTGTTCACTAGCCAGTTAGAGTAGTCCGGAGTCATCCTTTGAAAGTGAACCTTAACAAAGCATGGATCCACTTGGTTAGCCATCTTCAAGTCCAATAACATGTTCCTTATAGAAGTAGGATTTATGTCCATGAGAGTAAAATGTTTTCTTCTTTTTCCACCAAGTATTCCTTGCTTATTTTGAAATTGTCTCAAAAATTTGTCAGCCTTGTAGAAAGTTGCTTTCCTTAACCCAACTAGGAAGATGTGATCTAATCTTGGAGACTGCAACAAAGAGGGTGGCTGCTTCCACCAATAACAATACCACCGAATGGAGGTGCTGGATTTCTTGTTTAGAAGTTTCACCTAGTCACTTTCAATTTGACACTCAGATTTGAGGATAGTCCTACTAAGAAAATTGTTAAGACCATAATCAGCAACAATAGGTGTGGCAATCATGTTCAATCTTTCCATTAACAATATTTGCAAAGCCAAGGGACTCCCGAGAAAGTTTTGTGACTCTCCACCATGGAATATAGAGTCCAATCCCAGAACAGTTTCTACTAAGATAAAAGGAACAGGATTATCACCATCTTTAATTTGATTCACAACACTTATGGCAAGGGCATCCACAAAATCAGGCCTTCCAAAGCAAACCAAGAATTTTCCCACAAAGCAAAGAGCTAAAATTCTTCAACATATTGTCAGCCACTCCATGAGTACGTTTATTGATCAATCTAGAAAGAACCGTACGAAGATTCACCATATTCCCTTCGATCATGCTATTGGCAATTGAAGTAGGAAGTCCTAGAGCATCAGATAAATTTTCCCTATGCCTAGGATCACAAGAAACTGCTACAGATTTCTTGCTAGGATCATAACCTAGGATAGCTGAAAATTCTTCAATAATGGGACAAAGTTTAGTAGTTTGAAATCGGAATACATGGTCTTCAATATCCCAGAACTTCACAACAGCATAGAGGATATCCCACTTGATCTTGACATTCCCCAGAGCCTTGATTCCCTCTAGTTTGTAGGCTATAAAATTGGTCTTTGATTGTTAGCCATGGACTTGCTTGTGATAATTATGTCTTGCTAACCTTGATGCAGAGAGTTGATTGTGAGAAATATTGCTAAAGTAAGCTACTTCGGATCTTAATCAATTTTAAATAAGTTTCAAAGGGTTTGAAGCTGAGTAGGAAATTTTTTCATGGTCACAAACGAAGAAAATATCTTTCAAAAAACTTGAAAATGCAAAACTCGTGTCAAAAAATTATGAGGTGTCAGCCCACCATGGCATAAGCCAGTCGATGCATTAAAGTGCCATTTGGCAATCTAAAAGTGCTGATCAACACTTTCAAAGTGTTGAACGGCACTCCCCAAGTGCCAAACGGCACTTAACTCCACCAAGGATAATTTTTCCTGTTTTGCATTTTCGGGCACTCTTTAGATCCGTTTTTTACCCCATTTAACACTCAAATTTTTTTTTTTATATATTTTTATAAACTAGGGCATTCAAACATGCCTTACCCACTTGTTTTAAAAAAAAAAAAAAAAAATCATCACTTGCATCACTACTTTCAAAAAAAAAAAAAAAAAAAAGAGAAAAAAAATTGATCAAATTAAGATTTTTCAAGACCATGAATTCATATCTCAAACTAGGGGCATTTGACCATTCCTTGTTCATTTTCAAAAAAAAAGGGGGGGGGGGGGGGGGACCACCATCATCATATTTTCCTAAAAAACCAAGATTTCAAGATTTCCAAAAATCATGCATTCATTTCTAAACTAGTGGAATTTGGCTCTACCTCATTCAAGTAAGTGCAAATTCCATCAGAATTAGTCAAGATTGGTACTACAAGATCTCATCAGGTGAATTCCAAAATCAATTCCAAGGGCAAAGAGCTAAAAAGTGAAATTAATACAAATTTGTCTAAAGAAACACTTCTTCTTGTTTTTACAGAAAAGTAAAAACACAAATCAAGCATCATTGGGACTCTGGGTCCGTATACGCGAAGACCTCCTTCACCCACCTTTAGAGGAGCCGCCTTTAGTGTTTCCTTCTTGACTTGCATAAAACTGAGATTCCTGCAGCCGGTACTCAGGCTCAAGATTTTTGATCCTTTCATCCAAGGATCTTTTGTTGGCATTAGCCAATGCCATTCGACTCACCTGAAAAATCAACAAAGACAAGTGTTAGATTAGTTGTCAGGAAAGTCCATGCAAAAAAACACTTAGAAAGCATTATCTTATACCCAGCTCACCTCATTTGATAGGCCAAAAACGCATTGACCCCTTGTGATGGATTAAATTGATTAATTGGCCAAGTTATTAATTAATCAAATTAACATGCAAACGCGTGGTAGGACAAAAAAATCACCAATAAACTAAAGTACGTAGCGGAAAATAAATGACACGGTGATTTGTTTAAGAATGGGGAAAACCTACACGGCAAAAACCCCACCAGGTGAATTTAAGGTCACCACTCCCGAAACTCCACTATTATCACAACAAGTGGTTACAAGTAAAGGAATCTCAAGTACCTTACCAACCTACAGTTGAACCCTTACCCCAATACTTAATTGGACTTGTTCTGTAGTGATAATTTCTCCTTTTAATGCACGGCTCTCAAGTACGTGACTAACCAATTGCGCAGATCCCAGTACGTGACTTCAATCACCAACTAGAGAAGATTTGTTGGCTGCAAAGTTCTTCAATTCATCCATACATTGAAGATCAAGAAGATGCTTGGTTACAAACCCTATGGTGCAAAGACACAACAACTTCTTCACAAGAAAGACGAACTAGGGTAAGAACTGCGTCTTAAGTTACAATTTGCATGAATAAGGAATTCTCAATGCTTGTGCAACTTGCCACACTTTGACGACCCTTAAAATAATCATTATATATGTCTAGGGTTAGAATTAAAACAGAACTAGGAATCAGTTTTTCTTAAATCTCGACAGCTACAGGTGTCAAGGTTTTGTCGAGCCTCGGGGCTAAAACAACTTCTTAAAGCTCGATAAATACAGCTGTCGAGCTTTAATGAAAAGCACTTCTCAACTTGTTTCTTGGACAGACTTCATGGCTTTAACACTTGATCTTGAAACCTTGTTTCTTGAAGCATTAACCTTATCCTAATTCTACCCAATTACAAGTAAAACGCGTTTTAACAAAGGATTAGCCAATTGCATATATAATGAATGACATATGTTCTAAACAAGTGAAACACATATGTCCTAACAATCTCCCCCTTTGGCAATCCGTGACAAAACCACAACCAACAAATGAACATATAAGAGAAGTCATAAATCACTCAACTCATATACACTTGTTGAATACAATAAAATCTATCCTATCACAAACTCTTGAAAAACTTTGCAAGAAAAGAGTTAATGATAAGTAGACTTTAACAACCTGTATTTTTGAAACACTTTAAACAAAACTCATCAAGGCATCTTAGTGTGAAACAGAAATAATAGATTGCATAAAAATAAAGAAACATGTGTATAAAGAAAGAAAAAAAAACAACACATGTATAGATAGGTGAAAGAAACATACAACATCATATATATATATATATAACAATAACAAAATAAGCACAATGTATGTAATAATGGTCACAAGACCTAAGGTACAAGAAGAAAAAAAATGTATCTAAAGTAGAGAAAAGAAAAAGATACAAGTAAACCTCACTACATCCCTTAGCACTCAACACTCCCCTTAACAAAAATGTCCCTATACAAACTCTCCTTAAGCATGACTACTCTCATATAACCCAAAACTACTCCCCCTTTTTGTCACGAGTGACAAAGGGTAGAGTGTCAAGTAGACATCTTACCGGTAGAGCTAGCATCTCCATCATCATCATCATCTGAAGCATCATCGTCATCACACTCATCATCCTCAGACGTGAAAGCCATAAGAGGTGGTGGAAGAGAAGCCTCAGGAGTAAAACCACCCATGGTCGCCTATCGCCTAGCAAGGCGACCAACACCAACATTCACCTGATACAACTCTGTAGAGAGTGCATCGAGGCGAGCATCCATGCGCTGAAGCTGTGCCATGATATCTCCTAATGATACATCACTCGTAGAAGAGGAGGGAGCGGATGAAGTACAAGCAGATCTGGATGGAGTGGAACGGGAGGAGGGAGCGGTTGAACTTGTCTGATGTGACCGAAACTATGCCTCACTACGTTCTACGTTAGCGGCATCTATGGAAACCATAACAGAAAAAGAGTTGGAAGGGATATATAAATGGCGTAAAATCCTCGTGATAGCGGAAGAAAAGATGAGCTTATCACAGGTAGCCGTATCCTTATACACATCTAAGACAGAAAATATGAAATGTGAAGGAAAGTCAATGGTAAGATCCTCAATAAGAGACAATAGAAAACGAGCACGGGGCTCTGTAATAGAGTTGTAGTGAGAAAGAGGATACAAAACAAATGTCATTACCATGTTCAAGAAACGAGGACCTGTAGCAAAAGGTCGACATGACGTATATTGGCGCTCACCCCAATCAGAAGGGCGCTTATAGAAAGCAGAAATCATCTCGTCTTTAGACATAGTCCTTAGGCGCTCACTACCAGGGTAGTCAGGATGCCCAACCCTCGAAACATAGAGCACATCGGATACCAACTCTGGTGTGACAACAATGTGCATACCTCAAACGCGAGTGATAAAAAGAGGTACTGAATAATCGAATCCATGCATGTTAGAGTAAAACTTATGAATCAGCACGAAAGGACAAGTGACCGGGGCGTCATACAGTGACTCCCATTCCCGTTTGTGAAAGACATCGGGAAGGTCAGTGTCGGCAAAGTCTGCCAGAACAACGTGGCGTTCCGAATGAACACCTCGTTTAGAGAAGTTCTCCAAGATATCCTGATAGGATTTCTCATCACGGAACCGAACATAGATAGGAGTGGAATCAGAAGATGAAGAGGCCCTAGAACGAAGAGGGTTCTGGGTCGGAATGGACTTACGTTTAGGTGTCATAGACACTACTAACGCAAACAGAAAGAGAGGGGGAAGAAAGAAACAATCAGAAAAGTCCCAAAACAGTTCAAATATAACAAGTATATTGAAAAGAAAGGACGTATGCATGGGGAATGCATGAATATGTGACATGCACTATGAAAAATATCATGGGCTCAGCCCAATCCAATCCTACCAGCACACAAAACATATTTCACACATCTAAATGCATGATAATACTATTATAATGCAAATGTGACATAATGCATGGAGTTTTTAAGATAAAAACTACAAAACCCATCCCAAAAATTTCAACAAAAACTTATCAATTTTGAAAAGCCCCAAAATTTTTCAAAAACCCCAAAATCTAGGTTTCAAAAACATGAAATGCATGTAGAATGATGAATAAGAAGCTTACCAAGTGAAGAAAAAATTGAAGAAGCTCTGAGAAACCTTGAGAAAAGATTTGGAGTGAGAGAGAGAGTTTGAGAAGTTGAAAAGACAAATCTGTCGAGAGAGAGATCGAGAGAAATGAGAACCGGATCGCACAAAACCTTTAAATAGAACCTTAGTAAATCTCGACAGATGCAGGTATTGAGAGGTTTCGAGACATCTGTCGAGGTAGGTGTCGAGAAATACACGTCGACAAATCCAGCTATCAAGAAGGTGTCGAGAACTAAACACAAACAAGAGAGCTAAAGCTCGATCGATCCACCAGGGGTCAAGAAGCTATCGAGAGGACAAAAAGTTTCTCGATCGATCCAGAAGGTGTCAAGAAGCTATCGAGATTGCGATAAGAAAAAGCTAAGAAGCTCAACAGACAGCCAGGTATCGAGGAGGTGTCGAGGAGGTGTCGAGCCAACTTTTCAAAATAGTTTTTCGAGAAGGGAAAAACACAAACATGAATGCAATCAATCATGCAACTCAACCAATGATCCAATCAACATATAAGACTCTCAAAAGCATCTCTCAATAACAATCTTAAGCACATGGATCTCAAAACACGCACTCACACACTAAACAAGTCTAACCAATTTTATTTTTCAAAAACAAGTTAAGACAGTTTAGTGAGTATACATCAACACTTGTAAACCTTGTGATGGCCAAATCACATTGTACCTGCACATGTATCAAACGTAGCAAAGAATATTGCGTGTTGTGTGTGAAGAACATCGCAAGATTGCACAAGTGTCTCTATGTTATGACGATTTGAGATATGAGAAAATCACTTTAACTCACACACAATCATAACTGTTTGATGGGAACTATCACCTTTGAAGTACATCCTATAACTCCTATATCTCCTAAAAAACACGCTTGCAATCATATTTAAAACATTTTTTTTTAATCTTTTTGCTTTTATTTTCTTTGCATATTTTCTTTTTGTTAAGCAAACCATGCATGGGTATATGAAAGAAAGAAAATAGATACCCAGTTATGTTAAGCTTTTGACATTGCACTTTTGCTATGTCGAAGCATACAGATGTCATATTATGATTGGTAAGTAATAGTGGTGAGATGGTTATTTATGCCTTTCTCTTAGGATTTTCTAGTTCAACCCATCAAAAAGAGTGATACGAGTGTTAAGTTCAAGAGATCACTTAACCTTACTCATCACAAACAAAGAGCTACAAAGCTCACTTGTTTAGTTGTGCATAAAGATACTCATCTAAGCTATAAGAGATACAAAGTTTAGAAAACTCTGTTCCAATGGCCATTTTAAGGTTCACAAGAACCGATGTACACAAAACACAAACTGTTTTTGTATTTTTCTGATTTTTCAATTTTTTTTTAATTTTAAACAAAACTGAAGACGCACAAACAAAAACATGTTAAACAAGACAAAACAAAGCATAAAATTAGACTAACTCAAAAACATTTAAGCAAAACACACAAGTAATGCAAAACAAAAACAAGAAGGGGAGAGAGAGAAAAAGTGAATAAATCACTTGGAACCCTTTTCCTTCCACACCTTGGAAGAACCTTTCCTCTTAGTAAATCCTTGAACCGATGATGAGGGGAAGGATTGAAACTGTTCAAGTTCAAAAGGAACATTAGGGCTTTGAGAAGATCTTTAAGAGGAGCAAGAGAGGTTTAAAGCTGATTCTAGTTCCCAAATGCTATCATGCCATCGCTTTGTTGGGTGGCTAACCACTTATAGCAATTTGGTCGAGTATGACCGAAAATACCACAATGATGACAGAGATGCTGCTTCTTCTATTTAGGCTTTTGAGAGATAGGCTTCTTAGTCCTAGGGTTTTTAGTTTCCTTCTTCTCAAGCTTAGGGGGTGCTCCTAAGATAGATTTACCATTGTCTAAGTTCTTACTAGCTAATTCAGTTTTAACATCATTGTTCTCAATTTTAATATTATTAGCAGGAGGAACAAAAATAGTAGTACTAGTAGAAGCAATATTAGAAGAAGAGAATTCATACCCCAATCCTGTTCGATCAGAAGTAGATTTCTGAATGCTGAGCATCTCATCTAGCTTCGCACTTGATTCCCTCTCCAATTGAGCTCTAACTTGAAACAACTCCGCTTTAAGCTTCTTGATTTTCTTAGCCAAGAAGTTGTTCTTGAATCTCAGTGCCCCAATAGTTTGATTAGCTTCATCAAACTTTGTGGAAAGTTCCTCATGGTTAAGTTCCACATCACTGAGCTTCTTGGTGGCTAGCCTATAGAGTTTCTCATGTTTCTCAAAAAGCGTGTACAGTTTCTCATAGGCTATATGGATATCATCTTGATCATCCATTTTTTCAAACTTGGATTCCACCAATTCCTCTTCTTCATCCACATCTTCAACAATCCTTTCAGTAGGATTGATAGTGGCAGTGAAGGCATTCAAAATTCCGCCATCTTCATTGTCGGAATCATCCTCAGGCTCAGTGTCACTCAAAGTAGCAGCTAGTGCCTTGCTCTTCCCAATGCTCTTGAGATATGTGGGACACTCTTGTTTCATGTGACTGAAGCCTTGACATCCGAAGCACTTGGGTCCTGCGGGAACAGTTTATTGACTACCATCCCTAGCATTCTTCTTCCCTTTATCTTGGCTCTTGAACTAAGAAGAACTAAATTGCCTACGGTCCTTGTTGAAGCCTTTTCCATTGGCATTTTTCATGAATTTCTTGAATTTCCTGGTGATGTAGGATTTCATCTTAGAGTCTTCATCATCTGATGACTTATCTGTCTCACTGCTCTTGGCTTTTAGTGCCATGCTTTTGCTTTTTCCTGACTTGCCAATTCTTGTTAACCCTAGCTCATAGGTTTGTTGATTACCAACTAGCTCAATGAGAGGAATCTTGTCAATATCCTTTGATTACTTTATTGCTGTGATCTTGGAATGGAATCTCTCAGGTAGAGATCTAAGCACCTTCCTCACAATCTTGGGTTCAAGAATGGTTTCTCTAATGTTGAAGGCTGAGTTCACTATGTCCTTGAGCTTGGCATAGAGCTCATCAAATGACTCATCCTCTTCCATCTTAATTTCTTCGAAGCTTGTAGTGAGCCTCTGTAGCTTTGAATCTTTGACAGTCTTTGTTCCCTCATAGGTTGTTTGGAGGATGGTCTATGCTTCCTTAGCAGTTTCAGTGGAGGATATCTTCTTGAACTCCTCGTTAGTGACCGCACTGAATAAGGCATTCAATGCTCTGCTGTTGAAGTTTACCGCCTTGATCTTGGCTTCATCCCAATCGGCTAGCGCTTCTTTAGGCTTGGTCCAGCCTATCTCCACAGCTTGCCACACCTTCTCATTTAGAGACTACAAGAAAGCTCTCATGCGTACTTTCTAGTATACATAGTTAGTACCATCAAACAAATAAGGTATAATAAGAGACTGACCTCTATCCATAAAAAACAGGGGTCAATGGATCACACACAAAGATAAACCCTAATCAGAGTGTGCCTGCTCTGATACCACTTGATAGGCCAAAATCGTATTGACCCCTTGTGATGGATTAAATTGATTAATTAGCCAAGTTATTAATTAATCAAATTAACATGCAAACATGTGGTAGCATAAAAAAATCACTAATAAACTAAAGTATGCAGCAGAAAATAAATGACACGGTGATTTGTTTATGAATGGGGAAAACCTACACGGCAAAAACCCCATCGGGTGAATTTAAGGTCACCACTCTCGAAACTCCACTATTATCACAACAAGCAGTTACAAGTAAAGGAATCTCAAGTACCTTACCAACCTACAGTTGAACCCTTACCCCAATACCCAATTGGACTTGTTCTGTAGTGACAATTTCTCCTTTTGATGCACGGTTCCCAAGTACGTGACTAACCAATTGTGTGGGTCTAAGTACGCAACTTCAATCACCAACTAGAAAAGATTTGTTGGCTGCAAAGTTCTTCAATTCATCCACACGATGAAGATCAAGAAGATGCTTGATTACAAAACCCTATGGTGCAAAGACACAGCAACTTCTTCACAAGAAAGATGAACTAGGGCAAGAACTTTGTCTCAAGTTACAATTTGCATAAACAAGAAATTCTCAATGCTTGTGCAACTTGCCACACTTTGACGGCCCTTAAAATAGTCCTTTTATATGTCTAGGGTTAGGAGAAAAGAAGACCCAAAGACACATCCATGGATTAGAATTAAAACAAAACTAGGAATCTATTTTTCTTAAATCTCGACAGCTACAGGTGTCGAGGTGCTGTCGAGCAGCTGTCGAGCCTCGGGGCTAGAACAGCTTCTTAAAGCTCGATAGATGCAGCTGTTGAGCTTTAATGAAAAGCACTTTTCAACTTGTTTCTTAGACAGACTTCATGGCTTTAACACTTGATTTTGAAACCTTGTTTCTTGAAGCATTAATCTCATCCTAATTCTACCCAATTACAAGTATAGTGCGTTTTGACAAAGGATTAGCCAATTACATAAATAATGAATGACATATGTTCTAAACAAGTGAAACACATATGTCCTAACATCATTGATCACATATATTGAGTACGTGCTACCAGTTGCAAGCCTTATATCATTTGCATACTTTCTTCCCCAAGATCAACATTGACCTGAAGTACAAATGCATCAGTTCATGAGCAACTCAATGATCCAAAATAAATGAGGACAAGAATTAGAAAATTCAGGAATATACTGGATCAAGCCAAGGAACATTTGGGTGTGTTGTGGCCTGTCTAAAGTCATGGAGCTGTACGACCCTTCAAGACTCGACACTTCATATTGCCACGCAAGAAAGTGGGGATAAGTCTCCATGAAAGAACTAGAAGACCCATTAGCATAACTAGGAGGGGGAGGTTCTCTTCTTCCTCTTCCTTTTCTTTAGAAGATGAAGCCTAAAAGTGCAACATGCAAATATTGTCACAAGGCCAAAATATGGAGGATGAGCATACAAAACGAAATACAATTTGACTTCAAAAGGGAAGGGAAATACTGATGTCACAGGAATGCCAACTAGACTGCCCTGTAATTGAGTTTGAATAAATTCAAAAGAATTTCCTGGTATCCCTAAAACAACATGGCTAATTCAAGCAAAAGCGATCTCTTCATTAGCTAGAAGGTCAGCCAACCGGATGAAGGGACAAGGAGGAACCAGAATTGTTGTAGGAGGGTACATGTGTTGAACTTGAGGCAACACCTGACGACTATTCAGGTCCAGAGCCCATTCACATTCAGCATACTCCTCACATCCACACCAAGGATCCAATGACATCTAAAAATCACAAAGAACCCAAAATGAGAAGAAGACCACACCACAATCAAACACCAAAAACCCCACATCAAAAATGGCAAACTCACATCAACCACAGTTAAATTGTCAATCACCATGGGCCAAACTTCTAAAGACCGCTTGGAAGCCATTGATAGACGGAATTTGGGCAACCAATAGGGAAACCTCAGATATATGCCATCAACATCTTCCTGAACCTAAGGACTAACCCCAAAATATTCACACATCCAAACTTAAAAAAAAAATCAACACACATCATTATGACATAGCCAAAACAATATTCAAAAGAAAACCCACACATAGCCAAAAATTCCAAACCTCACCTACCAAACAAATGGTGCACCACCTAAGCTTGAGAGGCTACGTCGAGAAAGTTAATTCATGAAGTGCAAAAGGGTAGCGTAAGCCATGCCACACTAGTCATAATTTTTGATTTAGTCAATATCCTCCAAACTCCACAGCTAGCACAAACTCACAGTACTGCCTAAGTCCGGGCATAAGAAAGTTCCAATGAAGAGAAGCATGAACATGCATGTACCGGTTGCTATGATTTTACAGATCTCAATATTCTCATACATCCACATCAAAGAGACATTTTTGCTCTTCAGTTTTGAAGGCATTACGCCTAAGAGACTCTTAAATCTCTTTTGAAGTGAAGGAATCATTGATCTTGATTCTTTCACGGTCCAATCTCAAGCCTATAATGAAGGAGAAGTCTTAAGGCATCAACATCACTTCACCAATGCCTCAAAAATGGAATGTGCACATGGTATCCCAAAACGTTCTGACAAAGCAAGGAGTAACTATACATCCTTGTACTCATGAGTTTCCTTGTTCAATAACTTTGGAAAAAAGGTTTGAAAGCTGGCTTCATTGATGATGTTCTTAATATCCAGAGACAATATTTCCCAAATTCCTTTCAACATTTTAAGGCAACCTCGGCTCTTAAGTTTCTGCAAAGCAAAGTTTGACCTAACATCAGCACGACCAAAAAATCTCATGTCCAACCAAAAAACTTTTTCCATGACCAAAATCACAACCAAATTTTTTTTCCATGACCAACATCACATCCCAAATAGAAATTTTCCATGATTCAACATCATATACCCAACAAAAATATTTCCATGACCAAACATCACATACCCAACAAATATTTTTCATGATCAAAGTTCCATGCCCAATACAAAAAAATACATGCCACCACAAAATTTTTCCATACCCATACTCACCAATTTTACCATGCTCATGAAATAAAACTTACACATACCAACAAATTTTCCCCAGTCATCATGAATTTGTTCAACGAAGCCTATACAACAAAATTTTCATAACAACAATGCCCCAAAATTCATTCAACAACATCACAAATTACCAACATTGCCAAATTCCATAGGTAATCAACATTGTTCAAGTTACACCATGTCAAAAACTCAACAATTAAAAAAAAAAAAAATCCCCAAAGTCAAGATTACAACATGATCAACCATGCAATGTCCAAAATTCCAACAAGAGCAAACAACAACAAAATGACACTGTCTTAACACCAAACTCCCAATGAAACATGAAAACAACAAATTTCCCAACAAAAAAAAAAACTCAACTTGAAGTTCATCTTAAAGTGTAGAGCATGGGTCTTGGGGTCTTGAAGGACCCCCTCTTCGTCACCCCATTCAAGAGATGGGTGACATTTTTTCCCATGAAAAGTGAGAGAAGAAGGCCCATTGGACGATGATGACATTGTTAGTGCAAAGAAAAAGGAAGTATGGAAATGGGTTTCACAAAGTGGGTGTATAGCAAAAATGACCAAGAACACAAGGATCTGAAAACAATATTGAGGGATAGTGAATAGTGACAATGGTGGAGGAAGGAAGAAAGAAGAGAGAAAGGCAAAAAAAGAAAAAGAGAAGTCAAGGAATGGGGGCCAAAATTGCCCCCCCCCCCCTCCCCTCATTTTAATTTGAGTTGCTGAGTCAACTCCCAAAAAAGAATTCTTATTTTCTTTCTTTCTTTTTGAGAAAAAGAAAAATCAAGAAGGATGAATGAAAATATTTCAAAGCTTAAAAAATATATCAATTAAAAAAAATTTGTGACTTTGAAGAAAATTCTTGTAGATGATCCAGAACAAAGATACCATTTTTCTTATAAAGAAAAGGTTATTTAAAAAAAAAAAAAAAACTCTCAATTTCAAGTTTCAAATTTTCAATCCAAAGTTTTTTATAAAAATAATAATCTCAATTACAAATGTCAAATTTCAAATCCCAAATTTCAAGTTTTGAGTTTCAAAATCCAAATTCTAAGTTCCAAGTTTCAAATTCCAAATTCCAAGTCTCAAATTTTAAATTCCAAAGATAAAATCTTTTTCAAAGAACTACAAAAATCAATCAAAATTTTCTTGCTAAAAAGAAAAAACATGAAAATTAGGAAAGAAAAAAATGAAAACCATAGGTCTCAAAAACAATGGGACAGCAAAGCATTCATAATTTAAAGTCTAATCCCAAATTTTGACTTTTTGCAAGCAACTATTCAAATCAAGGTAGAGAATCCCTTTGATCGACTTTTCAGCAAGATCAAGGTAGAGAAGCCCTTTCATCGACCTTTCAACAAGATCGAGGTAGAGAAGTCCAGCTTTTTGATCGACCTTTCAACAAGATCGAGGTAGAGAAGCCCTTTGATTGACTTTTCAGCAAGGTCAAAGTAAAGAAGCCCTTTGATCGACCCTTTAGCAAGATCGAGGTAGAAAAGCCCTTTGATCAATGTTGTAGCAAGATTGAGGTAGAGAAGCCCTTTGATTGTCATTTCAATAATATTGAGGTAGAAAAGCCCTTTCAACAAGATCGAGGTAGAGAAGCCCAGCCCTTTAATCGACCTTTTAGCAAGATTGAGGTAGAGAAGCCCTTTGATCGACTTTTCAACAAGGTCGAGGTACAGAAGCCCTTTGATCGACCCTTTAGCAAGATCAAGATAGAGAAACCCTTTGATCGATGTTTTAGCAAGATCGAGGTAAAGAAGCCCTTTGACCGACGTTTTAGCAAGATTGAGGTAGAGAAGCCTTTTAATCCACATTTCAACAAGATCAACATAGAGAAGCCCTTTGATCAACGTTTCAGCAAGATTGAGGTAGAGAAGCCCTTTTTCCTTTGTCAACCTGCCGCATCTAGGCTAGGATAGAAAAGCCTCTCAGTCACTCCAGTTATCAAAGATTCATTTCGAAAGTTATAAGTTATCAAGTAGGACAAATATTCACAGTTTTCATTTTTGACAAACAACAAGATACTAGTTCTATGTTCCAAGGTTTTTGGTTCTAGGGCTAGGTAGTCTTTGAAAATTCAACCTTAATCAAATCATGGATGCAAAAATCAGTGTCTTTGTTTTACATTGACATTCGCTTTACAAGCTTTGTCAATGAGGGGCATTCTATAGACACTTGATTTTGCACCCATGATTTAATCTAGGAAGATGGCTAGAATGACCATTCATATACCCAAAATTTAGAGTTTCATTACATGCATTAATTCATTCATTGCATATCATAAAAATGATCTTGAGATTCTAATGATCACAAAGGTATGTCAAATTCCTGAATCAAACTGTCTGATTGAAAGATATGACAAGATCAAGTTTGCCTAGTCTGCATGCATTTTGTTTAGGTGGAACCAACCACATATGATTAGTTTAAATTAATTTTGATTGGATAGACAATTAAAATTAATTAATTAATTTTGTGATTGGTTGTTAGTTAGTGTCAAAAATAGGCTTGCTTGCATGAGAATAAAGAGAATAATCAGATAATAATAAAATTGTGGATAATCAAGACTTTTGGGAATGTTTACCTACAAGATAATCATTGTTGAAGAGACCTGAATCATCAAAAAAAGAGTTCAATTTTTAAAATATAGATTAAAAGCGCGTCTCAGTGCAAGTCCCAGCTTAAAAGCCCTCAAAAAAGCAGTCCAAAGTGGACCAAAATTCAGACACAGGACCGGCACCCAAAAGGGCCATTTGGCACTTTTGGAGTGCTGATCGGCACAAATGTGGGCCCTAGCTCGAGGGCACTTGGATTGAGATAAAACACCTCATTTTCAATTTTTAAGAAATAAGGATGTGGCTCAAGGGCCCTGATCATTTAGCTATTTTTTCAAACATCCCAGCCTCTATAAATAGAGGCTGCATCTCAAAATTCAGCACACTTTTTTGACATTCTCTGATTCCTTTCTTTCTGACTATTCTCTTCTTTTATTTTCTCTCTTACATTAAAGAAATTCTAGAGGCTCTGGCCTTAGGAATTTCTTTTCTGTAAGTAAAGTATTTTAGGTTTCAAAGAGAATTGAATAAGTTTCTTTGAACCCTAAAATATTCCTACACTAAGAAGAGCACGCTTATGCAAGAGGTAGTTTTTCTTTTCTTTTTCTATTCCTTTATATTAATTCTACTTGATGATGTATGAATAGATTTAGGATGTTTTTATTATTTTTTTTTATTTCTAATGCCGTTGCCGAGTGTTGTTAAACTTTTCTTTAAAACATGTTCTTAGTATATTTTTGATTATTTCTCTTTTGAGTGAGAGTTTAGGAAGAGCATTTTGCTCATTTCCCAGTGGTTGCTTTTTTTTTTTAGTGGGTCCTGTGTACTATTCACGGGACCCACAAGGGCTTTTTTCAGTAAAAAGAACTTTAAAACTAGGTCACACAACACTATTCATACATTTAAAAATTATTTTCAGTTTTCAATTTTCAACAATAAGTGGTATTCAAACAGACACTGAGTCTCAAAAATCTTTTAATTAACAAAGATTTAAAAAAAAACTAAAACTAATCTTTATTTTCATTAAATAAAAATATGATTTTGTTTACAACTCAAAACTAATCTGTATTTTTATTAAATACAGATATGATTTTTGTAAGTGCACAATTGCGCCTGGACTCAAAAACAAACGTGGGCTCAGGCCCAGTGAGCCTTAAACAATAAAATTTGTAGAGTGTGGATTCGAAATCTAGTTTAGTGGGGTCGAAAGCTTGATAAACAGACTAGAGTGTTATAATATTCGCAAATAATAAACAAATATGACAAAGGAACCTCCTCAGACGTAAGCCGAGGATGATTTATGTATTATCTTTCTTTCTCTTCCAAAGATTACAGCTCTTAGTCCTTGTCTAGCTAACTAACCGATCCCCCATTCTTTACTCTCTTCTCTTCTTAAATACTTCTTCTTCTTCCCTCTTTGTCCACGTGTCACATAAATCTTATCCTTAGATCCTCCCTCCCTTTCCACCACCTTCCTGAAGTCTTTCAACAATAGCAAGAAGGTCCATCCTACTGTTCATGGGTCATTTCCCCATTAATGCAGCTAGGGAGGTAGGTGCAGGGTCTTTAATGTGGAGGTAGCAGCCTTTTTCTGAGATATTTCTCTCACACCGTTGCGTCTAGAAGGTATTTAGATCCCCTTCTTAACCAACAATTTTTTCAGAACTCTGCTTTAATCTTCTTGGCGAATCCCAGGGTCATCGCGGGTCTTTCCGAGGGGAGATTAGTCCTCGGACGAATCCTCGGACCTTCGCCCTGTGGGCTGACTTATAGTCTTAAAGGCTTTAGGTAAAAAATGGACTGGCACCCGTCAATAAAGCCTAAGGCCCAAATACTTGCTCAGGTCCTTTTACTCCCCATAATAGCCCCTCAAAACTTTATTTTTCCCCATCCGAGGAGAAAAATGGAGTTTTGATCCAACCAGAATACTCTCCACACGTTTCGCACATCACCGCGCATGTGGGGATCCTTCTGTTTCCTAGAAAATGTCGTCTGGCATTTCGAATTCTAGAAAACGCGCTCATTTATGACCACAAGTTACACCCTGTTCCCCACATTCAATGGTGAGATGAGCATCTAACGGTTCGTGTTGCCTCTTGAAAATTTGGGCAGGACGGATCCAATTTCAAGACCGCCTCCCGCACGTCAAAACGCTTGGAAACCCGCGCCTTCATTCATTTCTTCAGAATTTCATCACATTAAAGTATCAGTCATCGCCTTTTCTCTCCAGAAACCCATGGAAACTCGTATAATCAAATCTTGTAAGTTCTTGCTTTCTTTGCTCCTTTCTTCTCGGATTCTGTCCTCGGCTCCCTTCTTAACTATTTTCCCTCTCAAAATTTGCCTCTTCTTTTCTCCTAGATGGGTAGGTTTAAGTGCTTGGTAGATATCGCAACTGGGATGGAAGGCTTTAGGGCCAAATACCAGATTCCCAGTGACATAGGCTTGAAATATTGTCCAGCAGAAGCCATAGGTGGTTCTAGGAAAACGGGGGAGGTTATCATCCCTATGATTGCCTTCATA
This sequence comes from Castanea mollissima, assembly GCA_014183005.1. Classification (NCBI taxonomy): domain Eukaryota; kingdom Viridiplantae; phylum Streptophyta; class Magnoliopsida; order Fagales; family Fagaceae; genus Castanea; species Castanea mollissima. Next base: position 28,872,030 of record JACAVU010000002.1, on the reverse strand, counting down.
AAAGGTGGGATAACTCTCCCTATGAGAAGTGTAACTAGGGAGTACCTTCGTAATCATAGGTTATGCCCAGACCAATGCGCACCCAATGTGTTTAGGGTCTTAGGAAGTGTCGACGCTCTAAATGAGCAGATGGGCTTGAACCTCACCTGGCATGATGTTGCCTACATGTACGAATGCCATAAACTCAAGAGTGTAGGGTATTACATCAAGTCACGGTCTAGTGTAGTTAGGTTGATCTCCTGTCTACCTAAGTCCAACAAAGGCATGAAGGACAACTACCTCATCGCCTCAGGCAACTGGCACGACGGTCCTCACTGCACAGTCGTATGGGGAGATCCAGGTGTGACTCCTCAGGAGTTAATTTCCCTACCTCGTGACTCAATCTCAACCCCTTTAAATATTTTATTTCTTTTTGCACGTTGTTATTTCTGATTTCTCACGCTTATCACAAATCTAACCACATTTGTCTCCTCGGGTGTCACTTTTCACAGATAAACAGCACGTAGGCCCACGCTTAAGCCATTGTAACGTCGCCGACTTAAACAGCGTTCTCCGTTCAGAAGTCTTTGTGAGTGAAGACTTGCAAGTAAGAGCGGCTCACTTAATACTAGGATACGACCCCATATCCTCGGATTTCCAAGAGATAGAGAACGCAATTATCGCGGGGGACAGGCGACGTAGGAGGATCAACGTAGCGAGGCCGCACTTTCTCACGGATCGTGATATCTCTGACAAACCTAACACAATCCTGTACACACACCCCATCGCTGCAATCCCTCTCTCGGCGCACTCTCAGACAACCGCCGCCCCGGAGGAGCAAGTGTCCTCATCGCACTTGTTGGACGAGGAGATAGACCAGTTTCAGCTCGAGGACATCGAAAGACCCTGAGGAAACCCGTTTTTTATACTCTCTGACGAGGAGGATGAGCCCACCGAGGCCTTTGGAATTGCAGGTTTAATAGTTGCACGCCCTGACACCAGCTCCGAGGAGGAAGAGATGGACGTGCTCAAAGGACTCATGAATAAGAGAGGCGAGAAAGTCACCAAAAAAGGACCGGGGGGGTCTCAAGTTCCTCCGTCTTTGCCACCACCCCTTCCTCCAGCCGATCCTAAGCCTCCCGTTGAGGAGCCCAAGAAGAAAAGGAAGGGGGAGGCCGAGGAGGCTAGTGGCGAAAAACAGAAGAAACTGAAGCAGCAGCCACTGCAAGCTCAGCAGCAGAAACTGGACAAAGGCAAGTGACGTGCTCGTTTAGTTGAAAGCGGGGAGATTAGGACCTGGCCGAAGTGCGCTGAGCACCGGCTACCTAGTAAGTTTCACTCCTTATCTACATTTCGTTTTTGATGATATCTGACTATTAGTGAATGTTTTTATGCGTCTAACTCTCTGATACTCTGTCATAGGCTGTTCAAGAGGTCTTTGCTGTTGAGAAGTTTGTGAAGGATTCTCGGAAGAAGGCTGGAATGGAACAGGAGATTCGAATGGAGACTGAGAAGTCCCTAGGCCAGGCCTTCGCAGAAAACGAGAAACTCTCCTTTCAGCTGGCGAATCTAAAAGGAGAAAGAGATGGCGTCGAGGCCAGCTTGAGAACGATGAGGACTCAAGTGGAGGGGCAGTGCAAGTTTCTTCATCAAAAGGATGATGAGCTCTCCAAAGCTTAGAAGGAATGCTCTGACTTGGAGAAGGAGCTTGCAAAAATGAAGGAGGAAGCTCGCACCTTCAAGGATTCACTGGAGGCCGCGAAGAAGGATGGTTACAAGGAAGGGGCAGCGGCGACAGAAGACCAGCTGACGGAGGCGTTTGCAGCCTTGTGCCGAGAATACTGTCAATAGGTCTGGGGCAAAGCCTTAAACGTAGCAGGGGTTCCTTCGGCTTCCGAGCTGAGGAAGCCTGAGAACATTTGGCTTCCCCTTGACATACAGGAGATAGAAGAGACTCCTGCTATCGCAACTGCCCTTGAGATAGCTCCTTTTGCTCTCCCTCTTATAATCCCAGAGCCCATTCCGGATTCTACAGAACCTACAGGTTCCCATAAAGAGAAGGACGTGGGTGGAGGCGTTGAGAAGGACCTAAGCCAAAGTGTTGAGCCCATCATCCCTCCGTCAACTACAGCAGACAAAGGATAACAAGTCCTGTCTTCCTTTGAGTTGGAGTTAAAAAACACTGAGGCCACCAGTACTTCCCAGCAAGACCCCCCTCCAAAAGCTTAGGGCCGAACCTAGGGCTTCTTTTTCCTTTGTAACTAAGATTTTCCATGTAATGTATATCAAAAACAATTAATGAAAGTCAGTTTCGTTAGATCTTCATTTGACTTGTATTTATTTTATCTTTGTGTTTACCATAAGAGTTCTCATTAGCACACAGCGAAAGAACAAATGGAACAACTAACTCCACTTTCAGTAGTTGATCAATTACAACTTTAAACAACAGTACACATACTTGCTTTATACCTCGCAAATTACATCTTAGGAGCGTAGCAAGCATGACGCAATAACAAACGCCTAACAAGCTAACTTAACTTTTTGCTAGCATCTGTAAAGTAAAGTGTTCAAGAACCTGACAAAAACAAACTTGGTGTAGATAGTAAGTAGTGCCTCACTTTGCAAACCAATGTGATACTAAAAATTTGTAACCTAAAACGTTAATTTTAGTAAAGTGTGGGGTCTGAGGACCCTTTATTTCCATCTTTCTTCTTGATGCTTAAAAATTTACAACTTAAGACGCTAATTTCCCAAAGTAGAAAGTCTGTGGATCTGACATAACTAAGATCCTGTTTAATAAATGAAAAGATATCAATTTCCACAAGGTATGTAGTCCGAGGACCATGCAATGCCAAGTTTCTATTTGATACTTAGTACTATATCAGTTTCCACAAGGTACGTGGTCCGAGGACCATACATTGCCAAGTTTCTATTTGATACTTAGTAACAGTAACTTAAGACGTTAATTTCCCCAAAGTAGAAGGTCTGTGGACCCAGCATAACTAAGGTTCTGTTTAACAAATAATAAGATATCAATTTCTACAAGGTATGTGGTCTGAGGACCATGCATAACCAGGCTTCTGTTTGACACTTAGTACTATATCAATTTCCACAAAGTACGTGGTCCGAGGACCATACATTACCAAGTTTCTGTTTGATATTTAGTAACATATCAATTTCCACAAGGTACGTGGTCCGAGGACCATGCATTACCAAGTTTCTGTTTGATATTTAGTAACATATCAATTTCCACAAGGTACGTAGTCCGAGGACTATGCATTACCAAGTTTCTGTTTGATATTTTGGGAGTCGTAATTTATAAGCCCATATACATTCATAATTTAAACCACGAATGGCAAAAGTACCTTTTATTAATAACAATACCTTTGAAGGTTATTTACATTCCACGGGCATTGTACAACCTTTTCATCTAGATCAACTAGTCGATATGACCCTATGCCTGCTACAGAAGTAATCCGATATGGTCCTTCCCAGTTTGGTCCTAGCTTACCCCAAGTTGGGTTTTTAGCAGTGCCCACAACTTTTCTCAGCACCAGATCCCAGGCCCAAGTGGTCATAGCTTCACATGGGCATCATACCCTCGTTTAAGCTTCTGCTGATAATAAGCCATTTGGACCATAGCTGCCTCTTGTCGTTCCTCAATTAATCTAGGCTCTTCTCTAGGAGGCCGTTGTTATTTTCTGGAATAAAAGAACTCGTCCTTAGTGTGGGGAAACCAGATTCTAAAGGTATCACTGTCTCGGCTCCATAAGTCATAGAGAATGGTGTTTCTCCCGTGGATCTGCGCGGCGTAGTTTGATACGTCCGTAAAACATGTGGTAGTTCTTCTACCCATCTGCCCTTCGCATCGTCCAGCCTTTTCTTGAGTCCACTGACTATGACCTTGTTAACGGCTTTGGCTTGCCCATTTCCCTGAGGATAAGCTGGAGTGGAGTATCTATTTATGATGCCCATGTCACCAAAATATTTCCTAAAAGCTCTACTATTAAATTGAACGCCATTGTCCGAAATGAGTGTGTGTGGTACCCCATACCTAGTGATGATGTTCTTCCAAATAAACTTCTTAGAATCGACGTCCCTAATATTTGCTAAGAGCTTAGCCTCGACCCATTTGGTGAAGTAGTCGGTTCCCACAAGTAGCCACCTTTTGTTTCCTACAGCCCTCAGAAATGACCCTACTATGTCCAACCCCCATTGAGCGAAAGGCCAAGGACTGGAGAGAGGATTAAGGACTCCTCCAGGCTGATGAATGTTAGGAGCGAACCTCTAGCATTGGTCACACTTTCTTGCATAATCCTGAGCTTCCCTCTGCATATTGGGCCACCAGTATCCCTGAGTCTGGGCCCTATGGGCTAGGGACCTTCCCTCAGTATGGCTTCCACAAATTCCTTCATACAGTTCTTCCAAAAGTGTCTCCGTTAACTCGGGGTGCACGCATAACAAGTATGGTCTGGAGAAGGATCTTTTATACAGTTTTTGGTCCTCGGACAACCAGAAACGCGGTGCCTTTTGACAGATCTTATCTGCTTCAGACTTGTCCTCGGGAAGCATGTCGTTTTTCAAAAAAGATGTCACAGGGTCGATCTAACTAGGTCCAGGCCTTATTAGATGAATACGGGCTACACTCACAGTGGTAAGAGTTGGCTCTAGCAAATCTTCGACAAGGATAACCCTAGGCAAACACTGAGGCGATGATGTCGCTAAGGTAGCCAAAGAGTCTGCATGTGTATTTCCACTTCTAGAAATATGAGACAGGATAAAGGAATCAAATTTAGATCGCAAACGTTTGACCTAGGCCAAGTATTCTTGCATTCTTGGATCCCTAGCCTCCATGGTCCCTGTCACCTAGCCGACCACTAACTGAGAATCCAAGAACATATGAACTCCCTTTCCACCCATCCTATGTACCATGCTCATGCTGACCAAGACTACTTTGTACTCGGCCTCGTTATTAGTAGCCGAGAATGCCAATCTCAAAGATTTTTCGAAGACAATTCCTTCAGGGGACACCAGAACATGTCCGACACCAGACCCTTTCTGGTTAGCTGCCCCATCAACGGATACTTTCCAAGTCGGAGGTCCTATGCCTGTGATCATGCCAAATGATTTTTCATCCATGTGTGATTCCTTCACAATTTCTTCTAACAATGGTTCGGCAAACTCTGCCACTAAATCTGCGAGAACCTGACCCTTCACTGAGGTGCGCAACATGTATTTGATATCAAAGGCTCCCAAAATAGTTCCCCACTTAGCCACCCTTCTAGAGTAGTCAGCACTGCGTAACACTGACTTGAGAGGCAGTTGGGTCAGAACTACCACGGTGAGGGACTGGAAATAGTGAAGAAGCTTCCGCGTGGCATGAACTACGGCTAGAAGTTCTTTCTCCAAAAGCAGATAACGCACCTCGGCCTTATTCAAGGATTTACTGATGTAGTAGACCGGTCTTTGCACCCCACCGTCGTCTCTTATAAGGACCAGGCAGACTGCATGGACGACCATTGCCAGATACACAAACAAGATCTTGTCTACCTCAGGCCGAGACATAATGGGTGGTCGGGAAAGATACTGCATAAGCTGTTGGAAGGCCACCACGCAGTCCTCAGACCATTGGAACCCTTTCCATTTATTCAACAGTTGGAAGAAAGGCTGGCACCTGTCAGCCGACCGAGAGATAAATCTGCTGAGAGCAGCGATCATTCCAGTCAACTTCTGAACTTCTTTTGGATTTTGAGGCGGCTGTAAGGCTTTAATGGCCCTGACCTGTACCGAGTTCACTTCTATCCCTCTGTGACTAACCATATAACCTAAGAACTTTCCAGAACCCACGCCAAAAGAACACTTTGAGGCGTTAAGGCGCAACTTGTATTTTCTAAGTAATTGAAAGGTGTCGTCCAAATCTTTCACGTGTGAAAGTATTGTTTTACTCTTCACCACCATATCATCCACATATACCTCAATGGTCTTTCCAAGTTGCAGTTCAAACATTCTGGTCATCATCCTTTGGTAAGTAGCCCCAACATTCTTCAATCCAAACGGCATAACCTTGTAGTGATAATTGCCTATTGGGGTAACAAAAGCAGTCTTCTCCTGATCCTCCCCTGCTAATGGAATCTGATGATAGCCTTGGAAGGCATCCAAAAAGCTCATCCGAGGATGTCCAGCCGTGGCATCCACAAGCTGATCGATGCATGGCATAGGGAACGAGTCTTTTGGGTAGGCTTTGTTTAAATCTATAAAGTCCAGACATACTCTCCACCTTCCGCACTTCTTCTTCACCACGACCGTATGTGCCAACCACACTGGGTAGAAAATTTCCTTTATAGCCCTAGCCCTCTTGACCTTGAGCACTTCCTCTTTAACAGCCTTGGAATGCTCATTAGAAGAACGCTGAGGTGGTTACCTTCTAGGAACAATGGTAGGGTTGACGTTCAAATGATGACAAATGAAGCTTGGGTCTACCCCCAGAGCCTCATAGGGATCCCACGCAAAAACATCGATGTTGTCGTTCAGAAACTCCAACAACTCCATCTTCTCCTGGTATGGTAAATGTATGCCAACTTGAAAGATCCTTTCAGGATCATCCACTATCAGAAACTTCTCCAAATCTTCGCATATGGCTTCCTCTGCTGTCACCGCATCGAGCGCATCTAGAGTCGTTAATTGCTATAAGTCTTTCACGCCGAGGTCGAGGATTTTGTTTCGGCCTGATGCAGCATTGCAGCCGATATGCATTGCCTGGCCACCGATTAGCTACCGAGAATCTCTTCAATGTACTCCCCCGAAGGGAATTTAACCTTAACATGCAAGGTGGAGGAGACAGCACCTAGAGTGTGCAACCAGGGCCTAGTAAGGATGGCTGTGTACAAGGAATATGTGTCGACCACAATAAAATCCATCTCAACCGTTTCCGAGCCGGATTGCATGGGCAACTAAATCTGTCCCTTTGGTATGATAGGTTTATCTTCAAAGCTTATGAGTGGTGAGTCATAAGGAGTGAGATCTTCCAATTTCAACCTTAGCCCCTTGAATAAATCAGGATACATGATGTCTATGCCGCTGCCTTGGTCAATCATCACCCTTTTTACATCATAATTCCCTATCCTCAGAGTGACCACCAGGGCGTTGTCATGGGGTTGGATGGTCCCATCCTTATCCTCCTCTGAAAATCCCAAGACAGGCACATTCACCTTCAACCTCTTCGGCTTGGAGCCCACCTCATCGGCCTGGGAGTGCGAAACTGCTATCACTCTGGTGGGACATGAACCAGTCCTACCAGGTGCAGCGAAGATAATGTTGATCGTTCCCAAGGGTGGCCGAGGTGAATTATTCTTTTGATTATTCGAGCCGGACTGACTGCCCTGCCTGTTAGGTTGGTACATGTGCTACTTAATTTTCCTTCACTAACAAGCTGCTCCAAGTGGTTCCAAAGGGTCCAACAGTTCTCGGTAGTATGACCTACGTCTTGATGGTACTGACAAAAGAGATTCTGATTCCTCTTCGCGGGGTCCCCTACCATCTTACTAGGCCATCTGAAGTAGGGTTCCTTATGGACCTTCTCCAGTAGCTGCTGGACCGGTTCTCGGAATACAATATTAACGGTCTAGGGTGCCATCGAGCCAGACTGCCCGGAGTAATCTTTTCTCGGCTTGTTGTTGTGATATCTATCCGACTTGAAATCCCTTCTCTCCTACGAGATAACCTTTGCCTTACCCTTTCCCTGCTGTTGGTTTTCCTCGACCCTTTTGTATTCGTTAATAGGATCCATGAGGCGATGTACACTCCATACGGGCTTTTTAGTCAAGGACTTCCTCAAGTCATGATCAGTAGGAAGGCCTACCTTAAAGGTATTGATCGCCACCTCGTCAAAATCACAATCTATCTCATTAAACATCTCCTAATACCTGTCGGAGTATACTTTCAACGTCTCACTCTCCCTCATGGCCATAGATAACAGTGAGTCCAACGGTCGAGGAACTCTGCTGCATGTAATAAACTGTGACGCGAATGCTCTAGTAAGCTCCCCAAACAAACCTACAGACCCCGATTAAAGGCCGTTGAACCACCTCATAGCAATGGGTCCCAAGCTAGAAGGGAAGACTTTGCACATCAAGGTCTCATTGTGAGAATGCACCGCCATTCTCTAGTTAAAGTGGCTCACATGCTCCACTGGATCAGTCCGGCCATTATAGATGGTGAAGGTGGGCTGGGTGAACCTCCTAGGGAGCCTCCCATTCTCAATCTTTCGTGAGAATGACGATTTAGAGAGTTGGTGCAACGCCCGGATCATAGCATCGTTCCCCAAGCCCCTAAAGGGGAGTTTCCTATGCCTACGACCTGGTGGGTCATCCTCTTCGCAAGAGGATGTTTCATTAGGGGGTGACCATAACCTTGAACTGTAACTACTTCCCCGGGATTCCCCCGAAGAAGGATTAGATGAGGGTGACACACATCTCCGTCTGACTTGGCGCAGCTTCTTCTTAAGGTGATTAATCTCCTTCTGCATGGCCTTTGCACCATCTTCATGGGTGGTATTGCCTCTGCCATGAGTATGACTCGCACTAGGATATTCGGTGTGAACGCTTCCCTCTTGATCCCTCCAGCATTCAAGACGTTCAAAAAGATCCTCAGGTTGCGATCCTTGAGATTCTGCATGGTACGAGCCTAAGCCTGCCATGGTGTTCCAGTTCCTCCAACGCTAAATTCCCATAGACGGTGCCAATTGTAAGTGCACAATTGCGCCTGGACCCAAAAACAAACTTGGGCTCAGGCCTAATGAGCCTTAAACAATAAAATTTGTAGAGTGTGGATTCGGAATCTAGTTTAGTGGCGTCGAAAGCTTGATAAACAGACTAGAGTGTTATAGTATTCGCAAATAATAAACAAATATTACAAAGGAACCTCCTCGGACGTAAGCCGATGACGATTTATGTATTATCTTTCTTTCTCTTCCAAATATTACAGCTCTTAGTCCTTGTCTAGCTAACTGACCGATCCCCCATTCTTTACTCTCTTCTCTTCTTAAATACTTCTTCTTCTTCCCTCTTTGTCCACGTGTCACACAAATCTTATCCTTAGATCCTCCTCCCCCCCCCCTTTCCACCACCTTTCGGAAGTCTTTCAACAATAGCAAGAAGGTCCATCCTACTGTTCAGGGGTCATTTCCCCCCCATTAATGCAGCAAGGGAGGTAGGTGCAGGGTCTTTAATGTGGAGGTAGCAGCCTTTTTCTGAGATATTTCTCTCACATCGTTGTGTCTAGAAGGTATTTAGATCCCCCTCTTAACTAACAGTTTTTCCAGAACTCTGCCTCTAATCTTCTTGGCGAATCCCAGGGTCATCGCGAGTCTTTCCGAGGGGAGATTAGTCCTCGGACGAATCCTCGGACCTTCGCCCTGTGGGCCGACTTATAGTCTTAAAGGCCTTTAGTGAAAAACGGACTGGCACCCATCAATAAAGCCCAAGGCCCAAATACTTACTCAGGTCCTTTTACTTCCCACAATTTTTTTACAACTCAAAACTGATCTGTATTTTCATTAAATACAAATCTTTTTTTTTTTTTTTTTTACAACTCAAAATTGATCTTTATTTCATTAAATACGGAGCTGATTTTTTTACAACTCAAAACTAAGTTGTATATTATTAAATACAAATATGATTTTTTACAACTTAAAACCGATCTGTGTTTTCATTAGATACAGATCTGATTTTTTAAAACCTCAAAACCGATCTATATTTTCATTAAATATAGATCTGATTTTTTTTACATACCAAAATTGGTCTGTATTTTCATAAATACAGATCTAATTTTTTTAAATATTCAAAACTGATATGCATTTTCATTGCATACAGGTCTGATTTTTTTAATAACAAAACTGATTTGTATTTTCATTAAATATAGATTTAGTTTTTTTGAGAAACTTTTCTTTGTCACAAAATGGTAGATTTTAGAATTTGAAAGAAGAAGCCAAAAGTTGAGATTTTTTTTTTTTGGATGCATGTAACATAGATTTATTTCATGAGTGTAGTTCCTCTTTTAAAGAAGAAGTATTTCTTATTTTATTCGTAAAATACACAGATATGATGTTTTATCTATAAATCTAGATTTTATTATTCATGAAATAGATCTGATTTTTTTATACATATCACAAAGATCAATTTTTTTTTTCTTACAAAACAAATCTGGTTTCTTTTTAATGAATCAAAATCAAATTTTTTTTCTTACAAAAACAAATTTGGTTTCTTTTTAATGAATCAAAAATCTTTTTTTTTTTTTTTCACAAAAATAGATCTGAGTTTTTTCTAAAAAAAGAGGACACATTTATAAAACAGATTTATGTGAGTCAATTTTGGTTGTGTGTCATGTAAACAATGTATCATTCATATCATGCATAAAAGGGTATATTGGTCATTAAAGTCTTGAAGACCAGACTCTGTCGGAGCGGAATAGCTGCCTAACACCTTCCCATTCCATAACGTAGCCTCCGAACTTAGTTTCTTTTGGATAGGTAGACGTATGCTTTGTCTTTCTTTTTATTTTTGGGTAGATTGTAACAATGACAAAAAATCATGTATTCTTTTGGTAGATTGTAACTAGGACTCAAATCCTTGTAATATTCAATCTATCAAGCTTGTATTTATTTTTATTCAATTAATGACAATGAAGCATTTTGATCATGTAAAGTTGTATTAATTTTTTTTATGTATATAAAAAATAAGTGGCGACTCCACACCACTTACCCCAAAAGAGAGGTGCCCTACAAAGCACCCAAAAATCTCTCTTTTGAGAGGCCTAATTTTACAGGTCTCTCACAATCACCACTTCTAAGACGAAGAGTTGCATGGTCCATATACGTTCAATGGCTACCATCGACCGAGAAACAAGGAATCCTACTAATGCCTTGGAAAGGCAGGTGCAAACCTTGGTTTTGGTGGTAGAGCGACTCAACTAGGAGTTGGAGCAACAATTGAATGAAAGGAACGAGTGACGCCAAGAAGGCCAACGCGATGAGCAGGATATCAACAAACAGTATGGAAGTCACCTACTGACGAGAGATAGACAAGAGAGGGAAGACCAAGAAGAGAGTAATGCCCCCAGTAAGAGGGATGGGCTGGAAGATACTAGCCACTCCTCTAAGATGGAAAATAGTGCGCTTCGCATGGCCCAAGACATGCAGATGTTGAGGGAGAAGATGGATATGATGATGAATGCCATGAGGGGGATGGGTATCCACTAGTCTAGATAAGTTGGTCCATCGGATGGACTCCCCATTCACTGCCCAGGTGACTTCCATCCCCCTCCTAATGAAGTTCCAGATGCCACAAGTAGAAGCATATGACAAGTCAAGGGACCCGCTCAACCATCTAGAGTCATTCAAAACCTTCATGCACCTACAAGGAGTTCTAGAAAAAATTTTGTGTAGGGCCTTCCCTACCACACTCAAGGGTCAGCGAGGGTATGGTTCAGTAAGCTTACCCCAAACACCATATCTACCTTTAAAGAGTTGAGAAGACACTTTGTCACACACTTTGTTGGGGGGAAAAGATACATGAGGTCTTCGGCAGCCATACTGAACATTAAGCAATGGGACAATGAGAGCCTAAGGTCATATGTGACCCGTTTCAACAAAGAGGCCCTCCTAATTGACGAAGCTAACGACAAAGTCCTTGTCTTTGCATTCACCAGTGGATTATATCCGGGAGAGTTTCTTCTTTCTATGTACAAAAATGACCCTAAGACGATGGCCGAAAGGCTGTACAAGGCCACGAAATACATGAATGTTGAAGACACGATGATTGTTGGGGGGGACAGACTGAAGAAGAGAGAAAGACAAGATGACCCTTGTCTAGACAAATGAAGGAAGTTGGCCAAAACAAGTGGCCAAAGGGATGACAGGAGACCAAGGCCTCATCCGGGGAGGACAATGAACTTTACTCCTTTGAATACCCTGCTAGACCAAGTTCTCATGCAAAGAAGGGACGACGCAGCGTTAACTTGGTCGGATAAACTGAAGGGTAATCCAAACAAGAGGCTCAAGAACAAGTACTATCACTTCCACCGGGACCATGGGCATGACACTTCCGAATGCTATGACCTTAAACAATAGATTGAAGCCCTCATCAAGTAAGGAAAGCTACAACGGTTCATTAGGGGCGAAGAAAACCCGTTAAGGGACCTTGAACCCAACCGACAAGTCAAAGAAAGGCCTAAAGACCCACTCAGAGATGTAAGGGTGATTGAAGGAGGAAACATGATGGTGGGATCCTCTAAGATGGCAAGAAAGACGTACTTACGGATGGTGCAAAGCATCCAAATTTCCAAACGATCATCTGAAGCAACCGAGGTTGACAACCTTGCCATTAGTTTCACAAAAGAGGATGCTAGATAGCTACACCACCCTCTTGACAATGCCTTGGTTATCAACTTATTGATTGTAGACTTTAATACCCGACAGGTGCAAGTGGACAACGGAAGCTCAGCAGACATCCTTTACTACCCCGAATTTTAGTAGATGAGGATTGACAAGGAGCACCTCTCACCCTCAAGTACCCCATTAGTTGGACTTGGTAGCACCAAGGTTTTACCCATGGGAGCCATTACCATGCTGGTAACCATTGGAACATACCCTTAGTAGCGCACTAAGAAAGTCATTTTCGTGGCCGTCAACTGCCCTCCCCATACAACACCATCATTGATCGACCTACGCTCAATGCATGGAAATCAACATTGTCCACATACCACCTGATGGTAAAGCTCCTATAGGGTAGTGGAAGCATGAAGAGACCACAAATGGCCGCTTGCAAATGCTACATTGCTTTGTTGGAAATGGATGATCACTTGTAGGCCCTAAACATTGAAAAAAGAAGGGTTACAGTTTGAATCACTCGTATTGGCACACAGATCGACCCCTTAATCTGCAAAGAGCTCACCCTCTTCCTGAAGAACAATCGGGACATCTTCACTTGGAGCCACAAGAACATGCCTGGCATCAATTCGAGTATCATGGTCTACATGCTCAATGTGTGCCCATTCTTCCTTCCGATCCAACATAAAAAGAGAGTTTTTTCCCAAGAAAGAGACAAGGCCATAGCTGAAAAGGTGCACAAGCTACTGGAAGCAAATTTCATTAGGGAATTTTACTACCCTAAATGGTTAGCCAATGTGGTCATGGTCAGGAAGACAAATGAAAAGTGAAGAATGTGTATAGATTTCACCGACTTGAACAAGGCATGCCCAAAGGACAACTACCCGGTCCCACACATCAACCTTCTCATAGACTCTACAACCGATCATCAACTGCTGAGTTTCATGGATGCCTTCTCTAGATACAACCAGATCATGTTGTTATGAGCTAAGGACTCTTCTATTACAAGGTCATGTGGTTTGGGCTAAATAACACAGGGTGCAATTTACCAAAGGCTGGTAAACAAAATCTTCACACAGCAAATTGGGCGGAATGTCAAAGTGTACGTAGATGACATACTCATGAAGAGTGCGAGGGAGACCAGCCTCCTGGACGACCTTCAAGATACATTTGAAACCCTTCGCCTTTACGACATGAAGCTCAACCCTAGCAAGTGTGTATTTGGTGTAGCATTAGGAAAATTCTTTGGCTTCATGGTATCACAACGAAAAGTGGAAGCCAATCTCGACAAGGTTCGAGCCATAGTGGAAATGATGCCTCCAAGAAACACTAAGGAGGTGCAAAGCCTAAATGGTAGGGTAATGGCCCTTAATAGGTTTGTCTCCTAGGTGATAGACAAGTGTTTACCCTTCTTCAAGACACTAAAGAAGGCCCTTGAATGGACCAATGAGTGCCAGAAAGCTTTTGAAGAATTGAAGGTGCACTTTGCGTCCCCACCATTACTCAGTCCATCCAAACTTGGTAAAGAACTCTCCCTTTACTTGGCTGTGTCACCAATGGCTGTCAGCTTCACTCTTATCCGGGAACAGGAGATATCCCCCAATCGAGAAGTTGGCCTTCATGCTAATCATAGTTATGCGGAAGCTCATGCCGTACTTCCAAGCCCACACTATAGTGGTCCAGACAGACAAATCGTTGTGGAAGGCTATGAATAACCCGAAAGTGGCAGGGCAAATAGTCCTATGGGCAATAGAACTCGGTGAATTTGACATTCAATACTGGCTTAGAATTGCAATCAAGCATAGGCCTTGGCTGATTTTATTGCAGAGTTCACGACAGAAGGGTGCGAAGGAAACAGAGAGAAAAAACCAACAATATGGATGATAGGGACAGGCAACTTGTCCAATTAATGCAGTCGGGGAAGCTAAGGTCCTATTACAATCACTTGAAGGAGATAACGATAGATTGTGCAGTGTGCCTCCAATCCCCTACAACCAACAATGAGGTGGAATATGAAGAAGTCCTCTCAGGTTAGTCAGTTGTCATACACTGCGACTCACAAGTTGTTTTCGGGCACATCAACGGTGACTATGAAGCAAAAGAAGAACGGATGAAGGAATACCTGAGTCTGGTCAAAGAAAAGTCGAGAGAGGGGTTCTCAACCAAATTTGTGCATAACTGTCACTAATTAGGTACTATCCTTTGTCCAATATGTTCCTGCCATTGACAGAGTAGAAGTGCAAGCAATCCCTAAAGGAACCGACTGGACGATGCCAATTGTATCCTATCTCAAGAATGATATGATTTCAAAAGACTACAATGCTTCCTGGAGGCTGAAGGTACAATCGTCACGCTTCGTGCTAATTAGGGATGTCTTTTACAAGAGGGGCTTCTCCTGTCCATATCTGAGGTACCTAGCCCCCGAAGAAGCAGACTGTCTCATGAGAGAGGTCCATGAAGAAGTATGTGGAAACCACTCGGGGGCACACTCGCTGGTCCACAAGCTGATATGAGCAGGATACTATTGGCCTACCATGCAGAATGACACCCTTTCCTACATAAAGGGTTGTGACAAGTGTCAACGCTTCAACAACATTATATTATAACCGATGGAGGAGCTTACACCGATGAGCGCCCCATGGCCATTCCCCCAATAGAGGTTATACATAGTAGGACCCTTCCCCATAGTAGTCTGACAGCTCATGTTCCTTATTGTTGGAATCGACTACTTCACCAAATAGGTTGAGGTAGAGCCACACAGAGAAGAATATTTGAAGTTTCGTCTAGAAAAGCATTATTTTTTGCTTCGGGATCCCTAGGGTCTTCGTCTCTGACAATGGAGAGCAGTTCGACAATAACACATTTTGAGATTTTTGCCAATAACTAGGAGTCAAGAACCATTACTCCTTTCCAGCCCATCCTCAAGCCAATAGACAAGTTGAGGTAACTAACCGATTCTTGCTCAAAATAATCAAGACTCGATTGGAGGGGGCAAAAGGTATATGGCTAGATGAACTACCCAGAGTCCTTTGGGCGTTTTGAATGATGGTGCGAACACCTACGGTTATGACACCTTTTCGCCTCTCATTCAGAAGTGATGTTGTCATCCTAGCAGAAGTTAGATTGACCAATTATTATGTGGTCTACCATGATTAAGGAAGGAACGAGGGGGAAATGCATCTACAGTTGGATCTCCTGGATGAAGTTAGAGCGATAGTTGAACAGAGGACAACTCATTATCAAAACCTTATGGCGAAACTCTACAACACCAAGGCCAGGCCTTACCGTTTTTAGGTATGGGACTTGGTCATTAAGAAAGTAACAACGGCCACTAGAAACCCCTTATAAGGCAAGTTAGGCCCCAACTAGGAAGGACCTTATAGGACCAACAACTACAACAGAAAGGGAATCTACCACCTAGAAACACTCAACGAACAAAGGCTCCACCACCCATGGAATGCTGAGCACCTGAGGAAATACTATTAGTAGTAGTCGAATGCAACTTATTTTATTGCTTTCTTTTATTATTTATGTCAAATTTGGATACTGAGAGATTTTTGAATTTTTAAGGATATTAAGATTCTTTCTAGCTCTTCTATTATTAATAAGACTTAAACTGATTATCAGAAATGTTGTCCTACTATCGCCCGCAAATTGTGTTAAGTCCTACCTACAGGGTGGATAGACATCCAAGGATAATGACGGGTACCTAATCTCAAATTATATTAAGATTTAAGTCTTACCTACGAGGTGGATGGACGACTAAGGATACTGACGGGTACTTGGTCTCAAATTATGTGAAGTCCTACCTACGAGGTGGACGGATAACCAAGGATATCGATGGGTACCTAGTCTCAAATTATGTTAAGTCCTTCCAACGGGGTGGACGGACGACCAAGGATAATGACAAGTACCTAGTCTCAAATTATGTTAAGTCCTACCTACAAGGTGAACAAACAACCAAGGAAACTGACAGGTACTTGGGCTTAAATTATATTTAAGTCCTACCTAGGGGGTGGATGGACAACCAAGGATACCAACAGGTACCTGGTCTTAAGAGAGCCATTAAGTAGAACACGCAAAAATAGCTACGAGACAAACGAACGAAGTAAAACGTTGATAGCACAAATATGACAGAGGCATGTACACAATTATAGCAAAAATAAAAAGCAAAATGAATATAAGCAATGGATAAAAGCAATAGATATAAACTTGAAGGGGTAAATGTTTTTACATAAAAGCCCAAAAGAAGGAGCATCCACCATTGTCTTCAAATAAACTTATAGAAAGGAGATCTAAATTCTACTTGAAAAAGAGCAGGGTAGAAGTCAAGACGGAGGAGCATAAAAAATAGTTAGATCCACAATAGACAGAGCGTCCGCGATAGATTTGCCATCTACAGGAGACAAGACCACGGGAGCCATCGGGCCTTCAACGGCAGATTGGACGACGACCTCAGCATCGGTGTCCTTCACCTCCTGCTCAATGGTATGGGTAGAGTCATTATCTCATTGTTGGCGACGTCATTCCCCCAAGAGTCGGCAAGACAGTGTCATCGATGGCAATCTGGGACAAGTCCAGATCAAGGTAGACAACTTCAACCTACTTTAGGCAGTCGCCAAAACCATCACCGTAAAAGACTCCACACTCATCGAAGAAGGGTTGTGAGACCTGAAATGCTACCACAGCGTTAGCTTTGGCCTTGTCCATCTACTTGCAAAAAGTAGCCAAATCCATCATTAGGTTGGTCTTTGCTTTCTCTACCTCCTCACGATGACACGTCTCCTCCTTAAGGAAGAAAATCTTCTTCGTTAGATCTGTGTTGAGAGTAGGGCGGCCTCCTTGTACTACTCCCTCTCCTTGTTCTCTATTACATAATGCTTGCAAAACCAACGAATCTCTCCCTCGCTGGCCACACACTTGTCTTAAAAGGCCTTCATCCGTACTAATTCTTGAAATAAAAATGATAGTTGGAGTGGAAATACAAGAATTACAAACTACTATAAGTGATAGAGACATACCCTTGACAAGTCATAGAGAATGGAAAACCCTAGGTCCTTTAACAAGTGTTCACCACAGGGATCCAAGTCTGTCTCCTTGATGATCAAATTAACCATCTCGACGACATAATCTTTATGGGTGACCAGCCTTTGGACAGGCTTAAAGATGATAGCTCCTTCCCTGTCATTAAGCCCTACCCGACTCCATGATGAGAGGGAGGAAGGGGCGAAGGAGACTTTTGTTGTTGCTCCCTAACAGATAGGCCTGTCCCCTTCTTGGACAAATGGACGTCCTTGGCATTGCTCTTTCTCTTTTGAGCAACCTTAGGGCTTACCTTGAGGGCTAACGCTGACGCGTTCCCTTGCTGCTTGCGTGCAGTAACAGACTTCCTTACCAATGGCCGCTACCTATTAGCTTCCATCTTTAAAAAAGTTAACAAAGAAAGTTTAAAAAAAAAAAAAAAAAAAAAAAAAAAAAAAAAAAAAGACAGACTAAGAAATGAATGGACACAGATACTCACAAAGGCGAGAGAAGGGCCTAGGACCATATCAGGTAGATATCGTTCGTTGTCCATATCAAAGGATGAAGGGACTAGGATTATCACTATCCATTTGACCCACCATCTCCTCATAACCCTTTTCCTCTTCATCTTCTTCCTCATCTTCCTCCCCTTCTCCCTCTTCCTCTCCTTCGTCCTTTTCCTTATCACCTTCTTCCTCTTCACACTCCTCCTTTTCCTCCTTAGTAGTGGAGTGAGCAGACGGTTTCCTCTCTGGGGACTAGTTTACATCATCCTTAGGCTTGCGTCCTGACGAATAGACCTCATTGTAGCCCACAACCTCACAGACTGACGGTGATTGTTCACTTGTTGCTTCTCTATAACCTAACATCTATTCACCTACAAGCAACGGAGGTATTCTAGGAACCTATCTAACAAGTCTCTAAGCAAGTAACGACTAACTAGGAAAATAAAAAATAAATAACAAAGGAAGAGGTGAGGAAACTTACCAAGAGTGGACAACGGCTCAAAGTGACGGGCTGCTCAAAGATAACGAGGTGTACGGTGACGGTTGCTTGTGAATGACAGTGTGACATCTTAAAACTCTCAATGAATGAAAAAAAAAATAAAGAGAATAACTAAAGGGGGAGGAACTATTTATAAAGCGTAAAGGCACGGTATACGAAGGGACGCCTCTAATTAGAAACAAGGCCAACCAATAAGTGCCACGTGTCACCTAGCATTTAAACCTATGACTGCCTATGCTGTTTAATGATACTTTCTTCAATGAAACTATAATTAATGGTCATAAATACCCATTTTACTCCAAGGCCTGTCAAATACAGCCGACGGGACCTCGAAGTAGGGGCAGCTGATAGGGGTATTTTTGATAAAATTAGTCTACCTATAAGCAGGAGGCTAGAAGAACAGACGACCTCTATGAGATCATTGGCTTCATAAAAGATGATGGAGGAAATAACGGAGGTGACGTACCCTTAGTAAACAAAAGGTACTTTCAATAGATGATGTCGCCACAAGGGCCGACGGATACGTCTCCCACCAAACTTACTAGTGAACCTAAGGCGAAGGGTGAACATAAGGCCGACGGGATGGAAAAGTTGACAGGTCTTAGATGGTCTTGCTTGGACCTCATGAATACTCACATATGGAAATGTCTTGCATATCATGCATGAAGGCCCTATTTACGTTCCCACATCTTCCCCATATGGAAAGACATCCTAGAACCTCAGAAACCTTAATACCAGATCTCCTCTACAAGGAAAGTTCCCTACTTCTAAGGGATCTTGGTTCACTACTCGCCACTATATAAGCACCAAACCTCTTTTTTTTTCTCAAGGATGCAGAAAATCCATAGCTCTCTCACTATAGAGTTCTTAGAGATTTTTCATTCACTGACTTAACCTTCGGAGGGTTTTTGGCCGGTACCACATTGGTGCCTTCTGTTTGGTCCTTTATTCTTATTCCACAAGTACACATTGGTGTGATCTAGAGCCTATAACTCATTGACAATTTTAGCCCATCATTAGTGAGAATCTTAACAACATACAATTTGTGAGAGAGAGAGAGCGAGAGAGAGAGAGAATATATATATTATATATTGTATTGGGGTAACTTGGTGTGGCATGTCCAAAAGGAATCTAGAGAGTTGTGGACTGTGATCTTTTTTCTTTTTGAAGTTTAGTGGGTGATGCCTAAAGGCATGATACATCTGTTAGCTTGTTGAGGTTGTTTTAGGTCGGCTTTAGCAAATTCAAATTTTGAAGGCTCAGTTCCTCATTGTTAATGTGGTGTGTATGGTGAGAAAGGAATATTAGAACCTATGAAGAGTGTGAAAGGACCATTTTAGGATTATTTTCGTTTTCAAGCTTATTAGGAGTCTGTTTGGGAACAACTTATTTTTCACATTTCAGGATTATTTTCAATTTTAAGCTGAAATTGTTTTGCTGAAAGTACTGTAAATAAAGGTAAAAGCTAGTTGAAATAGTACAGTAGGACCTATAAATAGTATCAAAATGTGTAGTAGGATCTATGAATAGTAGTAAAACTAAACTAAATAGTAAAATTAGCTGACTTTAAACTCACTTTCCAAATACAACCTAGATTTTTTCAAAGCTTCTGAAGCTCTTACAATTTTTCACGCTAGCACAATGTTTAAATAAAACTATCATTTTATTTAAATAAATTTTTTTTGTTTAGTCCAAATTTAACAATGAGTGAAACTCTATCTCTCTAACAAGTCCAACTTAAACTCAAACTTATGTTTTTCTTTTTTAAACAAAATTATTTTTGTTTAATATACATAAAATAGGTGACCAAAATCATGAATGTTGTTCTTGAGGTAGGGATGACTTGGTATGCTCAGAAGGTTAAGTGTAACAATATTTAGCTTTTGGTGGTAAGCATGGAGGGAAAGTATTCATAACTCTTGTCTTCTTTGTAGGATAACTTTTATTTATATTTGAAAAAGATTGCTACACTTATAGTCTGTGTAGTCTGTATATGCTATATGGTATGAGATAATGATCATGATCATGACATTTATAATATATTCTTAGGTGTTGTCTAATGTCTAATCCGTAAGAAGGTTTAGTTATTTATATGAAATTTTTAAGACATAAGAACGCTAGGACGCACGAACAAAATTAGTTATTCAATGACTACTACAAAGCAACAAAAGAAGAAGATACAAAAAGTTATTTAAAATTGAAAAAAAAACACAAAAAATTATGAATAACATTTTTTATCTTTCAATTGATTGCAAATTGTTATTTTAACATTGCAACATTTATTGGATAATTGATGATATTAGATGTTTGGAATCCTAAGTTTTATTTAATTTTTTTTAATTGATATTTTCCATTTACTAAGACAACAAAACAAAATTTTTTAAGATTGTTTAATTAGTACTGTCAACAACATTGCATATGTGATAACTTTTCTTCTTTTATTGTTGGATTTTTTTTCATAGTCAATAGCTTTCCCGTGTATCACACAGGTTAGCGACTAGTTTAATTTTAAAAGATTTTAATTGTGGGTGTACCTTTATATACTTCACGTATGTATTTGCGCCACATGCCTCTGCATCTTAATAAAATTTGTTACTTAAAAAAAATTTTAAAAGTTAGAATGTAGCTTGAGAATCCTATTTGAGGCCCCCAAGGTTCGGTATCATTAATCTCGATTTGATGAACTAAATTTCGTTAAAATTCTCCATTGGCTTGGTGCTGACTCAAGGCAATCCTAGTTGTGACTCGTAGGTTTTCTATCCCTTTCACTTCAGATGACTACTACACGTACCACACAAAGAGTTGACTGCGAAACTGATACTAATTATTGGTAAGTTGCATACACAACCAGTGCATCAATGAAATTTATACATTCTATTGGCTTTGGTTTGAATCAACACAAGTTAGGAGGTTTTCCCCACTATTCTGTCTATTCATTGTTATAGCAAATTGCACATCCCTCGGTTTCCTAAAACAAGTTTCCAGATTGTTTGTAGAAGAGAGAATTTTTAAGAGTTATAGTGGCTGATGACGTTAAAAGAATCCTTGGTTTAGTTTGATTGGCAGGTGCATGGTGTAACACCCCATTTGTTAATTGTAATTTGGAAGAAGCTTGATGGGCAGTTTGGTAATTTTACTTGCAAGATATTTTAGGGACAAGCTTGGAAATAGACTTCATCCCCTTAAGTCAGCCCCCCCCCCCCCTCACTTTCAATTCATGTGTTTGCCTCTCTCTCTCTCTCTTGAGCTGCCACCCCTGACCCCTCTCCCTTTCTCTCACTCAGATTCCTCTCTCCCCACGGTCTTCCACTAAAAAACTTCTTCAGCCATGAGTTTCTTTTCAAGCCATCACCACCGGTTGTGAAGAAAAGATTTTGGCAAGAGAGGGACCCATTTGGCCAAGCAAGGAATATGAGGTAAAATTCCTATTTTCCTAACAAAACTAAGTAAAATCTAGCCATGGAGTTTATACTAGAGCAAGCTTGTTGGTTTATGTAAGAAATTCTTTTTCGAATGAAAAGTTTGGTTTGGTTTTTAGTCATTTGGCTCTATTGTGCACCCAATCACGATTTTGTCTTGGTTAATGGGTTTTGGAGGTCTTGGAGTTGTGGAGAGGTGCGCATGTGAAACTTTGATGATTTGGGCAGCAAGTGTTTTGTTTAAATCTGAAAATCTCAGTTCATTGGTGGATTTTTGCTTTAGTGTGATAATTTGGTTTTACTATGGGTATTTATCCTATTTTGTTTGTATTGCTCTTTGATGTTGTGGGTTTTTTTTTTGGGGGGGTTGTTTTATTGAGTTGTTGGGACATTCAAGACTTTATTTGAAGGCTATTAATTTAATGAGGTGAATTGGATGTTTTGTTTGGCAACCATGTGAGTTGGGTTTCTTGAGAAATCTTATAGTTTTTTATTTTTGTTGAGGATTGTGATTTATTTTTGAAAGTGAGTTCCTTGCAATTTGGGAAAGATTTTGGCATTAGGTGATAGTTGACTATGAAATTGTTTGATTGATATGTACATTATGTTCGTTGGATGCCAAGTGTTTGATAAATTGCCTATATGAGTTACAGGGTTGAATTTCTTAACTTGTGTTGTGATGGTTGTCATATTAGGTTATGGGTTGTAATCTTAGTTGTCTATATGAGATTTTGGGTTTGATTCCTTATTTTTAATATGCTTTAAATCTGGTGGTTTTAATGTGAGTAAATTCTCAAATAATTTGGGCTAGTCTTACAACTATAGCAATTTTCTAAAGCTGTCATGACAGATTTGAGTCAGCCGCATTACGTGATTTTTAATAAATTATAAAAAAATCATTTTGAGCTGAATTTCCGGTGGTACATACTAGACATATAAAGGCTTCTCCCTATTTAATTTCAAGCATTTTGGATAAAACTAAGTGGACCAAACCAATTTTATAATAAGGGCTGACCTATTGGAGGTTATCTGAAAATGTGATTAGGATGCTGAGACTTTAAGGAATTCACTCCAAGCTTTTGTGGTGTAGTTTAGCTTGTAAGTCCATGTGTGCTTTCTGTGACAAGTGCTTTACTTTGGCTAATTTTATCATGGGTTGGTAGTGACATACGTTGTATCAAGTTGGTAAATGCACATTGTTTGTGAAAGGGAAATTAAAGGCGTTGGTTGTGTTGTAGTCCTATGAGTTTCTTGTATGCTTGTTTAGTTCCCTTTTGGGTAGAGGTACTTGTCTTGGGCTGGTCAAGCTAGGCTTTAGGGCCTTAGGTTTGATTTTTGAGGGAATCCTTTCCGATTTATGGAGACAAATTTGATAGCATAATTTTCGTAGTCGGCCTTGTTATTAATAGACTTGATACTTGTGTTTCTAGGTTCCAAGGTACTTGGTGATGGAACTAGTAACTTGATTGGTTGAATGCGGTGCCCAGTTAAGGTAAATTTGGAAGGGACTGCTAAGGTAAGTAGCTTCTTAATGGGATATTTTTGGAAAATAACCATATTTCATAAATGATGTTTTTGGGTCAAGCACATTTTGAAAAATTATATATGGATATATGTTTTCTTAAAATTGTTGTGTTGTGACCCTATTACATATTATTATATATAAAAATGCATCATATTTGGTATTGCATTTGGGAAAATGCATGAATTTTTGATATGGAAAAATGAGCATCTTTTATTTAATCTCTGATAAGGAAATTATGGATTTTATGGTATATTAGAAAATCAAAGATGCTTATCTTGTCTTATTATGTGGGAAATTGATAGAAAATCTTTTTGACAAGAATGAAGTTGAAAACCTTACAAACTTTGTGGAAGTTAGATTATTAAGGTTTTTCTGAAACTACCTGGATATAAACTATGTGTTTCAAAGTATATGTTACCTGTGAGCTTTATGTGATTTTAACACCATGCCATATGTGATTTCCCGGTGATCACCCAATTTGGTTTCCGTAGTCTTTGTGATAATGGAATCAAATCCAGGTCAGTGCTCTTTCACTTTGGATGACGTGTTCTTCCCTGCTGCCCATGGAAGGAAGATGTTCCTTGATTGTGTGTGGGTGAGGCTGCTGCCCATGGGGCCAAGAGACCACATGCAAGAGAGGTCGTATTTGACGCGCTCTCTTTGCTGCCCATGGGGGAGAGAGAAAAACCTTGAAGGTATAGGTAAAGCTGTTGTCCATGGGGCCAAGAGTCTGCATACCAGAGAGAACAATATCATGCCAGTTGTGAATGGGTGGATCCCTTGACTGGTCTATGTGGTAATATGGTATATTTGTGATAAAATTATTGTATGTTAGATTTTATGGCTTTGGAAATTATATTGTTAGTGCTCACAACTTATAATATATAGTTTCATGGTATTACTTTGAGAAACTTTGTGTTTAATCATTTAATCATTCTTGTTACATTATTATTGAAAGAGATCTTGCAGTATTTAGTTAGCAATTTCCCAAATTAAAACATGCTTTGCAAACCATTTATAATCATGAAACTTGCATTTCACCCACCCCCATTAATTATGCGACTTACTGGGCTTTAGCTCATCCCACTCTCCAACAGTTTTTCAGATAAGTTTGCTATACCTCGGGCATGGAGCTTGTTTTATTGGTGGTGATTGGAGCATTATGCTAATTGAGAGATTTATGCTATGATTGGTTGGTTACTCAACTTTCTAAATTTATTGAGGCCATAGTTAATTCTATCAAAGGTTGGGCCCTTGAGGTTTGTTAGCCTTAGGCATGGTAGGCATAGATTCTACCCTCGCTCTTAATGGCTCTTCTCTCACGCTTTGAACCCTTCTAGGTTTGGGGTGTGACACATGGAATGGCATTGACCTAAGTCTAGGAGAGTAAAATCAAGAAAGTTCTCTCATCTACTCCAAAAAAAAAATAGATTATGTGTTTGCTTTCTCTTGAAGGTTCTAGTAAAAAAATGAGAACTTCTGAATTTTTGTTCAGACTTAGCTTTGCATGGCTTATTTAATGCCCATGTTTTTTTTTTTTTTTATCATTTTTTCTTTTCATAAGAAAAGGACTGAAGCTTTTTTTTTGGGGGGGGGGGGGGTTGAGAGATTGAGGGGTTTTACAAGTTGCACAATATGTCCAAGTAGCCTAAGGCTAGGAGGTGTAGGAATTTCAAGTTAGATCAAGCTAAAAACAATGTTGCCTTTGGACTCATGATTGAAGGAGTTTCTTTGAGATTTTTTTTTTGGGTTAAAAAGATGATATATTGCAGAAACTAAACAGCTACATCATGTTCCAAGCAGAGCCTAGTCATATACATGCCATGAAGGTCCTATACATGCCATGAAGGTCCTCTTCAAACACATTAATTACGTCCACAGGCGGACTTTCAAATTAAATAAAATCTAAATTCCTATTAGCATCCATCCTAGCAAGCATATCAGCACATCGGTTAGCCTAGCGGAAGCTTTACTTAAATTGAATCCATTGAAACCTGCAAATTAGTTGTTTGCAGTCATCCAAAATACGGGAAACTATATTATTCTCATAGCTTGAATTTTGAAAAATATCAACAATAGCTTTTGCATCAAGCTCAAAAATAATGGAAGTGATATTTAAATTACAGCACAATATAAGCCCATCTCTTAGTCCCCACAACTCAGCCACAAAGCTATTAGTTAAACCAATACGTTTAGAAAACCCAGCAACCCAACCTCTCTGATTATTTCTCACAATACCCCCACATCCAGCTAGACCTAAGCTGCCCAATGTTGAATCATCTATGTTCAGTTTGCTCCACCCTTCTTGAGGTCGCTCCCATCTAACTTCCTTCACAACGTATCTAATTAGACCTCTATTTGAGCATGCATAATACATAAACTCCATGGTTTGTGCAATGATGTCTGCTGCTAGCCTTGGATTGGGATTTTTCCTATTAAACACAACATTGTTTCTACTTCTCCATATGT
Source organism: Castanea mollissima (assembly GCA_014183005.1). NCBI lineage: Eukaryota > Viridiplantae > Streptophyta > Magnoliopsida > Fagales > Fagaceae > Castanea > Castanea mollissima. The sequence goes on along the minus strand of JACAVU010000002.1, from coordinate 28,846,229 downwards.
TCCAAACTGCAAAAGGATAGATCATTTTCCATGGGGGCTTACCAAGAAGCAGGCTACGACCATCCTCCCATTCAAAGTAAGCCACTCCTACAAATCTATCATCCAAAAGGCTTGGTTAGTGCTATTAACACCCAATTGCATCCACACAGCCTTTACCCAAACACAATCTCTGGGGGCATGCATAACTGATTTTACCTCCACTCTACAAATAGGACATATCTCTTCATCACCCATCCCTATTCTAGCCAGACATGCCTTAACTCTAACACTCTCATGATCACACCTCTAAAGGAAAGTATTGATTTTTGGAAGGGTTTGAGCTTTCCATATCCAACCTGGCAGCAAAAGAAGGACCGAGACCAGAGTTTTCAGCGATACTATAGGCACTCTTAAGATCAAAGACACCCGTTGGATTCTCCATCCACACTAATCTGTCCTTACCTCTACCTATCATAGTTATAGGAGTAGCTTGAATCATCAACTTGATGTCCATAGGAAATTCAAATGGAATTAGATCCCAATCCCAACTCGAGTCCACCAAAATATCTCTCACTGTCAACTGAGCTGCTTCTTGAGTTAAAGGCCCCTGAATCTGCTGCAGAAGGGGTCGTTTATTTGTCCAATTCCCTGACCAAAAGGTTAAATTGCTCTCCCTACCAACTGTCCACATGCTTCCTTTAGTAAACACCTCCCTTCCTTTATTGATCGCTGCCCAAATATGAGAGCATAGAAGTCTATTAGCATTGATTGCAATCATCCTTCGTTTTCTACCTTAAAACTTTGGCCCATAAAACTTTTTTTTTTTTTTTTTTTGTAGCCAGCCTCCAATTTAGCTTAGCCAACAAAGTAATATTCTTCCCCTTTGCTGTTTACAGTCCAAGACCACCTTCCTCCTTACGCTTGGTCACCTTTTTCCACCCAATCCAATGCATCTTCCTAATTGAGTCCAAGGAGCTTCATAAGAAATTTCGATTAACACAGTCAATGCCTTCAAGTATTCTTCTAGGAAGTTGAGTATGTTGCATAACATAGGCAGGTATCGTAGCTAAAGAGGCTTATATAAGAACCGATTGACCAACCAATGAGAGCATATTTTCTTTCCAACCCGCTAATATTTACTTCACCCTATCCAAGATGAAATTGTAGTCTTAAGGAGAAGTTTCGGGTTGCTTGATAGGAATTCCAAGGTACTTGCCAAGCTTTAAAGTGGAGGCAAATCCAAGAATATCACAAAGCGATTCTCTAGTATCTCTATCAACATTAGGAAAATATAGACTTTGATTTCGCTTCACTCATTGTTTGGCCTGACAAGTTACAAAAATCATTAAGGACGTCTCTAATGGCCGAACAATTGATTTAATCCGCTTTTGCAAAGAATACAAGATCATCCGCAAAGAGCAAATGAGAAAAGGTCGGGCCATTTCGGGAGGCCTTAACAGGCTGCCAAAGATTCTGACTACATTTCTCTTTAATTAATTGGCCAAGGAAGTCCATGCATATAATGAAGAGATATGGTGATAAGTGATAGGCTAAGAATGTATTGATCCCTTGTGATGAATTAACCAATCAATTAGCCAAGTGAATTCATTAAGTTCAATTCCATGCAATGAGCGTGGTAGCAAAAACAAATCACCAAATAACTAAATGCAGCAAAATTAAATTTGACACGGTGATTTGTTTACGAATAGGGAAAACCTCTGAGGCAAAAATCCCACCAGGTGATTTTAAGGTTGCCACTCCCGAGAATGCACTATTATCAAAACAAGCGGTTACAAGTAAAGGAATCCTAGTACCTTATACCAACCTACAATTGAACCCTTACCCCAATACCCAATTGGACTTCTTTTGTAATGACAATCTCTCCTTGTATTGCATGACTCCCAATACGTGACTAACCAATCAATGCACAGATTTCAATACACGGCTTACTCATTTGCATGAATCCCAGTACATGACTAACTCCTTTGCACGAATCTCATTACATGACTCACTCACCAACTTGAGGAAAAAGAATGTTGGCTGCAAAGTTCTTCACTTCATCAATAATGAAGATCAAGAAACACTTGGTTACAAAATCCTAAGGCGCAAAAACATAGTAGCTTCTTTTAGAGAGAATAAGGCATCGGTCGCCTTTTGCATGTGTTCTCCTTGTATTCTCTTGTGTGACGACCTTTAAAATAAGTCTTATATATGTATAGGGTTGTGAGAAAAGAAACCCTACACATACATGCAACATGGACCGAAAATCAGATTTGGAAATCTGAATTTCGTAATTCTAGATAGATACAGTATCTATCAGCAAATGTCGAGATCTCAATAGATAGAATCTATCAAGAGCTGTCGAGACTCATTAAACCTGGATAGATAGCTATCAGTCGAGAGCTGTTGGGATTCTGTCTAGCTTTATTGAACAGCCCTTCTTCACTTGACTCTTGGATAGATTTGCATGGCTTTAATACTTGAACTTGAAACCTTATTTCTTGAAGCATTAAACAGATCCTAGATCTACCCAATTACAAGTAAAGTGCATTTTGTCAAAGGATTAGCCAATTACATAAAATATTGACATATGTTCCTAACATGATTCACATATGTCCTAACAATAAGGGATCTCCTTGCCTTATCCCTCTTGAGGGGTATATCGAGTCAAGAGCTTCGCCATTAAATAGCACTAACGTAGACATCGTGGAAACACAACTCATAATGATGTCAATGAGATCTGAAGGAAGATTTACTCTAATAAGAGTTTCCCTTATGAAGCTCCATTCAAGCTTGCCATACGCCTTCTTCAAATCAATCTTCAAGGCCATATACCCAACTCTCCCTCTCTTTTTGCGTAGCGTATGAATAATTTCTTGGGCTATGATGGCATTATCAATGCCCTTCCTACCCAAAACAAACGCTGCTTGAAGAGGAGAGATTAGCTTATCTAATAAAGGCCTCAATATAGCAACTATGATCTTGGTCACAATCTTGTATATTGTAGTTCCCTAGGGTTTCTGGACCTTGAATCTTGGGTATAAGAGCAACATGGGTGATGTTTAAGTATTCTCGAATTTTCCTCTCAATAAAAACCTTCTTTACTTCCTCAATGACATACTTGCCCACAATAAACCAGAATCTCTAAAAATTTTAAAAAAAAAATTTTAAAAAAACTTGCATGTAGCCCATCTGGCCCCAGTGCTTTAGAAGCTTTAAGAGACCATAAAAAAAAAATTTAACCTCATCCTCTGTGGCAACTCCACTAATGCTGGTTTTTTCTTCCTTAATTAAGCTAGCTTGCCATTGAGACCTTTCGGGTACTACCCTATTGGCACTAAGCAGCGAGGTGGTGTATACTTTATTAAAACCATTCCTCGCAAACTCTTTAACTTCATCCTTTTCCAACAACCACTCCCCTAATGCATCTTTAATCGCCATAATTTGGTTTCTCTTTCTCCTAACTAAGGTTGATACATGTTAAAAGGAAGTGTTCTTGTCACCTTATATCATCCAATTGACTCTCGACTTAAGAGCCCAGAGCTCCTCCTCCTCCTGGTTTAACACCATATCAAGCTCCTTCAGATGGGCATTCTCTAAATTCAAAAGAAAATTGGATAGCCTAATTGACATTGTACGCTAAATTCCATTAAGCCTTGCCATGATGCTCTTTTTCCTAGCAAAAATATTACAAAACTGCACCTTGTTCCAATTAATTGCATCCCTTGTGAAATGCTTTATGGCCTCTTGCAGTGCATATGATTGTCCCTAAGCCTGATCAACAACATGAGGGAACGTAAGATCCGACAACCAGCAAGTCTTGAATTTGAAAGGCCTACTGCCTCGCCTTTAGACTCTAGGAAGCACTTGAAGCATAACCGGGCAATGATCCAAATGACACCTTGTGAGGTGCACAACTCTGGCTTCTAAATATAAGAGACACCAACTAGGGTTAACAAAGATTCTATCAATTCTCTCATGAATAAGAGCTTGTACTTCCCTTCTGTTAGTCCAAGTAAACCGAGGCACCGAGAACCCAATTTCAATCATGCTACACTTGTCTAAACACTCCTTAAACAACAAAGATCTATTGACACTAACAGCCCTTTCCTCAAATTTATCTTCTGCTTGAAGAGGCTCATTAAAATCCCCAGCTAAGACCCAAGGCATATTATGAAGTTCTTCAACTTTATTAAGGCTATTCCATAAAATGTGCCTTTCAACACTCCTAGGGCTAGCATAAACAGCAGTAAATAACCAATCCAGGTTAGAATTTCTTGCCTTAACCATCAAATGTATCTCCTGCTCCGTGCTTGTAAGAGGAGTAATCTCCACTCTATTTGAGTTCTAGAGCAGCCACAACTTACCATCATACCCAATAATGTTTGTATGAATGGCACCATCAAAGGGCAATCTGTTTGTTATCTCTCTTGCCCTATCTTATGGAAATATGACATATTTGTATCACATACAAAACATATGCAGCGGAAAAATAACAGATCTACTTCATTCATAAAAGCTAATATGTACTATATAAGTTTCAAAATTTGAAAACAAGAGAGTGTACCTTGAAACGGTGAATTTTAGAAGTACTTGGGAACACTTTCAATTTTCACTTTGATTCCACTAATGCTTAAGATGTGTGGTCTCTCAATCAATTCCAAAAGAAGAATGTCAAAGTGTCTAACACTTTTTACACCACTTCGTAATAGTGTTCATACGATTCTCTTTACAAAAAATTCTTTATGTTTTTCTCTTTGTATTTAACTGATTATCTAATTGGGCTGGCCTTTTGGACCTTTCCAATTGGGTTTAAGTGTGTGGCTTGGAGTGGGACCAAAAGGGACCAATAAGACATTAGCTCCAATGGGCCTTGGGCTTTTCTGTCAACTCTTGACATGTCCGAAGTTACCATTAATTATATTTAATACCACTATATAAATATAGTTACACTCTAGGCCTTATTTATAAATTATATCTCAAGACTTTATTGTACATGCAACCCCTTTATAAAATATTCGTAGTAATACAAAGTCATGAAAGTAGACTGTCACTTTGTAGATTACTACATTTTAATCCTTGAGTACCCAGTTTAATCCTTTAAGTTATTCATAATATATTTATGAAATCCAATTTTGTAAATATATACTCTAGTAACTATTTACTAAAGTAGTTAGACCCAACATTCTGAATAATAAACCCATTAAACTTATCTCAAGGGAATATTTTGTATCTCTGTTAAAAGACTATGAATTCCATCTTGAGAATATATGTTCCATCAACATTAAATGTGGTTTCCTAACAAACTAAGGTTTTGATCGTAACTCAAGATCTCACTCCTGATATATCAAAGCAACCTACATCTCATGATTAAGTCCATTATTCTCTTAGGATTAAGAATTCATGCAAATATAAGTCGTGAATTTATTATTCATTTGACAGTCGTTAGGAGAATAATAAATCTCACAGCGGTCTAGTTCAATATGTCTTAACTCTTAAAACATATCAACATACCAACTAGAAATCTCCATTTCCATGATCAAGACAAATCATCTTAGTTGATATGTTATAGTATTCGCAGATGAAATGCCAAATTTCATCACCGACTACGAACTACAATTCTGAGTTTACAAAAAACTTGTGATTTATATCTTCTATGACTTTTCACATAAATCATATACTATGCATCTCATGAACTATATGATAATGTCCTAATATTCATGTTACCATTATTTTTAGATAATAACAAAACCACTTTATTAAACACAACATTAAGTCATATATAATGTCATACATAATAACATACATAGTATCATACAATAGGATTTAAGGGCACACATCCTAACAATCTCCTACTTGCCCTAAAGACTATTATGCACTAATCTAACTCCCATCTCCTCCAAATGTGACTTGAAAGTCCTTTGGGGTAAGGCTTTAGTAAAGGGATCTGCTAGATTCTTTGCACCATTAATCTTTGCTACAACCACATCTCCACGAGCAACAATGTCTCGACTGATGTAATAATTTCTCTCAATGTGCTTTCCTTTCTTGTGATTCCTTGGATCCTTGGATTGTGCAATCGCTCTACTATTGTCGCAGAACAATATAATAGAAACTTGCTCAATTCTCACAACACCAAAATCAAAAAGGAATTTCTTGAGCCAAACAGCCTCCTTTGCTGCCTCACAAGCAGCAACATATTCGGCTTCCATGGTGGAGTCAACAATACAAAATTGCTTAACACTCCTCCAACTTATGGCTCCACCTCACAAGGTGAATACACAACCTGACGTGAATTTTTAGAAATCTAGATCCGACTGAAAATCTAAATTTGTATAGCAAATGGGAATCAAATCCTCACAACGGTAAACAAGCATATAATCTCTCGTTCTCCTTAGATACTTGAGAATATGCTTTGCAGATTGCCAATGTTTTGGTCCTGGATTTGATTGATATCGGCTGACCAAGCCAACTGAATAACAAATATCCGGTCTAGTACAAAGCATGGCATACATAAGACTTCCCACAGCAGAAGCATAGGGAACTTGTCTCATCATGTTTTCTTCCTCTTAAGTCTTAGGCCTAATAGGCCAAAAACATATTGACCCCTTGTGATGGATTAAGTTGATTAATTAGCCAAGTTTATTAATTAATCAAATTAACATACAAACGTGTGATAGCACAAACAAATCACTAATAAGCTATAGTGCAGCGGAAAATAAATTAACATGGTGATTTCTTTACGAATGGGGAAAACCTCCAAGGCAAAAACCCCACCGAGTGATTTTAAAGTTACCACTCCCGAGAATCCACTATTATCACAACAAGCGGTTACAAGTAAAGGAATCCTAGTACCTTATACCAACCTGCAGTTGAACCCTTACCCCAATACCTACTTAGACTTATTCTGTAGTGACAATCTCTCCTTTTCAATGCATGGCTCCCAGTACATGACTAACCAATTGTGCGGATCACAGTACGCGACTTCAATCACCAACTTGAGAAAGATGTTAGCTACAAAGTTCTTTAGTTCATCCTCACAATAAAGAACGAGAAGATGCTTGGTTACAAAACCCTATGGTGCAAAGACACAACAGCTTCTTCACAAAGAGATGAACTAGGTCAACTTTGTCTCCGGTCACAAATTGCTTAAACAGACTTTGCTCAATGCTTGTGCAACTTGTGCTTACTTTGATGGCCTTTAAAATAATCATTTTATATGTCTAGGGTTATGAGAAAAAAAGGCTCAAAGACAAGTCCACGAATTAGAATCAAGACAATACTAAAAAACTATTTTTCTTAAATCTCGACAGCTAGAGGTGTTGAGGTGCTGTCGAGAAGCTGTCGAGCCACGGGGCTAGAATAACTTCTTAAAGCTAGATAGATGTAGCTGTCGAGCCTTAATGAAGAGCACTTCTCAGCTTGTTTCTTGGACAGACTTGCATGGCTTTAACACTTGATCTTGAAATCTTGTTTCTTGAAGTATCAAAAACATCCTAGATCTACCTAATTACAAGTAAAGTGCGTTTTGTCAAAAGATTAGCCAATTACATAACAGAATGATATATGTTCTTATCAAGTGAATCACATATGTCCTAATAATCTCTCCCTTTGGCAATCCGTGACAAAACCAGAACAAACAAATGAACATATGAAAGAAGTCATAAATCACTCAACTTATACTCACTTGTTGAATACAATAAAATTTATCCTAATGTAAACTCTTGAAAAACTTTGCAAGAAGAAAGTTCATGACAAGTAGACTTTGACAACCTGTATTTCTAAAACACTTTAAACAAAACACATCAAGGTATCTTTGTGTGAAGCAGAAATAAGAGATTGCATACAAAATAAAGAAACATGTGTATAAAGAAAGAAAATAACCAACACATGTAGAGGTAGGTGCAAAAGACATACATCATCATACATATACCACTTGGGAAACATCATGTATGTAAAAAAAATGGTCACAAGACCTAGTTACAAGAACAATGTATCTCTAACAAGAAAGAAAAGAAAAGATACATATAATCCTTACTACATCCCTCAAAAACACACTCTCCCCCTAACAAAAATCTCCTAACTCTCCCCCTAATAGTGACTATTCTCATATCCAAAACTACTCCCCCTTTTTGTTATGAGTGACAAAGGGTAAGAGTGTCAAGTAGACATCTCGTTAGAACTGGAAGAGCTAGCATCTAAATCCTCATCATCATTATCCTCGGAACCATCATTAGGTGTCTCGGATGCCTCGGGAGGAGGAGAGGGAGACTCCACAAAACCACTAAGGCGAGCCTGCCATCTAGCAATGTAGGCAATAAGAGTGTTTACCTGATACAATTCTGTAGAAAGTGTATCAAGACGAGCATCCATATGTTGAAGCTACGCCATGATCGCATCCAAAGTCACACCTCCTGCTGAAAAAGAGGGAGTGGGGTAGAAGGAGCTGAAAGAGTGGGAGGAGCTCTTGAACCGGACCACCTTGCACGAAACTGTGCCTCGCTCCATTTAACGGTAGTGTAGTCAAGGGCACACATAAAGCAGAAGTGGTCAGATGCGGGAAAAGGAACAGAAAAATGGCATAAGATCCGCGTGATAGCAGAAGGAAAGATGAGCTTATCACGGGTAGTCGTATCCCTATAAACATCTATGATAGAAAGGATAACATGTGAAGGAAAATCAATGGAAAGATCCTCAAGAAGGGACAACGAAAAATGAGAACGAGACTCTGTAATGAAGTTGTAGTGAGAGAGAGGATACAACACAAAAGTCATCACCATGTTCAAGAATCTGGGACCTTTAGCAAAAGGTCGACATGATGTAAACTAATGCTCACCCCAATCAGCTGGATGCTCATAGAAAGTAGAGATCATCTCGTCTTTAGACACAGTTCGTAGACGCTCACAACCGGGGTAGTCAGGATGCGCAACCCTCGAAACACGAAGCATATCAGATACTAACTCCGGTGTGACGACAATGCGTGTACCTCGAACGCGAGTATGAAAGAGAGGTACTGAAGCATCAGTTCCATACATGTTGGAGTAAAACTCCTGAATTAGCATGGAAGGACATGTGACTAGGACGTCACACAGTGACTCCCATTCCCATCTGTGAATGACATTGGGAAGGTCAATGTCGACAAAATCCGACAAGACAACTTGGCGTCCCGAATGAACACCTCTTTTAGAGAAGTTCTCCGAAAAGTCCTTTTGGGCTTTCCCATCACAATGCCGGACAGAGGAAGGAGCAGGATCAGAAGATGAAGAGGCCCTAGAATGCAGAAGGTTCTAGACCGAAGCAGACTTATGTTTTGGGGCCATTGACACACTAACGTAAACAAGAGAGAGATGGGGAAGAAAGAAACACTCAAAAAAGTTCCAACACAATTCAAGTATAGCAAGTATATTGAAAAGAAAGAACGTATGCATGAAAAATGCATGAACATGTGACATGCGATATAAAAGACATCATGGGCTCCGCCCAATTCAATCCTACTAGCACACAATCAAATTGCACACATCTAAATGCATGATAATACAGTTATTATGCTTATGAGATGCAATGTATGAAATTTGAAATTCATTTAGGCAAAAACCCGTCCCAAAAAAATTTCAGAAACTCAAAAACCTAGGTATGAATGCATGAAGAGCACATGAGGAAAGATAGAAAAGAAATCATACCAAGTGATTTGAAGCAATAGAGGCCGAAAATCACGTGAGTTAAAGGTTTTAAGAGATTTGGGAGATGAACAGGTACAAATTGATCGAGAGAGATTGAGAAAAATGAGATCCGAATCGCACTAAAACAATATATAGAACCTTAATAAATCTCGACAGATAGAGGTGTCGAGAAGTATCGAGACAAGTGTCGAGAACACAGGTGTCGACAGGTGTCAAGGAACAAAACATCAGACATGAGTAAGAAGCTCGATCGATCCACTAGCTATCGGGAATCTATCGAGAGGTCAAGAGGTTTCTCGAGCGATCCAGAAGCTATCAAGAGGTCAGGAGGTTTCTCAATTAATCTAGAAGCTATCGAAATTGCGATAAGATGCAACTAAAAAGCTCGACAGAAAAGCCAAGTATCGAGAGGTGTCGAGAAGGTATCGAGATGGCTTCAAAACAGTTTTTCAAAGAGGAGAAAAACACAGATATGAATGCAATCAAACATGAAACTCAACCAATGATCCAACCAACATTTTAACCTCTCAAAACATCTCTCAACTAACAAAGAGTTAAGCACTTAGCTCCCAGAAACACACACACACACTAAACAAGTCTAACCAATTTTATATTTTAAAAACAAGTTAAGACAATTTAGTGATCATACATCAACACATGTAAACCTTGTAATGGCCAAATCACATTGTACCTGCATATGTATCAAGAGTAGAAAGGAATATTGCGTGTTGTGTGTGAAAAACATTGCAAGATTACATGTGTCTCAAAGTTATGACGATTTGAGATATGAGAAAATTACTTTAACTCACACACAGTCATAACTGTTTGATGGGAACTATCACCTTTGAGGTACATCCTATAACTCCAACATCTCTAAGAAAACACGCTTGCAATCATATTTAAAGCATTTCGTTCTTTTTGCTTTTATTTTCTCTGCATATTTTCTTTTTATTAAGCAAACCATGCATGGGTATACAAAGGAGAGAATAGAAATACCCAATTATGTTAAGCTTTTGACATTGTACTTTTGCTATGCCGAAGCATACAAATGTCATTAACATTGCATTTTTGCTATGTCAAAGCATACAGATGTCATTTCATGATTGGCGGGTAACAGTGGTGAGATGGTTATTTATGCCTTTCTCTTAGGATTTTCTAGTCCTTCTCATCAAAAAGAGTGATATGAGTGTTAAGTACAAGAGATTACTTAACCTTACTCATCACAAACAAAGAGCCACAAAGCTCACTTGCTTAGTTATGCATAAGGATGCTCATCTAAGCTACAAAAGATACAAAGTTTAGAAAACTCTGTTTCAATGGTCATATTAAGGTTCACAAGAACTGATGTATACAAACACACACTGTTTTTGTATTTTTCTGAATTTTTCAAAATTTTTTTTTAAATTAAAACAAAACAACTAAAAACTTAAAAACTAATAACCAAAAAAACCCAAGACAAAACAAAGCAAAGCATAAAAACTAGATTGACTCAAAACATTAAAGCAAAACATACAAGTAATGCAAAAATAAAAACAAAAGAAGAGAGAGAAAAAGTGATTAAATCACTTGGAACCCTTTTCCTTCCACACCTTGGAAGAACTTTTCCTCTTTGCAAACCCTTTAACCATTGCTGAGGGGAAAGAATTGATACTGTTCAAGTTTGAAAGGAACATGAGGGCTTTAAGAAGATCTCCAAGAGGAGCAAACGAGGACGGAAATTGATTCTAGTTTCCCGACGCCAACATATTGTTGCTATTTTGAATGACTAACCACTTATAGAAATTTGGTCAAGTATGACTAGCTGCTCCACAGTGATGACAAAGATTCTGCTTCTTTTGTTTAGGCCTTTGAGAGATAGCCTTCTTAGCCCTAACGTTTTTAACTTCCTTCTTATCCTACTTAGGGGGTGCTCCTAAGATAGATTTACCCTTGTCTATGTTCTCACTAGCTAATTTAGTTTAAACATTAGTGTTCTCAATTTTAACATTATTGCTAGGGGAAACAAAAACAGTAATACTAGTAGAAGCAATATTAGAGGAAGAGAAATCATTCCCTAAACCTGTTCGATCTAAAGCAGATTTTTGAAAGTCGAGCATCTCATTGAGCTTAGCACTTGAAGTCCTTTCCAGCTAAGCTCTGACTTGGAATAGTTTTGCCTCAAGCTTCTTAGAATTATACTCTTGTAACTATTTACTACAGTAGTTAGGCCTAACATTCTGAATAAAAAAACTCATTAAACATATCTCAATGAAATTTTGTATCATCGTTAAGAGACTATGAATTCCATCTTGAGAATATATGTTCCATCAACATTAAATGTGGTTGCCTAACATACTGAAGTTTTGACCATAACTCAAGATTTCACTCCTGATATATCAAAGCAACCTACACCTCATGATCAAGTCCATTATTCTCTCAGGATTAAGAGTTCATGCAAATATAAGTCATAAATTTATTATTCATTTGACAGTCATTAGGAGAATAATAAATCTCACAACGGTCCAGTTCAGTATGTCTTAACTCTTAAAACATATCAACATACCAACTAGAAATTTCACAGCGGTCCAGTTCAATTCCACACTATGATATTCATAATGAACTGATGTTGAGGAGTGGGGCACTCGTCAACAAGAGGCATCGATTTCGCCTCCTCCCTCAAATTCCATCCAATCTGCTTCAACATATCCAGTGACTACCCTTCCCCTGGAATCAACGTTATATTGTGCTAAAGCACACCCATCTCCATCTCTTAAGACATTACAAGTAGAATGAATATCACATTTGGCTAAAAGACTTGAATTAGCTTTGTTGTATTCCTACTGCCCATGAGGAAAGTGGAGATTGGTTGGTTCTCCAACATTCGTCACTCTGAGAGACATTCCGTAGGATTCACTTCACACAACACAAGTACTACTGAAATTTGTGGCAGTGGTTCCCAAACCATCCGTCGTTCCTTCTCCATCACCGACACATCCGCCATGAACTACCACCATGGAATCCTCACCTCTAACCACACTGGGTCTGTCAAAGGCATCCCTCCCTCCCTCCCTCACACTCTCTGCTGCCAAAGGAAATATCAATTTCCATGCCTTTCAAAGTTTGCAGTTGAACCACCCCATAACTCACGTTGAGTTTGCATGAATTTCTACTATCACCACTCTGGGATTTCCACTACTATCCCCTCCAAATTTATCACCCACCTCTAGTCGAGGCATGCTTGCGAACTGAAACTGAGAAGCAACTCTCGGATTTGATTCTCCACCTGATCTTGGCTTGCATCCTCCATCTCGGATTGCTTGGTCACCACTAGAGATAGGCATTACTTTTTCCTTTTAGGAGTGTGCTACAGAACTTACTTGGTCTCTATCAGCCACGCCTATTGTAGAAGTTTGGGATGCCTTAGCGTGGGCAAGTACCTTCTTGCCCTTAACAGATGCTTTATGGTTGGGCTTAACATGAGCCACTTCATCTCCAACCCAAAAGTCCATATTATCTTTGTCTAAGGTCCTTGGGCTTGATTCCGTAGGAGTTTAGGCTTGAGCATGCGTGTTTGTCTGTATGGTTTGAAGGAAGCTCGCCAACTGGGCTCCATTAATTACTCTCGGTGGAGATAGCTTTTGTTTGGCATCTCTACCAGGCCCATTGGTGGGCTCTACCATGCCTATGCCCATATTGGCCTTAACTCCATTCCCACGATTCCTTTGCATCTGCCTTAAGTAGTCGTTGGCAATTCCAAGGGGGTCCCTCCACTTCTTTGGGTTTTTGTCCCATTCTTCTTCCTGCCAACCACCACCCACAGTCCGTACATAGTATCATGAGTACCGTCTTGCACGTCCTCTAACACATCCTTGGTGACCCCCTTACTCGACTTGGCATTATCCAAAACATGCTCTTTGCCTCACTGCTCTCCTTTGTCCTCAATAGCCACCGGTTCCATCTCTGGTGACCTATTCTTCCATAGGATAAGCACAATTTTTGAATACCTTTATAGCAGACTGGTTGTTCAAACTTGCCAATCAAAATTGTCGTGACCAAAGGCTTGTCAATATCAATATGAACACAAAGTCTAGCAAATCTTCCTCTAGCCTCAAAGGCGGTATGAGTATCTATTCCTAGAACAGTACCAATGGATTCCCTAATCTGGAGAAGAGCTTCCACATTGTAGTACTCAATCAGAAGTTCATTAAGTCTTATCCAAACTACAATCGAGGTAACACTCGCTGACGATGGTCGAAAATTCGACTCCCATGGTCTAATGGATAGGAAGTGCTCACCAATAAATCAAGGACCCTTCCTAAAGATATTTTCATAATCTTCTTTCAATGACGACCTCACAAGGAAGAAGTCATGCCCCAAATCCACACAGTCCAGTCTACCAGTAGGTTTCCACATGGAAAGTAGTCTCTAGTGTAGAAAACTGAAGTCAACTAATTTGCCATAGACCTTGATAATGAGTGCTTTGGACCATGGAGTGTGAATGTGCTGTTTGAATTCTTTAGAGAACTTGACAGTAGCTAGTCCTACACGGAGCACCTCTATTTCCTCATTTGAGTCTTCATCGTCTTCCATACAATCACCAAAGTTAAAAGCCTAGGTGTAAGCACCAGGTATTTCACCAACAAGTGTATCCTTGGCCCTGCTCCATGACCCTTGACCACGGCTTGGCAATGATGACCCCGAATCTAGACCTCCTTGGAAGCTTGCATAGCCAACCTCTTTAACTTTCTTATTGCTACGAAGGGGAGAGCTCCATTAAATTTTTTTAAATTATTTTATTTTATTTTATTGATAAGTTTTTTCAAGAAAATTAATCTGGTAAGTACAGATTGAATGCATGTAAAGCAAGTCCCTTGAAGGTTGTGCATATATGAGGGTAGAGGTAAACATTTGAGGCTAATGCCTAAGGTTAGGTCCAACAAGCATGCGGTTAAATTTATGACAAGGGTGTAATATTCTCCTTTTGCTAGTGCGAACAAACATTTTTTTTTTTTTTAATCTTTTTGATAAGTAAAGCAAAAGTGACAACTAAACTTGCTCCTTAGAATGAAGAAAGGAGGGTTTTAAGTTTTTTATTTGTTGCGCTTCCCTCTTTCAAAAACTTAGCTCGTCTCCATTTTAATTAGCCTATCCCAACTAGCAAACATTCAACTCAAAAACTTAACCAAAAAAAAAAACTTTAAAATAAAATCATTGTCATCCCAATATTAGAGTACTAGCATCAGGTGATCTAAATACTAAATATTTAGTATTTAGAACACTAAATACCAAAAACGTTACTGTATGAGACATTTTAAATGCTATATTAAAGTATAAAAAGTAATTTTTGGTTTGTGAAAAAAAAAAATTCAATAGCTTATGCTCTTAATTAAGAAACAATATTATTTTGTGTTTTTTTTTTTTTTTTTGTCATTGTTGGTAGATAATTACATCTTAATGTATTAAAAAATAATAATATTTTTTTTGTATTTATCTTGATTGATAGTTTGTTAATACTATATGGATATCTTTTTTTTTTTTCTTATACTTTGGCCCCTTAACTTGAAATCCTAGATCCCCCTGATTTGTTGTACCCAAAGGGAAGAGTTTCCTTGGTATAGGACATCACAGCGCTATCATGTGCCAGTAAGAGCAAGCCTCCCCGCTAAAAAATAAGTATTAACTTTATTTCTTATGCAGTTCTACACTTCTACTTCTACATAATATTCCAAAGCTTTCAACTCCAACCAAAACTTGTTTGTTTTAGTAATCTTCATAATTAATATCTTACTACAAAAGAGACAGTAAAGAACTAAATGAACTCATAAAAACACTACACCAATCAAGTGCAAGATATTTCAATATTGAGCAAGTTGTGTTAGGATTAGTGCCCTTAAATCCTATTGTATGATGCTATGTATGACATTATGTAAGACATGATGTATGACTTAATATTGTGATTGATAAAGTTATTTTATTATTATCTAAAATAATGGTAACATGAATATGGGACATTATCATATAGTCCATGAGATGCATTGTATGTGATTTATGTGAAAAGTCACAGAAGATGTAAATCATAAGTTCTTTGTAAACTCAGAATTTATAGTTCGTAGTCGGTGATGAAATTGGGTATTTCATCTGCGAAGACTATAACATGTCAACTAAGATGATATGTCATGATCATGGAAGTGGAAACTTCTAGTTGATATGTTGATATGTTTTAAGAGTTAAAACATATTGAACAGGACCGTTGTGAGATTTATTATTCTTCTAACGACTGTCAAATGAATAATAAATCTCACGACTTCTATTTGCATGAACTCTTAATCCTGAGAGAATAATGGACCTGATCATGAAGTGTAGGTTGCTTTGATATATCAGGAGTGAGATCTGAAGTGACGGTCAAAACCTCAGTATGTTGGGCAGCCACATTTAGTGTTGATGGAACATATATTCTCAAGATGGAATTCATAGTCTCTTGATGGAGATATAAAATATTCCCTTGAGATAAGTTTAATGGTTTTAGTTATTCAGAGAGTTAGGCCTAACCACTTTAGTAAGAAATTACTAAAGTATATATTTATGAAATTGGATTTCATAAATATATAATGAATAACTTTAAAGGATTAAACCGGGTACTCAAGGATAAGATGTAGTAATTTACAAAGTGGTAGTCTACATTTATGACTTTGTGTTACTGCGAATATTTTATGAAGGGGTTACGTGTATAATAAAGTCTTGGGATATAATTTATTAATAAGGCCTAGAGTGCAATTATATTTATATAATGGTATTAAATATAATTAATGGTAACTTTGGACTTGTCAAGAGTTGATGGAAAAGCCCAAGGCCCATTGGAGCTAGTGTCTTATTGGTCCCTTTTGGTCCCACTCCAAGCCACACACTAAAGCCCAATTGGAAATGCCTAATAGGCCAACCTAATTAGATAATCAGTTAGTTATAAAGGGAGAAATATACAGAATTTTTATTAGAAGAGATTAGAAAAGAAAAAGAAACGGTGTGTGAGAGAGTGTGAGACACACTTTTATTCTCCCTTTGAAAAACTGATTGTGAGACTACACATCTTAGGCGTAAAGTGGAATTGGAGTGAAGATTAAAAGTGTTCCCAAGTGCTTCTAATCTTTGTTTTGAATTTCTCCACACCAAGGTACGCTATCTTGTCCTTAAATTCTGAAATTTACATTGTGCACGTTATCAATCATCAATGAAATAAATCCTTGTTCGTTGCTTCCGCTGCGGGTTTTGCATGAGATGCAAAACCAGAATTTTTCCTTCAAGTTGGAGGTCGGAGATTCTCCAAGTAGCATTATCAGTATCAATATGAATGAATGAAGTGGTCTAAGTGACCCAAGACAGACTAAATTGAGGAAAACACAGATACATTCATTCATGTACCTAATTAAGTCGTAAACAAAGTTGAGTTAGGATAATAGTTTAATTTCAACTATTTCTGGAATCAGAAGAAGCAGCAGCTTCGTTTTTTCTTTTCTTTTTTTGGACATTAAAAAGATAAAAACAGTTTGAAGGAAATAGTATAATACGGAAACTTGTTTAAAAATCTAGGTAGAGGTAGAAGAAGAATTGATTTTGATTTATGAGAGCGCAACAATTGCAAAATCCATGTAATTAGTTCATTAATTAATGATATTAGATGATGTCCGGTGTGATGCATGGCCTACTCTACAATCTTATTTGAAATCATTTTTAATTTTTTATATATATTAAGACTTACCTATTGTAAGGGCATTGGGTCCAGTAATTTACCAAGAATGGCCCAACGAAGTCTTTTGGGCTAGAAACCCAAATCCGAGGACATCAAATAATCTTGGAGTATCTGAATGTATCTCATAAAGAAATGTCAAGCAAAGATATGATAAACGAGTGACCAATTACGTTCGAGGAATAGATTTGTCCTCGGATTGTTAAGCCGAGGTCATAAGAAGAGAGGTTTGGAGTCCCAGGACTATGCTATAAGAAATTCTATGACTATGGGAAGACACGACATACGTGGAGGACAATAGGAAGAGCGGTGGAATATCTAAGGTAAAGCTGCTACCACCACCCATGCATTAAAAGCTCTGTGATTGATATAAATGACTGCAGTGAGGGGAAGATGGGACCTGAGCATGAGGTTCGGAACTTGGTCCCTGACCCCAGAGGACTTTGGGAAAGAATTGATAGGACAAGTATCCAAAGCCAATGTTACAACCATGAGGTGAAAGATGATGAAGAGAAGAGGATGAAGTATAAATAAAGAGGAAGACCTACGAAGAAAGGAGAGGCTTTTTCAGTAAAGTAGAAGGCCAATAGTATATGATAATCGATAATTGTATCCAACCTTAGGAAATACTATTATAAACTATCCTTGGATTGTGTCCGAGGAGGAGCTTTCAGTCATACTCTTACAAATAACTCTTTATTTCGTGCCATTGGGCCCGAAGCCCATTCTTTTCCTTGTTATCTAAATCATCCTTGAAATCTAGATTACAAACCCATCATCTACAAATTTATTGTAAAAAAGGCCCTTCAAGCCCATTTCCTTTCAGTCATAGATTGGGAATTTGAATTGTGTCCTTACAATTGGCGCCGTCTGTGGGAATTTAGTCTTTAAGGAAGTTTAGAACATCATGGTAAGATCAAGACCACAACGCAGCGCAGAGTCCATAGGCTCCCAGCGTGAGGATCACTCCTTGCATCCTGATCACAGAGAGAACCGGGAAGGTAGTGTACATACTACGCACACTATCAGAAGTGCGAGCCATTCACAAGGAGGAAGCAGAGTTCCTCACGAGAGGAATGCCAGGGCCATGCAGAAGGAGATCGACGACCTAAAGAGAAAATTGATTCATGAAAGGCGAAGGCGAACTCCTTCGGTCTCTGACCCCTCTTCGGAAGGATCCAAGGATAACAATTACGGGCAAAGGTCCAGAACTCTCCCGGGTGAATCTTTTTCTTCTGAAGAGGACAATCTGCATGGGAGGTGTGGCAGAGACTACTCCTCTAGGGGCTTGGGAAATGACGCAATGGGTAGGGCGTTGCACCAAATCTCCAAGTCACCCTTCACGCGTAGGTTAGAGGAAGGGAGGTTACCTCGGCGCTTCACACAACCGGCCTTCACTATTTACAATGGTCGGACGGATCCTGTGGAGCACGTGAGCCATTTCAGCCAAAGAATGGCAGTGCATTCCAAGAATGAGACCTTGATATGTAAGATCTTTCCCTTTAGCCTGGGGCCCGTGGCCATGAGATGGTTTGATGGCTTGAGGGCAGGCTCCATTAGTTCTTTCAAAGAGCTTACTAGAGCATTCCATTCTCGCTTTATCACGTGCAGTAGAGTTCCTCGGCTATTGGATTCTTTATTATCCATGGCCATGAGGGAAGGGGAAACCCTGAGAATGTATTCGGACAGGTATTGGGAAATGTTCAACGAGATTGACGGAGACTTCGATGATGTAGTGATAAGGACCTTCAAGGTTGGCCTACCGACAGAGCATGACTTGAGGAAGTCCTTGATAAAGAAACTTGTCAGAAGCGTGCGTCGACTGATGGATCGCATCGACGAGTACAAAAGGGTTGAGGAAGATCAGCAGCAGGGGAAAGGCAAAGCGAAGGTTATCCCACAAGAAAGGAGGGATTTCAGGTCGGACAGATACAACAACAATAGGCCTGCAAGGGATTTTTCTAGGCAGGCTGGTCACATGCCCCCACAGGTGGTTAACACCGTCTTCAGAGAACCAGTGCAGCAGCTGTTGGAAAAAATAAGGCATGAGCCTTTCTTCAAATAGCCAAATAAAATGGCAGGGGACCCTTTGAGATGTAACCAAAATCTCCATTGCCATTATCACCAGGAGAGGGGTCATACCACCGAGGATTTTCGCACTCTGTGGAATCATTTGGAATAGTTGGTTAAGGAGGGAAAGTTGAAGCAGTTCCTGTACCAGCCTAATGGTCGAGGAAACCAATCAGGAGTGGAAAACCACGACGACCCTTCGTCGAGACCTCCTTTAGGTACAATCAATGTAATTTTTGCGGTACCTGGAAGGACTGGCTCAGCTGCTTTCAGGGTAATGTCTGTGGCTCGAACATTGGCCGAAGAGTCACGGGATCAGCCGAAGAGAATTAAGGCGAACATCCTACCAGTTTTAAGTTTCTCTGAAGAGGACAAGATGGGGACTATCCAGCCTCATGATGATGCCTTGGTGGTAACCCTGAGAATAGGGGACTATGATGTGAATAGGGTAATGGTTGATTAAGGCAGTGGCGCAGATATCATGTACCCTGACCTATTTAAAGGCTTGAAATTAAGACTTGAAGATCTTACGACGTATGACTCACCCTTGAGGACTAGGAGAAGACTGCATTTGTCACTCCTACAGGAAATTATCATTATAAGGTAATGCCCTTTGGTTTGAAAAACGCAAGGGCTACCTACCAAAGGATGATGACGAGAATGTTTGAGGCACAACTGGGAAAAACTATTAAGGTATATGTGGATGATATGGTGGTAAAGAGTAAAGAAGTTTCTATGCATCTGGAAGATCTGGGCAACACTTTTCAAAAGCTAAGAGAGTATAAATTGCGGCTCAATGCCTCTAAATGCTCTTTCGGTGTGGGATCGGGCAAATTTCTAGGTTATATGGTGACTCACCGGGGAATTGAAGTGAATCCTGCTCAGGTTAAGGCCATAAACAGCTTACACCTACCTCGGAATCCTAAAGAAGTGCAGAGGCTAACAAGTATGACCGTTGCTCTCAACCGATTTATATCTCGGTCCGCGGACAGATGCAGACCTTTCTTTCAATTGTTGAATAAATGGAAGGGCTTTGAATGGACCGAGGAGTGCACGGTGGCTTTCCAACAGCTTAAAGAGTCTCTCTCACAACCGCCCGTTATGTCTCGACCAGAAGTTGATGAAGTTCTGTTTGCATATATTGCAATGGCTAACCATGCAATTAGTTTGGTTCTTATCCGAGATGATAATAATATCCAGAGGCCGGTTTATTATGTAAGCAAGTCTCTGCATAAGGGCAAGGTGAGTTATTTGCCACTGGAGAAAGCTATCTTGGCGGTTGTACATGCTACACGAAGGCTTCCCCATTACTTCCAATCTCATACGATTGTTGTCCTTACACAACTCCCTCTTAAATCAATTCTTCGAAGTGCGGATTATATGGGAAGAATTGCCAAGTGGGGAACTGTCCTAGGAGCTTTCGACATCAAATATATGCCTCGCACCTCTATAAAGGGGCAAGTCATCGCGGATCTTGTGGTGAAATTCGCTGAGCCTTCGTTAGAAGAATATGCTGAAGGATCAGGCATGGGTAAAAAATTAGTAGGCATGATTTCATGCAAAGAGCCTCCATTATGGAAAGTACATGTTGATGGAGCAGCAAATCAGAGGGGATCTGGTATAGCGCTCGTTTTGATATCCCCGGAGGGAATTACTTTTGAGAAATGTTTGAGATTGGGATTCTCGGCCACCAACAACGAAGCAGAATATGAGGCCGTCCTCGCGGGGATGAACATAATTCATAAAATGGGAGGGAATACGGTGCAAATGTTCTCAGATTCACTATTGGTGGTAGGCCAAGTAGAAGGGAAGCTAGAAGTAAGAGATTCCAGAATGCAAGGATACCTGACCCAGGTCAAGTATATGCAATCTAAATTTGAGTCTTTTTCACTATTACATGTATCCAGATGTGGCAATACCCATGCCGACTCATTAGCCACACTCGCAACGTCCTCGGCACAAAGTCTACCACGAGTTATCCTTGTTGAAGATCTGTTGAAACCCACTGGGATGGATGGTAATGCCACTCGAATTCTTCAAATTAGGACAGGGCCTAGTTGGATGGATCAAATAGTAACATTTCTCAGAAATGACATCCTACTTGGAGAAAAAGCCAAAGCAGATAAAGTTCGCAGGAAAGCCACTCGTTTCTGGTTATCCGAGGACCAAAAATTATACAATCGCTCCTTTTCGAATCTATATTTGTTATGTATGCACCCTGAGGCAACGGAGCTACTTTTGTAAGAGTTACACGAAGGGATTTGCAGAAGTCACACGGGGGGAAGGTCTTTAGCTCACAGAGCCCTTACTCAGGGCTATTGGTGGCCAAATATGCAGAGGGAGGCGTAGGATTATGCGAAGAAGTGTGACCAATGTCAAAGATTCGCTCCAAATATACATCAACCAGGAGGTGTCCTTAATCCTCTATCTAGCCCTTGGCCTTTTGCTCAATGGGGCTTAGACATTGTTGGACCCTTCCCCAAAGCAACAGGAAACAGGCGATGGCTCCTCGTCGGAATGGATTATTTCACCAAATGGATTGAAGCCGAGCCATTATCAAATATCAAAGACATGGAAGCAAAAAAGTTTGTATGGAAAAATAACGTTACCAGGTTCGGCATCCCTCATACTCTCATTTCAGATAATGGTTTACAATTTGATAGCAAAGCCTTTTGGAAATACTGTTGTGATCTGGGCATCATGAATAGATATTCCACTCTGGCTTAACCCCAAGGAAATGGGCAAGCCGAGGCTGTCAATAAAGTAATAGTGAGTGGACTCAAAAAAAGGTTGGGTGACGCTAAGGGGAGGTGGGTGGAAGAACTGCCACATGTCTTGTGGACGTATGAACTACACTACGAAGATCCACAGGTGAAACACCCTTCTCCATGACTTATGGAGCCGAGGCAGTAGTACCCTTAGAAACTAGGTTCCCAACCCTGAAGAAAAGCTCCTTCGTTCTAGATAGCAATGATGATCTATTGAGGAGAAATTTAGACTTAATTGAGGAACGACGAGACAACGCCATGGTTCAACTAGCTTATTATCAACATAAGCTCAAGCAAGGGTATGATTCTCATGTAAAACTTCGACCTCTTGGACCTGGCGACTTGGTATTAAGAAAAGTTTTGGGCACAATGAAGAACCCTGCATGGGGAAAATTGGGGCCCAACTGGGAAGGACCTTATCGTATTACTTCGGTCGCAGGAATAGGGGCTTACAATCTGGAAGATTTGGACGAACGTGTTATACAACGTCCCTTGAATGTAAATAATCTACGAAGGTACTATTATTAAATAAAAGACACTTCAGCCGTTTTTTGTTAAAACTACATTGCGTTCATTGTCTTCGTTTCATCTAAGTATCAAACTGAAGCTTGGTGTGCTTGGATGCTCGAACCACATACATCGTCTAAATTGATATTTTTTACCAAGTGTTAAACAGAACCTTAGTTATGTCTGGTCCTCGGATCATCTACTTTGGGAAAATTAACATTCCAATTGTTTCATCTAAGTATCAAACTGAAGCTTGGTGTGCCTGGATCCTCGGACCATATACCTCGTCTAAATTGATTTTTTTACCAAGTGTTAAACAAAACCTTAGTTATGTCTAGTCCTCAGATCATCTACTTTGGGAAAATTAACATTTCAATTGTTTCATCTAAGTATCAAACTGAAGCTTGGTGTGCCTGGATCCTCGGACCATATACCTCGTCTAAATTGATATTTTTTACCAAGTGTTAAATAGAACCTTAGTTATGTCTGGTCCTCGGATCATCTACTTTGGGAAAATTAACATTTCAATTGTTTCATTTAAGTATCAACTGAAGCTTGGTGTGCCTGGATCCTCGGATCACATACCTCGTCTAAATTGATATTTTTTACCAAGTGTTAAACAGGACCTTAGTTATGACTGGTCCTCGGATCATCTACTTTGGGGAAATTAACATTTCTTCTCTTTTTGTTAAAGTATCAAAGCTTTGTATGCCTAGGTCAATAGACCATATGCCTTATTTCATATATTTGACATAGGTCAACTAGAAGTCTAAAATGAAGAATCAATTGCTTGAAGTCTCCCTGACATAATGATAAATGGATAAGAAATCCATAAGCATCACTTAATGCAACTCCTGGCATATTGAACTTGCCTAGGGTATCAAGTTCGATCCAAGTTATGGTTTTAACTTTAGTAAGAGCAAAAAGATAATTGTTCTAAACATATAGCAAGACAAGTATGGAGTGATATGATCAAAACAAAACAAAAAAGTGAAGGCCATCTAACAAGGAAAGTAGCACTCGCGCTTACATTAGATTCAAAAAGTACTTTTGTAATTACAAAGAACTTGCGAAATTACACTTAAAAATAAAAAATAAAATAAAATAAAAACTAAAACTATGGAAAGGCAGTCACTGTTTCAGCTCAATCTTCAGAGGGCCTTTAGGTTCTTAAGGAGGTGGAAGCTGCACCAAGGACTCATCGGCAATTCCTTTGCCTTTGGGATCATCCTTCAAAGTTATCAGATTAGCTTGATCACCTAGCTCATCCTTTGAAGATTCCTGAAGGTCACTTAAAGGCTGTATGTCTTCTGGTGCCTTTTCTTGTACTGGATCAACTTATTTGAGGGTATCTTCAAGAAGAGCTAAGTCTGCAGCCAACTCGCCTCTCTTATCCTCAAATGATACCTGGGCAGCTTCACGGACAGTTTCAGGAATGTCAGAAGCTCGAATTGCAGGAGGATAATAGACACTCTCTGCTTTCCAAAGAGTAGAAGAGGCATCAACCCCAGCTTGGGAAAGTTCCTCATTCCACACTTGGAGGCAGTAGTGCCTACATACCTCGAGAATAGGAGCCTTGAAGGTTTCCATGATCTCCTTCACACCTATATTGTAACCTTCTTGTTCAGCTCGGTCCTTTAAAATCTCGGCCTCTTCTTTTGCTTTTTCAGCTCTTTCCTTCTCTTTAAGGGCTTCCTCTTTACCTTTGATAGCCTCCTTTTTAACCCTCTCAAACTCCTTCAGATCTTTTTTGAGATCGTTAATAAGCCTTC
Organism: Castanea mollissima; assembly: GCA_014183005.1. Classification (NCBI taxonomy): domain Eukaryota; kingdom Viridiplantae; phylum Streptophyta; class Magnoliopsida; order Fagales; family Fagaceae; genus Castanea; species Castanea mollissima. Next base: position 28,821,733 of record JACAVU010000002.1, on the reverse strand, counting down.
GTGCTACAGAAAGGTTATCGTCGGCTTGTCGGAGCATTAGTCGCTGGTCCTCGGCCTGTTAGTCATTGTTTTCAGAGAGCCTCTAAACCTGCCTTTTAACTCTCTGCCTTAGCCAACTTGGCTGAGACCTCCTGCAGCTTCTTCTTCTGAAGGTCCGAAATCCTTTAGGCGGTTTCATGCCTTGATTCCTCGGCCCTCAGAGATTTATACGAGCTGATGGCAATCTCTTCTGCCCTATGGGCAGATTGAACGGCCTGTGAACGAAAAATATAAAACTTATACATATATATATTTAAAAACAAAAAAAAAAACATATAGCCAAAGTTTAGAAGAAAAACTCACCATTGCAAGCTCCTTCTTCAAAATCATAAAAACATTATGGTCTCTTTTCTTTCTAAGCTCACCCATGTCCTCGGGGAGCAGCAGCGCCTACTCCAATACATCTGCCACGCATGCAGCTGTCCCCTCATCAGAGTTTCTGATGGACGCATCCACGGTAATAGCCTGGTCGTCCATAGACATGTCAGGGAGCCATAAAGGGGTGCGCACGGCCACCTGCGATTCGGTTCTTTTTTCTGACCTGGTCTGCACAGTGCAGGCCTGCTTACCACCTTTTTCAATCTCGGGCTCTTTAGGAAGAGAGCCCTTTCCTACCTCCATCACTTCCTTTCCCTTCAGTTGATCCCTTTTCCTTTTAAGGTCAGCTGTGTTGGTGCGTTGAGTTTGGGAAGGAGGGGGAGGAGGAGGAAGCCTAGTCTCAAGGCCTTTGTCAGCACCCTTTTCTTGGGTCCCAGGGCGCATCTCTTTAGGAGGCTCTTGGGCCCTATGGCCTTTGTCAGCACCCTCAAGTACGTCTTTTAGGCTGGGCTTGATCTTACATTGAATGCCCATATTATCAGACTGTTAAGTAGTGGCTTGTAAGACTTGTGAGGAGGTGCCGAGGATGGGAATTGAATTTTCAGGAGAGTGGGGTTGATTAAAAACCTCGAACTCGTCCTCAAAATCAAATACCTCGACTACTTCTTCTTCTTCCTTTACGGTAGGGTGGAAAGACGTAACTTCACCAGGGATAGATTGTGTAGGAAAAGGGACTAGGGGAATCCCAACTGGAACAAGTTGTGGTGGTTGGATTGGTTGGGTGACCAAAGTACCTTGGGGAATAGGAGTCCCCTCCGGTAGCAGGAAACCTTCAACGGCAATGCTAATCCGAGGAAGGCGAGGGTCGTGGGCTTTGATCACGCACTTCGGCGCTTGAAAAGCTTTGGAAATTGGAGTGTAGCCGAGGATCAGATGAGCCGCTCGGAGTTGGCCGTCAGTATACACAAAAATTTCAGCTTGTAGGATCCTGTCCAACCGTCTGAAATCAACAAGAAGAGGATGACGATCCGCTGTGTGTGGATCTGTAGAATTATCCAAATAGAAAAGGGTAAGAATAAGTAAAAAGACAAAAAAAAAAAAAAGTATAAATATAATAATATAGTGGTTTTAAGGGTTCTATATAGAAGCCAAAAACTTCACCTGGAGTCCCTTCCCTTGTCGAACAGGGGAGGCCGTCGTGCCAATTTCCTGATACGATCAGGAAGTCGTTTTTTAGGCCCTTATTAGATTCGGGCCGACACTGAATTAGCCTAACTTTTGGGTATCTAGATTTTAGGTAATATCCGTCTTTCTTTGTTAGGTAATGGAGGTTATAAACCCAGTTCACATCGTGGTGAGTAAGCCCTAGGTTTATCTTCTCATTTAAGGCATCTATGGAACCTAGGATCCTAAAGACATTTGAGGCGCACTGGGTGAGAGCTAGTCTAAAAACCCTAAGATAGTCCCTAGTCATGGTTCCCATGGGGATTTTCATTCCCCCTTCGATGAACACAATCATCGGGATTACAACCTCCCCCGTTTTTCTTTTTACATAATATTCCTCCTCGTTACAATACCTAATAGATACGTCCGAGGGGATTTGGTACTTAGCCTTGAACTGATCTATTTTTTCGTTTGAATCCACTAGGGACGCAAATCTACCCATCTTTGAAAAAGGGGGTGTGAAGAAACTAAAAAAGAACTACGCCGAGGATGAAAGATATAGAGAAAAAGAAAAAGATGGGGAGGGAAAGAAAATAAAAGAAACAAAGAGCTGATAAAAAGGGGAGAGAGTATTGAAGAACTTACTTTAAAAAAGAAGAAGGCACGGTCACCTCAGACAGGGTATTTGATAAAAAGAGAAGGTACGGGAAGATGGCAAATGTGGCAGGTACGTTATAAGGTTACTGTAGTGTGAAAATTTTTGAAGGAAATTAGTACTTATATATCAAAAGGAGTTATGAAACGGGCGAATTCCCGCCTCAACACAGGAATAGCTCTCAACCGATGGATATGTGTCACATCCTTGAAACATGGGGGACATAGAGGCGCTAGTAATTAATTCAAGGGTGTTTCACATACCGAAGCATCGGGAACACGCGACGGGTAATTCAAAAGTTATTTCCCTGTCAGTAATATTGCCAAAATTTCGCAAGATAAAAAGGTGTTTTAAGTCGAGATCTTATTTTCCTCCCAAGGTGAAGAAATAAAGAATCTCAAGGGGCTATTATAGGGGCATTGGGCCTAGTAATTTACCAAGGATGGCCCAACGAAGTCTTTTGGGCTAGAAACCCAAATCCGAGGACATCAAATGATCTTGGAGTATCTGAATGTATCTCATAAAGAAATGCCAAGTAAAGATATGATAAACGAGTGACCAATTATGTCCGAGGAATAGATTTGTCCTCGGATTGTTAAGTCGAGGTCATAAGAAGAGAGGTTTGGAGTCCCAAGACTATGCTATAAGAAATCCTATGACTACGGGAAGACACGACATACGTGGAGGACAATAGGAAGAGCGGTGGAATATCTAAGGTCAAGCTGCTACCACCGCCCATGCATTAAAAGCTCTATGATTGATATAAATGACTGCAGTGAGGGGAAAATAGGACCTGAGCATGAGGTTCGGAACTTAGTCCCTGACCCCAGAGGACTTTGGGAAAGAATTGATGGGACAAGTATCTAAAACCAGCGTTACAACTATGAGATGGAAGATGATGAAGAGAAGAGGAGAAAGTATAAATAAAGGGGAAGACCTACGAAGAAAGGAGAGGCTTTTTCAGTAAAGTAGAAGGCCAATAGTATATGATAATCGATAATTGTATCCAACCTTAGGAAATACTATTATAAACTATCCTCGGATTGTGTCCGAGGAGGAGCTTTCAGTCATACTCTTACAAATAACTCTTTATTTCGTGCCATTGTGCCCAAAGCCCATTCTTTTCCTTGTTATCTAAATCATCCTTGAAATCTAGATTACAAACCCATCCTCTACAAATTTATTATAAAAAAGGCCCTTCAAGCCCATTTCCTTTCAGTCATAGATTGGGAATTTGAATTGTGTCCTTACACCTATAATGCTTACTTTGTTATATAATATTTATATTTACCCACAATATTGTTGAATACTTTGAAACTAGATTTGCTTAATTCATATTTTATTTTAATAAAAAAATGTATAACACTATAAGACTATAATATATTATAATATTTACTATTAAAAGTTTTTTTTTAATCTATAAATAAGAATTTTAAGCATAAATACTTTTATATGCTAAAATTATATAAATTTAAGCAACCCCGAAAAATTTCCTCAACTACTTTATTCTCACAACCAAATATAGAGACCTCAATCACAAACACCCAATTCATTATCTCAATCAAATTAAGAAAATCATTTGTAAGTATCAACGTAAAGAAAATGTCATTAAACAAAGTTTAATTGGCTAAAAACATATCAAGTTATCAAAATTTTATTGTCTTTAGTTGGCCTTTCGTATCCTTAAAAAAAAGCGGAAAATACTTTGAAATAATTATCAATTTTCATTTTTATCACTATGGCTCATACCGCATTAAGGGAAAAAAAAAAAAAAAAAAAGCGCTATTGTCACTATGGCTCAAAGAGAATCATAACCTTCACAAAATCTATGATTCTCTATGAGCCTTAGTTATAGCCTACAAAGAAACCTACAAATTATGAGTTTTAGCAACAAAAAAAAAAGAAAAAAAAAAAGCTAACTTCATAAATAATAAATTAGAATGTTTCTTTTTCTTTGGTTCTAAAACAAAATACATTTATGATTTTCCCAAACCGAAATCTCAAACACCCATAGACTCAAAGAGAATCATAACATTCACAAAAATGCAAGTCCCCTTCCTTAGTTATAGCCTACTCATACAAGTTAGAACCAAATGCTATTGCAATGTTGGAGTAATATAGGTGTCGTTGAAAGGTTAAAAGTAACTAACATCATTTTTTGTCTGAATATATTTGTGATGAGATGGCATAAAAGGTTGTGGTCATGTATATATAAAAGAGTAGAAGTAAAAAAAGGTGAATGGAAATGTAAAGAGTTTTTTTGTGTGTGACAAAGAGGAAAAGTCTGGAAATATTTAACCAAACACTACAAGAAAAAAGACATAATACAACAAGAATTATTGCAACAAAAAAAAAATGGATGTAATAGTAACGTAAATTTATTACATCAATATGAGATTGTAGCAATAATTATTATTTTACATCAAAATGTGTTTTTGTAATAAGTAACTCTTATTTTACATTGAGATATGTTGTTGCAATAGGTAATCTTTTACTTTACATCGAATTTTATTGTTATAATAGGTTAAATCTTTATTTCAAAGCAAATTTTTTTTATGTAATAAAGGTAAGTAATTGAGTAACGGAAAAATTTGGAAAATTGGCGCTATTTTATTCATTAAATTCCTCTCTCTCACCCATGTCTATCCCTTTTTTTATCTCAATATTTCTCTCTCACCCACACATGTCTTCCTCTCTTTTTTGTCATCTTAATTTCCCAATTTCTCTCACCACATCTATCTTCCTATTTTATCTAATTTCAAATTTAACTCATACTCACACCCATACCTAACTCTTTATTTATTTATTTATTTATTTTCATCTTAGTTTCCCTCTTTATCTCACCCACCTATATCTCCTATTTTTTTGCATTTTTTTTAAAATCTTAAATTCTCTCTCTCTTTCTCATGCCTACCTCTTTTTATTTTTTTTCATCTTGGTTTCCCTCTTTCTCTCACCCACATTTATCTCCATATTTTTCTCATCTCAATGTCTCTCTCTCTCTCTCCACGCCTATCTCTTTTTTCTTTTTTTTTTTCTCATTTCACTTTCCCTCTTTCTCTTAAGCATATCTTAAAAATCAAATTTACCTACTAACTACAAAACTTGTCTCTCAAATTTCTATATCACTCTCATATCTACTAACTCTATAGTCTCCTTGGAGAGACTCTTTCTCAATTTAAAGATTTTCTCTCTAGTTTTCAAGTAATCTTTTGGTTCTCTTTAAATTTTAATTTGATTTTTCTTTGTTTAATTGCATAGTTTTCAAGTAGTATTGTTTTAAATGTGTGTTTTTTTTTTTTTTTAGAATCAATGATGATGTATATTGGTGTTATTGTGTTGTATATATAATCTTTTTCAACTTTATACTTATTTTCTTTTTCTTTTTTTTCCAAAATAGGTGATAAGTCAATGAAATGGTCGTGAAACATACTTGGATAATACCTTCGTGAAGAAATTTTTTTTCATGTTGTATTGATTTTTGCATACTTTTTGAAACTATGTGATTGAATGTAAACTCCACAAGTTGTGTATATATTTGTGTTTTTTGACATACATATTAAAATAAAGTATTTCAAATTATTCATCCTTTATGCATATCTTTAATTTGTTAGTATAGTTCCTAGATATGATTTTTGAATTGCAAAACAGATTAATGAAAAAATCATTATTAAAAAAAAAAAGATTTATTTATTTTTAAATTTTTTTTTTAAATTATTCTTTTATTAAAAAGTCAACCTATTGCAACGAGATTTTCAAAATAAATGATTGCAATATGTGGAATTTATTGCAATGAAAATTTAGTGTTGCATAAACCTATGTTACGGAGTTTATTACAATGACTTGCATCGATTTTTTTGTCGTTGCAATAACACTTATTACAACAACATTAGTTGTTATTGCAACGACTTTTTTCGTTGTATTAAATCTTTTTTGTTGTAGTGAAATGAAACAAATATTAGTCTTAAAGCATTGAATAAAAATGCAACAAAAAGTAGTCTTAAAACATTGAACCAAAGGAAATAAAAAGTTCTTATTTCTAAATGTGTTCTTATCTCTGATGTGGCTTAAGAGTATTTCAATTCTCTTCATAGAGTGCGCCACATAGCAACATCTCTTACTCACTAGCACGATGTCTCTACACACACACACACACACTGATTGAAATAGAGCAAAGCTTACCGATATGAATAATAACAAGTTAATTTAGAGTAGCTTAGAGAAAGAAGAAAGAAGGAATACGTATACCGAGGGTCTTGTGAGTAACGACAAGAGAAAAAGCATTTCAAGGGCATCATCAATCAATCTTCAAATTATTATCCACCTTCCTTTATTATTTAAATACATTGCTTCAACATTTTCTTCTCCATCCTCAATACTCTTCCACTCAACGACTAGGAGGAAAAGGAAGAGGCCGAGCACGACTAGTCATGCCGTCTAAGCGTTTTGCCTTCTGGATTTTGATTTTGATTTCTTCATCTTATTCTTGATTTCTAGGTTGGGTGGGCCGACGGCTGAGCCTAGGACTGATCTGTTAGGATTTGTGCCCTTAAATCCTATGGTATGATGTTATATATGATATTTTGTATACATTATGTATGACTTAATATTGTGATTGATAAAATTATTTATTATTATCTAAAATAATGGTAACATGAATATTGGGATATTATCATATAGTTCATGAGATGCATAGTATGTGATTTAGTCATAGAAGATATAAATCACAAGTTCTTTGTAAACTCAGAATTTATAGTTCGCAGTCGGTGATGAAATTGAACATTTCATCTGTGAAGACTATAATGTATCAACTAAGATGATTTGTCTTGATCATAGAAGTGGAGACTTCTAGTTGATATGTTGATATATTTTAAGAGTTAATACATATTTAACTAGACCGCTGTGAGATTTATTATTCTCCTAACGACTGTCAAATGAATAAGAAATCTCACGACTTTTATTTGCATGAACTCTTAATCCTGAGAGAATAATGGACATGATCATGACGTGTAGGTTGCTTTGATATATCAAGAGAGAGATCTAAAGTAACGGTCAAAATCTCAGTATGTTGGGCAACCACATTTAGTGTTGATGGAACATATATTCTCAAGATGGAATTCATAATCTCTTAACGGAGATATAAAATATTCCCTTGAGATAAGTTTAATGGGTTCAGTTATTCAGAGTGTTAGGCCTAATTACTTTGGTAAGAAATTACTAAAGTATATATTTATGAAATTGAATTTCATAAATATATATGATGAATAATTTTAAAGGATTAAACCGGGTACTTAAGGATAAGATGTAGTAATTTACAAAGTGGCGGTCTATGTTTATGACTCTATATTACTACGAATATTTTATGAAGGGGTTGCGTGTATAATAAAGTCTTGGGATATAATTTATTAATAAAGCCTAGAGTGCAATTATATTTATATAGTGGTGTTAAATATAATTAATGGTAACTTTGGAATTGTCAAGAGTTGACGAAAAAGCCCAAAAACCCATTGGAGCTAGTGTTTTATTGGTCCCTTTTGGTTCCATTCTAAACCACACACTAAAGTCCAATTGGAAAGGCCCAATAGGCCAGCCTAATTAGATAATCAGTTAGTTATAAAGGGAGAAACATACAGAATTTTTTATAAGAGTAGAGAAAAAGAAAAAGAGAGAGTGTGAGACACACTTTCATTCTTCCTTTGAAAACTGATTGAGAGACAACACATCTTGGGCGTAAAGTGAAATTGGAGTGAAAATTAAAAGTATTCCCAAGTGCTTCTAATCTTTGTTTTGAATTTCTCCACACCAAGGTACGCTATCTTGTTATTAAATTCTGAAATTTACATAGTGCATGTTATCAATCATAAATGAAATAAATCATTATTTGTTACTTCTGCTATGTGTTTTGTATGAGATACAAAATCAGTTTTTTCCAACAATTAGTATCAGAGCCAGGTTTTCATATCATGATTGTATGGCATGTGATTGAATTTTAGAATTTAAGAAAATTTGTGTTTCAATTTTCTGCATCATTTGGATATAATGAAGAGAATTGCATCACTAGAATATATATTTGTGTGACTACTAAAAGGCACTGTTAATGTATATCAACCAAGTGATCCATTAATGGAAGAATACGGTTGAGTGTTAATGCATTAACAGATTGCCTTGATGCATTGATTGTATGAATTTTGTACGGATTACATTGATTAATGGAAGTCATGTAACTGTCAATTGCCTTTGGATTGTTATTGCCTTTTAATCCGAAACAGTGCCTTGGTTTATATATATATATATATATATATATATATTATATATATATATATTGGATGATACGGATTCAATATGGAAGTTATTGAATGGTCATGGCTTGACTTTATTGCACGGCTTGGTTTGTTAATGCATGGCTTGCATGGCTTGTTTTGTTGCATGGCTTGGACCTTAATTGGATGACATTAGCCATGGCTTAGACTTAATTTCATGCTTTGATATATACGGATTGCATGTTTTGGTTAACTATTAAGGATTCTAGAAATCTATATGATATATATATATATATATATATATATATATATTTTTTTTTTTTTCTTGGAAAATAAACAACATTTTTCATGAGTTTTGGAAATAGAAAAAGTTTGTTCAACAGTTCGAGCTCTATATTCAGAGAAAATACTTTTTTCAGACCAATTTAGATCATAAACAGATTTAGTAGAAACCTTAGGAATATTCCATTTTCTAAAATCTGGGTACTCACTTTCTCCAATAATGAGGTCTTCTTCATTCACAATATCAAGAGGACAACCAGTCCTAGAGCTAACAAAGGAGTCAAATCTCCACATCCTATCAATATCTAACTTAGTTATAACACTCAATTATCATGTTTTTCTCACAACTGTTGCATTTCGTAACACATACCGGACATCAACCCTATTCCTCTCACGCCCTCACGCTCTCCTGGCTTCACTGGCCTTACTGTTCGGATCTGGGACTTTTTACAATGGCAATGGTGCCAACGACGGTGAGATCAACACAACAACGAAGTATCACAAAGTCAAGTAGACACAAACAAAATTTGAAAGACACAACAACACTATCGGCCAAGGAAAGAATGGTTCTGATACCATAAAGGGGAAGGATGACAGCGCAGAAGGCGGAAGCACAACAGATAGCAGATATATGGAATAATTCAAAGTAAATAATAATTGAAAGTAAGGCGGTAGAACCAGCCAAGCAGTTGTATATCAAAATAATTCAAAGTATTGAAAACAACAGTTGTTTATTGAATATACATCAAAATACTTACAGTAGTAGTAGCAACAAGATTACAGTGATCAACAGGTTGGGTAAATAGTACAAGGCTTGAAAGCTAGTCCTTGTTCCTAGTTACAAGCTTTGTGTAATCAGTGAGATATCTTGATCTAAGGAGGTCCTAGAGAGAGTTCTAAGGGATATCCTAGAAAAAGATTCTGAGTTTAACAATAAGGGACAACCCCCCTTATATAAGTGAATAAAGCAGTAAATAGTACAAATCAAATAGTGACATTTTACTATTTATATCAGGACCCGTGAGGGCAATAGGAGCGCAATATCCGTAAGGAATCAAATCAGCTTTTGAGACCAAAAGTAGTTTGACATGTTGTGCCTAAAATATCAACAAAATAGCTTTATCTTTTCGAAAAGCCTGTATCTTGGAATAGTCAACAATGGAGGGGTGATGGTGCCAATATAGTCAACAAGGGATCATTATTGTCAGGAAAGCATTTCCAGTAGTAAATATCCAATAAGAAAATCTTGTATTGGGATCACTATGTTTTTTAGGTAGAAGCTGCATCAGACGGGTAACCAGCATAAGGATCTTCTGGAGAGGGATCCCATGGGGGATCATCATTGCATTCATGTCCATGATAAGTTGAATATTGGTTACAGAAACCACAATACATTAATGGTTCATGAACAAGATTTCTTATATATATATATTGTAATGTAATAATTATATATTACATATATTAATTTATATATTATATTATATATAATATAATATGGATTTTTAAATGTAATAAGGGTTTTTATTACGTTATATATATTTATATATGTTAATGCTAGTTTAATGAAATTTATTCCTAATGAGATTAGGATTACATTTTTCACGTGTCTAGCATTATTATGGTTCCTGACCTTAAAAAAACTTTATTTTAAAATATCTAACGGGAGAGAGATACAAGGGTTGGATCTCACAACCTCCATTATCGGTTCATAGTAGTGTGGATAAACACCTCGTCTTGGCGTATATGCCTCGCAATCTCAAAGGATGGTGTTTATTTCATAGTACTACAATATTGAACTTACCCGTTTAAAGTAGTATGAACAAACACCTCGTCTTGGCGTATATGCCTCGTGATCCCAAATGAGGCTGTCTTGTTTCACGGTACTACAAGTTTAAACACTATAAAAGGGAGATGAAATGTGGCTACACATGACTCTAGATAATGGTGTACACTAGACTAAGTGTAATGTTAACCTCCTAAAGGAGCTATGTCATTATTACTTAGAGGCTAAAGGTAATACGGCATATTATTAGTATTTGATAAGAGTTACTGATGATGCAAAGAAGATCAGTAGGCTGGATGCTTCGAACTTAAAAGGACTACTGGTTCTCTCTGCCGCCTGAAAAAAGAAAGAAAAGCGAATCAAGGGCGACCGGGGCTGTTAGCCAAAAACCCTCCAATGGCAAAGTTAGTTTTTCTCTCTATGTTATTTGAGTTCCAAATTTTTTGGAGTAAAAAATGAACATACCTTGACCTTGTCTAAAACAGCCTTTATATAGTGTTTTTATAGGCGGTTATCAAAATTGGAACTTTTCCTAGATTCAAGGAGAGTTAGAAATCAAACGTAACTTGCATAACGGTTTAAAAGTTATGCTTCTGTTCCACAACGGATACCTGGCGGTTATGTGTGGGATAAGGGATTATCACGTCATATTCGGAGATTTTCCTAAGTATGGTACCCTCGTCCTGGAGTTCCTCAGTTGAGTGTGTTTTAGTACACGCGCAGGGGCTACCTCGTCTAACAGGCAAATTCCTTCAAGACGAGGTTATCGGCACTCTGGACGAGTGCATCACTCTGGTGGTGCTTACCTCGTCCAGAGCTCTTCTTCCCTGGACGAGGTAATTGTAGGTAAGTTTCTGAGGGTGTTTACAATAGTAAATGGGTTATAGACGACCTGTATGGACGACTTGGAGATAGGCTAAATCAGTTCCCTATCAGTTACCATGATGGCACTAATAATGAGAATAGTTCTCAACCAATTAATGTGTTTATAATAAACTTGCTACCAAGGAATTATAGACATGGATTGGGTTGTCGTTGCATATATTATTTTATGGTTTTATTAAGGTTCCATATTATATGCTTATATGCTAAACTAATAATATCCAGTTTACTTATTATATTCATATTTATTATTGTTCAAATTTAAATCATGGCATCATTTAGCCCACTTGTTGTTATTCTTAATCAAAACAAACTAACTGAATCCAACTATGTTGACTAAAAAAGAAATTTGGACATTGTTCTTACGGCTGAAGAGCACAAATATATGTTTACTCAATCATGTCCTAACTTTCCTTTATTAAATGCTCCTCTTGAGGTAAAACAGCGATATGATCATTGGCAGAAATCTAATGAAATTGCTAAGTGCTATATCCAAGCATCTATTTCAAATGTTCTACAGTATCAAATGCAGGATGTAGAACTTGCTTCGGACATAATGCATAGTCTGAAGGAGATATTTGGTGAGCAAGGCCGTTCCGTAAGGCAAGAAACCACGAGGCAAATTTATAATACCAAAATGCCTGCAAGAAGTTTAGTGAGGGAGAATTGTCTTAGGATGATTGCCAATCTGAACACATTAGAAATTTTAGGTGCCGACATTGATGGAGAATCCCAAGTGGATATACCAGAATCAATCAAGGAATTCAGACTCAATTATAATATGAACAAAAAGATTTATTCTTTGTCTGAATCAATGAATGAGTTAGTGGTGGTAGAAGGCATCCTTGGTTCTTCTAGTGTTGAAGCCAATGTGAGTGAAGCTTCTACTTCTTAACCTAAGTCGAAAGGCAAAGGTAAGAAAAAGAAGAAGAAGAAGGACTTCACTAAGAAAGATGGTAAACAAATTTCCTTAGGGGTTGCTGACAAAGGAAAGAAAACCAAAGGAAAGTGTTTCCATTGTGGTGAGAAAGGACATGGGAAAAGGAATTGTCCAACATTCAAGGCTGCCAAGAATAAGGGTATGAAAAGTTCATTTCTTCTTGAAATATGTTTGGTACAAAATCCAACAGATTCTTGGTGTATAGATTCAGGTTGTACTAATCATATACGCAATTCTTTGCAGGAGTTCCAAGAGACCAGAAAGTTGAATGAAGGAGAACTATTTCTTACTTTGGCTGATGGGAGCAAGATTTCGGTTGAAGCTGATAGAGTGTTTAATTTATGTTTATGTCTAGAGTTTTAATATTGGAAGACTGTTTGTATGTACCTAATGTTCGTAGGAATTTAATTTTTGCAACTTACTTAGGTAAATATGGATATTGTGTTATCCTCAAAGACAATGTTGTAATAAAGAAGGATAAAATATTTATCTATTCTGACAATATTGTGGATGGTTTTTATATTTTAACTCCTGACAAGCATGAATTATAAAATTTTGAATTAGATAGTAGCTCTCATGTAAAATCATTAAAGAGAAAGTTTCCTTCTACTAGTAATGCATATCTATGACACTTGCGTTTAGGTCATATTAATTCAAATAGGATTCAAAGACTAATCAAAGATGGAATTTTACAGCCCATGGACGTTGATGTATTTCCAGTTTGCGAATCTTGTTTGGAAGGTAAGATGACCAAATGTCCTTTTAATTCAAAAGGTAGAAGAGCCCATGAGTTGCTTGAATTAGTTCATACAGATGTATGTGGTCCTATGTCAACCCAAGTAAAAGGAGCTTCTGAGTACTTCATCACTTTCACGAATGATTACTCAAGATATGGTTATTTGTACCTAATGAGACGAAAGTCTGAAGCCTTTAAAAAGTTCAAAGAGTTTAGGACTGAAGTTGAAAATCAATTGGGTAAACGCATAAAGGACATTCGATCTAATCGAGGTGGCGAATACCTTCTTGGGGATTTCAAGGATTACCTAATTCAAAATGGGATTGTCTCCCAATTAACTGCACCTGGAACTCCCCAACAAAATGTTGTAGCGGAAAGAAGGAATAGGACTCTTTTGGAAATGGTTAGGTCCATGATGAGTTACTCAACTTTACCAGTTTCTTTTTGGGGATATGCACTAAAAACTGCTATGCATGTTTTGAATTTGGTTCCATCAAAATCTGTTCCCAACACACCTAAGGAATTGTGGAGTGGGTGTAAGCCTAGTATGAAATATCTCCACATTTGGGTATGTTCAGCACATGTGTTGAAATGGAAGTCTGATAAGTTGGAAGCTAAAATGGAAGTATGCACTGCCAAATTTTTGGAAGATGATTATGTGAATAATTTTAATTCTAGAAGTAAAGTTGTATTGGCTGAAATAGATGAACCTGTAGTTGAACAACCAATGGATGAAACTAAGGATGATGTGGCTGTATTGGATACACCACAAGATATTACTCATGTGATGTCTAGTACTCAGATGCCTCGTTGTAGTAGGGGAATTGTTCGGCCTCCTATAAGATTTAGAGGTTTGGGAGAAACTTATGTAGCTATTTCAGAAGAGATTGAATCGGATCCCTACACTTATGAGGAGGCAATGAATGATATAGATGCACATCATTGGGTCCAAGCTATGAAATCTAAATTGGATTCTATGGATTCCAATCATGTATGGGATCTTGTAAAGGCGCCTAACAGCATTAAACTTGTTGGTTGCAAATGAGTTTACAAGAGGAAGAGAGGGATAGATAGAAAGGTTGAAACCTTTAAAACAAGACTAGTGGCGAAAGGGTATACACAAAAAGAAGGTATTGATTATGATGAAATTTTTTCGCCAATAGCCATGCTTAAATCTATCAGAATTCTCTTATCTATTGCTGCTCATTATGATTATGAGATTTGGCAAATGGATGTCAAAACGGCATTTCTTAATGGCAATCTTGAAGAAGAAATATACATGATGCAACCGGAAGGTTTCATAGCAAACAACCAAGAGCATATGGTGTGCAAGTTGAATAGGTCCATTTATGGACTTAAGCAAGCATCTAGGTCATGGAACATCAGATTTGATCAAGCAATCAAGTCATTTGGTTTTGAACAAAATCTTGATGAACCATATGTGTACAAAAGACATCGAGATAAAGTAGTAATGTTCCTAGTGCTTTATGTTGATGATATTCTACTCATTGGGAATGACGTAGGGGTAATGTCATCGGTTAAAGTTTGGTTGTCAAGCCAATTTGATATGAAAGACTTGGGTGAGGCTAACTTTATTCTAGGGATCAAGCTTTAGCGAGATCGTAAGAATAAGATGTTAGGCTTATCACAAGCTGGATATATAGATAAGGTCCTAGAACGGTTTAGCATGCAAAACTCCAAGAAAGGATTACATTCTTTCAGACATGGAGTTCCTCTATCTGATGACCAAGGACCTAAGACTCAAGAGGAAGAAAATATGATGAGACAAGTTCCTTATGCTTCTGCAGTGGGAAGTTTCATGTATGTCATGCTTTGTACTAGGCCAGATATTTGTTATTCAATTGGCATAATTAGCCGATATCAATCAAATCCAAGACCAGAACATTGGCAAGCTGAAAAGCATATTCTCAAGTATCTACAGAGAACGAGAGATTATATGTTTGTTTACCATAGTGAGAATTTGATTCCCATTGGCTATACAGATTCAGACTATCAGTCAAATCTAGATTTCAGAAAATCCACTTCAAGATGTGTTTTCACCTTGAGAAGTGGAGCCATAAGTTGGAGGAGTGTTAAGCAATCTTGTATTGCGGACTCCACCATGGAAGCTGAGTACGTTGCTACTTGTAAAGCAGCAAAGGAAGCTGTTTGGCTCAAGAAATTCCTTTCTGATCTTGGTGTTATAAGAATGGAGCAAGTTCCCATCACATTGTTTTACGACAATAGTGAAGCAGTTGCACAATCCAAAGATCCAAGAAATCACAAAAAAGGAAAGCACATTGAGAGAAAGTACCACATCATTCGAGACATTGTTGCTCGTGGAGATGTTATGGTAGCAAAGATTGAAAGTGCAAAAAATCTAGTAGATCATTTTACCAAAGCCTTGCCTTAAAGGAATTTCAAGTCACATTTGGAGGGAATGGGAGTTAGATTAGTGCACAATAGTCTTTAGGGCAAGTAGGAGATTGTTAGGATTTGTGCCCTTAAATCTTATTGTATGATGCTATGTATGGTATTATGTATGACATGATGTATGACTTAATATTGTGATTGATAAAATTATTTTATTATTTTATTATTATCTAAAATAATGGTAATATGAATATTGGAACATTATCATATAGTCCATGAGATGCATAGTATGTGATTTATGTGATTTAGTCACAGAAGATATAAATCACAAGTTCTTTGTAAACTTAGAATATATAGTTCGTAGTCGGTGATAAAATTGGGCATTTTATCTGCGAAAACTATAATGTATCGACTAAGATGATTTGTCTTGATCATGGAAGTGGAGACTTCTAGTTGATATGTTGATATGTTTTAAGAGTTAAAACATATTTAACTGGACCGCTGTGAGATTTATTATTCTCCTAACGACTGTCAAATGAATAAAAAATCTCACGACTTCTATTTGCATGAAGTCTTAATCTTGAGAGAATAATGGACATGATCATAACGTGTAGGTTACTTTGATATATCAAGAGTGAGATCTAAAGTAACGGTCAAAACCTCAATATGTTGGGCAACCACATTTAGTGTTGATGGAACATATATTCTCAAGATAGAATTTATAATCTCTTAACAGAGATATAAAATATTCCCTTGAGATAAGTTTAATGGGTTCAGTTATTCAGAGTATTGGCCTAACTACTTTGATAAGAAATTACTAAAGTATATATTTATAAAATTAGATTTCATAAATATATGATGAATAACTTTAAAGGATTAAACCGGGTACTCAAAGATAAGATGTAGTAATTTACAAAGTGGCAGTCTATGTTTATGACTTTGTGTTACTATGAATATTTTATAAAAGGGTTGCGTGTATAATAAAGTTTTGGAATATAATTTATTAATAAGGCTTAGAGTGCAATTATATTTATATAGTGGTATAAAATATAATTAATGGTAATTTTGGACTTGTCAAGAATTGACGGAAAAGCCCAAGACTCATTGGAGCTAGTGTCTTATTGGTCCCTTTTGGTTCCACTCTAAGCCACACACTAAAACCCAATTGGAAAGGCTCAATAGGCCGGCCCAATATGCTAGTCCAATTATATAATCAATTAGTTATAAAGGAAAAAACATACAGAATTTTTTATAAGAGTAGAGAAAAAGAAAAAGAGAGAGTGTGAGATACACTTTCATTCTCCCTTTGAAAACTGATTGAGGGACCACACATCTTGGGCATAAAGTGGAATTGGAGTGAAGATTAAAAGTGCTCTCAAGTGCTTCTAATCTTTGTTTTGACTTTCTCCACACCAAGGTACGCTATTTTGTTTTTAAATTTTGAAATTTACATAGTGCATGTTATCAATCATGAATGAAATAGATCCTTGTTTGTTGCTTCCGCAATGTGTTTTGTATGAGATACAAAATCAGTTTTTTCCAACACGATCGTGACTTGATGTTCATCGACCGAACTTGTGGTTTCCCTGCGTTTATTGCTAGGGGTGGCAATTCATGTTCATGTGTCGGATTTGTGTCATGTCAACTCATAAGTATCAAACTATATGGGTCAACACTAACTCAACATGTTTATTAAACAAGTCAAGATTCCTTAATCTTAACACGATCCATTTATTGAACGAGTCAGTAGTGTTGACCTATTTGTCAAATTTTATCAAAAAAAAATTATGAAAATACAAACAAATAAATATTTTTAATATAAAATTCAGAACTAATGAGTAACTACATCACAAATAATCATTCAAAACTAAAACATATTTCAATATCACAAATAATCAGTCACAATATGTCAAAAAAAATAAACCACCACAACTTATAAGTTTATATACTTAGGGTTTGAAAGGTATATTGGTAAAATTTCATTTAATTAAACATGTCAAATGGATTTAAAGGGTTCCATGGGTTGAACATCAACCCAACCCATTTATTAAGCGGGTTAGTCTTGTCAACCTAAATATGATACGAACCAATTAAACCTCAACCCAAAACTTGCTAATTTTTTGTTGTGTTGGGTTTGTGAGTTGTGTCCAATTTTTCCACCCCTATTTATAGCTTTTCTTTCTCCTTTCTATAGCAATTTTTAAAAAAGGTTCAATCTTCAAAGCTAGAGATGTTTGTTTGTTAATTGTAATCGTAATTTAATTGTAATTGATGATGATGATATGAAAATAAATGAAGGCGTAAAGGAGTGTTGTGTTTTGTTGAGTTTAAAGGCATGATGAGTAACAATAAGATAGACAAGTAAAGTATTTTGATAGACTTCAATAATCCGAGAGAGAGGTAGTGCTCACCGGTTTTTTCTTTTATTTTTTTGTGCAAATTAACTTCTTTTTCAAACATACTTGCTACTTAGCATGGTTTCCAAATTATTTAGGAAACTAACATTTTGAGTCTCTTAGACTCAAGTTCACTATTGAAACTCAAATCTCAAAAACTCAAGTTCCATGAGATGACAAAGTTGAGGTGGAAGAAAAAATCCACGTGGAACTCAAGGCTCTAAGACTTGAGTTCCACAAAAGAAAGAAGAAATAAAAAATAAAAACTCAACTGATACTTTTCTTCTCTCCCACTTCCGGCCCCAAAAAGGCAAAAACCCAACAACAAAACTAAACACCCACACAACAAACCAAAACTGAAAACACAACTCCATTAACATGAACAACAACAAACCCAAAAAATTCATAATACCCAAATCCACTAAAAATTCACAAAACCAAAACCCAAACCCACAAAAAATTCACAATACCCAAACCAACCATGGCTCTAATCAGATTGGCTCACATCCCACATCCACAGCCACATCACAACCACAACCACAACCACCACTAGAGTGGCTACCAAAATCATGAACAAAGAGTGAGGCATGAGAAAGAGAGGGATGAACGGATGGTGAGAGAGAAAAATCGAAGAGAGAGAGAGTGATAGATCTTACTATTGATGGCCAAAATCAATTTAAGCAATAAAATTGAAGAAGAGAGAAGACGGTAATAACAAAGGCAAAGAGAAAAAAGAAAGAAAGAGAAAAGAAGAAACTGTCTAAACTGAAGAAGATAGAAGTAGAAACAAAAGAAAAGAAAAAGGTTGTGGATTTTTCTTTTAAGGAACTTGAGTCTCTAAGACTCAGGTTCCATGTGGATTTTTTTCACCTCATCTTTGAAATTTCATGGAACTTGAAACTTTGAGACTTGAGTTGTTACAGTGAACTCAGGTCCAAGATACTCGAGATGTTAGTGTCCTAAATAGTTTGAAAACTATGCTAATTAACAAACTTGTTAGCATTTTTTGGTGTTAAATTGCAAAAGAATTTGTGCTCACTAATCATTCATTCCCACCTCTTCTTTTCTTTTATGTTTTTTTCACTGTCCCACTATATATTGAACTTCTTTTGCATTTAGCATTATTTTTTCACCATCTCACCAATGACGGAAATCTGCAAGTGGTGGTAATCTAATGTGGAAGAAAATATCCACGTGGAACTAAGACTCGAATTATTGTCATAAGAACAGTTCTCCAGACCTTTCTTCTTCCTCCGTTCCCCAAATCCTTCTCCTCCTCATCCTCCTCCTCCTTCTTCTTCTTCTTCTTCTTCTTCTTCCTCTTCTTCTTCTTCTTCTTCCCAAATCCTTCTTCTTCCATTCTCTAAATCAAATCCTTCTCCTCTTTCTTTTTCTTCTTCAAATCATAACCTTCTCCTTTTTCTCCTTCTTCTTCAGATCTATAATAGATCATCTTCTCCAAAACAAAACTCGAGTTTTGAAGACTCAAATTCCACGTGTATAAAATATCCATATCAACCTTTGCCAGAGCATCGAAATTGAGTTTATGAGACTCGAGTTCCGTTATTGAACTTGAATCTAAGAAACTTGAGATGTTAGTTTGTTAAAATGTTTTAGTAGCGTGCTACCTAATGAAATAGCTATTAAAATAATGCTAAATGGTAAATTTCCCCCTAAATTACCATCCTTTTAACATAATAAAAATAAAGATTTCCTATAATTGCCAAGAATTATATTAAATATACACTAAATTATAAATTACAACCATTGTTCACAATTTAGTTGAATTTTATAATTTATTTTAATTCTTTAACTTCGAACTTTATTCAATATAATTATTTCGTCCACTATCCTACTTGGCCTATCATTGAATCCTCATAAAATTAACATCATTTTGAAATCTTAAAACTAGCAGCAACAACAAAAACAAAAATAAAAACAAATGTCATTTTTAAGACATTTAACAACACATTGTAATGGAAGGAGAAAAAATGACTACATTGAACATTAAGGAATGTTATAGGACTGAAATGAATAAATCAAAAGTTTCAAAGTTGAATTAAATTTTGGCCTAGATTAAAAGGTATAATTTATAATTCAACCTAATAATAATGATTAATATCACTTTAAAAATTAGTAAATAAATATTTGAATTACTACTTGTAGGGGTATTGGGCCCAGAAAAATGTGAAGGATGGCCCAACGAAATCTTTTGGGCTAGCAACCCAAAATCCAAAACATCAAAGCGATTATGGAGTGTTCAAAAGTCCAAATACGTCCGAGGAGAAGATGTGTCCTCGGAATGCTAAGCTGAGGACATAGGAAGAGAAGTTTGGTATCCCCGAGTTAAATTATGAAGAGTCCTACAATTAAAGGGAATACACGGTATACGTGAAGGACACTAGAAAGAGCGGTGGAAAAGCTGCTACCACCGCCCATGCATTAAAAACTCTGTGATTGATGCGCTGACGATATAGACGGAAGGATGGGACATAAGCATAGAGCTTGAAACTTGGACCCAAATCCCAGCAGGTTTTAAGGGAAAATGGATGGGACAAGTATGAGGGGAGAGGATTGCCACCAGAAAAAGAAGAGGATAAATAGAAGGGAGGAGGGACGGAGAAAAGGGAGGCATTAGACCGAAGAAGAGAAAAAAAGAGTCAATAGGAAAAGATAGTCCATATTTGTATCCAAACTTAAGAAATATTGTTATAAACTATCCTCGGAAACAGTCCGAGGAGGAATTTTCAGCCTTATTCTTTAAAAAGCGCTCCTTTGTTCTATTCCTTTGGGCCCAAAAGCCCGTTCTCTTTTATAATTGTCTAAACCATCCTTAGAATCTAGATTACAAACCCACCCTCTACAAATTCATTTTAAAGAAAGGCCATTTAAGCCCATCAGCCCCTTGTTGTGGTTTGGGAACTTGAATTGTGTCCTTACAATTGGCGCCGTCTGTGGGAATTTAGTCTTTAAGGAAGTTTTAGGACATCTTGGCATTATGGTAGGATCAGGACCACAGCGCAGGGCGGAGTCCGTAGGCTCCCAGCATGAGGACCATTCCTTACATCCTGATCACGGAGAAAACCGAGAAGGGAGTGTACATACTACTCACACCATCAGAAGTACAAGTCATTCGCAAGGAGGCAGCAGGGCTCCTTATGAAAGAAATGCCAGGGCCATGCAGAGGGAGATTGACGGCCTAAAGAGGAGATTGCGTCACGAAAGTCGGAGGGGGATTCCTCCGAACTCTGACCCTTCTTTGGAAGGATCCGACGATGACAATTACGGGCAGAGATCCAGAACTCCCCCAGGTGTTTTTTCCTCTTCCGAGGAAGATAATCCGCATAGGAGACGCGGCAGAGACTACCCCTTTAGGGGCTTGGGAAATGATGCAATAGGAAAGGCGTTGCACCAAATCTCCAGATCACCCTTCACGCGCAGAGTGGAGGAAGGGAGGTTACCTCGGCGCTTCACACAACCAGCCTTCACTCTTTACAATGGTCGGACGGACCCTGTGGAGCACGTAAGCCATTTCAGTCAGAGAATGGCAGTGCATTCCAGAAATGAAACGTTGTTGTGCAAGATTTTTCCTTCCAGCCTGGGACCCGTGGCCATGAGATGGTTTGACGGCTTGAGGGCAGGCTCCATTGATTCTTTCAAAGAACTTACTAGAGCATTTGGCTCTCGCTTTATCATGTGCAGCAGAGTTCCTCGCCCATTGGATTCTTTACTATCCATGGCCATGAGGGATGGGGAAACCCTGAAAACTTATTCGGACAGATATTGGGAAATGTTCAACGAAATTGACGGGGACTTTGATGATGTAGCAATAAGGACCTTCAAGGTCGGCCTACCAACAGAGCATGACTTGAGGAAGTCCTTAACAAAGAAACCCGTCAGAAGCGTACGTCGACTGATGGATCGCATCGACGAGTACAAAAGGGTTGAGGAAGATCAACAGCAGGGAAAAGGCAAGGCGAAGGTGATCCCGCAGGAAAGGAGGGATTTCAGGTCAGACAGATACAACAACAATAGGCCGGCAAGGGATTTTTCCAGACAGGCTGGTCACATACCGCCACAGGTGGTCAACACCGTCTTCAGGGAACCAGCGCAGCAGCTCTTGGAAAAGATAAGGCATGAGCCTTTTTTCAAATGGCCAAGTAAAATGGCAGGGGACCCATTAAGACGCAACCAAAACCTCCATTGCCATTACCACCAGGAGAGGGGACACACCACCGAGGACTGCCGCACCTTGTGGAGTCATTTGGAACAGTTGGTTAAGGAGGGAAAGCTGAAGCAATTCCTGTACCAACCTAATGGACGAGGAAACCAATCCGGAGTAGCGAACCACGACGGCCCTTCGTCGAGACCCCCTCTAGGTACTATCAATGTCATTTTCGCAGCACCTGGAAGGACTGGCTCATCTCCTTTTAGGGTAATGTCTGTGGCTCGCACATTAGCCGAGGACTCACGGGATCAGCCGAAAAGGATTAAAGCAAGCATCCTACCGGCCCTGAGTTTCTCTGAAGAAGACAAGATGGGGACTATCCAGCCTCATGACGATGCCTTGGTGGTAACCCTCAGAATAGGGAACTATGATGTGAAGAGGGTAATGGTTGACCAGGGCAGTGGCGCAGACATCATGTACCCTGACCTATTTAGGGGCCTGAAACTAAGAGCCGAAGATCTCACGGCATATGACTCACCCTTGATAAGCTTCGAAGGGAGAGCTGTGGTTCCAATGGGACAAATCAGACTGCCTGTGCAATCAGGCCCTGAGGTGGTAGACGTAGATTTCATCGTAGTCGATGCTTATTCTCCCTATACGGCTATAGTAGCAAGACCATGGCTGCATGCGTTGGGGGCTGTCTCCTCAACCTTGCATGTCAAAATCAAATTTCACTCTGGAGACCAGGTGGTGGAGTTACTTGGGAGTCAATCTATGGCTCGACAGTGCGTCACGGCTGCAATTCTGCGACGACCAGAACCGAACTCCTCGGTCTCGGCTAACAGAGAAGCATAGCAATCAAAGACCCTTGCCGCGGCCGAGACGGATGAAGCGGTATGTGAGGAATTAGAGAAAATCCTCATAAACAATGACCCGGAGAAGTTCTTTCAGGTCGGAGTCCAAATGCCACAAGAAGAGAAGACAGAACTGATTCTATTTTTGAAGAAAAATATGGATGTTTTTGCTTGGAACGCGTATGAGGCCCCCGGGGTGGATCCGAGCTTCATATGTCATCATTTAAGGATCGACCCAACTGTAGCGCCGAGGAGACAAGCACCTCGGAGATCCTCCAAGGAACATTCCGAGGCCGTAAAAGAGGAAGTGCTCAAACTCAAAAAGGCAGGTGCTATCAAAGAAGTGTTTTATCCTGAATGGTTAGCCCATACAGTGGTGGTGAAAAAGAAGAACGGGAAGTGGAGAGTTTGTGTAGACTTCACAGATTTAAACAAGGCTTGCCCGAAAGACTCGTTCCCTATGCCTCGGATTGATCAATTGGTTGACGCTACTGTTGGACATCCTCGGATGAGTTTTCTTGATGCCTTCCAAGGTTATCACCAGATACCCCTAGCCGCTGAAGACTAGGAGAAGACTGCGTTTGTCACTCCTACGGGAAATTATCATTATAAGGTAATGCCCTTTGGTTTGAAAAACGCAGGGGCTACCTACCAGAGGATGATGACAAGAATGTTTGAGGCACAACTAGGGAAAACAATTGAGGTATACGTGGACGATATGGTGGTAAAAAGCAAAGAAGTTTCTACACATTTGGAAGATCTGAGCAACACTTTTCAGAAGCTAAGAGAGTATAAGTTGCACCTCAATGCCTCTAAGTGCTCCTTCGGTGTGGGGTCGGGCAAGTTTCTAGGATATATGGTGACACACCGGGGAATTGAAGTAAATCCTGCTCAGGTTAAGGCAATAAACAGCTTACACCCACCTCGGAATCCTAAAGAAGTGCAAAGGCTAACAGGTATGACTGCTGCCCTCAACTGGTTTATATCTCGGTCCGCTGACAGATGCAGACCTTTCTTTAAACTACTGAATAAATGGAAAGGTTTTGAATGGACCGAGGAGTGCGCGGTGGCTTTCCAACAACTAAAAGAATATCTCTCGCGACCACCAATTATGTCTCGACCAGAGATTGATGAAGTTCTGTTTGGGTATATTGCAGTGGCTGACCATGCAGTCAGCCTGGTTCTTATCCGAGATGACAATAATATCCAGAGACCCGTCTATTATGTGAGCAAATCTCTGCATGAGGCCGAGCTGAGTTATCTGCCACTGGAAAAAGCTATCTTAGAAGTGGTACACGCAACACGACGACTTCCCCATTACTTCCAGTCACACACGGTGGTTGTTCTTACGCAACTCCCTCTTAAATCAATTCTGCGAAGTGCAGATTATATGGGAAGAATTGCCAAGTGGGGAACTGTCCTGGGGGCTTTTGATATCAAATATATGCCCCGCACCGCTATGAAGGGGCAGGTCATCGCGGACCTTGTGGCAGAATTTGCTGAGCCTTCGTTAGAGGACTACCAAGGAAGCACGGGTAACAGGTCAGTAGGCATGATTTCATGCGAGGGGCCTTCATTGTGGAAAGTCCATGTCGATGGGGCAGCAAATCAAAGAGGATCTGGTATAGGACTAGTTTTGGCATCCCCAGAGGGAATTACTTTTGAGAAATCTTTGAGGTTGGGGTTCTCGGCCACCAACAACGAAGCAGAGTATGAGGCCGTCCTCGCAGGGATGAACATGGTTCACAAAATAGGGGGGAAGACGGTGCAAATGTTCTCGGATTCACTATTGGTGGTAGGCCAAGTAGAAGGAAGGCTAGAAGCAAGGGATTCCAGAATGCGAGAATATCTAACCCAGGTCAGGTGTATGCAGTCTAAATTTGAGTCTTTCTTACTAATACATATATCCAGATGTGGCAATACCCATGCTGACTCATTGGCCACCCTCGCAACGTCCTCGGCGCAGAGTTTGCCACGCATGATCCTTGTTGAAGATTTGTTGAAACCCACTGGGACGGATGGTACCTCCACTCAAATCCTTCAAATTAGGACAGGGTCAAGTTGGATGGATCAGATAGTAACATTTCTCGGAAGTGACATCCTGCCTGGGGAAAAAACTGAAGCGGATAAGGTTCGCAGGAAGGCCACTCGTTTCTGGTTATCCGAGGACCAGAAATTGTACAAACGTTCCTTTTCGGGACCGTATTTGTTATGTGTGCACCCCGAGGCAACGGAACTACTTTTGGAAGAGTTACACGAAGGGATTTGCGGAAGTCATACCGGGGGAAGGTCTTTAGCTCACAGGGCCCTTACTCAGGGATATTGGTGGCCAAATATGCAGAGGGAAGCGCAAGATTATGCAAAAAAGTGTGATCAATGTCAAAGATTCGCTCCAAATATACATCAACCAGGGGGGGTCCTGAATCCTCTGTCTAGCCCTTGGCCTTTTGCTCAATGGGGCTTGGACATTGTTGGCCCTTTCCCCAAAGCCGCAGGAAACAGGCGATGGCTCCTCGTGGGGACAGATTATTTCACCAAATGGGTTGAAGCCGAGCCATTATCAAACATCAGGACACGGAAGCAAAAAGTTTGTGTGGAAGAATATCGTTACCAGGTTCGGCATCCCTCATACTCTCATATCAGATAATGGTTTGCAATTTGATAGCAAGGCCTTTCGGAAATACTGTGGTGATATGGGCATCACGAACAGGTATTCCACTCCGGCTTATCCCCAAGGAAATGGGCAAGCCGAGGCTGTCAACAAGGTAATAGTAAGCGGACTCAAAAAGAGGTTGGGGGACGCCAAAGGGAGGTGGGTGGAAGAGCTGCCACATGTATTGTGGACATACCGGACTACACCTCGGAGATCCACAGGTGAAACACCCTTTGCTATGACTTATGGAGCCGAGGCAGTAATACCCTTAGAAACTGGGTTCCCAACCCTGAGGAAAAGCTCCTTCGTTCCAGCCAGCAATGATGATCTATTAATAAAGAACTTAGACTTAGTTGAAGAACGACGGGAAAACGCCATGGTTCAACTAGCTTATTATCAGCACAAGCTCAAGCAGGGGTATGATTCTCATGTGAAACTTCGACCTCTTGGACCTGGTGACTTAGTATTAAGGAAAGTTTTGGGCACGACAAAGAATCCTGCTTGGGGAAAATTGGGGCCCAACTGGGAAGGACCTTATCGCATTACTTCAATCGCAGGGATAGGGGCCTACAATCTGGAGGATTTGGACGAATGTGTTGTGCAACGTCCCTGGAATGTAAATAATCTACGGAGGTACTATTACTAAATAAAAAGGCACTTCGGCCGTATTTTCCTGTAAACTGCATTACGTTCGTTACATACTACGTCTAAATTGATTCTCTTTAAAATGTTAAACAGAACCTAAGCTATGTCTGGTCCTCGGATCATTTACTTTGGGAAAATTAACATTTCAAGTTCGTTTTTCTAAGTATCAAACAGAAACTTGATATGCCTGGATCCTCGGACCACATACCTCGTCTAAATTGATACTCTTTATTAAAATGTTAACAGAACCTAAGTTATGTCTGGTCCTCGGATCATCTACTTTGGGAAAATTAACATTTCAAGTTCGTTTTTCTAAGTATCAAACAGAAACTTGATATGCCTGGATCCTCGGACCACATACCTCGTCTAAATTGATACTCTTTATTAAAATGTTAAACAGAACCTAAGTTATGTCTGGTCCTCGGATCATCTACTTTGGGAAAATTAACATTTCAAGTTCGTTTTTCTAAGTATCAAACAGAAACTTGATATGCCTGGATCCTCGGACCACATACCTCGTCTAAATTGATACTCTTTATTAAAATGTTGAACAGAACCTAAGTTATGTCTGGTCCTCGGATCATCTACTTTGGGAAAATTAACATTTCAAGTTCGTTTTTCTAAGTATCAAACAGAAACTTGATATGCCTGGATCCTCGGACCACATACCTCGTCTAAATTGATACTCTTTATTAAGATGTTAAACAGAACCTAAGTTATGTCTGGTCCTCGGATCATCTACTTTGGGAAAATTAACATTTCAAGTTCGTTTTTCTAAGTATCAAACAGAAACTTAATATGCCTGGATCCTCGGACCACATGCCTCGTCTAAATTGATACTCTTTATTAAAATGTTAAACAGAACCTAAGTTATGTCTGGTCCTCGGATCATCTACTTTGGGAAAATTAACATTTCAAGTTCGTTTTTCTAAGTATCAAACAGAAATTTGATATGCCTGGATCCTCGGACCACATACCTCGTCTAAATTGATACTCTTTATTAAAATGTTGAACAGAACCTAAATTATGTCTGGTCCTCGGATCATCTACTTTGGGAAAATTAACATTTTAAAATTATTCGTCTAAACATTGGTATTCTTTACTAAATGTTAAAGGAAACGTAAGTCACAGGAAACTTTACATACCCAAAGTTAGAAGACCATGTGCTTTGTTCTTATATAACTCAAATGAAGATACAAAGTGAAAAAATCAATTACTTAAAAACAGATCGACGGCATGATTAAACCTCCCTGGAGTAGCAAAATCTATCCAATTTATTACTTTTTATGTTCAGCCAAAGGGAGTGGTACTTTTTTGAACCATATGATCAAAATAAAGCAAGAAGAAATGTCTAAAACAAGCATTCATTCTTATATTAAAATTCCAAAAAAGTACTTTTTCATTTACAAATAGATATTACACTAGAAAAAGGAAAGTAAAAGTGAAAGAAAAAGGCAGTCATTGCTTCAACTTAATCTTCAGAGGGCCTTTGGGGTCTCGAGGAGATGGAAGCTGGACTGAGGGCTCAACGGCAATTCCTTTGCCTTTGGGATCATCTAGCAGGGTTATGGGATTTGCTTGATCACCCAACTCATCCTTCGAAGATTCCTGAAGGCCACTTGAATGCTGTACGTCTTCAAGTGCCTTTTCTGGTGCTGAATCTACTTGTTTAGGAACTTCTTCAGGAAGAGATGGGTCTTCAGCCAAATCACCTCCTACATCCTCGGATGATCCTTGGGCCGCTTCTTGTGCACCATCAGGAGTGGAAGAAGCTCGAATTACCGGAGGGTAGTAGACACTCTCTGCCTTCCAAAGAATGGAAGAGGCATCAACCCCAGCTTGGGAAAGTGCCTCATTCCACACTTGGAGGCAGTAGTGCCTACATACCTCGGGAACCTAAGCCTTAAAGGTTTCGGTGACCTCCTTCACACCGATGTCGTAACCGTCCTGTTGGGCTTGGTCCCTTGATACCTCAGCCTCTTTCTTTGCTTGGAGGGCTTCCTCTTTTCCCTTGACGGCTTCTTCTCTGGCCTTCTCAGACTCATGCAGGTCTTTCTTAAGACCCTCTACAAGCTTGCGTACCGCTGAGAGGTTATCATCGGCTTCACGGAGCATAAGGCGCTGATCCTCGGCCTGTTTAGTCGTTGTCTTCAGATCAGCTTCTAAGCCTGCCTTATCACTCTCCACCTTGGCCAGCTTTGCCGAGACCTCCTACAGTTTTTTCTTGTGAAGGTCCGAGATCTTTTGGGCGGTTTCACGCCTAGATTCCTCGGCCTTCAGGGATTTGTTGGAGCTGATGGCAATCTCCTCTGCCCTATGGGCAGATTGAACGGCCTACAAACGAAACATTTGAAGTCATTAAAACAAGACACATATAGGAATTGAAAGCCAGAGCCAAAAGGTTTTTAGAGAAAGGAAAACTCACCATTGCCAACTCCTTCTTCAAAGTCATGAAGACGGCATGGTCCCTTTTCTTCCTAAGCTCCACCATATCCTCGGGGAGCAACAGCGCCTGCTCCAACGCATCCGCAACACAGGCAGCTGTCCCTTCATCGGAATTCCTGATGGAAGCATCTACGTTTATGGGCGCGTCATCCAGGGACATGTCAGGGAGCCATAAAGGGGCTCGCACGGCCACCTGTTGATCGGTTCTTTTCTCCGACCTAGTCTGCGCAGGGCGTGCCTGCTTTCCACCCTTTTCCACCTCGGGCTCTTTGGAAACAGAGCCCTTTCCTATTTCCACCACTTCCTTCCCTTTCATCTGATCCCTTTTTCTTTTGAGATCAGCTGGGTTGGTACGTTGTGTTTGGGAAGATGGAGGAGGAGGAGGAAGCCTGGCTTCAGGGCCTTTGTCAGCACCCTTTTCTTGCGTCCGAGAGCGCAGCTCTTTTGGAGGTTCTTGGACTTTATGGCCTTTGTCAGCACCCTCAAGGACGTCCTTTAAGCTGGGTTTAATTTTTCGTTGGATACCCATATCGTCAAGTTCTTCGGCTATATCCTCTGGAATTTGAGTGGAGGTGCCGAGGACAGGAGTTAAATCTTCAGGACAGTAAGGTTGATTAAAAACCTCAAACTCGTCCTCAGAATCTGCTACTTCGACTATTTCTTTTTCTTCTTCTTTCACAGTAGAACGGGAGGACGCAGCTTCGCTAGGGATTGATTGGGTGGAGAGAGGAACTATGGGAATCCCAACTGGAACAAGTTGTGGTGGTTGGATTGGTTGGGTGATCAGAGTACCTTGAGGAATGGTAGTCCCCTCGGGTAGCAAGAAACCCTCAACGGCGACGCTGATCCGAGGAAGACGAGGATCGTGGGCTTTAATCACGTACTTCGGCGCCTGAAAGGCTTTGGATATTGGAGTGTAGCCGAGGATCAAATGAGCTGCACGGAGTTGGCCGTCACTATGCACAAAGACCTCGGCTTGTAGGATCCTATCCAACCGCCCGAAATCAACGAGGTTAGGATGACGATCCGCTGCGTGTGGATCTGCAGAGTTATCCAAATAAAAATGGTTATGAACAAGTCAAAAGACGAAAGATGACAAAATGTAAAGGAAACTTCACCTGGAGTCCCTTCCCTCGTCGGACAGGGGAGGCCGTCGTGCCAATTTCCTGATACAATCAGGAAGTCGTCTTTTAGGCCCTTGTTTGATTCGGGCAGACACTGAATTAGCCTAACCTGTGGATATCTAGACTTTAGGTAATATTCGTCTTTTTTGCTTAAGTAATGGAGGTTATAACCCAGTTCACATCATGGTGAGTGAGTCCTAGGTTCATCTTCTCATTTAAGGCATCTATGGAACCTAGGATCCTAAAGACATTTGGGGCACACTGGGTGGGAGCTAACCTAAAAGCCCTAAGATAATCCCTGGTCACCGTTCCCATGGGAATTTTCATTCCCCCTTCGATGAATGCAATCATCGGGATTACAACTTCCCCCGTTTCTCTTTTTGTATAATATTCCTCCTCGTTGCTGTACCTAATGAACACATCCGAGGGAATATTGTACTTAACCTTAAACTGCTCTATTTTTTCATTCGAGTCAACAAGGGACGCAAATCTACCCATTTTGTTTGAAGAAGAAAGAGGGAGTGAAGAAACTAACTACGCCGAGGATAAAAGAAACAGTGAAAAAGAAAAGCTGGGATGGAAAGGAAACAAAAGAAACAAAAAGCTGATAAGGAGGGGAAAGAGTATTAAAGAAACTTACTTTTAAAAAGGGAGAAAGCACGGTCTCCTCGGACAGGGTACTTGAGTAGAAAGAGAGAGTACGGGGAGATGAAAAGTGTGGCAGGTACGCTTTGAGGTTTCTGTAATGTGAAGATTTTTGAAGATGAAATGGTATTTATATGTCAGGAGGTACTTTGAAACAGGCGAATTCCCGCCTCAACACCGGAATCGCGCTCGACCGTTGGATATGTGTCATATCATTAAAACGTGGGGGACATAGAAGCGCCAATAATTAATTCAGGGGCGCTTCGAATACCGAAACATCGG
This sequence comes from Castanea mollissima, assembly GCA_014183005.1. NCBI lineage: Eukaryota > Viridiplantae > Streptophyta > Magnoliopsida > Fagales > Fagaceae > Castanea > Castanea mollissima. The sequence continues at coordinate 28,791,089 of JACAVU010000002.1, read as the reverse complement.
GAACACGCGGTGGGTAATTCAGAAGTTATTTTCGCCAGCGATATTCAAGCATTCCGCAGGGTAAAAGGGTCTTTTTATGTCGAGATCCCATTTTCCTCCCGAGGTGAAGAAAAATAAGGAATCTCGAGGGGCTATTGTAGGGGTATTGGGCCCAGAAAAATGTGAAGGATGGCCCAACGAAATCTTTTGGGCTAGCAACCCAAAATCCAAAACATCAAAGCGATTATGGAGTGTTCAAAAGTCCAAATACGTCCGAGGAGAAGATGTGTCCTCGGAATGCTAAGCCGAGGACATAGGAAGAGAAGTTTGGTATCCCCGAGTTAAATTATGAAGAGTCCTACAATTAAAGGGAATACACGGTATACGTGAAGGACACTAGAAAGAGCGGTGGAAAAGCTGCTACCACCGCCCATGCATTAAAAACTCTGTGATTGATGCGCTGACGATATAGACGGAAGGATGGGACATAAGCATAGAGCTTGAAACTTGGACCCAAATTCCAGCAGGTTTTAAGGGAAAATGGATGGGACAAGTATGAGGGGAGAGGATTGCCACCAGAAAAAGAAGAGGATAAATAGAAGGGAGGAGGGACGGAGAAAAGGGAGGCATTAGACCGAAGAAGAGAAAAAAAGAGTCAATAGGAAAAGATAGTCCATATTTGTATCCAAACTTAAGAAATATTGTTATAAACTATCCTCGAAAACAGTCCGAGGAGGAATTCTCAGCCTTATTCTTTAAAAAGCGCTCCTTTGTTCTATTCCTTTGGGCCCAAAAGCCCGTTCTCTTTTATAATTGTCTAAACCATCCTTAGAATCTAGATTACAAACCCACCCTCTACAAATTCATTGTAAAGAAAGGCCATTTAAGCCCATCAGCCCCTTGTTGTGGTTTGAGAACTTGAATTGTGTCCTTACACTACTAATTTATGATTTATAATACATAATTTGTTAAGTAGTAAAATTTGCAATATCTCTAACATCACTTTATTCATTATCCTTGCAATAAGTATAAGGACACAATATTTTCACAAAAAGTAACTTTGTAAATTTATTCAATCATTATCCTTGAGTTTTTAAATTTACATGGGGAGTAACTTGAGTCACTCCAATAAATTTACATATGGAATAATTGTTTACCAAAAATATTACATGGGGAGTAATTTTCTCACATTCACTACTAATTCAAGTCACATTGAATGGTAACTTTATAAAGGGGGTATCAATATCATTTTACCAAATAAAAAAAGTTAGGCCATTTTTAGTGGTATTCTAGTTTTGTAATATATTATAAGCATGTTTAAAAAACTCTATATAATATTTCCTAAAAAAAAAAAAATGTTTATCACATATTAGTTGTGTGTATTAGAATTTTAGTTCTTATAACTTCAAGTTACTACTACAAAGGTTAGAGCCTTTTGTAGTGGTGCTTGTGATGTAATATATTATAAACTTGTTTAACAAATTTAATACACTACTTTCGTGTTTGTATGTTCTAATAAGTATTATTGTTTTTTTTTTAAAAAAAAATACTAAGTGTGCGTTTGACATTGACTTAAAAAGACAGTTTTTTGTCACTATTTAGTTTATTTTTGTTACTATTTAGCTTATTTTTGCTACTATTATACCGTACTATTTTCAACGAAATGTTTTCAGTTTTAGTTAAAAAATAATTTTTCCCAAATAAACACCAAATGTACCATAGAAGAATGTACCATCTATAAGTAAAACATCATTTACATTAATAAAATCCATAATATGAATTAGAGTAATCAATATATATTTACTATTTGACTTGAAAATTTCTTAATTAAATCATTTCAAACCCACGAGATAAAAAAAAAAAAATGTTAACAAATAATCTATCAAAAATAAATAAATAAATAAAAATCAGCAAGGTACATGGCCCACTTATCCAACCGCCATCCACACACCGAAATCCAAACTTGTGCATAAGCAAGCAATAACCCCTCCAACAATAATACCAGAAAGTGATCAAAAGAGAGAAGAAAGTAAGTTTAACCATGGCTACAACTTCTCTACACCCCAAATCCCTGTCACCCTTTCTCACAAATCCACCTTCATTCCCCTCTCCCCACTTCTCTAAACTCTCATTCTTGCACCCACCACACCACTCTCATTGCACCAAGAGACCAAACCTACTCCTCACCCCGCAAGCCACCAATAACAAGAAGAAGAACCCCTGGCTCGACCCTTTCGATGACGGTGAGGATCCTGAAATGGAATACGGCTCATTGTTCACAGACGGTAAGCAGGACGAGGACCCCCGCCCACCGGATAACCCTGACAACCCTTACGGGTTCTTGAAGTTCCCAGCTGGATTCAGTGTGGAAATCGCCTCATTGGGACTGAAAATAAGAGGAGATGTTAGGCGGTGCTGCTGTGTGGTCTCCGGCGGTGTGTATGAGAACTTGCTTTTCTTTCCGGCCATTCAGTTGATCAAGGATAGGTATCCGGGTGTGCAGGTGGACATCATTGCATCAGCTAGAGGGAAGCAGACGTATGAGCTGAATAAGAATGTGAGATGGGCTAACGTTTATGATCCTGATGATGATTTCCCGGAGCCCGCCGAGTATACGGATATGGTTGGACTTCTTAAGGTTGGTAGTTATGTATATGTTTTTTTCTTTCGTCTTTTAAACTATGTTTGCACATTGGTATTTTTGTTATAATAATTTTCGGCTTCTCAAATCCTATGGACATTGAAAAAAGTTACTCTCATACCACGTTAATTAAAAAGAGAAAGAGAGCGGAAGAGAAATTTGTATTTCAATGTGAATTATAATGAAAATCTATATACGAGTTACATTGAAACATATAATGAAGGTATGTAAATTATTAAGTGTAATTCTTAAGTAAATGAGGGACTCAAGATTTGACAATGAAGCAAATTATATTCAAATAATATTTTTATTAGGGCTACAAATTTTATCACTCGCTTTTACAAATTGATGTGCCAACTTCTAAACTTAATCCAAAGATGTAATTAATAAATTTATTAATTATATTGTTAATGCGACACAAATCACATTCAACTTCACGTCAATTTGTAATTGTTGTGCTAGCTAGTTTGTATATATTTTGTAGAAAAATTGGCAGCAGGTTTTCCTAGTTTTCTAAGAGGTGACATGAGTGCTTGCATTAGGCTTCTCTCTTTCAAGACTAAATGATAAATGTGGAAGAAAGAAAAATCAGAATTTGAATGCATTTTGTTCTTGCAAAAAAGTAGGCATTATTGAGTGATCGAATACTTGATATGGATTATTCCTTTTAAGAAGTAATTCCTCTGTGCATCTTTATAACAAGGGATTATAATCCATCTGGGCTATAAATGAATAGTGCCTTGTTCTTACAGAGTAGGTACTATGACATGGTGTTATCAACCAAACTAGCAGGGCTTGGCCATGCAGCATTCTTGTTTATGACGACAGCTCGAGATAGAGTTAGCTACGTTTATCCAAATGTAAATGCTGCAGGAGCAGGATTACTTCTGTCAGAAACATTTACGCCTGATAGTTTGAATCTCTCTGATGGAGGATATAACATGTGAGTTTACAGTTCAACACAGAGGATTTACGTACTTGAATATTCACTAATTCAGTACATAAAGATGCCCCTTAGTGTAATAGTAAAACATTGTCCTTTCTGACAAGAATTTTGTTGTGCAGGATAGCATATCTTTAGATGGCCATAACACAAGTAGCATGTGCCTTTCATCATAATAAAAGACCCCAAATTCGCATCGAAATGTACATAGATTGAAAAAAAAAAAAAAAAAAAAAAAGAGAGAGAGAGAGAGAGAGAGATAGAGTTTCTATTGTATAATTGACAATCTGTTTGGTGCTTTTATCCTAGAAAGTCTTAACATGGGTTTGTTTAAATTAGGTACCATCAGATGCTTGATTGGTTGGGAAGGCCATTTCGAAGTGTGCCAAGGCAAGTTGTTCCTCCCCTCAGAGTATCAATTTCAAGGAAGCTAAAGGAGGTTGTAGAGGCAAAATATAAGAAAGCAGGTGCAGAGAAAGGAAGATACATAGTAATTCATGGGATAGAATCAGATTCAAAGGCCTTGATGCAGTCTAGGGGGGATTCTGATAGCTTGCTACCCATTGAAGTATGGGATGAAATTGCAGAAGCAGTCAGGTAGTAAAATTTTATTATAGAAAAAAGAGAAGAAAAGAAAAGAGGCTTGACTTGTGAGCTAAATGTGCTTGTATTTAGAATGAATTAATTTACTCCCTCCATTTATCGCTAGGTTAGGACATCTTTGACATTCTTAACTTAAATGCCTTTTATTATAAACAGACTATCTAAATAGAGTTGAGATAAAGAAAGTGACATTGAATGCAAAAGCTACTCATAACTTTGCTCGGACAAATTGTCTTGTTTTTAAAAAGTTATGTTTTATTTTCTTTTTATTTCTTAGAAGTGGCTTTTTTTGTTTTTTGTTTTCTGACCATGAAATCATTTTCAGCATGAAAGTGTTGGGTTGGAGATGCAGCCTTATTGTCAATTAGCCAACATGCTTTTTTCATTAGATAATTTTACTGCCTAATCTTCAACCAATGAATTTTATAAGACGCACTCTCAAGTCATATACTAAATACTTCAACTCAACTGTTCTGCAGCCAGGAAATTGTGCATTAGTACCCAGTACACCGTACCACTGAATGTAAAAAATCAATGCTAAATATAAATGAATTACACAAATCTAAAACTGTAATGTGGATGTATCACCTAAAAAAGAAAACTGAAGTGATGTGGTAGTGTGCAGAAGAGAAGTATTCTGTGCCATATGTATTGTTGGCAATAAACCCTCCACATCATAGTATGGAAGTTTTATAAGAAATATTTGTACAAGAAGGATTTTCCATAGAAAAGGGAAATCAAAGTAACATTTATCAACAAATGTATGATTAATTTCATTATCAATCTAGGACTTCTGTAAATCAAAGGGGGGGAAAAACACAAAAGTTAATGTCTTACACACATCAGTCAGTCCAGCAACTGTATGCAATTGATCTAATTGAATCCCTTATTTTCTTATCCTGACTGAACTGCCATGTCTGCCCTCCTAGTTGGCCATGGTTTTAGAAACATTTTGTGAAGCTCATGTGGAAGTATTGACATGAGATTGTATTTGTTCACAGGGGATTTAGGCCAGTTTTTGTGATTCCACATGATAAAGTAAGGGAGGATGTGGAGGAAGTAGTTGGAAATGATGCAAGTATTGTGTTTATCACAACCCCTGGCCAGGTAACATTGTCCTCTTTCAATTAGTCTTTTTTTGAATAGTTATTGCACCAAAAAGGAAAAAGAAAAATTAAAACACACAAATATGATAGGAAATTTTTTATAAGGATTATATGGTGCAGATGAGGTCAGAAAGGGAACCATGTCTAGTGAGATTGGTTTCTCAACTGCCCAGGTTGGAAATGCCAATGAATTCTGATAATGGCCTCTGGCAACAAAATTAGTTTAGTGGTTGCAACTTTCAAGTCCCTCTATTGTGGACCAACTGTTGTCAAAAGGCATTCACCAAGAAACCTTGAGTGACGAGTCAACATTCATGAAACTACCCTCTCAATGCAATATGATACGTTGTGTTTACAAAGGACAGTTGCAAAACAGTACCCAACTTGTAAAACATACAACGATAATACAAATTTTCTACGAAAGGATAACATATTAAGAATGATAATGCTAGCTGATTCAAGGCATGAAGCATTTACAAATTCCAGTAGTGGCACTTCATGGTGTGGTTATGCATGCTTCAGCTGGCAGCTCTCATCAATGACTCAGCTGGGGTAATTGCTACAAACACAGCTGCTATCCAACTTGCAAACGCACGTGAGAAACCCAGGTAAATGCGTCTGGCAAAATAAAATCACTAGTTTGCTAATTGAGTAGCAAAAAGAACCTCTGTCCCTTTACAATATTATGTATTACAGAATTTCATAAGTTTAGAAGGTACTTGATGAGACATAAGATTGATGCGTCTATTATACATATTTGTCACAGCATCGCATTGTTTTGCTCTGAAGAAAAGGGGAAACTATTTGTTCCCAATGCAGAAGAGAAGAAATGTGTCATTGTCTCATCCAAGACAGGAAAATTAATAGACATTGACATTGAAGCAGTAAAAAGAGCAATTCAAATTTTTGATGTGTCCTTAGCTCTAGCCTAAAAAGGAGAAGAGGGTCACTTCCTTTTCCTTTTTTTTTTTTTTCCCGAAAATTGTTTTGTTATTCTGGTTGTTTAGCTTTGTTTAAATATTATTGTAGAAATGAATATCAATCTTTCTGTAAGTGTGGGGGTTGGCTAAGCATGACCTCAAAATCAACCATGTATAAAAGTGCAAAATTCAAGTTTGTTATTTGCCAAACCAGATTCAGCAAAAGGGGTTCAGTGGTTCAGCTCTTTGTAGGAGTTCTTCACTGAAAAAGACTGACATCTTGAATGAAAGAAATTAATGTCATCAGAATTCTCCGAGATAAAAATTGGAACAAAAATCTTAAACTATGACCTCTTATTTCTGATGAATATCTTAAGCCGAAGGTGTGGCATTTCCCTCAGATTTAAGACTGACTTTTTAACACAAAATACCTATGCCTAGGGTGTCTTGGACCTCCATAGAGAGTTGCAAAGAAAAGAAAGAGAAACAGAAAATGGAATTTGTTAATGATTGGCAACTCCTCATCAAGACAGCAAGAATCAGGGACAGGAAGTATAGAAGGAGTGGATATACTTTTGAGGCCAAAAATATTGGAGTCAAAACTATTTGAATGTTGCAATAGCTGAATGCAAATTCCACCCCCTAGCATGTCAAGAGGCCATTGTGGTAGCTGTCATGAGAGCAAAGGAGCGGGGATTCAGCAAATTAATTGTGCTAACCAACAGCAAGAGCACAGAAAAAATATAGAGAGGCACGAGAGGAACTAATTGGAGAGAACGCGTCCTGCTCACTGACTAGAAGTCCCTTTCTTTTTTTTCTTTTTCTTTTTCTTTTTTGATATTCAAACTGTTCGAAACTTTCATTAATAGGGATAGGATTTGATAATCTATCATCGGCGGAGTGTTCTCCACCCAGATAACATCCTCAGACAAAAGTTTTGCATGCCTAGCCAAAAGGTGAGCTGCTAAGTTACAGAACCTCCTCACATAGCTTGATTTCCAGGTGCTGCTTTGCTGGAGCCAGAATTTAATTCCTTCAATCACTTTCTTGATGGAGCTTGAGGGCAGATCAGGGCTGGAAATGGCATTCATCACAATTTGGGCGTCTCCTTCAATAATAAATGGGCTTAGGCCAAGATCTCTAGCTAGACGAACACCCTCCTTGGCTGCCTTCGCTTCCACTTCTAATGCCCTTAGAGGTAGGTCAATTCTTTTGCTCATTGCCCCCATTATCTGCCCCTTTTCATTTCTAATAACCAATCCAACACCACAGCAGTTCAGCTAAACACTGCCCCATCCACATTTACCTTATACCAACCTTGGCAAGGGGGCTTCCAATGAGAATTTTCTGGAATGGAGGTTTGTCTTGGGGCCGGAGGGGGGGGTGGTTCTATCAGAATTCTTTAGCTAGACTCACGGCATCTCTTGCAATTAGTTTGGCTTGTTTGCATCTTCCTTCATGCTTAACCGAGTTTTTGTTCTTCCATAAGCTCCAAGTTGTGATGGCAAAGAGCTCCCAATCTACTGTTTGTTGGTCTTCCCACAACTTCTAGACAAAGTCAATGAACTCCTTCTGAGGGCTGGGGAAATCTGGGAGGGTTAAGTTGGACTCTTTCCAAACCTCCAATGCCAACGTGCAGTCCCAAAGAATATGTCCTGATGATTCACACTTTCCACATAGAATGCAATTGTCATCAGTGGTCCCCTTTTTGATCTTGAGGTGATAATTTGTGGGAAGTATGTCCCGACAGGCCTTTCAAAAAAAATGCTTGACTTTGTTTGGGCAATTTAGCCTCCATATGGCCTTCCACAAATTTGCCATCTTTGAGTTGTTTGAATTTCCCTCTCCATCGTCTGTGTCATTCTTTAATCCATCTGATTATGCACTCCTAGCAAAGAAGCAACCGTTTTGGGTCCAGGCCCAAATCAATGAATCATGAGGGAGACTAGGTGTTGGAAAATCTGATTTTGTATCTCATACAAAACACACAACAGAAGCAACAAGCATAGATCTATTTCATCCATGATTGACAACATACACTATGTAAATTTCAGAATTTAAAAACAAAATAACGTACCTTGGTGTGGTGAAATTCAAAATAAAATATTAGAAGTACTTGGGAATACTTTTAGTCTTCACTCCAGTTTCACTTTATGCCCAAGAAGTGTGGTCTCTCAATCAATTTCCAAGGGAGAATAATCGAGTGGCTTCTAACCACATATACACACCACTTCACAATGATGTATCTCTCTTATTCTTTTTATTATAAAAAAATTATGTATATTTCTCCCTTTATAACTAACTGATTATCTAATTGGGCTGGCCTATTGAGCCTTTTCAATTGGGCTTTAGTGTGTGGCTTGGAGTGAGACTAAAAGGGACTAATAAGACACTAGCTCCAATGGGCCTTAAGCTTTTCTGTCAACTCTTGACAAGTCCAAAGTTACCATTAATTATATTTAATACCACTATATAAATATAATTGCACTCTATATGGCCATTCTACTCTATCGTATGCCTTTCAAGCCTTTCTTGAAGTGTCCTTGACCTCTGATTCCACATCATCTCCTCCCTGATTAGTGTTTCATTGATTTCTTTCTTTAGAGATTGGATCTTTTCAGCTGATTCATGAAGTAAGCTCAAGGATTCAAGTTGTTGGAGGTGATTTTTCTTCTGTTTAAGAACCTTGTTGACATTGCCAAATCCATTTTGATTCCACCTCTACAACTGGGATTGGCAGTTCTTGATTCTGTCTTGTATTTGGAAATTAGGATCAGCTCTCATTGGGTCCCAGGCAGCTTCAATCACTTCTTTGCATTTGTTGTCTCTAGTCAACATGGCTTTGAAGAAAAACCTTATTTTCTTTGGCTTTGCCTTCCTGGGTTTCCTCAAGAATAAAGCCAGTAAACAGTGATTGGACACTAACATCAAAACATGATGGACTTTGGCTTCTAGGTACGCCTCTATCCGTCTCTCATTCGCAACCACTCTATCCAATCTAATGAGTGTTCATTGCTCTCCTAGACGTTTGTTGCACCAAGTGTACTTCTGGCCCATGAAACCCAAATCATACAGTCCACATAAGTGCAAGCAGTTCCTAAAATCTTCCATCTATTTGGCCTTACGATCCATCTAGCCCAGCTTCTCACATCAGTGCCTTCCTACCATAGAAGCGCTAATCCACCACTTCTGTCGTCATTGGAGACCCAAATCCCTTATGTGAAGTCAAGCTTATTTTGGAGTCCTTTCATGCAATTTGTGCTTGCTTTTGTCTTCATAAGGAAGACAAGAATCGAAACTTTTGATTTCACCTCATCGGTGAGGATCCAAACCGCCGAGGGAGATTTAAGATCCTAGCAGTTCCACACCAGGATGCTCATTGGGCTCGGCAATGCTGCATCACAGCCATTGTCTCACCACCATCCTTTGAGTTTTCCTTATCTAGGTTATTACTTGTTTGTTTCTTGCCCTTTCTTCGCTTCAGGTCAATGATGTTTGGGTCTAGTTCAGATAAGGGGGTTGGGCCTTCCCTTTTCTGATTGATTGGGCTGAGGTCTGTATCCTTGTTCTTTGGTTTTGTGGTTCTAGCCAATCTTTTCTAGTGGCCACTCTTCAGGCCCAATTTTTCAACGACCATCCCACCTCTTGGACATAACTCATGGCCATTGGGCCTATTTTGGTGTTATCAAGGTCTCGACTTCACATGGTAATATCCTTAAGTGAGGTTGGTGCTAAAATGAAATCAAACCTGGGGTCCACCTCCTGTTAGGTCATTTTCTCCCACTACATAACTTCCTCAGCCCCATTATGTTTCATAGATGCCTCCAAGTTTTCCTTCCTTATTATTGGAAGACTATCCTCTGTTCTTTTACTTCCACTACTAACCTTTCCTTCTTCCTAATAAGCCCTTAGGGCCTGTCTCGATGCTTCTGAAACCGTTTTCTCATTCGCCATGTTTCCCTCCCCCAAAAGTGGCAGGTTTGACCTGGGTTTTTCACCTACCCTATTCTCTATCCTCGGGACCTGGGTTGCCACCACTGGCGCTTCCACATCACTTCTCACAGTCTCTTTTTCGGGTTCCCGACTAATAGAGGGCCCATTCTTGATTGGCTCCTTTCTGAGCTTCTTTGCAAGCTCTCTTTTCAGCCATGCCCTGTATTGGAGGTTCTCAATTGCTTCTTGTTTATCTTTCTCAGGAGTGTCAAGGCAGTCCTTTACGTCGTGGTTCAACAAGCCACATCTGTAGCAGAAATTTTGGAGCCGCTTGTACTTGAAGCTAACCCATCTTCTTTCCCCTCCTTCAATCGTGACCTTCTTTCCTAGAACAAGTTTCTCTGTAGCGTCTATCTGGACTCTGACCCAGAGGTATTTCCCCAATTGGACTCTCGTTTCCAGAACATCGACATCTAATACCTTGCCTAACTTGGACCCAATGGACCATCCTATCTCCTTTGTTCTACTCTTGAAAGGGAGGTTAAATATTTGGACCCAAAACGAAGACCACCTTAGGGAAATTTCCTTTTAGGAATTGTTCATCTTCAAAGTCTTGGAGAAGGATGAGTTGCTTCTCATAGCTCCACAGGCACATGTCTAAAACTTTCTTTTTGTCTCTCCCATCCCCAAACTCCACAAGGAACAAGTCCTCCTCTATCTCAGAGACTTGAATCCGCTTGCTAGGTTTCCACAACATCCTAATATTTTTACTTAGAGCTTCAAGATTGATGCTCCTTTGTGTTAAAATTTTCATAACCATAAAGCTCTTTCCGATTTCTTTTGCTGCCTTTGTATTACTGCTTCCCAGTTTTATCCTCTTGTCCTCTTCCTTGGTGAGGGTTAACCTCTTCCATAACGTTTCCAAATCGTCTGCCATGTACCTATGGTTACTAGGCCTCACCAAAATGGAGACCACTAAAACTCTTGCAAGGAAACTCTGAAAGACCTAAACTGGGTCTACGTGCATAAGAGCATGAGAGCACCTCAAATGCTAAATCGAAGTCTCTTTCTCAATAGGGAGTGAAGCTAACAATCAAGTCTACCTACCAGTATTTTGAACACCACCTACTACAACAATGCCAAATTAGCATCCAAGGAGCCTATGCATAATTTTTGGTTTCATCCAGACTTGAGCTATATTAATTCCCATATATAAAAGGAGTCATATTTTCCATGTTTATTGTTTTGTTTTCTAGCTTGTTATTCTTTCTGGACTGTTAACATTCAATATTAAAAAATATATATATATATATAAAATCAATTTTACCTTAATGATTTTACATCTATTTCCATAAAGTTAATACATAATTGTAAATTGATATGACCATTGCCGTCACCTCTTCTTTTTCGACTTAATTTTTAAACAACCAAACAATGAGAAAGGGTAACAATTTCCCCTCGAGTCTCTACTCTTCTCTCCATCCGAACACATTGTAAGCCCTCTAGGGATTATTTTGCTCAAATGAATTTAAAGGGTATATTATAATTTACTCACATGTAGTTTGATCGAAATTTAAGTAGCCTACTTATAGTTTAAAATTTGATACTTTACCCACCTGAAGTGAGTTCAGTTAGAGTTCCTTAACACATTTATGTTAAAAACATGGCTAAATATGTAATTTTGCTCTTTTTTTTTTTTATATACAAGATATAATAAGATAAAAAAATAAAAAAATAAAAAAAAACCTAGCAGAACCCTTGTATCATGGGATCTCAAACCACAAGTAGAAAATTTAAATTTAGATCAAATCTTAAGTGGGTAAAGTGTTAAATTTCAAACCATAGGTAGACAACTTAAATTGCGGTCAAACCACAGGTGAGTATATTATAATTTGCTCAAATTTAAAACCCGTTGCATTTATTGATCTTGGGCTCTAGAGAACCACTATTTAGATTTCCTAGTTGTTGCACAAGAGCATTCACATCCGGTCTTCTATATGTCATATGTTGGTATATTTTAGCTTCAACACATAAAAATAGAGCATTACCCAGTCTTGCAAAATCTTACAATTGCAAAAAATTTGCAATTGTGCTACAATGCCATCACAAATATATAATTGCACTGTAGCACAATTATAAACGAAAATATTACATTTTATTGATTTCCTCCTTTGTTTTCTCTCATTCCGACTCTCACTTTCTCTCTGTGTCTCTCATAACTCCTCCTTCCTCACTCCATCTCTCACATCTCTCTCACTCTTTCATTCAAAGCTTGCGCTGGAGCTAGATTTTGGATTTGGGATTGGCAGAGCTCGGAGATCGTGGTGGCGTGAGTTTGGATCGGTTGATCAGTGGGTTTGAATAGGTGGATTTGTTGATTGGTGGGTGGATCGGTAAACACAAACACCATTCGACCATACCCAACAAAAACCCCTCCTTGAAAACCTAAACCCAAATCTCCAAAGACACATACCAAAAAGAGAGCTTTGAATAGAAAAATAAAGAAAACAATGAGATAAAGAGAGAGAGAGAGAGAGAGAGAGAGAGGGAGAACCCAAAAGAGCCATTGTGATGGTTGATTGGTTGGTCGATAGCTTCGATGGTGATTATTTTTAAATGGGTTTGCTGGGATATGTGTGGTTTGGTTTAAATTGATGGTTTAATGGTTTTTTTTTTTTTTTTTTTAATGTGGTTTTGATTTTGGTTTGGATTTGATGGTTTGGTGGGTGATGCTGGGATATGTGAGGGTGACAATGTGTTGGTGGGTGGCATGGTGGTGGCATTTGTTGTGGCCGGTGCTAGAGGTAGAGGGAGAAAGAGGAAAAGGAAAAGAGAGAAAAATCGTAAAAAATAAAAAATAAAGAATATTTAAATAAACTGGGAAAAAATAGAGTTTGGAATATTAGATGTGTTGTAAAATGATATGGTGTAAATGATAAAGTAACTTTTAAAATGGTAAAATAGATTTTTTTTTTTTTTTTTTTTTTTTTTTTTTTTTAAATACGGGATGTGAACACTCTGATGTTTTATGGCATCTCAAAACTCATTTAATCCGGGAGATAATGTACCAATCAATTATGCAAGATAAATTAATTAATTTCATAACAAAAAGAAAGACTATGAAAAAAAAAGTCTACATAATCCGAGGTACGGTTAATTCTTCCATGATTGCTACGCTAGTAATGTTGCAATTGTTGCAATCATGAGATTAGCTTCGCACGAGTAGCTGGATCTTCCTTCGATTCCACATAAATCATGAAAACATAGCCCAGTGACCAAAGAAGAATGTATTGAAAAGGCACCCAAGAAAGACACGCAAGAAGACTCATAATGCTTCCTACGTACTGAGGATCTCTAATAACCCCAAAAGGGAATTCTGTCACCCAGGAAATGTTCTTTCCAAAACGTACTCCATAGTATGTTCCAGATTCACCAAGCAATTGATACACCCTGTGATTTGAGAGTTTTAGTACACATATGAGAAGCATTGTAAATCCTGTTTATAAATTAAGACAAAGCATTGATCTTTTTCTTTTTTTTTCTTTTTTTTTTTAAAAAATTTCGTTTTGCTTTTGTGGGGTGTGAGTTTCTAAACTATAGGTGTCATGTATGCTCCGGCTCCTCAATAGTGTGCACTGCTATGGTGAAAGCGACAATAAAAAAAAGTATTATACATGAACGCATGATCTAACAACCCCTAGGTTTGGTTTTCATGTCTAGTTTTTGCTTGTGGGTACGACAAGTCAAGCGTCACAGTTAATGCATTTTATACAAAGCTCAATTTCCAACAAAAAACAGTAGCCAGATAAAAATATGGAGTCGACCTGAGTCAAGTACACTTCTTGGTCATATCTGTTAAGATTATTGCAACATTTTAAACACGCTTCCCATTCAGCAAACTCATTCTACCAGTTCCTAAAACCAAAAAACACGTGCCTTGATATCATCATATGAAACAAATGACATGCTGCTACTTCTGAGCCAAAGAAGATAATAAAATACCAGTTACAGACATCATTTTCAATGACATATGCTAAAATTTTATCCAACAAACAACAATTTTACCAAAAGGCAGCAAGCTCCAAACCACCGTCCAAACAACAAAGTAAACCAAACTAACCTATTAACCAAAGACATTGAAAGGAATCCTCTGCAAGTTACACAAAGACCTAATTTTGATAGTATCTTTTACATTCTTACAAAATTACAACATATATCTAACTTCCTGCCTAATGGCTTGAATAATCTCTACTTCAAATGAAGTTTGGTGGATTGGGTGATCAGAATTTCAGAATATTCCATCAAACTTTGTTTGGGAAATGGTTGTGGAGGTATGGAACAGAGACAAACTCACCTTTGGAGGTAGGCTATTGAGATTAAATATGAGAATGATTGGGATGGCTGGCGGACAAAGAAGCTTATGGTGTAAGTTTTTGGACAAGACTGGCCAAATAGTGTGTCCATGCAACATAGGACAAGACTGGCCAAATTTTTCTAAATTCATCAAGGTTGGTGCTGGTAATAGAGTTCAATTTTGGCATGATTTGTGGTGTAGGGTTGTACACTTTGAGAGGTCTTTCCAGAACTCTCTTAGTTGTAATGAGGAGTCTTAAATTGCAGAAGTCACGCACTTTCCTAAACAGAGACTATTTTGGGATCTACAATTTTCTAGGGCTGTCCAAAATTGGGAGTTGGAATCTTTAACTGCATTTTTGCAAATAATTTATTCTATACCTCTTAATGGAGATGACAAACTTTGTTGGAAGCCGGTAAAGAATAAGGATTTTAAAGTGCATGAATACCATTTCTCCCTTCCCTCAACTCCTAGCAATCTTTTTCTTTCGAAACCTGTGTGGAGTTCAAAGATCCCTCCTAGGGTTGCTTTCTTCTCATAGACTACCGCCTTAGAAAACATTTTGACTCTTGATAACTTATGGAATAAGGGTGTTACAGTTGTGGATTGATGCTATATGTGTAAAAGGAGTGGGGAATCAGTAAATCATCTTCTTCTTCATTGTCCCCATTGCTTTTGAATTATGGACTATTGTGTGGACTTTGTTTGGTCTTCTATGAGTTATGCCACAAAGTGTTATAGACTTATTTTCAGCTTGGCAATCTCCTTTCAATAAACATTGAAATATAGATTTGTGGAGGGTTGTGTCACATTATGTCTTATGGTGTATTTGGAGACAACAGAACACAAGATGCTTTGAGAGAAGAGAACAATCTATTCTCGAGATTAAATCTTTCTTTCTCCACTCTTTCTAGATTGGAGTTCTTTGTTTTAATTCTATTCCATGTTCTAATTTTTTAGACATGCTTGATCATTGTAATTTAAGAGATTGATGTACTTCTACCCAATACCCATTCACACCACCAGTGTACTTGGGTATTTTGATTAATAAACTATCGCTATTTATCAACAAAAAAAAAAATCTCAACTTCAAGGGAAATCTTTCCACAATAAATTCTAGAATTGGGATCAACCCAGATGTTGATATATGACAGCTGCCCATGAATTCTTATTTGCAACTGGCAGCCATTCAACATTATCTTCTCTGTCAATCAGAAATTTATTTAGCCTAACTTGAATCTAGATTCAAGACTAAGTCATCTGACACAGCTGGAGGCCAGTTCCAATGCCCTCAGCAGTCTCTCTGTCTGTTGCAAATTCACTTTCGAAATTTAGAAAGGGGTCCCTCAAGGCCTCAACCCCAAAACATACACGGCTTAATCAAATCCTTTAAAGGATGAATCACCCTTATTATAATCTCCAATCATTTGTACTGCTCAGCTAAAGATAATAGCAATCCTATGCTAAAGGAAGCTTCATCTTTGAAACCCACTTCATTCCCCATTCTTCAAGAAAAAAATTTATTGCCACCCTATTAAGAATACAAATACTTGCTCCTGAGAAAACCAACTATGGTTGGAAGGCAATTTGGAGGGCAAAATTTCCTACAATGATAATCATCATAGTTTTAATTTGGTCCCAAAAATAAATTCCAGGCTCCGTCATTGTCTGTGTATTCATTCATCTCATGTACTGTGTAACCATTATATTAAAACTTTGAACTTAGCTTAATGTAGATCCAAACACATTATTCTATCCAGATTAGGCATCAAATATATGCAGAGGTCACTAGTTTAAATCTACCCTTTACCCTCCCCTGAGCCTAAATATATAGAAGCAATTCTAAAACTATTACATGGGCAAATCAGTGAGAGCCCAAACATTTGCTCGGAACCTTTTTATGAGTTGGTTGCAGGTAGAAACGGTTTATGGATCCACACATAGTCACAACATTTTTTTTTCGCAATGCCATATCATATTTATACATAAGTTTAGGATGTAATAGAGAGATTAAAAAACAGAACATCACCACACAAAAAAAAAAAAAATATATATATATATATATATAATATATATATATAGAGAGAGAGAGAGAGAGAGAGAGAGAGAGAGCAGACCTAAAGTTGAGAAACTGGCCAAAGAGGAAGAGAGGCCAGAAGTAGAGAGGAGGAGGCCAAGAGAGATAGTTGTAAGACACTGAGAAAAGTGACAAAAACTGAACCAGCTTCAGCAAATGGGACACGTTTGCCATCACCTTTGATGGGTCTCTTCCCTTCCCACACAGTTCAACCCATGACTGCGGATTTGTCCATAGCCAGAAATAAAACGGGAATGGCGCTATTACCCCAGTCGCTGCAAATATCCCCATTTCTCTCTCTCTCTCTCATTTCCAGTTCCACCCTTTTTCCCTTGAGAATCAAACAGATTCTGTACTTTTACGGTTTTACCCACACCCACTTGATCAGTCTTCATGGGCTGGGCTTTTAATATACCAACTCATTCTCACCCACAGTTGAGCAGGCTTTGTAACTCAGACATGAATTGGGCCGAAACATTGGTATGGTTGTTTTTCTTTTTTGTATTTGGGATTTTAAATTATAGCTTGTTGCTAAAAATGTCTTTTGATTTTAAATGCAGTCCAGTTACGTGCTAAGTGTCCTTTCAATTATACTCTAGTTTTATATTAATTAGTTGCTAATCCGTGCTATGCACGGAAACTTACCTATTTGTGAGGTAGATTAATATAATTTTATAAAATTTTAAATTGATTAAGAAACTACATCATCGCATGATTTACTCTTGTATAATTTCAATTTGTGTTTCAAATTGAGGAATAAGTCATTGCTTGAACGTGCAATAGCTTACAAAAAAATTGTCAGAAAACTTCTAAAAGACCAAAAAATATTAAAGAAAAGTTATTAACATTTAAGTTTGAGTTTAAGTTAGAATTGTTAAAGAGATAGAGTTTTACTCTTTGTTAAGTTTGGATTAAACAAAAATAATTTTGTTTTAAAAAAATGATGAGTTTAAGTTTAAGTTGGACTTGCCAAAGAAATAGAGCTTCACTCATTGTTAAGTTTGGACTAAATAAAAATAATTTTGTTTAAAAAAATGATGAGTTTGAGTTTAAGTTGAACTGGTTAGAGAAATAGAGTTTCACTCCTTATTAAGTTTGGACTAAATAAAATGACAATTTTATTTACATATTTTGCTGACGTGGAAAATTGTGAGAGTTTCAGAGGTTTCAGCTATATATATATATATATATATATATATATATATATATATTAAAGGGGATAAAATTGAGATGGATGGTTAGATTTTACAAGACCTACCATAGGCAACTACACTAGGTTGACGGACAAAGAAATGAAGCAGCGCGACAACACGTATCATAGGTAGACAGATGACCTATGGAGAACGGATCATCTACAGTAGACGGATAATGGTGAGGACGGGTACTACGATGCACGGAGGCAAAAGCCATGTGGCACTTACATGGTTTATTTGGTCCTCAAGGAACTTTAAATGGAAATAACTTGTGCTCCACGATTGACCCTAGTCAACAGAACCTTTATATGGAAAGGTTTCCATAAAATACGTACATTTATGAGGATCTTCTCTACAAGAAAATATTCCACTTCTCCAAGAAACCAAGATCGGTTCCCCACTACTATAAAAATCTAGAACCTTTAGAAACCAAGGTACGCATAATTCCCCCTAGCTCTGGCATTCTAGAGTGGTGACAGTTTTCTGACTTAACCTTCGGAGAGTATTTGACCGATACCACACCGGTACTCTCTTGAGAACTTCTTTTTTGGTGTTGTGCAGGTATTGTTCTGGGCACGTGAGGACTATGCAGCTTACGGACGATTTTCAGCATCATTAGCTAGCGCTGTCTGTAGGAAAGCTAGGAAAAGCCATACAACTGGTTCTTGGACAAAAAGTTGCATGGTGTTTACTCGCTCAATGGCAACCACCACCAACAACCAAGGAGACAAACCCCGTACCGTGACCCTTGGAAGACAGGTCCAGACTCTCGCTACAGCCGTTGAGCGCCTTACCAGGCAAAACCATGAATTAGAAAAGCAACTGTGCCAAAGGGACGCCGAGCCCTAAAATCAAGAAGAGGAGCAAGAAGGCAATAACCTTTTGCGCACCAACGATAGACAAGATAAGGAGGGACCAGAAGCCAGTAACACTATAAGTAGGCCGACGGCCATAAATATCGCCCCCCCAAACCTGGTCCCAAATATGCAGATGATGAGAGAACAAATGGACCTAATGATGAATACCCTCAAGGGACAAGTATCAAGTGACCTCGACGAACTGGTGCACCAGACAGATTCATCTTTCACTGCACATGTTACTTCATTCCCTCTCCCACCAAAATTCCGTATGCCGCAAGTAGAAGCCTACGATAGGTCAAGGGAT
This sequence comes from Castanea mollissima, assembly GCA_014183005.1. NCBI lineage: Eukaryota > Viridiplantae > Streptophyta > Magnoliopsida > Fagales > Fagaceae > Castanea > Castanea mollissima. Next base: position 28,772,176 of record JACAVU010000002.1, on the reverse strand, counting down.
CCTTTGAACCACTTAGAGACCTTTAAAACCCTAATGCACCTGCAAGGTGTAGCGAACGAGATCATGTGCAAGGCTTTTCCCACTACATTGAGGGAACCTACAAGAGTTTGGTTCAGTAGGCTAACCTTGAACTCCATCAGTACCTTCAAGGAGCTGGGCGTCCAGTTCACCTCGCACTTTATCGGGGGCACAGGTACAAGAAGTCGACTGCGTGCCTGATGAATATCAAGCAACGAGAGGATGAGATGCTAAGGTCTTACATCACCCGCTTCAACAAAGAGGCCATCTCGATTGACGAAGCTGACGATAAGATACTTGTGGCCACATTCACCAATGGGTTACAGAAGGAAGTTTTTTTTTTCCCTTTATAAGAACGACTCGAAGACCATGTTTGATGTACTTTACAACGCTACCAAATACATGAATGCAGAAGACGCATTACTTACGCGGGAGGAGAAGCCCAAGAAGAGAGAAAGACTAGAAGAAGCATGACAGGAAGGGGGACAGAAGCCACAAAGACAGGAGACAAGTGAGAAGATAGACGCTTCAAGCCCCCCAAGGGAAGATTCGCGAATTTCACCCCACCAAACATCCCCATCGATCAAGTGCTCATGTAGATAAAAAATGAAGGATCCCTAACATTTAAAAAAGGCTTTTGAGTGGACGACCGAATGTCAACACGCATTCAAAGAACTGAAGGCATACCTTTCTTCTCCACCTTTGCTAAGCCCATCCAAACCAGGAGAGGAGTTGTTCCTTTACTTAGCCGTCTCCTTAGCCGCTTTTAGTACAACCTTAGTTAGGGAAAAGGACAGGGTCTAGAAACCTATATACTTCACAAGCCAAGCGCTTCGAGGCGCAGAAGAGAGGTACCTACCTATGGAAAAGCTCGCCTTTGCATTGGTAACCGCAGCATGTAAGCTCAAACTATACTTTCATGCCCACATTGTAGTTGTTTTAATAGAGAATCCATTGCAGAGAGCAATGAGCAGTCTAGAGGCGGTTGGACGGATGGCACTATGTGTTGGTCAAAAACAAGTTTGTATCTCATACAAAGCATTTGCAGCAAAGAAATTAATGGATTTACTTCATTCACAATTGATAATATGTACTATGTGAATTTTAGAATTCAAGATCAAGAGAGCGTACCTTAATACAGTGAAATTCAAAACAAGAGATCAGAAGTACTCAGGAACACTTTTAATCTTCACTCTAATTCCACTTTATGCCCAAGAAGTGTGGTCTCTCAATAAGTTTTCAAAGGGACAATAAAAGAGTGTCTCACACACACACACACACCGTTTCACAATAATGTCACACACACATGAAATTTTGTATGTTTCTCCCTTTGTATCTAATTGATTTTCAAATTGGGTTAGCCTTTTAGGCCTTTCCAATTGGGCTTTAGTGTGTGGCTTGGAGTGGGACCAAAAGACCAATAAGACACTAGCTCCAATGGGCCTTGGGCTTTTCTGTCAACTCTTGACAAGTCCAAAGTTACCACTAACTATAATTAATACCACTATATAAATATAGTTGCACTCTAAGCCTTATTTATAAATTATATCCCAAGACTTTATTGTACATGCAACCCCTTCATAAAATATTCGTAGTAATACAAAGTCATGAATGTAAACTGCCACTTTGTAAATTACTACATCTTAATCCTTAAGTACACGGTTTAATCCTTTATGTTATTCATCATATATTTATGAAATCCAATTTCATAAATATATACTTTAGTAACTCCTTACTAAAATGGTTAGGCCTAACACTCTGAATAACCAAATCCATTAAACTTATCTCAAGGGAATATTTTGTATCTCCGTTAAGAAACTGTGAATTCCATCTTGAGAATATATATTCCATCAACACTAAATGTGGCTGCCCAACATACTGAGGTTTTGATCATGACTTTAGATTTCACACTTGATATATCAAAGTAACCTACATTTCTTGATCAAGTCCATTATCCTCTTAGGATTAAGAGTTCATGTAAACAAAAGTCGTAAGATTTATTATTCATTTAACAATCGTTGGGAGAATAATAAATCTCACAATGGTCCAGTTTAAAATGTCTTATGTCTTAAATCTTAAAACATATCAATACATCAACTAGAAGTTTCCACTTCCATGATCAAGACAAATCATCTTAGTTGATATGTTATAATCTTTGCATATGAAATGCCCAATTTCATCACTGACTACGAACTAAAATTCTGAATTTATAAAGAACTTGTGATTTATATCTTCTGTGACTTTTCACATAAATCACATACTATGCATCTCATGGACTATATGATAATGTCCAAATATTCATGTTACCATTATTTTAGATAATAATAAAATAACTTTATTAATCACAACATTAAGTTATACATAATGTCATACATAGCATCATACAATAGGATTTAAGGGCACACATCCTAACACTATGGTCGATTGAGCTGAATGAGTTTGACATACAATATCACCCACGTACAACAATTAAAGGATAGGTTATTGCTAACTTCATTGTTGATTTCACCCACCCGGATGAGCAGGGTGCAGAAGGATGCCCCAAATGGATGATCCACACAGACAAGTTCTCAAATAAACATGCAGAAGGGGCTGGAGTTGTACTCCGCAGCTTAAAAGGAGATGAAGTAGAGTGCATAGTTCGACTTGACTTCCCCACAACAAAAAATAAGGCCAAGTACAAAGCTCTAATAATAGGACTGGATCTTGCACAAGCAGTAGGGGTCACAGACGTAACTGTGCATTGCGATTCCCAAGTGGTCACCAGTCAAATTAGTGGCGGTACGGGTGCAGAGGTGAATGGATGAAGTAGTACCTCGAATAAGTGAAGAATCGGATGTGTAGCCTCAATGCCAAATTCATTCAAATCCCAAGGGAGGAGAACGAACGAGATGACCGTCTTGCTAAGGCGACATCAACGAAACATATGCCTTTTCCCAGTCAGGTACTCTTCTTTATTCAAGACTCACCAATAATAAACACCGTCAATGTGCAAGAGGTAGGTACCGAGAATAATTGGAAGACACCAATCATATCCTACCTAAGGGATGACGTGTTGCTTGACGATACAAAAGCCATAAGAAAGTTAAGGTTCTACGCCGTGCGATTTGAATTGATCAAAGACGTCTTGTACAAGAGAGGTTTCTCGCGCCCGTACTTGAGGTGCCTTATCCCCGAGGAAGCGGACTATGTCACAAGAGAGGTCCACGAAGGAGTGTGCAAGAACCACTTAGGATCGCAATCCTTAGTTCACAAGCTGATTAGGGCCGGGTACTATTGGCCCACCATGCAGAAGGATGCGTAGACATACGTGAGAACTTGTGACAAGTGTCAGAGGTTTGGCAACTTTATTAGACAACTTATGTAAGAACTCACCCCAATAATGGCCCCATGGCCTTTCGCTCAATGGGGGTTGGATATCATGGGACCGTTTCCTACAACAGTCGGGCAGTTGAAATTCCTACTAGTCGGCATAGACTACTTCACCAAATGGGTAAAGGTTGAAGCCTTGGCTACCATCACAGAAAAGAATGTACTTAGTTTTGTATGGAGAAACATCATTTGCAGGTATGGTATACCTAGGGTCATGGTCTCAGACAACAGAAAACAATTCGATAACAACACATTCAGGGACTTCTACTCACAGCTTGGGATTAAGAACTACTATTCATCGCTTGCACACCTTCAGGCCAACAGACAGGTTGAGGTCATGGACCGATCCTTTCTAAAAATCATCAAAACTCGGCTCGAGGGGGCAAAGGGTATCTGGCCAGAAGAGTTACCAAGTGTACTATGGGCATACAGGACAACAGCAAGGACACCTACAGGAGAGACGACATTTCAGCTTATGTATGGCAGTGAGGCGGTCATCCCTATTAAGGTAGGACTCACAAGCTACAAAGTAGTGAACCATGACGAGAAGAAGAATGATGAGGTGATGCTCTTGCAGCTAAATATGGTAGATGAAGTCAGAGCGATGGCTGAACAAAGATTAGCACGGTATCAAAACCTCATGGCCAGGCACTACAACTCCTGTGTGAAACACAGGGACTTCCAAGAAGGAGACCTCGTCCTAAGGAAAGTAACGAGTGCCACCAAAGACCCCTTTCAGGGGAATTAGGACCCAATTGGGAAGGATCGTACCGGATTGCATCATGGCATAGGAAGGGCACCTCTACCTCGAGACACTAGATAGAAAAAAGCTGCAACATCCATGGAACGTGGAGCACCTGAAGAAGTACTACTAGTAGATAAGGGCCAGGCGACGACATTTCTCATTTTCAGTTTATTTTTTCAGTTTAACCCTTTTAGTTTTTATTATCTACAGTACTTTTGAAGCCCAAAGGGGGATTCTCTTATTTTTTCATGAACAAATTTTACTTGCATATTTATCATAATAAGAGGAGTTTATTCAGAACACATTGAATGTTTTTCTACAGAATCTTATTCACCAAGTGCATGAACTGGACGGATCATCCTAATAAGGATGAAACATATTCACTAAGTCCATAAACTGGATTGATCATCCAAAAAAGATGAGTTTTAATCACTAAGTCCATAAAATGAACGAATCATCCCAAAGAAGGATGAAATCTATTCACCAAGTGCATGAACTGGACTGATCATCCTAAGAAGGATGAAACATATTCACCAAGTCCATAAACTAAGTCCATAAAATGAATGGATCATCCCAAAGAGGGATGAAATCTATTCACCAAGTGCATGAACTGGATGGATCATCCTAAGAAGGATGAAACATATTTACTAAGTCCATAAACTGGACAGATCATTAAAAGAGGATGAATTTTAATCACTAAGTCCCAAAAGTAGACGGATCATCCCAAAAAATGATGAAATTTATTCACCAAATCCATAAAATGGACGAATCATCTTGAAAGAATGAGTTACAGCTACTAAAACCACCAGGAAATGGACGGGTTACCCAAAAGGGGGTGGACCATGCAAGGTGAACGGATTCACTCCATGAATAGATTAACTAAGTTCACACAAGGACTAGCGCAAAGTAGACGGGTATATTATAAAACATATCATCAAAATAATATAAAGAGACGTCTACATAAAAGCCTACAAAATGATAGGCAACGGTTAAAATTAACAAAGATATTGTTCTCTAAAGCATTTTCAAATCTGAAAAAAAAAATGAAATAAAAACAAAAATAACTACAGTTGGGCAACGGGGGTTTCCTCCTCATTTTCCTCAAGCGTTTGGACGTCGGGCTAATGGGTGCAATCCTCAACAGGCTTTTTTGTATCAGCTTTTTGAGCATTGCCGTCACTGGGGTCGTCACCAAAGAGCTTGCCTGTCCTTCAGAGTCAACAAGGTGGGCAGGAGTTTGGCCTTCTGGATCAATGGTGATATGCGAAAGGTTCAATTCTGGGAAGGAAGCCTTGACTTGATGGAGGCAATCATCGAAACTAGTGAAAGAGGTGCCCAGTTCAATTAGAAAAGCATTGAAATCTTGATACTCTTGTATAGCGTCCACCTTTTCCCGACGGAGACTATCCTTCTTATCCTCAAGAACCTTTCCCAGCTCTTCAACTTGTCTCTCCAACTCACCCCGGAGTTGCTCCGATGCCTTAAGCTTTTCATCCTGGCGGACCTTCCAGGCCTTCAGCTCCGTCAACTCCTCCTCCATTGCTTTCGCCTTTGCACGGACACACTCAGTGCCATCTCATGGGAAATGTAGCGCTCCATCAACCCTTTCATCATCAGGACCCCCTGCACCAACCACAAGCTGAGATCAAGAAAATAATAAACAAACACGATGGAAAGGTATTGTGACGGATAGAAACCTGTGCAAGGTTGAACAAACCTGTCTCCCTCATAGTTTCAGTAGCATGGTTGCCCAGATCCTCGTAATCCTCATCCTTGATAATAGATGTGATTTGCTTAAGGGCATATTAAGAATCCTCACAAAGAAGAACGGGTGGTTTCTCCATGACGGGGTCTGGGCTAACCATCAAGCCCTTACCCTTCCCCGAGCTAAGCGTAATTGGCAACTTGAACGGGCCAGAAGTTTGCTAGGCAGCTAGCCCCGTCACCACCTTAGGCTTTTTAGCTTGATGGTCTAATTTTTCGGACGGCTACCTTTTGGTGCACGGATGAGCCAAACCCATCTTAAGAGGAAGGCACCTTTCTTGTTTTTTCTTAGCAGCAGCTTGCTGCTTGAAATAAGCTTTTCTCTTGCTATCTTCCATTTCTGCATAAGAATGGACGAGTAAGAATCAGAGAGGCTGCTAAAAAAATGAAAAGACATACATTGGGCAATGGACTTACATTTGCAAAATTGTGCATCATAGCGGGTAGTAGCTGTGGGTTCCGGACTGTCGCAGTACTAGTAGAGAGTGTCTAAAGTGACCAACTTAGCCCACGTCCTCTCTGATAGCTCAGTGGTCCTAAAGATCTTTTCTAGAAAACTCCACTACTCAAGAGTAACTTCTGGACAGTCCCGAGCTGCAAAAAGAGACGAATAGAATGATTAAATCAAATTAAAAAAACTTAAGCCAAGATAGACGGACACATACCAAATGGGGGCATTATACCCCAGGTCCTATCCATAGGCATGTTTTCCTGGTCGTCAGGGTGACACATCTAGTTGTCCTTCTGGATGAAAAAATATCGGCTCTTTTAGTTCCTGTTGGAATCCGGGGTCTCACAAACTAACCTAAGCAGCAGACTCCTCGGTAGGAAATTGTACATACCCTTGGATTGGGTAATCTCAGACGGATGGTAGCAATGGAAGAACTCCTCCACTGTCAACCTGCGCGCTCCATTGGACATAACCTCAAACAAGACCTCTACACCTAGGAAAACCCTCCAAGCGTTCAGAGAGATCTAGGTGACGGCTAGCCCTAAGTATTGGAGAAGGCGACGATGAAGAGTGCTAAAAGGGAATCGCAGTTTTGCTTTCAGCATCTGTTCATACACTCCGACGTCTCCAAGGCCTTTATAGTAACATGTCTTTGATTTGAAGGGTAGACGGATGGGTATGTGGACGGGTATCTGATACTTCTCCCTAAGTGTATTAAAGTGTGTTGGTTTGATGGAAGAGACGAAGTCATTGATCGTCCACAAGGGAAGTATGATGAATTCCCTAAGTCCATCAAGACTTATGAGGGATTGAATAGAGGAGGTCAACACCATCTAGATCGTCATTTGTATCACCCTCAGATCTGTCCTCATCCTCCTCTATTGAAGGTGAGTTGGTTGACCAAACCCTTTCATCGTTGGAGGTGATGGGGTCTCTTTGACCTGAAAGAAACACCTCATTATAGCTCGCTCCTTTGCGGACACATGATTGTTCACTCGACGCCTCACTAGACATCTGTCACCTACACGTGATGGGTAAAACTCCTAAGATTCTTTATATGTCTACGAATGACGATGGACTAACAACATTTAAGCTAAATAAATGAAATTAAAAGAGGCAACGAATACTTACTAGTTGATAGTAGGAAGGAAAGATGGTCACAGTGTAGTTTACGGACCAAACTGGTGGACAATCTCCGAGAAGCAACGAAAAAGAAACACTGAAACGAAAAGTGGACGGTAACGCTCTGGCTTTAAAGATTTGCAAAAAGTAAAAATGAGAAGGCCAAGCCATAGATATATATATATATATATATATATTATATATATATATATATAGAGAGAGAGAGAGAGAGAGAGAGAGAGAGAGAGAGAGAGAGAGAGGTAACGGCACGGAAGACGAAGGGACACCTCAGTATGGGCAAATAATTAATAGGGACGTGCCACATGCCCCTACTGCACTAAATGAGCCAGACTAGCTTGTCTAATCAAGACTTCTCCTAACAAATTGTGTTGAAACCGTCACTCTACGGACCCGTCTAGTAAGTATGGCGACGAACCCATAGAGTGAGGGGGTAGCTAAAGGGAATAAAATTGAGATGGACGGTCAGATTTTACAAGACCTACCATAGGCAACTACACTAGGTTAACAGATGGAGAAATGAAGCGGGACGATGACACGTATCATAGGTAGACGGATGACCTGTGGAGAACAGATCACCTACAGTAGACGGATAATGTTGGAAAAAAGAAATGGATAATATGTGTTTGTATCTCATACAAAACATGCACAGTGGAAAATTAATGGATCTACTTCATTTGCAATTGATAACATGTACTATGTAAGTTTCAGAATTTAAGAACAAGAAAGTATACCTTAGTGCGGTGGAATTCAAAACCTAAGATTAGAAGTACTTGGGAACACCTTTAATCTTCACTCCAATTCCACTTAATGCCCAAGAAGTGTGGTCTCTCAATCAGTTTCTAATGAGAGAATTAGAGAGAATGACTTACACTCTCACATACACTATTTCACAAGAGTGTTATATCTTTTTTCAATTCTTTATATTTCTCTCCTTATATATAACTGATTATCTAATTGGGATAGCCTTTTAAGCCTTTCCAATTGGGCTTAGGTGTGTGGCTTGGAGTGGGATCAAAAGGGACCAATAAGACACTAGCTCCAATAGGCCTTGGCCTATTCTATTAACTCTTGACAAGTCCAAAGTTACCATTAACTATATTTAATACCACTATATAAATATAGTTGCACTCTAGGCCTTATCTATAAATTATTTCCCAAGACTTTATTGTATATGCAACCCCTTCATAAAATATTTGTAGTAATACAAAATCATGAATGTAGACTGCCACTTTGAAAATTACTACATCTTAATCCTTAAGTACCCGGTTGAATCCTTTAAGTTATTCATCATATATTTATGAAATCCAATTCCATAAATATATACTTTAGTAACTCCTTACTAAAGTGGTTGGGCCCAACTCTCTGAATAACGAAACCTATTAAACTTATCTCAAGGGAATATTTTGTATCTTTGTTAAGAGATTATGAATTCCATCTTGAAAATATATGTTCCATCAACGCTAAATGTGGCTACCCAACATACTGAGGTTTTGATCGTAACAAATAGATCTCATTCCTAATATATCAAAGGAACTTACGCCTCATGATCAAGTCTATTATTCTCTTAGGATTAAGAGTTCATGTAAATAGAAGTCGTGAGTTTATTATTCATTTGACAGTCGTTAGGAGAATAATAAATCTCACAGCGGTCCAATTCAATATGTCTTAACTCTTAAAACATATCAACATACCAACTAGAAATCTCCATTTCCATGATCAAGATAAATCATCTTGGTTGATACGTTATAGTCTTTGCAGATGAAATACCAAATTTCATCATCGACTACGAACTACATTTTGAGTTTACAAGAAACTTGTGATTTACATCTTCTGTGACTAAATCACATAAATCACATACAATGCATCTCATGGACTAAGATAATTTGTCATTAGTTCATTTATAAATAGTCTCATATAATTAAACAATTTAATTATTTATGACAAACCAATAAATTGAATTTTAGGACATAAACCCCAACAATCTCCCACTTGCCCTCAAAGACAATTTACCCTATATCTGACACTTATTTTCCTGTAGATGAAATGCCAAATTTCATCACTGACTACGAACTACATTTTGAGTTTACAAAGAACTTGTGATTTACATCTTCTGTGACTAAATCACATAAATCACATATAATGCATCTCATGGACTAAGATAATGTCTCATTAGTTCATTTATAAATATTCTCATATAATTAAACAATTTAATTATTTATGACAAGCCAATAAATTGAATTTTAGGACATAAACCCCAACAATCTCCCACTTGCCCTCAAAGACAATTTACCCTATATCCGACACTTATTTCCCTTTAGAGTAATTCATAATCACTCTAAGGCAAGACTTGGAAACAAGTTACATCCATATTTATTGCATAAATTATCTTTTCTACTACTACTTCTCACGTATTCATATCTCTCTAATGAGATGATACTTACGCTTAATGTGTATCTTCACCACCTAGGATGAACACATATCTTGAAGTCCAGCTTCATGAATCACAATCAAACTACAAGTCAGTATTTGTATATCCAGTAACCATCAAAACTTCACTTTTGTGGGCAAGTATATAATCCCTCATTATCCTAAGATATTTGGGTATATACTTTATTCCCACTAAATTAAGTGATCTTTGATTCAATTGATATTTGCTTACTATGCCCACTGCAAAATAGATTTTTAGCCTAATATGTAGCATAGGATAAAGACTTCCTATCAAATTAGTATAAGGAACCGTCTTACTATGCTCTTCCTTTTATATGTCTTAGGACAATGTCCTTTATAAAGGAACTTCAAACTTAAAAGGAAAGAATCATTTCTTGAAGTATTACATGCTATACTTGGCTAGAATCTAATCTATTTAAGCAGTTTGAGATAGACCAAACATCCTAAATTCTGAATTTTAACAGAGTTTAATTCTTAGAATGTGACCAGTCTTTCCCAAATACTTTATATCAAACTGGACTAGACAACCAAAAACTCCATTGATGACAATAACTCTACATCATTCTAAATGATTAGAATATCATCAACATACATTAAGAAATTTATTATTCTATATAGCTTTTACACACATAAGGCTTTTTAATACTTGATCAAAATAAAAAAAAATTGATTTCTTGATCAAAGATGATACTTTATGATTCATATGCTTGCTTTAGTCAATAAATGGAATTGAAGTAACTTGCATACTAAACACTACTGGTTCTTTGTTATGTACAAGTCTAGTTACATCATATAGATGTCTTCTTCAAGATTGCTACTAAAAGAAGCTTTCTTGACATCCATTTCCATATTTCATCCAAATGAAATATAATGTAAGAGAATCTAGATAGTGTCAAACTTGACTATTAGTGAAAAAATATTTCTATAGTCGAACCATTTCTTTCTGAATAAATCTTTTCGCTATTAGTCTTGACTTTGAAGGTTTGCACCTTCAAATCTATCAATCTCATTTTCTTATAGACCTATTTGAGAACAATAAGCTTAATGCCTTTAAGCGCCTCGACAAGTTCTAAACTTTAAATAGAATCTAATTCTATTCACATAAATTTGATCTAGTAATCCATAGTCATATCATCTATTGCCTCTACGTAGGACTGAGGATCAAATTCATATCCTTGTGGAATAACTTTAAAAAGTTTATTCCAAAAGTATGAATTTATTCGATAATTAATAATCCTCCCACTACGATATTGTACTTGTATACTAGCTATATGTTTAGAATAATCCCTTGTGGTGTATCTAATACAACCATCTTATTTCTAAAGGTATTTCATAGTTGTCCTACAACAAATTCTGACATCTTCTTTCTAGAACAATTCTATGTATAGCTTTAAGATTATTCACATAGTCATCATCAAGAACTTTGTATTTGTACTTTACAAACATCTTGTCTTCTTTATGACTACCAAAACAATCTTCTACAATTCCTTTTGGATACCCAACATAAACACACATTTTTCTATATTTTGATTTCAATTTGTTAGACTTCCTTTCTAGCACAAGTGCTGGACATCCCAAAGTGGAAGTATCATATACTAGGTTTTCACCCAATTCACAATTTGACAAATGTCCTAGGAACAAACTTTTGAAATCATGTTTACAAAATGTATAGTAATAATTGCAGTATATCTCCAAAAGAAATAAGCAAATGGAAATACTTATCATGTACTTTACTATTTTTAAAAGAGTCTTATTCCTCCTTTTATGTATGCATTGACTTAAAGAAGTCATTGAAACTACATTCATTTACAAAAAGAGCCCTAGATCACATTATTCTCTAAATAGAATTCATAGACTGAGAATATAACAAAATAATGGTTCTAAAAGCCCATCTTTCACCAATCTTGAATATTATTTAGATTAATAAGATCTAGACATAAGTGATAAAACATACATTGCTAAAGGATGAAATCTTTCTCTTTGAAAAGTAAAACATATAAATTTTCATCTAGAAAATAATCATGGACAATGCTTAGCTTTACCAAAACCGGAAACACTTTCCTTTTTATCATACTTTTAAGTCTAATTTCCTTTGGCAACTACTATGGCAACTAGCTTGTCTAACTGTTTGGTATTATAATTCCTTTTCTTACCACCCTTACCTTTCGGTCTAGGCTAAAAATTTGAATTAAATCATATTGATCCTAGCCTTAGCTTTTAGGATGTCTTCCTTTGCGTAGAACTTACTCATCAATTCAGATAATATAAAAGAAATTCATTTTCAAAACAATCTGAATTGATTAAATGATTCTAACAAGGACTTGTGGATCATATTCATATGAGATAAACATTTAATCTCTACATCCAAGAATTCCAATTCATTTTAAAAATAAAATATTTTCATAAATGACATAAAATTGGAACTCCTTAAGCTTTTCTTAGCACTCAATATGATTCATACCAAAACTCTCATTTAGACTTAATATAAAGTCTAAGTCTAGTACTAATTCTTGCATCTCATACTGTAGTACAAATGAGATAGAAGTCAATGTAGCATTTCAGCATTTCAATGGAAACTATGATCATATCATAAGCTATCTTCCATCAATGCATTATGTATAGGAAATTATGACAATGCTGAATCGAAACATATTTATGTACTTCAGCTCCTTTAAGCACCATGTCCAAAATTATTTCTTAGCTAATGTGATTCAGTTAAAAAAGTAGCTAGAGAACAAAATTTATGACAACTTTATTTTGAGACTACTAACTTAATACTAGGACATTATATTTTACAACCATAACCATATAATATGGAACCCATAAAAAACATATTATATTAGGTGCAACAACAACCCAATCCCATAGTTAATATTCCTCGGTAGCGAGTTTATACCAATCACCATGATCAGGAGAGAATCATTCTCATTATTAATGCTATCATGGTAACTCTTACCAAACAAAAATAATTTGCCACTTTTCCTTTAGTCTTTAAGTAATAATGACATAGCTCCTTTGAGAGGTTAACATTACACTTAGTCTAGTGTACACCATTATCTAGAATCATGTGTAGTCACATTTCATCTCCCTTTATAGTGTTTAAACTTGTAGTACCATGAAAGAAAACTCCCTCCTTTGGGATCGCGAGGCATATACGCCAAGACGTGGTGCTTGTTCACACTACCTTAAACGGGTAAGTTCAATCTTGTAGTATCATGAAGTAAACACCCTCCTCTAGGATCGTGAGGCATATACGCTAGGACGAGGTGCTTACCTCACACCACTATGAACCAATAATGGAGGCCGTGGGATCCAACCCTTGTATCTCTCTCCCACTAGAAATTTTAAAACAAGTGGATTGTATTGAAACCATTGTGATCTCATCACAATTTTAACCCTACACATCATATGTGTTTAATTGTTTAAATTCGATATGATGTTACTAAGTCACGTCACAATAGCGTAACGAACATTCGCGCAATCACAAAAAAGTTTAATAATGTAATTCGTGAAATAAATACCCTTAGCATGGAATGCAAGACTCGGAATCAAGACAAGGTATCTATTCACATTACAATAAACTTAACAAAAGGGTTATTTCAGTACTCCCACTCGTTATTTGGGTTTTTCTTAGATAATTGTGATCCCATCACAACTTATAACCTTACACTTGTTGAAGACTCTAATCTTATTAGAATCACTAATTAAAACAGAAGCCCTAAACTATTTAGGATTTCTTAAACACTAATGAATCAAAAATTAGTTATATAGAACTCTATCCTTAATTTACGAAAAAAAAGTTCTAATCTCATTAGAAACTATGTAACTTTAATTAGAATTTTAATCTCATTAAAACCTCTAATTAAAATAAATTAAGGACTTTTAAACATACAACAATTCTAATGTCATTAGAATGTTTCTTAAAAGACAAGTCCTAAACTATTTAAGACTAAGAGTTCTATTTAACTAATATCTTAGATTTCATTAGGTCTTTTAGTTAGAACCATGTGTAATCTCATCACACACATCCTTGTTCTTTATATATGTGAAAAACACTTAGAGAAAATTCTGAATCTTGAGTCCTCGATCGATAGAGAATGTACCTCGATCGATCGATCGAGAAAAGTTCTGGCTGCTCGATCAATCCTCGACAGATTCTCGATCGATCGAGAAAAATTTCGTGAAGTTCGATCGATTCTCGACAGATCCTCAATTGGTCAAGAAAAATTCTACCAACTCGATCGATGCTCGACAGATTCTCGATCGATCAAGCGTCGCGAATTTTGAATTTTCCAAAATTTTTCTAAGACAGTTATTAACGTTTTCATGAACAAAACAACCATCATATGAACATAATGAACAGAGATTGATATCAAAACTGAATTTCATTGATGCCATAGCCTTAAAGATCAATTTAACATACTTAGATTCAAATTTAAACAACATCATAACATCAAAATCAGTTTTCATCAATCAATAATTTCAACAACCATGTAGAAAATTAATTTCTAGCAACATGAAACTATTGTCACTAATTCCAAAACTCACAAAACATGTTATGCAATTCGAAATTGAAGACCGCTCTGATACCAATTGTTGGAAAAACACATGGAAAATACGTGTTTGTATCTCATACAAAACATGCACAGAGGAAAATTAACGAATCTCCCTCATTTGCAATTGATAACATGTACTATGTAAGTTTCAGAATTTAAGAACAAGAAAGCGTACCTTGACGCGGTGAAATTCAAAACCTAAGATTAGAAGTACTTGGGAACACTTTTAATCTTCACTTCAATTCCACTTAATGCCCAAGAAGTGTGGTCTCTCAATCAGTTTCAAATGAGAGAATTAGAGAGAATGACTTACACTCTCACATACACCATTTCACAAAGAGTGTTATATCTTTTTTCAATTCTGTATGTTTCTCTCCTTATATATAACTGATTATCTACTTGGGCTAGCCTTTTGGGCATTTCCAATTAGGCTTAGGTGTGTGGCTTGGAGTAAGACCAAAAGGGACCAATAAGACACTAGCTTCAATGGGCCTTGAGTTTTTCTGTCAACTCTTGATAAGTCCAGAGTTACCATTAACTATATTTAATACCACTATATAAATATAGTTTCACTCTAGGCTTTATCTATAAATTATATCTCAAGACTTTATTATACATGTATGTTAAATCCTACCCAGGCTTTTTACCGGTTTAGTTTTCCTGGGTTATCATATCATTGTGTTATTTATTTTCCACACTGTTTCAATGATATGATTTACTTGTGTTAACCTAGATTTGAATAATTTACCTAAGTTAATCACTTGGCTGAATAACTAGGTTAATCTGTTTGTTTTTAAGGGGTCTAAAAACATACGTTTAGCTTTAAGGTGTTCTTACTGTTTTGGGTAATAGCTGCTGGAGGAAAAAGTAGAAGAAAAGGAAAGTATTTTAACATGAAAAAGATAGTTTCTTTAGTTGGTTTGGGTTTTATCCAAATGAGGAAATTCAGTAATGTTAAGGCTACTAAGTCAACCGTCACAACTGTTCTGAAAAAGTTGTCCCAGTTGTTAGAAAAGCTTTTATAGCTGTCATAAGATAGCTGTTGCTTGAGGCAAAAGTAGATGAGGTCAGCTGGATGATATCAAGTTACTGGAGAGAATATTTAGCATTTATTTCATGGGTTTGGCTAAAAATGGTAAGATCTCTTTTAAGGATATCTTGCTATTTTGGGTATAGCAATTGGCTACTGGGATTTCAATATTAAATGGTTGGTGATATCACTTTCAGGCAAGTGTCAAGTGATGAACACATTGCTAGTGTTCTATTGGTAAGGTTTCCTTTTTTGGGCGTTTATATTTTTGGTCCAAGATTCTATTACAATACATTTTTAATAAATAATAGAATAATTGATTGATAGTTAATGAGGTTTTAGAGATCTAATCAAGGTCTCATTGTGTTGTGACTTAATCTTGGTGAGCAAGAAGAGCATTTAATGCTCTGCTCTAGCTAGCAGCTGGTAGATGAATATTTGGTCCTATTATGGCAAATAGCAGCTGGGTATTAGTATATCATGAATTTTTTTTTTTTATATATTTGGAGATTAAAGATAGCCAATCAGATTAGGTCATGTGATTGAGTCGAATTTTAGCTGAAAGTAGTAGTATAGTTTATGTAGAATAATATGATTAGGTTTCCAAATTCGTATAGGAAAAGCTAGAGATAAAATGAATAGTTATTTTGTCATCATTTAGATGGCTGGAGTTTTTTAGTGTTTGTCATATGATGAATATTAAGTTTTAGAAAAAGATCAATGAGGAGTTCTTTTATCATTTTAAGTGCTATGTGACAAGAGATGTTTACCATATGTTTCCTACTACACACTGACTCGTCAAAGTTTAGGGAGTTGGAGAAGACATGCCAAGGAACATGTTTCTTTTATCAACTTTAAACTAGTGGTGCTTTACTAAACATACCTCTTAGCCCTCTAAACCATGACTCCCAAAGTTTCCCTAAAGAGACTCATGAGCTTGGATCATAAACCGAAGATGAGATGACATACCTGTTGGGATTTATGCCCTAAAATCCAATTTATTGGTATGTCACAAATAATTAAATTGTTTAATTATATAAGACTATTTATAAATGAACTAATGTGACATTATCATAGTCCATGAGATGCATTGTATGTGATTTATGTGAAAAGTCACAGAAGATTTAAATCACAAGTTCCTTGTAAACTCAAAATGTAGTTTGTAGTCGGTGATGAAATTGGACGTTTTATCTGCGAAGACTATAACACATCAATTAAAATGATTTGTCTTGATTATAAAAGTAGAGATTTCTAGTTGATGTGTTGATGTGTCTTAAGAGTTAAGACATATTGAACTGGACCGCTGTGAGATTAATTATTCAATCAACAACTGTCACCTGAATAATTAATCTCACGACTTCTAATTTCATAGACTCTCAATCGTGAGAGGGTAGTGGACCTAATCATGAAATGTAGGTTACTTTGATATATTAAGAGTGAGATCTAATATTCACAGTCAAAACCTCAGTATGTTGGGTAACCACACGTAGTGTTGAAGGAACACATATTCTCAAGATGGAATCCATAATCTCTTTTGTAGAGACACGAAATATCTCCTTGAGATAAGTTTAATGGAACTAATTATTCAGGGCGCCCACTTTAGTAAGGAGTTACTAAAGCTTATATTTATTGAAATTGGATTTCAATAAATGTGAATAACTAAAAGATTAAACTGGGTACTCAAAGATAAAATAGTTGTTCACAAAGTGACAATTCATCATGACTTTGTTTACTATGGATATTTCATGGAGGGGTCAAATGATATCATTAGAGTCTTGGGATATAATTTATTAATAAAGCCTAGAGTGCAATTATATTTATATAGTGATATTAAATATAATTAATGGTAACTTTGGACTTTTCAATAGTTGACAGAAAAGCCCAAGGCCCATTGGAGCTAGAGTTTTATTTGTTCCCTTTGGTCCCATCTCAAGTCACAAACTAAAACCCAATTGGGTAGGCCTAAAAGGCTAACCCAATTAGATAATCAATTTTTATTTAATAAGAGTTATTAAATAAAGTAACTACCAAGGTAGTTAGTATATACGTATGATGAAAAAAAAAAAAACATTTTTTCTCTACAAAGAGAAGAAGAAGAATTTTTCTTTTGAGAATCAACGTACATAAAGACTGATTGAGAGACCACACTTCTTGGGCACCATGTGGAATTAAGATGAAGATTAAAGTTATGCTTAAGTCTTGGTTTTTATTTTCAATGCATCAAGGTACGCTTTCTATTCTTTGTTCTAGAATTCAAGGTTACATGTTATCTCTCATGAATGAAGTAGATCCGTGATTGTTGCTTCCGCTATGTGTTTTGTATGAGATGCAAAACCAGATTTTCCAACAATACCTTGGGTTTTGTTGCCTTTTTGTGTAAATATGGGCTTTTTTTGGAGAAGTTGCTTTCCATGAGTGTAAGAGAGGTAATATGGGTCGTGAGCTTTGATTCATTGCTTGAGCCCGATCCATATGTTGATATTGATGATTTCATAGGGTTATGATCCCAATTGATGAAGAGTAAATGTGGACCATGAATCTGCCTCTTGAAGTAAGAATCTTGTGGGCCATGTGAGCTCAATCCATGTAGTTGAATGAGATATGTGCTTATTTTGGGTTTTTAAGAGATTTACACACAAAAATCAGCAATATGTTGATGTGGTGTGGGTTGCCACTGAAGTAGTGCCATGTAGGGCGAAAAAAAAGTCATCAACACTTAACTCTCTTTAATAGGGGCACACAGGGAACACATGGACCACATTGGAAACCACAAACGAACACATGTAGACAGGGACCAACAAACAGTCAAAACTCTACACATACAAAAACATTGTGGCCCCTACTACCAAATCCAACCAACAAGCATATTGTAAAGCTATAAAATAAGGACATAGACAGGGAGAAAGTTAATACCTTTTCGAAAAGACAGAGGTCTCCCAGCCTTTACTTTTCTCTGCAATTACAAGAAAAGTGGATATTTGGCTTTAGGAACAGAGAAAAGTTTGGCGTTTTGGCTTCAAAGGGAAGAGATGTGTTTTGGGAAATGTTTGATGATGGTGGCTTCATGAGAGATAGGCTGATGGTTTCAGATCATCTGCATCTTCAGAGAGAGAGGCTAATGGTGTTTTGAGAGTTACTTCTAGGGTTTCAATATCCTATTAGTGATTTTCAGAATCCACGTGCCATAGGTGGTTGATGAAGAACTCATGTGTTGGTCATGTGACAAGGTTTAGGGCGTTAAACCCACACGTCGAGCTTGGGTATGCCACGTAGTAATAATTTTGTAAGTGCACAATTTGTACCCAAACCCAAAAGAGTGATGGGCTCAGGCCCAAAGAGCCTTATACAATGAAATTTGTAGAGTATGAGTTTGAAACCTAGGTTAAGGATATTGGAAAGTTGATAAACAGGCTAGAATGCTGCAATCTATGCAAGTAATAGATGAATATGACAAAAAACTCTTCTCGGACGTAAGTCGAGGACAATTTGTATAGTCTTTCTTTCTCTAAGCAAAAGATTACAATTTTTTAGTTTCCAAAAAAGATCCCCTCCCTTATTTCCTCTCTCGTCCTCTTATATCCTTCTTCTTCTTCCCTGTTTCATCCACGTGTAACATAAATTTTCCTCCTAGATACTTGTCACATCCACCTCCTTCTTAAGTCTTCAAATAATAGCTGGAAGGCTGAATATTACTGTTCTGAGGTCATTTCTCCATTAATACGACCAAGGAGGTAGATGCAAACCCTTTAATGCCATGGTAGAGCTTTTCCCTTAGATATTTCTCACACGTTCCTGCTTCTAACGGGTGCTTGGATCACTCCTTTACCTAACAAATCTTCCAGAATTCTGTCTCTAAACCCTTTAGCAAGTCCCATGGCCTTTACTAGACCCGTCCGAGGAGATACTTCTCCTCGGACAACTCCTCTGCCCTTTGTAGTGCAGACTGACTTGTGGGCCTTGAAGACTCTGATTGAACAAACTTATACCAACTAACCAGGCCCAAGGCCCAAATTTCCATTTAAGCATTTTTAACCCCCACAATAGCCCCTCAAAACTTCATTTTTTCCCCCCATCTGAGAAGAGAAATGGAGTTTTGAACCAACAGCGCATCCTCTGCAGACTTTGCAAACCACCACACATGTAGGGGTCCTTTCATTCCTTCAAAACCGCCTCTGACGCTTCAAAACCCAAAACACTCGCATTAATGACTGCAAGTTACGTCTTGTTCCCCACGTTCAATGGTGAGATACGCATCCAACGGTCCAGGTTCGTTCTAAAAAATTGGACAGGATAATTCTAATTCGAGGCCGCCTTCCACATGCCAAAACACCTAGGAAACCGTATCTCCATCCATCCTTTCAGAAATCAATCAAATCTAAGAGTTAATCACTATCTTTCCTCTCAAGAAGCTCGTGAAGAATCGCCTAATTATTTCTCGTAAGTTCTCAACTTCCTTTACTCATTTCTCCTCAGATTCTGTCCTCGGATGTTTTTCACAGATAAACAACACGTACGGCCGCGCCTAAGTCTTTGCAGCATCGCAGACCTCAATCGCGTTCTCTGATCCGAAGTCTTTGTTAGCAAAGACCTACAAGTGAAAATACCCCACCTGATATTAGGATACGATCCTTTATCAGACGACTTCCAAGAGATTGACAACGCGATCACCGTAGGAGACAAACGACGCAGAAGGATAGACGTTTCACGACGAGGCTTCCTTTCTGACCACGAACTCCCAAACGACCCCTCCATCATTCTATACTCTCGCCCCATCGCAGCGATTCCTCTCTCGGCACATTCCCAAACAACAGCTGTCCGAGAAGAACCTACGTCCTCGCAACAATCGTTGGACGAGGAGATTGACCAATTTCGCCTTAAAGAAGCTGAGAGACCTCGAGAGGATGAACTTGTCAACCTCTCGGACAAAGAGCAAGTGCCCGTAGAAACATCTGGCATAAAAGGTTTAATAATTGCACAGCCCGACTCTAGCTCCAAAGAAGATGACATGTCCACTCTTAGGAAGCTGATGTCCAAGAGGGGCACGAAAGCCTCTAAAAAGGACGCGGATGAGCCACAGATCCCTCCCCCTCTGCCACCACCCCCTCCTCCCTCCGATCCTAAGATTCCCCTCCGGAGCCTAAGAAGGAAAAATGAGGCCGAGAAGGCAGATATGGAGAGGTAGATATGGGACGTGCCTCTTCAGTGGAAAGTGGGGAAAACCGTGACCTGGCCGAGGTACGCCGTACACCGGCCAACTGGTCTCCCGAAATGAAGCTAGATATGGCCCCAATCTCTTGACAATCCAGCATCAGGGCGTTCCAATAAGGACACGTTCATCACCTGGCTGAGGCTTTGGAACGACCTCTTCTTCTACCAAAGGACATGGACGCCCTGGACATGATGAATCAACCACATCTTTTTCTCTCTCTCAAAAGGGACTTGGCTTTGGTGAATGTCTCGTATTTACCCCCACCTTACTACTTTCACTACACTTTTAACGAAAAAATCATTCTTATGTACTTTGAATTTGTTTTAACAATAATGCATTTATTTTAATACTTTAACGCAGGTCATTCAAGAAGTCTTTGCTGCCGAAAAGTGGGTGGAAGACTCTCGGAAGAAAGTTGCAGCTGAACTTGAGGTCAGGCAGAAGACTGAGAAGTCCTTAGGCCAAGCTCTTGCGGAGAACGAGAACCTAACCAAGCAGCTGGCAGAGGAGAAAAGGGAGAGAGATGGTGCCGAGGCCAACCTGAAAATGATGAAAACTTAGGTGGAGGGGTAACGCAAACTTCTGCGTCAGAAGGACGAAGACTTGTCTAAAGCCCAATAAGAGAACTCCGACCTGAAGAAGGAGCTTGCTCGAATGAGGGAAGAGGCTCGTACCCTCAAGGAAAGCATGGAGTCTGCAAAGAAGGCTGCCTACAAAGAAGGGGTTAAGGTGACAGAAAATCAGCTGACAAAGGAGTTCGCCGAGCTATGCCGGGAGTACTACCAACAAGTGTGGGCGGAAGCTCTAAATGTGGCAGGGATTCCCACAACTTCCGAGTTGAGGAAGCCTGAGAACATTTGGCTTCCGTAGGACATCCAAGTGCTCGAAGAGCTTCCTCCTATCGCACCTACCCCCGAGATGGCGCCTTCAACGCATCCATCCATGATTCCACTGCCCATTCCAACTCCTAAAGAACATGCTGGTTCTGACAAAGAGAAGGAACAAGGTGACAGAGCCGAGAAGCCTACGAGCCAGAATGCCGAGCCCAATGTTCCTCCACCAGTGGCAAGAGACAAAGGGAAACAAGTCCAGACCTCGTTTGAAGCAGAGCTGAAACAAACAAAGGAGGACAGCAAAGAAAAAGGGTCTGCCAGCACATCCAAGCAGGACCCCCTACCAAGGCTTAAGGCTTAGGCCACTTAGGACCCCTTTTCCCTTTTGTGATGAGTTTTTTGTATTAGGACTTTCATTTTAACCCCCTTTTTTTTTCAAAATTTTATTTCCAATGTATCCATTGACAAAAATTAAGGAGAAATTTGAAAGGTTTGATTTTCAACTGGCTTTCAACCTTCAATACAACAATAATAATTCGCTTCTTCTTAGCGCAAAATTACATGAAGTACCTTCTGTACAACAATACTAAAGTCTTTACAACATTTCGATTAGCAGTAGCTTCAAATAAAAGTACATACACTTGGTGTATATATGTAAATCATGCCTCAAAACCATAATACATGTAATACAGCAATACACAATCTAAAACTGAACTTAGCATTTAGTTTGGGGCATAAAACAATCCATCAAAATTACTGTGGCTCATCAACACATCAACACTCATGTCGTATGGTTTCTGCTAATTTTCCCAAAGTAGAGGGTCCGAGGACCGGACATAACTAAGGTTCTGTTTAACAATCAATAGGATATCAATTTCCACAAGATATGTGGTCCGAGGACCATGCATGACCAAGTTTCTGTTTGACATTTAGCAATAGCGAATTAAAATGTTAATTTTTCCAAAGTAGAAGGTCCGAGGACCCGACATAACTAAGGTTCTGTTTAACAATTAATAAGATATCAATTTCCACGAGGTATGTGATCCGAGGACCATGCATGACCAAGTTTCTGTTTGATATTTATGAGTAGCGATTTGAAATGTTAATTTCTCCAAAGTAGAAGGTCCGTGGACTTGACATAACTAAGGTTCTGTTTAATAATCAATAAGATATCAATTTTCGAGGTATATGGTCCGAGGACCATGCACTACCAAATTTCTATTTGATATTTATGAGTAGCAATTTGAAATGTTAATTTTCCCAAAGTAGAAGGTCCGTGGACCCGACATAACTAAGGTTTTGTTTAACAATTAATAAGATATCAATTTCCACGAGGTATGTGGTCCGAGGACCATCCATGACCAAGTTTCTGTTTAATATTTATGAGTAGTGATTTGAAATGTTAATTTCCCCAAAGTAGAAGGTCCGTGAACCCGACATAACTAAGATTCTGTTTAACAATCAATAAGATATCAATTTCCACGAGGTATGTGATCCGAGGACCATGCATGACCAAGTTTCTGTTTGATATTTAGCAATAAGTAAATCGAATTGTATAATGATAATTTGAACAAAGAACGACAAAAATGCTTTTTATTAATAATAATACCTTCGTAGGTTGTTTACATTCCAAGGGCGTTGTACAATTTTTTCATCTAGATCAGCTATGCGATATGACCCTATGCTCGCTACAGAAATGATCCGATATGGTCCTTCTCAATTTGGTGCTAACTTTCCCCACGCTGGATTTTTGGCAGTACTCATGACTTTCCTCAACACCAAATCCCTAGGCGCTAGTGGCCTTAGCTTCACATGAGCATCATATCCTCGTTTGAGCTTCTACTGATAATAAGTCATTTGGACCATGGCGGCCTCTCGCCGTTCCTCAACTAGATCCAAGCTTCTTTCTAGGAGGCCATCGTTATTTCTCGGGCTGAAAGAACTTGTCCTTAATGTGGGAAACCCAGATTCCAAAGATATTACCACCTCAACCCCGTAGGTCATGGAGAAGGGTGTTTCTCCCATGGATTTTTACGGCGTAGTCCGATATGTCCACAAAACGTGTGACAATTCCTCTACCCATCTACCATTTGCGTCATCTAGCCTCTTCTTAAGTCCACTGACTATAACTTTGTTAACGGCCTCAGCCTGCCCATTTCCTTGAGGATAAGCGGGAGTGGAGTATCTATTTGTGATGCCCAAGTCATTACAATATTTCCTGAAAGCTTTACTATCAAATTGCACGCCATTATCTGAAATAAGTGTGTGAGGTACCCCAAATCTAATGATAATGTTCTTCCAGATAAATTTCTTGGAGTCCACATCCCTAATATTTGATAAAGGCTCAACCTTGACCCATTTGGTGAAGTAATCAATTCCCACGAGTAGCCACCTTTTGTTTCCCATAGCCCTCGGAAAAGGCCCAACTATATCCAGTCCCCATTAAGCGAATGGCCAAGGACTAGACAAAGGTTTAAGAACACCACCAAGCTGATGAATATTGGGAGCAAACCTCTGGCATTGGTCACATTTTCTTGCGTAGTCCTGAGCCTCTCTCTGCATATTGGGCCACCAATATCCTTGAGTCAGAGCTCTATGGGCTAAGGATCTCCCCCAGTATGGCTTCCACAAATTCCCTCTTGCAGTTCTTCCAAAAGTGCCTCCATCGCTTCAGGATGTACACACAACAGGTATGGTCCGAAAAAAGGAGCGTTTATACAACTTCTGATCCTCGGACAACCAGAATCGAGGTGCCTTTTGACGAATTTTATCTGCTTTAAACTTCTCCTCAGGCAGAACATTGCTTTTTAGAAAAGAAACCATGGGGTCCATCCAGCTAGGTCCGGGCCTTATCAGATGGATATGGACGACACTTGTGATGGTTAAAGTCGGTTTCAACAAGTCTTCAACGAGGATAATCCTAGGCAAACATTGAGCCGAGGACATCGCCAAAGTGGCCAATGAGTCCGCATGCGTGTTTCCACTTCTAGAAACATATGAAAGGATGAAAGAATCAAACTTGAATTGTAAACATTTGACCTGGGTCAGGTACTCTTGCATTCTTGGATCCCTAACCTCTATGGTCCCCGTCACTCAGCCCACAACTAATTGAGAATCCGAGGACATATGAACTGCCTTTCCCCCCATTCTCCGTACCATATCCATATCGACTAAGACAGCTTCGTACTCAGCCTCATTATTAGTGGCCGAGAATGCTAATCTCAATGATTTCTCAAAGGTAATTCCCTCAAGGGATACCAAAACAAGTCCAATGCCAAATCCCCTCTGGTTTGCTGCCCAATCAACATACGCTTTCCAAATCGGAGGCCCTTTGCTTGTGATCATGCCAACTGATTTTTCATCCATGTGCAATTCCTTCGCAGTTTCTTCTAACGATGGTTCGGCAAATTCTGCCACTAAATCAGCGAGAACCTAGCCCTTCACCGAGGTGCACGACATATATTTGATATCGAAAGCTCCCAGAATAGTTCCCCACTTGGCTACCCTCCCCTAATAGTCAGTACTTCACAATACTGACTTGAGAGGCAGTTGAGTCAAAACCACGACGATGTGGGATTGGAAGTAGTGAGGAAGCTTTCGTGTAGCATGGACTATGGCAAGAATTGCCTTCTCCAAAGGTAAATAACGCACCTCAGCTTCATTCAAAGATTTGCTGACATAATAAACCGATCTTCGTACCCCACCATCGTCCCTTATCAAAACCAAGCTGACTGCATGGATAGCTACAGCTAGGTATGCAAACAGGATTTCATCGACCTCTGGCCGAGACATGATGGATGGCCGGGAAAGATATTCCTTAAGTTGCTGAAAAGCTAAAGCGCACTCCTCGGACCATTGGAATCCTTTCCATTTATTTAACAATTAGAAAAAAAGGTCTACACCTATTAGCAGACCGAGAGATAAATCTACTGAGAGCAGCAGTCATCCCGGTCAATTTCTAAACTTCCTTCGGATTCCGAGGTAGTTGCAAGCCCTGAATGGCTCTGACCTATGCCGGATTTACCTCTATTCCTCTATGAGTCACCATGTAGCCTAGGAACTTTCCGAAACCCACCCCAAAAGAACACTTTGAGGCGTTAAGGCGTAGCTTGTACTTCCTAAGTGTTTGAAAGGTGTCGTCCAAATCTTTCACATGCATAGGTACTATCTTACTCTTCACTACCATATCATCCACATATACCTCAATGACCTTTCCAAGCTGCAATTCGAACATCCTGGTCATCATCTTTTGGTAAGTAGCCCCTGCATTTTTCAAACCGAATGGCATCACTTTATAGTGATAATTCCCCGTAAGAGTAATGAAGGCAGTCTTCTCCTGATCACCCAACGCCAATGGTATTTGGTGATAACCCTGGAAGGCATCTTAAAAACTCATCTGAGGATGCCCAACCATAGCATCCACTAGCTGATCGATGCGAGGCATCGGGAACGAGTCTTTTAGGCAGGCTTTGTTCAGGTCAGTGAAGTCCACACATACTCTCCACTTTTCGCTCTTTTTTTTTACTACAACAGTGTGCGCCAACCATTCTGGATAGAAAACTTCTTTAATAGCCCCAGCCCTTTTGAGCTTGAGCACTTCTTCCTTGACGGCCTCGGCATGTTCTTTCGAAGAACGCCGAGGTGGTTGCCTTTTGGGAATAACGGCAGGGTTGACGTTCAAATGATGGCAAATAAAACTTAGGTCAACCCCCGGAGCCTCATAGGGATCCTAGGCAAAAACATCGATATTGTTTTTCAAAAACATCACCAATTCCATCTTCTCTTGGTGTGGTAACCGTATCCCAACTTGAAAGAACCTTTCGAGGTCATCATTTATGAGAAATCTTTCCAAATCTTCACAAGTGGCCTCCTCTGCTGTCACCGCATCGGGCACATCCAGAGTTGTTAATTGCTATAAGTCTTCTATAGCTGAGGTTGAGGATTCTAATTTGGCTTGATGCAGCATCGCGGCCGATATACATTGCCTTGCCACTGATTGGCTACCAAGAATTTCTTCAATCAATCCACCCGAGGGAAATTTCACTTTAACATGTAAAGTCGAGGAGACAGTACCCAAAGCATGCAGCCAAGGCCTGGCGACGGTGGCTGTGTATAGAGAATATGAGTCAACCACAATGAAATCTACATTGACCGTTTCTGAGCCCGACTGTACGGGCAATCGAATTTGTCCCTTTGGTATGACAGCCTTCCCTTCAAAGCTTATCAACGCAAATCATAGGGAGTGAGATCCTCCAGCTCTAACTTAAGCCCCTTAAATAAGTCAGGGTACATAATATCCGCACTGCTACCCTGATCGACCATCACCCTCTTGACGTCATAATTCCCTATCCTCAATGTGACCACCAGGGCATCATCATGTGGTTGAATAGTCCCAACTTTATCATCATCAGAGAATCCCAAAATAGGCGTACTCCCTTTGATCCTCTTTGGCCTCAAGCCAGACTCCTCGGCTTGGGACTGTGACACCGCCATCACCCTTGTGGGACAGGAACCAGTCCTGCCAGGTGCAGCGAAGATGACATTAGTCGTTCCCAAGGGCAGCCGAGATGAGTTGTTCTTCTGATTATTTGAACCCGAATGATTTCCTTGTCCGTTGGGTTGATACATGTGCTACTTCAATTTTCCCTTGCTAACAAGCTGCTTTAAATGGTTCCAAAGGGTTCGACAATTCTCGGTAGTATGACTCACATCCTGATGATACTGGAAAAAGAGGTTCTAATTCCGTTTCGTAGGGTCCCCCGCCATCTTACTAGGCCACTTGAAGTAGGGTTCCTTACGGACTTTCTCCAGCAATTGGTGCATTGGTTCTCAGAATACGATATTAACTACTTGAGGAGTGGCTGAACCAGATTGCCTAGAGAAATCTCTCATCAGCTTATTGTTATGGTACCTGTCCGATCTAAAATCCCTTCTCTCCTAGGGGATAACCTTTGCCTTACCCTTATCTTGTTGTTGATCTTCCTCAACCCTTTTGTACTCGTCGATACGATCCATGAGGCAATGTACACTCCGCATGGGCTTTTTGGTCAGAGATTTCCTTAAATCATGATCAGTTGGGAGGCCCACTTTGAAAGTGTTAATCGCCACTTCATCAAAATCTCTGTTGATTTCATTAAACATTTCCCAGTATCTGTCAGAATACGCTTTCAAAGTCTCACCCTCCCTCATGGCCATGGATAACAATGAGTCCAAAGGCCGAGGGACTCTGCTGTATGTAATGAATCGAGACGCGAATGCCCTGGTGAATTCCATGAAAGAATCAACAGACCCTGGCTTTAGTCCAGTAAACCATCTCATAGCAACAGGTCCTAGGCTAGAGGGAAAGACTTTGCACATCAAGGTTTCGTTCTGAGAATGTACCGCCATCCTCTGATTAAAATGGCTTACGTGTTCGACTGGGTCTATCCTGCCATTATAGATGGTGAAGGTGGGCTGAGTGAACCATCTTGGGAGCTTTCGCTTCTCGATCCTGCATGAGAAGGGTGACTTAGAGAGTTGGTGCAACGATCGGCTCATAGCATCGTTCCCCAAGCCCCTGGAGGGAAACTTCTTATGCTTACGACTTGGAAGCTCATCCTTCTCGTAAGAGAAGGTTTCGCTAGGGGGAGTCTTGGACCTTGGACTGTAACTACTTCCCTGGGACCCCCCAGATGAAAGATTGGATGGAGGTGAAGCCCGCCTTCTTCTGACACGGCGTAGCTTTTTCTTGAGGTGGTCAATCTCCCTCTGCATGGCCTTGGCATCATCATCATGGGTGGCCCTGCTTCCACCACGCAAATGGCTTGCATTAGGGTGTACTGTATGCACACTTCCCTCTCGATCCCTCCGATGTTCAAGACACTCAAAATGATCTTCGTGCTGGGACCCCTAAGACTCTGCATGATGCGAACCTAAGCCTGCCATGATGTTCCAAATCCTTCAACACTAGATTCCCACAGACGGTGCCAATTGTAAGTGTACAATTTGTACCCGGACTCAAATGAGTGATAGGCTTAGGCCCAAAGAGCCTTATTGTAATACCCCACATAATTTTATTTAAGAGTTTTCTTTAAAATATAATTGATAGGCTATAGATTTTCTTTTAATTATTACTACAGCCCACTACCCACTAAGCCCACATCTTAAAATACAAACTACAGGGTAGAGGAAGAGATAGTCAGGGTTTTATCTAAGAGGCTAAGAGGTGTTTTCCTTGGAGTTAGAGCACATACAATTGAAGAGACAATCAGATTGTTCAAGGTAAGATTTCTCACAATTAGGAACCAAAAAAAAAAAATTTATAAGGTTATTTAGAAATTTGATTTTGATCCTAAAATTTATATTCTAATGTTTAGATTTGCCGCTGGGTATCCACATTAGATGTTAGATTGTTCATTAGGATATATAAATAATTCTAGATTGAGCCATGGGATTTCAAGAATCAATATTTTGGTTTAAGTCTTCCGTCGGATTGTACATATATATATATATATATATATAATATAATCCTAGATTGAAGTCAAATAATGCGGCCATTGTTCTTTCGTTGGATTTGTACACACACACACACACACACACACATATATATAATGGATATAGAAGAAGTCAAAGTTTGCGGCCAAAACAATGCCTCTAGGACCCTTTCTTTATGATTATGCTATGCCTTAAGGTTATATATTAGAGTTGAAATAGGATTTTATGTTCTTTGGGTTTTATATGTCTACATATATTAAATCCTAGGGTCACTACAACTTGTATTCTAGAGCAAAAATCAAGATTTTAAAGCTTAAATAATGTATAAGGGTTTACTTTTGTAGGGGCATATATCAAATCCTGAGTTTACAATATATTGGTTACTGCCTCTAAGGTTTGATAAATTCAAGGAAACATTTTGGGCAAAGATTCCTTATATTGGTGTTATTAATAAGTTCAATAAAGTATAATCATAGTGAGTTAGTTGTATAGTTCTATAAGCTTTATGGTTGTAGAGAATATTGAGTATATTTTCATGATTGATTATAGGTCCTATTTAAGAGTGTCTTGAGGCTCTTTGGAGATTATTTTGGCTGGACTTTCAGAGTGATTCGAGTGCGGTAAGTAATTATGCATAATATGCACAAGTTTTGTCCTTTAGGTTCTTAGAAGTTAAAAGTTTTCAAAAGTTTATCAAAAAACATTTTTACATTATTGAAAGAGAAATTATAATTGGCTTTTAAATAATGTTTTAAGAGAAATTCAAATTTTAAATAACGTTTTGAATGTCCAAATCCCATTTAAGAGATGGTTTTTAAACTAAACTATTTTCCGAAAATACTTGAGTTTCAAAGTAAGTATTCTAAAAAGATTCTTGTTCTTTAAAATTGTTTCAAACCAAGTGATTTCAAAGTCATATTCTTGTTTTTTAAACGGTATTTAAGACGTTCCTTTTAGCAAACTGGATTTTCAAACTTACTCAAGTATTGTAAAAATATTTATATAAACTCTTCAGTTCCTATTCGTTCCCTGAGAGAGTCAAGCATCTTTTGATTTATGTTTCAATTTGATATTGTGATATTCAATATGTCTTTATTATTGGAACAATTTTTAATATTAAAAAAATTATTATATGTTGTATAAACTTTATTGTTTGTGATATGTGACTCAAAATGAATGTTTTTAGAATTGATCAGATATACGTGTAAATCCGCTCACAGGATTGTATGTAAGAATATGTGTTGATCCCTCACCAGCAGGGGTTAGATGTTGGTATCCGCTCACAGGATTGTATGTGAGAATATGTGATGTGTATATGTGACACTGTACTCTGATCAATTATTTGTATGTGTTTCCAAAAGACTTTAAGATTTGATTATATGTGTATTAAGTGATTCTTTACATGTTTTGAAAACTATATTGGATATTTTGAGTGAAATTGTGAAATCAAACTCGTCCTTTGTTTGAGTCTATTCCGTTGTGTATTCTATATAATTACTTACTAGATGTGTGGCTCACCCCATCAATTAATATTTTCAGATTAAAGTGTAGTTGAGAATTAGAACCCTTGGATCGCTTTGTAAGGTGCAAGGTAGAGCGTGGAAGTTGTAGGCAACTTCAGTATTACTTGAAGACTCATAGAATTTTAGTTACCTTTGTTTTGGTAATTCACGTTTTATATAGTGGAGATTGTTTCCAATTTGTGGAGTTTTGAAAAGATTATTAGTTATTTTTATATTTCCGCTTTAGACTTCACAGTATTTTGGAGATTATTATAAATTGTGGATTTTAATTATTGTAAGAGATTTATTAGTAGCATTGTTTATTTGGAGATTTATGGAACTATGTTTAAATAAATTATTTTATTGAGCTAGGTAAGGTTAGCAAGTTAGTCGTGCATTTAAATTCATGTTTCATGGATTTGAGTCTTGACACTTATACAATGAAATTTGTAGAGTATGGGTTTGAAACCTAAGTTAGGGATATTGGAAAGTTGATAAACAGGCTAGAATGCCACAATCTATGCAAGTAATAGATGAATATGACAAAAAACTCTCCTCGGACGTAAACCGAGGACTATTTGTATAGCATTTCTTTCTCTAAGCAAAAGATTACAATTTTTTAGTTTCCAAAAAAGATCCCCTCCCTTCTTTCCTCTCTCGTCCTCTTATATCCTTCTTCTTCTTCCTTGTTTCATCCACGTGTAACATAGATTTTCTTCCTAGATACTTGTCTCATCCACCTCCTTCT
The DNA here is from genome assembly GCA_014183005.1 of Castanea mollissima. Classification (NCBI taxonomy): domain Eukaryota; kingdom Viridiplantae; phylum Streptophyta; class Magnoliopsida; order Fagales; family Fagaceae; genus Castanea; species Castanea mollissima. The sequence goes on along the minus strand of JACAVU010000002.1, from coordinate 28,740,884 downwards.
TAAAGTCTTCAAATAATAGCTGGAATGCTGAATATTACTGTTCAGAGGTTATTTCTCCATTAATGCGGCCAGGGAGGTAGATGCAGGGCCTTTAATACGGTGGTAGCAGCTTTTTCCTCAGATATTTCTCACACGTTGCTGCTTCTAACGGGTGCTTGGATCACACCTTTACCCAACAGATCTTCCAAAATTTTGTCTCTAAACTCTTTAGCAAGTCTCATGGCCTTTACTGGGCCCGTCCGAAGAGATACTCCTCCTCAGACAACTCTTTTGCTCCTTGTAGCGCGGACTAACCTGTGGACCTTGAAGACTCTGATTGAACAGACTTATACCACCTAACCAGGCCCAAGGCCCAAACGTGCATTTAAGTATTTTTACCCCCCACAAATTGAATGTTATTTTATTTCTCCATCAGCCACGTATACAATTTTCATCTATTGGCTGATGGCAAGGTCTATAATATCATGCGTTAATTTTTTTAGGGACTAAATGTGGTGAAATTAAAATGTCGGGACCAAAATAGAAAAATGTTAAAAATGTAAGGACTAAAAGTATATTTATGCCTATTAATTTTTCTTGGGACTAGGGGGGCGCGAGCCCCCTTAGCCGTCACATAGTTCCGTTCATATGACATTTTTTTTTTTTTTTGGGGAAGAAACTAAAATGACAATTGATTCAACTTACAATTGCAATTTCGAATAGAGATAAATAGGTTAAAACTAATAAAATATGATAAAACTAATGTTAAAAGTAAAATAAAAAATGACAGGTGAGAGAAAGATTTGAGAATTAATTTAGGCACATAATATAACTTGTTTATCATTGATGGGATGCACGCACAATTACTTATGCATCATAATTTACTAATGAAATAAGATATCTACAATGTTGAATTGAAAGACATTTTCTCCAAATTATTTATGACACCGATTACGTATACCTTCCCAACCTTTAAAAACTAAGCACTTAGACCATCTAATTGTATAATATAAAGTGGATATATGCAGGGAATTTGCATAAATTCCAACAATTCTTTTATTTTTTTCAGGTTACTGTCCCACTATATCAAACTTAATTAATTCACAGTTTGATGGATCTTTTAATATGAGAATCATTTTCCACGTACCATTTCTATCTCTTTGTCTCCTTCTAATGCAGAATATGGACACCATTGTTTTTTGGTAATTATAGAACATGGACGTCATCAAGAATATAGTCAACATAATACATATTAATTTGCTAATAAACTGAAACAGAATATTTAGTTCTTTTTTCAATAAGCCAATAAACAACATAAGCCAAATTATAAGCACATAATCAAAAGATTAGCAAAACCAATGGCAAATAAGAAGTTGTTATCACCTATTTCCATTATTTGTATGAAACGGATTTATTGGAGGACTATGTTATTGGACAATAGGAATGAGAAAAAGTTTAATACCCCACAGGTTCTATGTGGAACTTTATACCCTTTAAAAATGAGGAGAAAAGTGAAAAGAAATCTAAAAAGAGAGATGAAAAGAAGAGCGTGATCGAATCATATATATTTTCCTAAGATCTAAAAGATCAATCTTTCTTACCAAAACAATATTGTTGAACCAGAATATGCTTCAACTTAATAGTTTTTTTTTTTTTTTGAGAAACTTCAGCTTAATAGTTAATACACTATATATATATATATATATCTTGTAATGCACAAGGCTTTCCCATGCATGCATGGGAACCAACTAGCCAATTTGGTAAAATTAGCTTTAGGTGGTAAGTAGGGACCGAAGGAGGACCATTCCAGTTCTCTAGTCCAACTATTATTGACCACAATAATAATAATAATAATAATAATAATAACGCCCATGAACTTTGTGACATTGCAGCTAGGCGAAAGGTTTTGTTGCCACCAAAGTTTTAATTTTTTAATTTTATAATAGACATGATAAGATTTCAACTTGTTCCGTCTGCTCTATAATAATTGTTCTCGTTATTAAACTAAAATACCAATAGATTTTTTTAGTGTAGGCGGCTATCAGTTGAACTAACTGATAATGCCTATGAAAAAAATTTGTGTATTAATGCAAAATCCTTGGTATGACTAACTAACAAGTAAGGACGGGTACAATCTATAAGCTTTCATTCCACAATTCATTCACCATATGTTCACATTTTCACCGAACACCCTTAGTACGATGGTCACTCCACAAGTATACTTATGGAGTGTGGGTGGCAAGGGCCGGAATTCAAGTTTCCAAGAGAGAGCTTCACACATATATACACTTAGATTAGGCTAGAGTAAAATTTTATCTTGTATAAAATATATATATATATATATATATATATATATAAATGTGTTTGGGGCTGAGTTGGTATTATTTTCAGATGTTTATTACCGCACCGTTTGGCGAGTTGGTACCTCCTTAAGTACTATGTGCTTGGAGGAGCAGGGGGGAGTGAGTTCGAGCTAGAAGAGCAACAACATATATAGTATGTAAGTATTTTTAACCATCTAAATAAACATTTTTAAAAAAAAAATTGTGGTTTTTTTTTATTATAAAAAATGGTAAAAATGGTTTCCTACCAATAGTTAGTTTAACTAACTTCAATCCCCAACAAGAAGCTTGTGCTTCTCAAATAAGGGGAATAATATGATAAAGATCATATTATTTTATTTTGATCATAAGCGGCAAACGATTTAAATATAAGAAGTTCTATTACAATAAAACTCGGCCTTATCAAAAGACTAGCAGGATTATATTCCACCACAAGAGGAGGGAAAATATGCAAAATATAATTAACAGTTTGTGAAGTGCCCAAATTTGTTAATACATTCGCACTTTGAATTGCTTCGCTAAATGCATGATCAATTAGCTAACGTATATGTCCTTCCGAAATAACCCTTGTGTTATTAATGTTTTGAACTTTTCCAAATAAAGATATATTTGAAAAAAAAATGTAATAATTATTTTTACTTATTTAAAGAAAAATTCTATATTTTAGTTTTTTTATTCTATAAATTATTTTAATTATTAAAGATGGTAGTTTAAGTGTGTAATTTTTTTTTCCTCAAATCATGTATTATGTAATCATTGATGCGTAGGTCATGTGAATCTCATGTGACATATTTTCATTAGTAATATAAACCATGAGAGAGAGTGTGTGTATATACATATACACATAAAACAAGTATTATTGCAACAAAAAAAAAAAAAAATAGAGGCAATATATATGCTATTGCATTTCTAGGTTGTTTTTTGTTGTAACCGTATATTAAGTTTATTACATTAATATGAGATTGTAGAAATAATTATTATGTTACATTGAAATGTGTTGTTGTAATAAGTAACCCTTATTTTACATTGAGATAAGTTGTTGCAATAGGTAATATTTTATTTCACATCAAACTATATTGTTGTAATATGTTAAATCTTTATTTCATATCAAATTTTGTTGATGTAATAGAGTTAAGTAATTGAGTAGCGGGAAAATTTGGGAAATTGGCACTATTTTTTTTCATTAGTTTCCTCTCTCTCACCCATGTCTATCCAATTTTTTTTTCTCATCTCAATATTTCTTTCTCACCCATGTCTATCCCATTTTTTTTTCTCATCTCAATATTTCTCTCTCACCCACGCATGTCTCCTTTTTTCTTTTTCTTTTTTTTCTCATTTTAGTTTTCCTCTTTCTTTTACCCACATCTATCCCCTTATTTTTTTCTCATCTCAAATTTACCTCACACCCACACCTCTCTCTCTCTCTCTCTCTCATCTTAGTTTCCCTCTTTATCTCACCCATCTCTATCTCCTTTTTTTTTTTTTTTTAAATCTCAAATTCTCTCTCTCTCTCTCTCTCTCTCTCTCTCTCTCTCTCCATGCCTAACTTTTTTTTTTCTCATCTCACTTTCCCTCTTTCTCTTATGCCTATCTCAAAATTCAAATTTATCTACTAATTACAAAATTTATATCTTAAATCTCCATCTCACTTGCATATCTTTTAACTCTAAATTTTCTCTTTCAAATTTTAGTCTCTCTTAATTTATAGTCTCCTTGGAGAGACTCTTTCTTAGTTTAAAGGTTTTCTCTATAACTCCATGGTAATCTTTTGGTTCTTTTTAAATTTTAATTTGATTTTTCTTTGTTTAATTGTACAGCCTTCAAGTAGTATTAGTGTGTGTGTATGTTTTTTTTTTAAGAATCAATAATGGTGTATATTGGTGTCATTGTGTTTTATATATGATGATTTTGAACTTTATACTTATTTTTTTATTCTTTTTTCGAAAATTGGTGGTAAGTCAATGAAGTGGTTGTGAAGCATGCTTGGATAACACCTTCGAGAAGAAACTTTTCTTTCATGTTGTGTTGATTTTTGCATACTTTTTAAAACTATGTGTGTTGAATGTAAACTCAACAAGTTGTGTATATATTTTTGCTTTTTGACATGTATTGAAATTACATATTTTGAATTTTTTTTATCTTTTATTGCAACGAAAATCTAGTATTGCATAAACCTATTTCCTCGGACTTTATTACAACAGCTTGCATCGACTTTTTCATCATTGCAATAATACCTTATTAAAACGACCTTAGTTGTTATTGTAACAAATTTTTTCATTGTATGAAGTCTTTTATCTTGTGTGTGTGTGTGTATATATATATATATTGTTCACTTCTAATGATAACTCTTTAGAAAATGATTAAAACGGTCAAATGAAGTCATACCAGAAGAAAGGATAATCCTATGGTTTATTTTGTTATATCTTTGTTAGCTGGAGAGCATTATTAAGAATCGACATGATTTATACCTATAGCATTACATTGTGGTCGTGGGTTATTATTCATATATTCACTAGTTATTAGGATAAGAAGAGGACACACATGTACCATGGGATCCCAAGATAGAAAAAAAAAAAAAAAAAAGATCAAAAATCTATTAGTGTCTTGATTTTTTTTTTTTTTTGAGAAAGTAGTGTCTTTATGTGATGATAAAAAACTATCATCAAGAATGGATGTCATAGGTCGAAACTCTCTTAAAAAAATTAATAAAAAAAAAACATGATTTAGCCTTGTAAGGACACAATTCGAATTCCCAAACCATGGCTGGAAGGAGATGGGCTTGAAAAGGCCTTTTTCACAATGAATTTGTAGAGGATGGGTTTGTAATCTAGATTTCAAGGATGGTTTAGACAATTAAGAAAAGAACGGGCTTTGGGCCCAATGGAACAAAATAAAGAGTAGTTTGCAAAGAGTAAGACCGAGAATTCTTCCTCGGACTGTTTCCGAGGATAATTTATAATAGTATTTCTCAAGTTTGGATACAAATATTGATTATCATACACTTTTTCTTTCTCAAAAAGCCTCTCCTTTATTCGTATGCCTTCCCTTCCATTTATACTTCTTTCCTTCTTTTCATCATCTTCCACTTTCTAGTTGCAATCCTGACTTCGGATACTTGTCCCATCCATTCTTCCCTAAAGCCTGCTGGGATTAGGGACCAAGTTCGAAGCTCTATGATCAGGTCCCATCCATTCTTCCTTAAAGCCCGCTGGGATTAGGGACCAAGTTCCGAGCTCTATACTCAGGTCCCATCCTTCCATCTATACAGTCATCGTATCAATTACAGAGCTTTTAATGCATGGGCGGTGGTAGCAGCTTTACTTTAGACATTCCACCGCTCTTTCTATTGTCCGCCACGTATACTGTGATTTCCCATAGTCGTAGGACTCTTTATAACCTAGCTCGGGGATACAAAACTTCTCTTTCTATGTCTCGGCTTAACAATCCGAGGACAAATTCACTCCTCGGACATATTCAGACTTTTAAATACTCCATGATCATTTTGATGTTGTCGGATTTGGGTTTCCAGCCCAAAAGACTTCGTTGGGCCATCCTTCATAAATTACTGAGCCCAATACCCCTACAATAGCCCCTCGAGATTCTTTATTTTTTCACCTCGGGAGGAAAATAAGATCTCGATTTAAAAGACCTTTTTACCCTGCAGAATCCTGGCAATACCGCTGGCGGAAATAACTTCTGAATTACCCATCGCGTGTTCCCGATGCTTCGGTATGCGAAACGCCCCCGAATTAATTATTGGCGCTTCTATGTCCCCCACGTTTCATTGATATGACACATATCCAACGGTCGAGAGCGACTCTTGCGTTGAGGCGGGAATTCGCCCGCTTCAAAACACCCTTTCACATATAAATACTAATTTTCTTCGAAATTCCTCACACTACAGTAACCTCACATCGTACCTGCCACACTTTCCATCTCCCCGTACTCTCTTTTTCTATCAAGTAACCTGTCCGAGGTGACCGTGCTTTCTTCTTTTTCAAAAGTAAGTTCTTCAATACCATTTTCCCTCCTTATCAGCTTTTTGTTTCTTTTCCTGCCCATCTTCTCTTTTTCACTGTATCTTTCATCCTCGGCGTAGTTAGTTTTGTTCACACCCCCCCTTTTTTTTCAAAGATGGGTAGATTTGCGTCCCTGGTGGATTCAAACGAAAAAATAGAGCAGTTTAAGGTTAAGTATAAAATTCCCTCGGATGTATCCATTAGGTACTGTAACGAGGAAGAATATTATACGAAAAGAAAAATGGGGGAAGTTGTAATCCCGATGATTGCGTTCATCGAAGGGGGAATGAAAATCCCCATGGGAACTGTGACTAGGGATTATCTTAGGGCCTTTAGATTAGCTCCTACCCAGTGCGCCCCAAATGTCTTTAGGATCCTAGGTTCCATAGATGCCCTAAATGAAAAGATGAACCTAGGGCTCACTTACCACGACGTGAACTGGGTTTATAACCTCCATTACCTAAGCAAAAAAGACGAATATTACCTAAAGTCTAGATACCCAGAAGTTAGGCTAATTCAATGTCTGCCTGAATCAAATAAGGGCCTAAAAAACGACTTCCTGATCGTATCAGGAAATTGGCACGACGGCCTCCCCTGTCCGACAAGGGAAGGGACTCCAGGTGAAGTTTCTTTTACATACTATTATCCTTCGTCTTTTTACTTATTCTTACCTACTTTTACTTGGATAACTCTACAGATCCACACGCAGCGGATCGTCACCCTAATCTTGTTGATTTCGGGCGGTTGGATAGGATCCTACAAGCTGAGGTCTTCGTGCACACTGACGGCCAACTCCGAGCGGCTCATCTTATCCTCGGCTACACCCCGATATCAAAAGCTTTTCAGGCGCCGAAGTGCGTGATTAAAGCACACGATCCTCGTCTTCCTCGGATTAGCGTTGCCGTTGAAGGTTTCTTGCTACCGGAGGGGACTACCATTCCTCAAGGTACTTTGGTCACCCAACCAATCCAACCATCACAATTCGTCCCAGTTGGGATTCCCACAGTCCCTTTCCTCACAAAATTAACCTCTGGTGAAGCTGCGTCTTCCCACTCTACCGTAAAGGAAGAAGAAGAAGAAATAGTTGAGGTGTCAGATTCCGAGGACGAGTTTGAGGTTTTTAATCAACCCTACTCTCCTGAAGGTTCAACTGCCGTCCTCGGCACCTCTACCCAAATCTCGAAGGCTACTACTGAAGAACCTGAGAATATGGGCATTCAACGTAAGATTAAGCCCAGCCTAAAAGATGTCCTTGAGGGCACTGACAAAGGCCCTAGAGTCCAAGAAGCTCCGAAAGAGGTGCGCCCTCGGGCTCAAGAAAAGGGTGCTGACAAAGGCCCTGAAAGTAGGCTTCCTCCTCCTCCCCCCTCCTCCCAGACTCAACGCACCAACATAGCTGATCTCAAAAGAAAAAGGGATCAGCCGAAAGGGAAGGAGGTAGTGGAGGCAGGAAAGGGCTCTCTTCCCAAGGAGGCCGAGGTGGAAAAGGTTGGAAAGCAGGCCCGTGCCATGCAGACTAGGTCGGAAAGAAGAACCGAACAACAGGTGGCCGTGCGCGCCCCTGCATGGCTTCCTGACATGTCTATGGACGACGAGGCCATTACCGTGGACGCGTCCATTAGAAACTCCGATGAAGGGACAGCTGCATGCGTCGCAGATGCACTGGAGCAGGCGCTGTTACTCCCTGAGGATATGGTTGAGCTAAGAAAGAAAAGGGACCACACCGTCTTCATGACTTTGAAGAAGGAGCTTGTAATGGTGAGTTTTCTTTCTCTAAAACCTTGGCTTATTATTATTTTCATTTATATATTTTTTTTATTTCATATGTATATATATATGTCTAAGTTTTATATGTTTCATTCGTAGGCCGTTCAATCTGCCCATAGGGCAGAAGAGATTGCCATTAGCTCCTACAAATCTCTGAGGGCCGAGGAATCCAGGCGTGAAACCGCCCAAAAGATCTTGGACCTTCAGAAGAAGAAACTGCAGGAGGTCACAGCAAAGTTGACTAAGGCAGAGAGTGATAAGGCAGGCCTAGAGGCTAATCTTAAGACAACGACGAAACAGGCCGAGGATCAGCGCCTAATGCTCCGTGAAGCCGATGATAACCTCTCAGCAGCACGAAGGCTCATAGAGGATCTCAAGAAAGATCTGAACGAGTCTGAGAAGGCCAAAGAGGAAGCCATCAAGGGCAAAGAGCAAGCCCTTGAAGAGAAGATAAAGGCTGAGAAAGCAAAAGAAGAGGCCGAGATCTTAAGGGACCAAGCCGAACAAGACGGTTATGATATAGGTGTTAAGGAGGTCACTGAAAGCTTCAAGGCTCAGGTTCCCGAGGTATGTAGGCATTACTGCCTCCAAGTGTGGAATGAGGCACTTTCCCAAGCTGGGGTTGATGCCTCTTCCACTCTTTGGAAAGCAGAGAGTGTCTACTACCCTCCTGCAATTCGAGCTTCTACCATTCCTGAAGCTGCCCAGGGATCTTCTGAGGATAAGGGGGGTGATTTGGCTGAAGACTCAACTCTTCCTGAAGATGCCCCTAAACAAGTTGATCCAGCACAAGGAAAGGCACTTGAAGAGGTACAACCCTCAATTGACCTTCATGAATCTTTAAAGGATGAGTTGGGTGATCAAGCTAATCCCATAACTTTGATAGATGATCCTAAAGGCAAAGGAATTGCCGTTGAGTCCTCGGTTCAGCTTCCATCTCCTCAAGACCCCAAAGGCCCTCTGAAGATTAAGCTAAAACAGTGACTGTTTTGTTGTCCTTTCTTTGTTTTTATTTTTATTTTATTTTATCTCTAAGTGTAATATCTAAGTGTAGGTGTAAAAAGTACTATTGGAATCTAATATAAGCATGAATGTTGTTTTCCTTGTTTTTTTTAGATAATTCTTACCTTTTTCCTTTATTTTGATCATATTGTTCAAAAAGTACCATCCTTTTGCTCTTCACCAAACTTAATAGCAATAATCTGGTTTGAAATTGATACTCCAGGAAGGTTTAATTATGCCGGGAACTGCTTTTAAATGATGCATTTAAGTAATTTGATTCTTCACTTTGGATCTCTTGTTGAACTATGTAAAAATAAGACATATGGTCCTTTAACTTAGGTATGTAAAGATTTGGTGTTTCAAAAAAAGAAAAGAAATGTTAATTTTTTCCAAGTAAATGACCCGAGGACCAGGCCTAACTTAGGTTTTGTTTAATACTTGGTAAAGAATATCAATTTAGACGAAGTACATGGTCCGAGGATCCAGGCATACCAAGTTTCAGCTTGATACTTAGACGAATAAACAAAAAATGTTAATTTTCCCAAAGTAGATGATCCGAGGACCAGACGTAACTTAGGTTCTGTTTAACACTTAGTAAAGAATATCAATTTAGACAAGTAAACAAAAAATGTTAATTTCCCAAAGTAGATGATCCGAGGACCAGACGTAACTTAGGTTCTGTTTAACACTTAGTAAAGAATATCAATTTAGATGAGGTATGTGGTCCGAGGATCCAGGCATACCAAGTTTCAGCTTGATACTTAGACGAATAAACAAAAATGTTAATTTTCCCAAAGTAGATGATCCGAGGACCAGACGTAACTTAGGTTCTGTTTAACACTTAGTAAAGAATATCAATTTAGACGAGGTATGTGGTCCAAGGATCTAGGCATACCAAGTTTCAGCTTGATACTTTAAACGAACGAAGATCATGAACATAATATAGTTTACAACAAAAAACGGACAAAGTGCCTTTTATTTAGTAATAGTACCTTCGTAGATTATTTACATTCCAGGGACGTTGTACAACACGTTCGTCCAAATCTTCCAGATTGTAGGCCCCTATTCCTGCAACTGAAGTAATACGGTAAGGTCCTTCCCAGTTGGGCCCCAATTTTCCCCACGCAGGATTCTTCGTCGTTCCCAAAACTTTTCTTAATACTAAGTCACCAGGTCCAAGAGATCGAAGTTTCACATGAGAATCATACCCCTGCTTGAGCTTATGCTGATAATAAGCTAGTTGAACCATGGCGTTTTCTCGTTGTTCCCCAACTAAGTCTAAGTTTCTCATTAATAGACCATCATTGCTATCTGGAATAAAGGAGCTCTTCTTCAGGGTTGGGAACCCAGTTTCTAAGGGTATTACTGCCTCAGCTCCATAAGTCATGGCGAAGGGTGTTTCACCTGTGGATCTTCGTGGTGTAGTTCGATATGTCCACAAGACATGTGGCAGTTCTTCCACCCACCTCCCCTTGGCATCACCCAACCTCTTCTTAAGTCCGCTCACTATTACTTTGTTTACAGCCTCGGCTTACCCATTTCCTTGGGGATAAGCTGGAGTGGAATATCTATTCGTGATGCCTAGATCACAGCAGTACTTCCGAAAGGCTTTGCTATCAAATTGTAAGCCATTATCCGATATGAGGGTATGAGGGATGCCGAACCTGGTAACGATATTCTTCCATACAAACTTTTTTGCTTCCATGTCTCTGATATTTGATAATGGCTCGGCTTCAACCCATTTGGTGAAATAATCTGTTCCCACGAGGAGCCACCGTCTGTTTCCTGTTGCTTTGGGGAAGGGTCTAACAATGTCCAAGCCCCATTGAGCAAAAGGCCAAGGGCTAGATAGAGGATTCAGGACTCCCTCTGGTTGATGTATATTTGGAGCGAATCTTTGACATTGGTCACACTTCTTTGCGTAATCTTGCGCCTCCCTCTGCATATTTGGCCACCAATAGCCCTGAGTAAGGGCTCTGTGAGCTAAAGACCTTCCCCCTGTGTGACTTCCGCAAATCCCTTCATGTAACTCTTCCAAAAGTAGCTCCGTTGCCTCGGGGTGTACACATAACAAATATGGTCCCGAAAAGGAACGTTTGTACAATTTCTGGTCCTCGGATAACCAGAAACGAGTGGCTTTCCTGCGAACTTTATCTGCTTCAGCCCTTTCTCCAGGCAGGATGTCATTTTTGAGAAATGTCACTATCTGATCCATCCAACTAGATCCTGTTCTAATTTGAAGAATTTGAGTGGAGTTACCATCCGTCCCAGTGGGTTTCAATAGATCTTCTACAAGGATAACACGTGGCAGACTTTGTGCCGAGGACGTTGCGAGCGTGGCTAATGAGTCGGCATGGGTATTGCCGCATCTGGATACATGTAATAGTAAGAAAGACTCAAATTTAGACTGTACATACCTGACCTGGGTTATGTATTCTCGCATTCTGGAATCCCTTGCTTCTAACTTGCCTTCTACTTGGCCTACCACTAACAGTGAATCTGAGAATATTTGCACCGTCCTTCCTCCCATTTTATGAACCATGTTCATCCCTACGAGGACGGCCTCATACTCTGCTTCGTTGTCGGTGGCCGAGAATCCTAATCTCAAAGATTTCTCAAAAGTAATTCCCTCTGGGGATATCAAAACTAGTCCTACACCGGATCCCCTTTAATTTACTGCTCCATCGACATGGACTTTCCATAATGGAGGCCCTTCGCACGAAATCATGCCTACTGACCTTTTACCCATGCCTTCTTGATAGTCTTCTAACGAAGGCTCAGCAAATTCCGCCACGAGGTCCGCGATGACCTGTCCTTTCATAGCGGTGCGAGGCATATATTTGATATCGAAAGCCCCTAGGACAGTTCCCCATTTGGCAATTCTTCCCATATAATCTGCACTTCGCAGAATTGATTTAAGAAGGAGTTGTGTAAGAACAACAACCGTATGAGACTGGAAGTAATGGGGAAGTCTTCGTGTAGCATGTACCACCGCCAAGATGGCTTTCTCTAGTGGCAAATAACTCAGCTCGGCCTCATGCAGAGATTTGCTTACATAATAAACCGGTCTCTGGATATTATTGTCATCTCGGATTAGAACCAAACTAACCGCATGGTCAACCACGGCAATATATGCAAACAGAATTTCATCAATTTCTGGTCGAGACATAACTGGCGGTCGCGAGAGATATTCCTTTAGCTGTTGGAAAGCCACCGCGCACTCCTCGGTCCATTCAAACCCCTTCCATTTATTCAATAATTGAAAGAAAGGTCTACATCTGTCTGCAGACCGAGATATAAATCGGTTGAGGGTAGCAGTCATACCTGTTAGCCTCTGCACTTCTTTCGGATTCCGAGGTGGGTGTAAGCTGTTTATTGCTTTAACCTGAGCAGGATTTACTTCGATTCCCCGGTGAGTCACCATATATCCTAGAAACTTGCCCGATCCCACACCAAAAGAGCATTTAGAGGCATTGAGCCGCAATTTATACTCTCTTAGCTTCTGAAAAGTGTTGCTCAGATCTTCTAGATGTGCAGAAATTTCTTTACTTTTTACCACCATATCGTCCACGTATACCTTAATAGTTTTTCCTAGCTGTGCCTCAAACATCCTCGTCATCATCCTTTGGTAGGTAGCCCCTGCGTTTTTCAAACCAAAGGGCATTACTTTATAATGATAATTCCCCGTCGGAGTGACGAATGCAGTCTTCTCCTGGTCTTCAACGGCTAAGGGTATCTGATGATAACCTTGGAAAGCATCAAGAAAACTCATCCGAGGATGTCCAACGGTAGCGTCAACTAATTAATCAATCCAAGGCATTGGGAATGAGTCCTTTGGGCAAGCTTTGTTTAAATCTGTGAAGTCTACACAGACTCTCCACTTCCCATTCTTCTTTTTCACCACCACCGTATGGGCTAACCATTCAGGATAAAACACTTCTTTGATAGCGCCTGCCTTTTTGAGTTTGAGCACCTCCTCTTTTACAGCTTCGGAATGTTCTTTGGAGGACCTTCGAGGTGCTTGCCTCCTCGGCACTACAGTTGGATTGACCTTTAAATGATGACATATGAAGCACGGGTCCACCCCAGGGGCCTCATACGCGTTCCAAGCAAATACATCCATATTTTTCTTCAAAAATAAAATCAGCTCCGTCTTCTCTTCCTGTGGCAATTGAACTCCAACCTGAAAGAACTTCTCAGGATCATTGTCTTTGAGAATTTTCTCCAATTCTTCACATACCGCTTCATCTACCTCGGCTGCGGCATGAGACTTTGATTGCTATGCTTCTCCGTTAGCCGAGGCCAAGGAGTTTGGTTCTGGTCGTCGCAGAATTGCAGCCGTGACACACTGTCGAGCCACAGATTGACTCCCAAGTAACTCCACCACCTGGTCTCCAGAATGAAATTTAACCTTGACATGCAAGGTTGAGGAAACAGCCCCTAACGCATGCAGCCAGGGTCTCGCTACAATAGCCGTATAGGGAGAATAAGCATCGACCACGATGAAATCCACGTCTACCACCTCAGGGCCTGATTGCACAGGCAGTCTAATTTGTCCCATTGGAACCACAGCTCTCCCTTCGAAGCTTATTAAGGGTGAGTCATATGCCATAAGATCTTCAACTTTTAATTTCAAACCCCTAAAGAGGTCAGGGTACATGATATCTGCGCCACTGCCTTGGTCAACCATTACCCTCTTCACATCATAGTTCCCTATTCTGAGGGTTACCACCAAGGCATCGTCATGAGGCTGGATAGTCCCCATCTTGTCTTCTTCAAAGAAACTTAGGACCGGTAGGATGCTTGCCTTAATCCTCTTCAGCTGATCCCGTGACTCCTCGTCCAATGTACGAGCCACGGACATTACTCTGAAAGGAGCTGAGCCAGTCCTCCCAGGTGCTGCAAAAATGACATTGATAGTACCTAGAGGAGGTCTCGACGAAGGGCCGTCATGGTTTGCCACTCCTGATTGGTTTCCTCGCCCATTGGGCTGGTACAGGAACTGTTTCAACTTTCCCTCTCTAACCAACTGTTCCAAATGATTCCACAAAGTGCGACAATCTTCGGTGGTATGTCCCCTCTCCTGGTGATAATGGCAATGGAGGTTTTGGTTGCGTCTCAAAGGGTCCCCTGCCATTTTATTTGGCCATTTGAAAAAAGGCTCATGCCTTATTTTCTCCAACAGCTGCTGCACTGGTTCCCTGAAGACGGTGTTGACCACCTGTGGTGGTATGTGACCAGCCTGCCTGGAAAAATCCCTTGCCGGCCTATTGTTGTTGTATCTGTTCGACCTGAAATCCCTCCTTTCTTGTGGGATAACCTTCGCCTTGCCTTTTCCCTGCTGCTGATCTTCCTCAACCCTTTTGTACTCGTCGATGCGATCCATCAGTCGACGCATACTTCTAACAGGTTTCTTCGTCAAGGATTTCCTCAAGTCATGCTCCGTTGGTAAGCCGACCTTGAAGGTCCTTATTGCCACATCATCGAAGTCCCCATCTATCTCATTGAACATTTCCCAATACCGGTCCGAATACGTTCTCAAGGTTTCCCCTTCTCTCATAGCTATGGATAATAAAGAATCCAATGGCCGAGGAACCCTGCTGCATGTGATAAAGCGAGAACCAAATGCTCTAGTAAGCTCTTTGAAAGAATCAATGGAGCCTGCCCTTAAGCCATCAAACCATCTCATGGCGACGGGCCCCAGGCTAGAAGGAAAGATCTTGCATATCAAGGTCTCGTTCTTGGAATGTACTGCCATCCTCTAGCTGAAATGGCTCACGTGCTCCACAGGATCCATCCGACCATTGTGAATAGTGAAGGCCGGTTGTGTGAAGCGCCGAGGTAACCTCCCTTCCTCCAATCTGCGCGTGAAGGGTGACCTGGAGATTTGGTGTAATGCTCTTCCCATTGCGTCATTTCCCAAGCCCCTAGAGGGGTAGCCTCTGTCATGCCTCGCATGCAGATCGTCTTCTTCGGAGGAGTAAGATCCACCCGGGGGAGTCCTAGATCTCTGCCCGTAATTGTCATCTTCGGACCCCTCCGAAGAGGGGTCAGAGACAGAAGGAGTTCGCCTTTGTCTTTCGTGACGCAACCTCCTCCTTAGGCCGTCGATCTCCTTCTGCATGGCCCTGGCATTTCTCTCATAAGGATCTCTGCTTCCTCCTTGCGAATGACTTGCACTTCTGATGGTGTGTGTAGTGTGTACACTACCTTCCCGGTTCTCTCCGTGATCAGGATGCAAGGAGTGATCCTCACGCTGGGAGCCTACGGAATCTGCACTGCGTTGTGGTCCTGATCCTACCATGGTGTTCTAAACTTCCTTAAAGACTAAATTCCCACAGACGGCGCCAATTGTAAGGACACAATTCGAATTCCCAAACCACGGCTGGAAGGAGATAGGCTTGAAAAGGCCTTTTTCACAATGAATTTGTAGAGGATGGGTTTGTAATCTAGATTTCAAGGATGGTTTAGACAATTAAGAAAAGAACGGGCTTTGGGCCCAATGGAACAAAATAAAGAGTAGTTTGCAAAGAGTAAGACCGAGAATTCTTTCTCGGACTGTTTCCGAGGATAGTTTATAATAGTATTTCTCAAGTTTGGATACAAATATTGATTATCATACATTTTTTCTTTCTCAAAAAGCCTCTCCTTTCTTCGTATGCCTTCCCTTCCATTTATACTCCTTTCCTTCTCTTCATCATCTTCCACTTTCTGGTTGCAATCCTGACTTCGGATACTTGTCCCATCCATTCTTCCCTAAAGCCCGCTGGGATTAGGGACTAAGTTCCAAGCTCTATGATCAGGTCCCATCCATTCTTCCTTAAAGCCCGCTGGGATTAGGGACCAAGTTCCAAGCTCTATACTCAGGTCCCATCCTTCCATCTATACAGTCATCGTATCAATTATAGAGTTTTTAATGCATGGGCGGTGGTAGCAGCTTTACTTTAGACATTCCACCGCTCTTTCTATTGTCCGCCACGTATACTGTGATTTCCCATAGTCATAGGACTCTTTATAACCTAGCTCGGGGATACAAAACTTCTCTTTCTATGTCCTCGGCTTAACAATCCGAGGACAAATTCACTCCTCGGACGTATTCGGACTTTTAAATACTCCATGATCATTTTGATGTTGTCGGATTTGGGTTTCCAGCCCAAAAGACTTCGTTGGGCCATCCTTCATAAATTACTGAGCCCAATACCCCTACAAGCCTATTGCATTATATTGTGGTCATGGGCTCTTATCCATATATTCACTAGTTATTAGGATAAGAAGAATACACATATGTACCAGGGGATCCCAAGTTAGAAAAAAAGGATCATCTTGATCGTAAATAATGCAAGCACATTAAATTAATTTTTCATTCTTATCTTTCAAATTTTTCTGAAGTGTCATGATAATGATATATGCTCATCTCTAATTTTTCCTGAAATGATATATGCTCATCACATTGATGCCAAAGTGGCCCATAATATTCCTATTGTAGCGAATTACGAGCCTTTTAGGTCTTCAAAAATAATTGTCTGTAACATTTGTAGTATGTAAAATATTTTTACCATCACACACCCTTAGTGCGATGGTCACTCCAAAAGTATAAATGATTGTGGGGTGTGAAAGGCAAGGGTTGGGGTTCAAGTCTCTGAAAATGAGTTTCACATACGTATACACTTAGATTAGGCTAAAGTAGAAATGTTATCTTGTATAAAAAAAAAAAAAAAAAGTATGTAGAATTTTTTATTGGGGTAAGAAAATTAATCCCCAAAATGGAGGGTAGGTTCAATTGCGCGCTATTGCATCATCATCAATTAATAATCAAGTCCCACGTTTAAAAGGCAAACGGCATTCCAATTAAATTAATTAACGAGGAAATCAGCTTAATTAATTAGGATTATAATTAAGGAAGATTCTATATAGGGTCTTAATTGAACAATCGTAAACTTGTTCTTTTATTACACAAGCACAATTAATTCTTGTAGAGATAAACGAACAAACTTATAGAAAACCATAATTAATATATATAGTAATCATAATCCTCACAGGACCACATGTTCACCAATAACGGTGGTGTGCCACCCCATCTACCTCAATAATTGGTGAAGAGAAAGTAATATACATATATGAAGATTAAGGAATTTAGTTTACATTTGATTCTAAAAAAAAATTTCTTACATTTGAGCTCATCTCTTAGCACACATGGCAACATGATTGTGGGTGTCATACTGAGGTGAAAAGTGAATTAAATTTCAGCTCAATTAAATAACTGTATCCGGCCTTGTGTTATAGACTTTTAGTTCACTTTCCTTTTTATAGTTAATTTTATGTAGTTTGTTGAATTTTTCAATTATATTCACTTAATTCTAGAAGATTGCTGAAATCATATTATTGAAGTCATCAAACTAACCAATTATTCGTACTATTACTGTGAGTTTTATAATTAAAGAGTGCCATCATCATGTGGGGTTAACATATAAATTAGTTTACTTTTCTCGGTAATGGATTTTTTATAGACGACTCGGCTTCTTGGTGACAATAGTTGTCACATCTTAATTAATCATAATGACCAACTATACAGACACATATATTACGCATGCACTGGATCTTTTGTATTAATCAACCCCCAACTAATTGTGCTGATTTTATATTTCATCAATTACAATAAATGTCTATTTTTCTATATATATATATAACAAATTGTAATTGATAAACCATATAGTATGGAACGTCCACATTGAGACGTGAGATCTTTATTATATTAAAAGTATACTTTTAGTCCTCAAAATTTGAAGTTATTTTCACTTTTCTCCTTTTAAAATATTTATTTTAGTCCTTAATGTTTAATTCAGTTTTCATTTTAGTTGTTCATATTTGATTTAATTTTTTATTTAACCCTTAATGAAAATGAAAATTTGAAATGTAAAGTCTGACAAAAAATTAAATCAAATATCTCAAAATGAAAATCTTAAAATGTAAAAGGAAAATATACGAACGAATCAAACATAAAGGTAAAAATTAAAATTTTGTAACTTATATATCCAAAATGGAAAACAACCCCAAATTTTTAAGGTTAAAATTTATTTAGTCCTTTTTTTTCCCTAGTGATTGCTACCGGACTATTGTAATATAATTTTGACCACTGAGAACCACTATAATACAAAGCTACGACTGTCACTATTCCCATCATTAGATGCCCATTACTATCAGCTCTATCGACACTTCACATGTTTAGACTATATACCATTTTATTTTTGGTCCTTTTCTTTCTTTCTTTTTTTTCTTGGTTTTTTCGATATATAGACACCACGTAGCTTGATGAATCCAAGCAATAATTGAAATAATATCTAGTATTCTGGTCCCGATCACAGATGAAAAAGATTGAAAAGGTTATATTCATCTTTTGGGCTTATGTATTCAAATACATGCATGGAGAGAATGTGTATCATGATATGATTAGTGTGACAGTACTGCTAGAAAATAAAAGAAAGTCCACTGAAACTGGAGGAATCTCTCCATGTCAGCATATCCTCCCCCCCGCGATTATATATATATATTGATGCTAGCTCATAGCACAATATCACAAACAAAACAAGATAACTAATATTCCACTCTATTATATCTACACATTTCATTTGAGTTGTACTGTATATCATATTATCTTCAACATGTCAGTGAAGATAGCCGCCGAGTACTTGCCAAGACAGGCCTGCAGGGTTGAAACAGCAGAGAAGAAGGTGGTTGTAGTGAGAGAGTATGAAGAGAGAGAGAAGTTGGCAGTGGAAGAGCTTGAAAGACGGTGTGAAGTAGGGCAGCAGCAGCAGGGGAAGCCTTCACTTTTCACTGACCTAATGGGTGACCCCTTATGCCGTGCCCGTCACGTCCCACTACACATCATGCTGGTAAGTTTTTTTAATATTATTAATTGATAATTATTCAATTAATGTATTGGTATTGGCATGATTATAAAGAATAATCATTATGGAATGATAATGTTAGTAACGTGACCAATTTACTCAATTTATTCAAAATGGTGTTGTGTTTGAAACTTACTTTGATGCTTAGTATATGTGAATAAAATCATCATCATTTTAAACAGAAATTTTGATAGCTAGAAAGGTTTGTGTGATTTTAGTTTTTTTTTTTTTTTTGTTTATATATACTTTTTAAATATGATGTGTACAGGTTGCAGAATATGGAGACGGAGAGATTGTAGGGGTAATAAGAGGGTGTGTAAAAACTGTGACGAGGGGGAATTCAATTTATGTAAAGTTGGGTTATATTCTGGGACTACGGGTCTCTCGCACGCACAGGTTCTTCACTCTCTTTCTCTCTTACATCTTTTGCTTTCTTATTAGATTCTAGTCCCATTCCCACCCCATAATAAAAAGGAAAACAAATAAAAGAAACAGAGAAAGGATTAGATTCGATTATAAAGAGGACGCAATGCTCCTCGTATCATGAACAAGAAATTTGGAGGCACAATTATTTTTACAAAAAGATTTCACAATTTCTAAGATGAGAAATCATTAATAATAAATAATAAAGTTGTTCAAAGTATTGTATCTTAATTTGTTGACACTTCCTGTATTTCTTAAACATCCAAAATCCAAATGATTTACCTTTATTGTAATTACTAAACTTTAAGAACATAATAATAATAAAATGACTGAATAAAAAACCAAAAAAAAACTTGTTAATGTTTTTTTTATTGCGAAAATTATTATGCGTAACTTTAGTCATCCAATAAACGAGAGCATTAATCAACCAAGAGGAACAAAATAAAATAAAGGACAGATGAAAAGGCAGCTAGCTAGCCTTTCATTCATGCGTACTTGAAATTCCCATTCTCTTCTTGTTTGTACTTGTCCTAGGAAGGCTTTTTTTTTTTTTTATAATGAAACTTGTACTAGATTGCTTTTTTATTTATTTATTTATCTATATATATATACACATAAACTTGTGCTAGATTGCTTGCTTCACCTACAATGGTCCGTATACTCTGGTATATGTATCCTATCCCTTACAGCTGGTGAGTCTAACTCAGCTGTGAGGGAGAGGATAAATATATCTATAAGAAGGTATACTTCCTCCATATAGAAAGCAAATACTTGTATTGTTTGGTGTTAATCTGAGCAAGGGTTTGGCATTGGATATGTGACAATTATTTGACACATTAAAATTTTAATAGATTCAGTTCACACGAGCATTGAATTCAAGCCCCTCCCTATCTCTTTTTTTTTTTTTTTTATAACGATTATTATCTTTTAAGAAAAACACGAAAAAGAAAAGAAAAGAGAAGACTATATGTTGCACTGGCATTTCTTATCTAAAATTTTCTTCGACATTTAATTAGAGTGATTGATGTCACTAGGTAAAGCATCCCTTGGATGTGATACAGGTCACGAATTGTTACTTTTTGTAGTCTGCCATGTTATTGTATCTTCTAAAACGTTCCTTACTTTTTCCGAATAAAAGTCACTTTATAAAGTACCTCACAATTATCGTTTCTTTATGTTTTTATTTTGTCATCACTGTGGCTTTAGGTACTTTATTTTTTTTTTTCTTGGTGTTAGGTGCTTCATTTGGGTCCTTGGTCGACCAAGAATAATGGTTCAATGGTTTATAACCTATTTTAAAAGTCAAATTCCACTTTAGAAGATTCGAAGAGATAACCATCGTACTTCAACCACAAATATTAATTCTGAATTCTTTGAAACTTGGCTTGCAGGAGGCTTGGAATTGGCACAAAACTGGTTCAGAAGTTAGAAAAATGGTGCAAGCAAAAGGGCGCAGAGTATGCATACATGGCCACCGATTGCACCAACGAGGCCTCCATTAATTTATTTACCCAAAAATGTTCATACATGAAATTTCGAACTCCTACCATGTTGGTACAGCCTGTTCATGCTCATCACAAGCCAATTGGCTCGAGCATTGCAATCGTTAAACTCACCCCACAACTTGCTGAGTCAATTTATCATCGAACCTTTGCCAATTCAGAATTCTTCCCTAAAGATATAGACAATATTTTAAGTAACAAGCTCAATTTGGGCACATTCATGGCTCTCCCCAAGAATTCCTTTTTTAAGTGGGATCCAAAAACAGGTATTCTCCCACCAAGCTTCGCAATTACAAGTGTGTGGAACACTAAGGAAGTGTTCAAGTTACAAGTGATGGGTGTGTCAAAGTTAACGTACTTGTGTTGCATGGGAACTAGGTTGGTGGATGCATGTATGCCATGGCTAAGGTTACCTTCATTTCCTGATGTTTTTAGACAATTTGGGGTTTACACTTTGTATGGTTTGCACATGGAAGGTCAAACAAAACGTATTGCTCGCAGTCTCATGAAGTCTCTATGTTCATTTGTACATAATTTGGCCAGAGATGATGTTGGATGTGGGGCTGTGGTAGCAGAGGTGGGCCAGTGGGACCCGGTTAGGGAGGCCATCCCACATTGGAAGAGATTTTCATGGGCTGAGGATCTGTGGTGCATTAAGAAGCTAGCAGATTCTAGTGAAAAATGTGACACTGCTGATTGGATCAAATCCCAATCCTCTAATTCATCGGTTATTTTTGTTGATCCACGGGATTTCTGACAATTTTTTAGCTTGATTGACTCACATGTAACTCCTTGTTTGTTTTCTCAATGAAAATAGTGAAAAGACTTGCAATTAAATTCCTAGCATCTCTTTGTTTCCCTGGACATATTTGTCCAATTGTAAGGTGTAATTAACCATCAAATTATGTGTATGTGTTTTTTCTTACAATAAATGAAGACAAGGATATTAAAACCCATATTCTCTTGTAAAAGGATTCTCTCCATATAAATAATTGGATCATGCCATTGGCTATCCCTTAAACCTATCAACATATTAGTTTGACTCTACGTTATGAAATATATAGTGTCATATGAAATTTTACAGTGCTTGGAAGACTTTTTGAAAAAATAAAGGTTACAAAATACCTAATAGTCTTTCTTGTCAACCTAATTAAGGGTTTGTTTAGTTAGGGATGGAAAAGTAGGAGAATAAAAGATATTTTAACTTTTTCTCAAGGTGCATGTTTGGTTGGGATAGAAAAATAAACTCCATCGTTAATTAGAAGAAAAAAAATGATATAATAAAAAAGGTATATTGTATAGATTTACTCCTATGCCCCTATTAGCAAGAAAAAAATTAATAGTAAATAAGAGGAAAAAAAACTAAATGTTAAGGGGGAGAGAAAAACCAAAACGTAACATACTTGAAAAAGGGAAAAATAAAAAAGCACGATTAAATATGGGAAGGGTTGATGGGTAATTTCCCATCAACCCCACTCTATCCACCACTTTTCTCCCATAATTTAAGGAGAAAATTATTTTATCCTAGATGATGGGCCTGAGAAGAAAACTCCTGGCCCCACTATCTTCTCTTGCCCCTCCCCTTCCTAACAAAAAAACCATTTTCTCCCATTTTTTCCCCACTTTTCTCCTCAACCAAACTTATGGGGGTAAAAAACACTGATAAATAAAAATAATCTTAATGTAATTAATTGACACAACTAATTTTTAAGGAACAAGAAGGTAATCCACAATGGGAAGACTAAACAGATGTAGTTAGAGATCAAGATGAACTATCTAGCTCTAACTGACTAAAAATGGCTTTTGCCGATGTACACAATGATCTCTATAATATTACAATACACACACACACACTCTCTCTCTCTCTCTCTCTCTCTATTTTTTCTTCTCCAAAAAGCAAGATCCCCTTCCCTCGTGTGAAGGTCACCCTTTATATCCCTAGCTCCTCCTTCTCTAGCTGTGTATTACCTTGTTGGATGTTAGAGGATGCTAGTTCCATCAGACACCTTCCTCCTTCCTTTTCATCATGAAAGGAGACTTTAGGGAGTCTCCACTGTTCAGGCTAGTCATTGATTATTTAATGTGGCTAAATTAGGTAAGAACACCTAATTAATGCTGAGGTAACCATTATTGTGGCCTCTGTGTCGTCTCTTCCAGGACCTCGGTGATAATTCTGGAAAAAGTCTTGCTCCTCTACTTTAATGTTGACACTATCCTCGTTAGCAAGGTTCTTGGCTTATCTCGATGGGTAAGCCTGAGTCACTATGAAACTCTCATGAATCCTCTAATCTTTAATCATTGAACTTGGGCCGGGCCCAGAACTTTTAAATCGTTGCTCCAATGGGCCTTCCTCCACCTAAGGTTCATCTAGCGGGGATATCCCTTACAATAGGCCCCTATGATCTTCCCTTCATTAATGGTGGAGTGGAGATTGTGGTTTTGTGGGATCATTATTACTTTCCATTGATGGGATGGAGAACAACGTCATTTGCATTTAATGCTTCAAATGTGACTTCTCAATCCTCAATTCACAATTTGACACTTAGTGAAATGAATGGCCAGATTTTGGCCTAGGGCTTCTCTGAGGTGTGCGAATTTAAATGGGAGAATTCTCATTTCCCACACACTTCCCCTTATAAAAGGAAGGGTAGGGATTAGCCTTAAGCTTTTCATTTTCCTTCTATTTTCTTTCTTAGAGAGTTCTTGCTTCCTAAGTTCCCAGGCGTGAGCTCTTTGTCTAGGTGAGCTTAATCTATAGTCTTTTGATTGTCCAATATTTCTTCTTTCCCCTAACTTTTCTAGGTCGGTGTGGACACAACGGAAAATGGAGTCGCCACCTAGTTATGTGGTCTAGGAATCATGAATATAGTGTCCTTTTGAGGCATGACCTTTGATCTTACTACCAGAGTTTGGTTCGGAGTTTAGGTACGCTCTTGGGAGGTGTTAGGCACCGAAGATTGCCCAACCCTAAGGTTGGCCTCTCATCATTGTGTCCTATGTCATAACCCTATTAAAAACTATCTAAACACATGTATTCTAGACTCACACACAGACTAACATGCATCTAACAAACAACATGACATCTTTCATCCCAAACAAGACATACTTGTTGAGAAATTTAGACCCCGGTTGATAGAATTAATAAGTGTTAAACCTAAGTTGTTAATTAGATTTATTATTGTACGGGCCTTACCCTCCGTCAAGCCTAATCACCCTGAGGCCCATGAAGGCCAACACATATAAGAGCCCTGCACTGATCACATATGGTAACGCACGTGCCGTCCAAGCAGTTTGAGCTCGGAGTGCTCGGAGTAGCCTGTGGCGTGCCCCTGCCGAGCACAGAACTTACTAGCGGGGCTGGTCCTGACGCCACTGTCGTTTTCTCCCTCCCGTCACCAAACATCCACTTAGACGAAACGGTATTAGACCTCCCTTCTATTGCCTAGAGAACGCCCCTGCCGAGCATCAAATCCAATGGTGGAGCCAGTTCCAATGCCACTACCACCTTCCCCACTCACCATTAAACCTCCACCTAGGGGAGAAGGTATTGGACCCCTCATTCCACCCAACAGGGGAATGATGATGATCACTCCACTAACTTTCACTATAAATAGGCAAAGGGAAATCAGTTGTAAGGGTTGGCAATTCCGGAGTGGAAAAACTAGAGAGAGAAATAGTGATCACCCCTAAGAAAGAAAAGGGGAGTGTCAGGGAGAAAAGAAGGGAGACTCAGGAAATGGGGTAGCCGAGAATAGCGTCACCCGTGGTAAGAAATCTAAAAGCCCACCATACAAATAGATTGTGAGCCCAAATACCCCTTAAGCCCAGCCGACCTATTTTGGAACGCACAATTATGAATAAATCTTATTAAAACAAACAAACATCAATATCATGTCAATATCATGCACAACAGAATTGTAAATAAGATAAGATATGATGACCCAAGAAAACCAATGAAACAAACTAGTTTCACAATAAAAAAAACCTAGGGGGAAACCTTCCCGAAAAGTAATTCACTATAGTAAAGAAAAGTTTCAGATCTAGTACAAAACCTTTGTCCCTAGATTCTACAATCCCCGTAGATAAACTTACAGCGAAAACCTTCTACCGCTTCAGAATCTATGAACTCTTCAATATATGAACACCACCCTTTTATACGAATCCTAGTATGTAACTAACCAACGATGCACAGATCCCAGTACGTAACTAACTCCACCAACTTGAAGAAGATGTTGGCTGCAAAGTTCATCACTTCATCAACAATGAAGATCAAGAAGCACTTTATTACAAAACCCTAAGGCGCAAAGACGCAATAGCTTCTTGCAGAGAGAATAAGACATTCAGTCACTTTTTCATATGTTCTTTATGTGCATACCCACTATGACGACCTTTAAAATAAGCCGTATATATGTCTAGGGTTGTGAGAAAATAAATCCTACACAAATATTTCAACATAGGCCAAAAATCACATCTAGAAATTCTAATTTCGTAAGTCTCAATAGATTCTCAATCTGTTGAGCTTCATTCATTAAATCTCGATAGATATGTTTCTGTCAAGTTTCTGTCGAGCTTTTGTCAAGCTTCTGTCGAGCTTCTGTCAAGCTTCTATAGGAGAGCACCTCTTGGATTTTCCGTATTTCCTAGAGATCTTTTCCTTGCAGGGAAAATCATCATTAATGGCGTATATTACGGAATCTTTCTCAATTAGAGTTTTGTTCGTATTGGGACTCTTAGAGCTACTCATGAGATGCAAGTTATTTCCATTTATGAGTCCTTGGAGAATAGGCAAACCAGATGAATGCCACGTGGCCTTTATATCCGTCCATTGGGTGTCGTGCACCTTAGACCCGTCCTTTACCAGCCTACTGGCCCAATACCGTTTTGTTCGTTCAGACGTGTTCGTCACTTACTTTTTTACCCTCTTCAGCTGCCCCCTCACTCCTTGGGTACGTGACCTCAAAGTGGACAGACCCGTGGAGTGACGGTCTTTCTGTTCCTATCGTGATAGGCTGGCTGGGGGTTATTTATGATGTTGGACATGTGGCGTTCACCCAGTAGCTCGTCACTCAAAACGAAGCACCCCTTCGTATTCTATGTCGTTTCCTCTATATAAACTTGCCTTTTCACCCCTCATTCTTAAATTTTCATAGAAGTCTTGAGATCAAAGCACCGCCGTCGTCCTTGCAGGGAGTCATACTGTTCAGCTAGTTCATCCGTCGTCTATCACCTTATGCCACTCAATTTCAACTAGTATGTATTCCTTTCATTGAACTTTTTCTTTTTAAATCTCCATACTTTTTTTAGATCCATCAGTGTTTTAGGGTTTACCGTCACATGTAGCTGACAGATGTCTAGTGCGTCAAGTAATCACTCGTTTGTCCGTGATAGGGCGGGCTAAGATGAAGGATTCCTGTCAGGTCAGAAAGACCCTAACACTTCAAGTGAAGAATGGAATTCGTCCGGTACTTCTCCTTCCTTAGATGATGAGGGTTTGAAGACGGATAAGCTAGAGGATTTCTCTAGTGATGGCCTAGACGGCGTTGATCCCCCAATCCAATCCGTCATTAGTCCTAACAGCTTTAGGGAGTTCGTCTCCATCTACCTCATAAGTCAGAGAAATGTTACTATAAGGGTGTTGGAGGTGTCAGGGTTTATGGGCAAATGCTAAAGGCAAGGCTCAGATTTCCCCTAAGCTCTCTCCACCGTCACCTACTCCAGTATCTAGATTTGGCCGTCACACAAATCTCCCCAAACGCCTAGAGGATCTTTCTTGGCATGGAGGTCTTGTACGGGGCCATGTCTGATGGAGTACGAAGGTTGATGGTGGAAGAATTCTTTCACTACTACAGTCCCACTAAGATTACACAATCAAAGGGTATGTATAGCTTTGTGGCCAGGAGCCCATTGTTGAGGCTCGTGCGCGATACCCCTGACTCTAATAGGAACTGGAAGAGTAGGTATTTTTTTCATGGAAGGGGACGAGTGGATATGTCATCTAGGTGATAAAGAATATATGCCCGTCGACACAACATGGGGCATAATGGCTCCATCTGGTATGCACCTATCTAGTCACCTATATATATTCAAGCCTTGCTTTACTTTTACCATGTTACCCCAACCATTTTCTTTTGCAACTCAAGACCGTCCACAAGTCTCACTTGAGCAGTGGAGCTTCCTAGAAAAAATCTTTAACAAGACCAAGCTAGAAGAGAGGACGTGGGATAAATTGGTTACCCTTGACGCACTCTATTGGTATTGTGACGGTCCTGAACCCACTATAGTTGCTCGTCACTACGACACTAGAGTTTACAAACATAAGTCCATCACCTAATTATTTTAATTTCTTTTCTGTTTTATATTGTGCAACGCTGTATATCTATCCACTTTTGCAGAAATGGACGACGCCAAAAGAAGGGCCTTCATCAAATAGCAAGCGGCCAAAAAGAAACTGGAGGGTGGCCAACCTTCCAAAGGGACGGGTTCAGCCATCTCGTCAAAAAGGAAGCAATCGGAAAAATCTGATCGCCACCCTAAAAAACCTAAAACTACCCTTGAGCCCGTCGTAGGGCTTGAAGTTGAAACCAAGAGAACGGTTACTCCCCTAGAACCAGGAAGGGGCAAAGGTTTGATGAAAGGTCCAGCCACCATCAGTGAGAAACCACCCATCCTCATTCGAGAGGATTTTGAGTATGCATTATAAAAGCTCTCATCTATCATCACTATCGACGACTACAGGGATCTTAGCAACCACACTTCCGAGGCAATGGGGGAGACGGGTCTTTTTAGTATTGCTCAAGTGCTTCATATCCGTCTCTCCTTTATTTTATTTTTTATATATATATATATATTATATATATATATATATATATATATATAATATATATATATATATATATATATATATATATATATTACCTTATTTATGACTTCTTTGCTTTTAGGCGATGTTGATGATATAGGGACTAATGGGTCACTGCTTGAACCATGAGACAGCCTTGGACCATCTCTGGAAAAATTCTAACGTGACGGAGGATGAGTTGAACAATCTGAAGGCCTAGAAGGCGAGCATGTAGAAAAAATTTGCCTACTTTGAGCTAGTCAGAGGAGAGTAAGAAAAGCAAATGGAGCAGCTGAGGCAAATCCTAAAAGGTAAGGTAAAAGAGATCACGGACACCAAGGGTCAACTCCATCAGGCTAAGGAGGAGGCGATACGTGAGTACCGTGACTCCAACACCCTTCTAGTAGAGCTTGGTAACTCATTTTCTGAAGGTTTTGATGATGCTCTCCGTCAGGTCAAGACTCCATATCCAGATCTGGACGTGTCCCATGTCGCCATTGATGTTCAAGGCTAGACCCTAGCTCAATCCGTCCATTCTAAGAGTACGAATGATTTTTTCGCCATCAATGATCCTCCAGTGGATGAAGACCTAACTCCTATTGAAAGCCAAGTCAAGCCCGTCGTAGATGATGCCCGTCAACTAGATGATGAAGAAAAGATTGAAAACTCTCCTTCCCAGCAGTAATCTTTTTTTTTTTAATGCTGTAAGGATATTAAAAGCAGCTTTGGCCGTTG
This sequence comes from Castanea mollissima, assembly GCA_014183005.1. Lineage (NCBI taxonomy): Eukaryota > Viridiplantae > Streptophyta > Magnoliopsida > Fagales > Fagaceae > Castanea > Castanea mollissima. The sequence continues at coordinate 28,712,369 of JACAVU010000002.1, read as the reverse complement.
TGTTTTTTGTATGTGGACATCTCCCTTTGTGGGCCATAAGTGTTTCAATTACTTACTTTTTCGTCCGTCTACTTTTATATCTGGTTACCTTGTTTTATCCAAAGTGTAACCCTTAAGTTTGGGACCGTCCTATAAACATGTCTTAAATATGTTGTTAGGATCTGTCCATGTGTGGACTCGTATATACTCTAAAAGCCTGTCCACTTGTGGAATTTGTGTTTCACCCTGTTGGTGAATCCGTCCTATGGACGTGTGATTTTAACATGTCGTTAAAACCCGTCCCCTTGTGGAATTTGTGTTTCACCTTGTTGGTGAATTCGTCCTATGGACATGTGATTTTAACCTGTCGTTAAAACTCGCCCGCTTGTGGACTCGTAGAGAACTTTATTACCATCATCCTTTTGGATGACCTTGTCCTTTCAATTTAGTGAAGGCATAAACATGTAGATAACATGATATTTCTGAATGACTCCTCTTATTGTGGTGAACATGCATTTAAAATTGTTCCATAAAATAATAACTTGCCCATTGGGCTTAAAATAACTATAAGTAAAAACTTCAACTAAAATAAAAACATTAACTAAAAAAGCAATAAATTGGGATTGAGGAGTGTGATGCTATCGTCGTCTTTGTCACCGTCTATTGATATTACTTCTTCAGGTGTTGTGCTCCATGGGCAATGCAACTTCTGCCTTTCCAGCATCTTAAGGTAGTAAGTTCCCTTCTTGTGCCATGAGGTGATCCTGTACGGTCCTTCCCAGTTCGGTCCTAACTTTCCCTGGGAGGCGTCTTTTGTAGCGCCAGTTAATTTCCTTAAGACAAGATCTTCAACTTGGAAGTCCTTGTGCCTGACTTTAGAGTTGTTATGTTTCGCCATGAGGTTCTGGTATTGTGCTAATCTTTGCTCGGTTGTTGCTCTGACTTCGTCCACCAGATCAAGCTGTAAGCGCAAGGCTTCATCATTCTTGTTCTCGTCGTGGTTCCCAACTCGGTAGCTCGTAAGCCCTACTTTTGTTAGGATGACTACCTCGCTACCGTATGCCAATTGAAACGGTGTCTCCCCTGTTGGTGTCCTTTCCGTTGTCCTGTATGCCCATAAAACGCTCGGTAATTCATCCGGTCATATGCCATTTTCCCCCTCAAGTCGAGTCTTGATGATCTTGAACAAGGATCAGTTCATGACTTCAACCTGTTCGTTGGCCTGTGGGTGGGCAGGTGACGAGTAGTGGTTCCTGATCCCTAATTGTGAACAGAAATCTCAGAATGCGTCGTTATCGGAATGCGTCGTTGTTGAACTGCTTTCCATTGTTTGAGACAAGCACCCTTGGTATACCATACCTGCAAATGATGTTCCTCCATACGAAACTTCAGATATTCCTCTCCGTGATAGTGGCCAAAGCCTCTGATTCCACCCATTTGGTGAAGTAGTCAATGCCAAGGAACTGCAGCTGCCTTACCGCTGTTAGGAAGAGGCCCATGATATCTAACCCTCATGGCGCGAACGGCCATGGGGCCGTCATAGGGGTGAGCTCTTCTGTTGGTTGCCTTATGAGATTGCCAAACCTCTAGCACTTGTCGCAGGCTCTGATGTATGAGTCGGCATCCTTTTGCATGGTTGGCCAATAATATCCTGCTCGAACTAGTTTATGCACCAAAGACTGTGATCTAGAGTGATTTCCATATATTTCTTCATCAACCTCCCTCATAACGTAGTCTGCTTCTCCAGAGGCGAGACATCTCAGGTAGGGTCAGGAGAAACCCCTCTTGTATTAGATGTCTTTAATCAAAATGAATCGGGCCGCTTTAACTTTCAACTTCCTCGCGGTCTCCTTGTCGTCTGGTAATTCGTCATTCTTTAGATAGGCGGCTATCAAGGTCATCCAAAAACGTTCATCGCTTATCTTCTATACGCTGATATTGTCTATTAGTGATGAGAGTTGAACAAAGGATAATACCTAGTCGGGGACTATCATAGGTTCTGCTGAAGCTGCTTTAGCAAGCCGATCAGCACATTGGTTCTCCTCCCTTAGGATTTGAAACAATTTCATTTGGAGGTTAATTATTCGACCCTTCACTTCCTCAAGGTACCTCTCCATTTGTTCATTCTTGCACTCATAGTTGCCATTAACTTGAATGGTTATGATTTGTTAACCTTTTGGGATACCATGAATCCCAAAAACTTTCTTGTCGTTACCCCGAACACGCATTTTTTTGGAGTTAATTTCATGTTGTAAGACCGAAGAGTGTCGAAGGTCTCCTGGAGGTCGCTCAAGTGGTCGGACTCCTGGATGCTTTTCACCAGCATATTTCTTCCCATCTGGTGTACGAACATCCTGTTCATCAATCTCTGATACGTGGCTCCTGCATTCTTGAGTCCGAAGGGCATTACTTTGTAGCAGAAGAGCCCATGGCTTGTAATAAACGAAGTCTTCTCTTGGTCAGCTTCATCCAACTTGATCTGGTTATAGCCGGAGATCGCATCCATGAAGCTTAAAAGTTTATGTCTTGCAGTTGAGTCTACCAGGGTATCAATACGTGGGAGCGAGTAACTGTCCTTAGAGCAGGCCTTATTTAGATCCGTGAAATCTACACACATTCTCCACTTTCCATTGGCCTTCTTGACCATCACCACGTTCGCTAACCAATCTGGATAGTATACTTCACGTATGAAATCTGCTTCCTATAACTTTTATACTTCCTCGGCTATGGCTTTGTCTCTCTCTGAGGCAAACACTCGTTTTTTCTATCGGACGGGAGAGAATGAGGGTGATACATTCAACTTGTGGACTATGATCGATGGGTCGATTCCTGGCATGTCCTCATGACTCCAGGCAAATATGTCCTAGTTTTTTCTTAGGAATGTTGTGAGTGCTTGTCGTACTGTCTGGCTGGCTGAAGTGCCTATTCTCGTGGTCCGCTCGAGCCTAGAATCATCAAGGGGTACTTCTTCAAATTCTTCCATTGGTTCTGCTACCATCCGTTGTTCTTCTATATTCATGGTTTGGAGGTGGTCGTCCATCTCCATCATAGCTATATAGCATTCACACGTGGCCACCTGATTTTCGCGCAGCTCTCCTATTCCACACTCGGTAGGGAACTTGACCATTAAATGGTAGGTCGAGGTCGGCCTTCCATGAATTGAGAGTGGGTCGTCCAAGAATGGCATTGTAAGCATATGAGCAATCGACCACGAGGAACGCCACGTCTTTAGTGATCTACTGGGGGTAATCACCCACCATTACAGATAGTGTGACAGCACCAAGGAGGTAGACCCTTGTCCCTCCAAAGTCGACGAGTGGGGCGTTTGTCGAAACTAGTCGCTCTCTACCAATCCCCATCTGCTGGAATGCAGGGTAGTAGAGGATATCAGCCGAGCTTCCGTTGTCAACCAAAACTCGATGCATATTGTAGTCTCCTGCTCGTATACTAACAACAAGTGCATCGTCATGCGGGTGGTGAAGACGCTGTGCATCCTCTTCCAAAAACTCGACAATTGGGCTATCAATCCGTGTCATCTTTGGTACAAAACCCGTCAGTTGGACACTTTGAACCATCCTTAGATATGTTTTACGGGCCTTTTTAGACGACCCCATAGTTGCAGTACCCCTAACAATCATTCTTATGTCTCCTATCGATGGTTTGGGGCACTCGTTTTCTCGTCGGGGAGCCTGGTCTTGTGGCGAATCCCTCTTCTCTTTGCTGATGAACCTTTGCAACTTTCCTTGTCTAATAAGAGCTTCAATATGTTGCTTCAAGTCATAGCAGTCAGTCATATCATGGTCGTGATCATGATGGAAACGATGATATTTTTCCCTTGACCTTTTGTTTAGGTCTCCTTTCAGCTTGCTAGGAAAGGTTAGGGTTCCTTCATCCTTAATCTGCATCAGCACTTGATCGATCGGGGCAGTTAGCGAGGTGAAGCTTGTGAATTTACCCGTAGGTGGCTTGGAGCTTCTGTTCTCTCGTCATTCTCAGGTCCTGGCTATTTTCCACCCTCTGTTTGACTGCACATCTTCCTGTCTTTCCCTTTTTTTGGGTTTCTCTTCTCGGGTCAGTAATGCGTCTTCCGCGTTCATGTATTTGGTCTCCTTGTAAAGCACCTCTGACATGGTTTTTGGGTCACTCTTTTATAGAGAAAATAGGAACTTACCCTTCCGTAACCCATTGGTGAACGCTGCCACGAGTATTTTGTCGTCTGCTTTGTCGATTGAGAGAGCCTCCTTGTTAAAATGAGCTATGTAAGATCTTAGCGTCTCGTCTTCCCGCTGTCTAATTTTCATCAAACACACAATATACTTCTTATATCTATAACACCAATGAAGTGTGAGGCAAATTGGGCACTTAACTCCTTGAAAGTGCTAATGGAGTTGGGCGTCAATCTGCTGAACCAGATCCTTGTAGGTCCCTTTAGTGTAGTAAGGAAGGCCCTGCACATAATCTCGTCCGGCACCCCTTGAAGATGCCTTAGGGTCTTGAAGGATTCCAAGTGGTCTAAGGGGTCCTTAGACCCGTCATAACTCTCTACCAGCAGCATGTGAAATTTTGAGGGAAGAGGGAACGAACTGACGAATGCCATGAAAGGCAAATCGGTTTGCTAGACCAGGTCGTCAAGATCGGTGGATAATTGTCCTCTGAGGGCGTTCATCATGAAGTTCATTCGCTCCTTCATCATTTGCATCTCAATGACTATGTGAGGTGGGACAACTTCGGAGACAAATGGCCAGCTTATGTCTTGCCGTTCCGGTCTGCTTAGAGCATTGCTACCCTCTGACCCCTTCTGGTTTCTCCTCTTAGCGCTTGTTCCTTCTTGGTTTTCCTCCTGTGTACCAAGGCTTGCATTCTTTTACCGTAACTGCTCCTCCAAATCATGATTCTGCTTAGTTAGGCGCTCTACTGCTGCCACGAGGATTTAAACTTGTCTCTTAAAGGCCGTGGTGCGCAGTTCGTCGCCTTGATTATTGTTGGTTGTTGCCATCGAACGAGTAAGTACTATGCAACTTTTGTCTTGGAGACGGTACATATGGCTTATTCCAATGATCTTATTCCCACAGACGGCGCCAACTAATGATGACGAAAAACCACCAGTTAGTCACACGGTCCTCGCAAGCTTGAAACAATACCTACATAACAAAAAAAGATATGACCCAACAAAGAGCACCGGTGTGGTTAGGGCTGTCCACGGAACGGTCCGGGTCAGGTTTGTGCCCAACCCGGAACCGACCCGCCAGAATCGGGTGGAGAAAAAACGCACCCGCTGCCGACCCGCCGGAGTAATCGGGTCGGGCAGTTCAGATCATCAATGGGTGGCGGGCGGGTCGGTCAGAATCATAGATCTGAGAAGATGACGAGTAATCGGTGAAAAAACACACAGATCCGGCGAAGAAACCCAGATTCCGGCAAAGTTTTCCAGATACCGACGATATTTCTCTTAGTCCGGTGAGATTTCGCAAGATCCGGCGAAAATCTCACCGGATTTGATGAGATTTCGCCAGATCCAGTCAAAATCTCACCAGATCTAAGGAAATATATCGCCGGAATCTGAGTTTTTCGCCGGATTCTAGAAAAAAGTCGCCGGATTCTGGAAAAAACTTGTCGGAATCTGGAAATTTCGCCGGGATTTGGAAATCTCTCGGTCGGTTCAGTTTTTTCGGGTTTTAGGGGAGGAAAACCGAAACTGACCCGCCAAAAATTGGTTTCTGGTGGTGAAGACCCTCTGCCGACCCGCCGGAGCAGTCGGGTCGGCCGGATTCAAGTCGGATCTGGTCGGTTCTTCGGGTGGGTCTAATTACCAGATCCTTCTGGATAGCCCTAAGTGTGGTGCCGACCGAATACCCTCCGAATGTCAAGTTAGAACTTTACACAACTCTAGAATGCCAGAGCTGGGATAAATTATGCGTACTTTGATTTGTGAGGGTTTTGAGGTATTTATAGTAATGTAGACATCTGTGCCTTGGGCAAGAGGTTCTTTCCTTCTAGGAGAATACCTCTTGGATTTTCTGTATTTCCTAGAGATCTTTTCCTTGCAGGATAAATCATCATTAATGGTGTATATTACAAAATCTTTTTCAATTAGAGTTCTGCTCATATTGGGTATCTTAGAGCTACTCGTGAGACGCAAGTTATTTCCATTTATGAGTCCTTAGAGATTAGGCAAACTAGATGAATGTCACGTGGCCTTTATATCCGTCCACTAGGTGTCCGTGTACCTTGGACTCGTCCTTCCAGCCTACCAGCCCAATACCGTCCTATTCGTTCAAACGTGTCCATCACTTACTTTTTTACCCTCTTCAGCAAATCAACAAAATTTAATCTAAAATATGAGATAAATACAGGAAAAGTCAAGCCACTCTAACTTGTCAATTTGATCTAGCAACTCTTCTTACATAACACCCAAGTGTCTTATATGGCAAAGAACGCTACAAAGCTATAACTAAAAATTATTGAATCAACTTAAAACAAAATAGCTGACTAAAATTTGCAAAGCAAAACCAAGTCAAACCCAAATATATTAATGAACAAAATCTAATCCAAAATATGAAATAAACATAGGGGAAATCAGGGCATCCTAACCAGTCAATTCAATCAATCAACTCTTCTTGTAGAATACCCAAGTGTCGTATTTGACAAAAAACGCTGTAAATCTGTGTTTCAACAAAATGATGGAGTAACAAGGATTTTTAATTTACAGGGAAAAGGATGAAAGAGAGACTATAGAAGAAGCTGAAGCAAACATAGTAATCTTGCAAAAAAGTGGAAGATTTTTCCCATATTAAAATTTTTTTTTAAACAAAGATAATTTTCAAGTTCCACATAATAATCTAAAATTAATGTGTAAACAATACAACCATGTTTAGTACACAAAGATAACACAATTTTAACATTCAGTTGGGTACTCTTTTTTTTTAATCATAAATCAAAACCAAACATTTTAATTTATTTTAAAAAACCATAACTTAGATAAAATCATAACACTCTAAAATTCAAATATAAAACCTTCCAAGGAGAAATTGACTTTTAAACACAAAATTTCAAAGGAAAAATCCACTAATGATACCAAAACAAAATCCATAAATGATAAATTGAAACAAAAGAATCAAAGGAAATAGAATAAAGTCATCAATTAACAAAACAATCAAAGAAGAACCCTAGCCTATTAAGTAGGGAAAAGGCAGATGCTAATTCGAATAGGAAAAGCTTTTGTTTACAAAATTACAAAATATAGATATTGAAAAATTCAAATGCTAAGGAAAAGCAATTGTGGAATATTACAGGAAAAAAAAAACTTTTAAAAAAACTGCTATGCTGAGGAAAATTTTTTTAAAAAAAAATTTGAAGAAAAAGCTTACTAAAATATTCAAAATAGAGCCAATTCAAACCCAAATACATCAATGGACAAAATTTAATACAAAATAGGAGATAAACAAAATGAAAATCAAGCCATCCTAAACTGTCAGTTTGATCCAACAAATCTTATTGCAAAATACCCAAGTGTCATACTTGACATGGAACTTAGTAAATCTATATTTCAATAAAATGATAGGATAAGAAAGTTTTTTAAATTACAAAAGAAAAAGATGAAAGAGAGACTACCAAAGAAGTTAAAGCCAACATTATAATATGGTTTGAATTGTAAAAATGTGAAAGATTGTTCCCATATCAAAGATTCAAAGGTAATTCAACAATCTCACAAAAATAATGTAAGCATTAATATACCTATGTCTTGTCCTCTATATTTTTGTGAATTTTAAACCCGAGCACAATGGTACAGGCATACATTAAGAAATTTATGAGGATGTCCATATGTTTAGATAAGTTTGAAGAAACAATTAAAAGAAATAATAGAAGTACTATAAACAAATAGAAAGAAGTACAAAGTGTGTCACATAAAAAAGGTGAAGAAAAATTAACAGTTTAAAACTTGTGTTAGTGACAGATTGTTGAAGACAGTAACTGTTATCCCACAAAGAATGTTAGCCAACAGCATCGGGTCTACCAATTATGCTGAAATTGCATCCTTTATTGATAACGCTTCTGATTTTCTCATGTCTCATCACCTCCCTACTCTTTGCTCTCTGCGTGGAATGAAATATTAATAACACAAACAGAAAGTTTGTTGCCTAATAACACATAAATAGTAGACATCATAGGTTGAAATTCAATCATAAGTCTAAAACAAAGAAAGAACTAATGAGGTATCAAAAAAAAAAAAAAACTTCTTAAGGAACATTAATAGATTTATGTCCACACCCTTATAATTCCACAAAGTTCGAAGGCTCCAACAAAAAGCAAACACAAATAGAAAAACCAAGATTTCAAATCAGGATATAACAAAAAACCAAAGACACAAATTTAAAAATGCTCATTACAAAAAACAAAAAAAAACAAAAAAAAAATCAATTAAAGAAATCACAAATTAGAATTGATATTTTCAAAACGCAAGAATTCAAAAATACTCCCTGCGAAAAATTACCAAAATCAATCTAAAAAAATCACATTAAGTAGAAAGAAATTCTAACCCAATTACCATAGCCAAATCCAAATCTAACTCAAATACATAAATCCAACCTATCCAACTAAACATAAAAATCAAGTTATGGAGTAATATAAAAACGAATAAAAAAAACCTTTACCTATAGTAGTTAAACAGTGGAGGGAGGCCATTTTTTGGTGTATGGAGTGCAACGGTAGTGCCTGCCTGCAAATTGCTCTCTCTCTCTCTCTCTCCATTGATCTCTGTTTTTCTCAATGAATCCTTTTTGTTTAGTTAAACAGTGTCTAACATAATACAATACAATGTAATAAAATCTCTGTGTTAAAATACAAACATATACAGTGTCTACCATAAAATGGTATATCATTATAACCTACAAGACCATGCTCCTTATTTTCCTTCCACCTCAATGTATTAAGAATTCTAGAATAAAACAAAAAATCAGTAATTTAATCAAACAAATTTTGTATAAAAAATTAAGTTGTTCAATTAGCAAAATTAGAAAAAAGATGTTAGCAATGAAAGATAAAGTATCATCAGGGATAACAGTAAAAGATGTTGGCAAATGATTTGGCTTTCGTAGACCAAGGATATCCCAAATACATCCATAAAGCAAGATTAATAACAATAAAACAATACGCCCAAATTTAATCACGATACCACACTTCAAACAAACCAGTTAATTTTCATATAATGATAAACACTTTTTGCATAAACTGTATTCTGGAAACTTCGTTTTTGTCTAATAATTTCAGATTTTAAATAATCCAAGGTAAATCTTGACTTTCAACCACAATAGATCCCTAATGTCACCAAAAATAAAAGACGATTGAGGGATAATTTGAAACCAAAGCATCCAAAGAAAGAGGATCAACCCATCTATTTTTTTAAAAGGGGTAAAAGAACAACCCTAGAAAATTATGCAAGGGGAAATGTTGGTTTTGAATTCAAAATCATAGATATATTAAAGATTTAAGATTCTAATTTGAATAGAAAAGGCAATGGTGAGGAGTTTTAGTCTGTCTTCTAAACAACAAAACAGTATTTGAAGAGGAAAGGAGTACAAAAAACAGAGATTATACCAGTGGAGGGTACGGTGGTCTGATGGTGGCAAAGGCCTGACTATCTTCTCAAATTTGTTTCTCTCCACCCTCTATGACAAATTGAATCTCTCTCTCTCTCTCTCTCTCTCTCTGCATTGTATCTCTCTCTAAACCATATTTTTGGTTTTTACGATTTTGGCGATTTTGGGATCTCTCGGTCTCAGTCTCGGTGAAGAGAAAAAAAAAATAGAAAATAAGATGTAGATTGAGTTGTAAAATGGGTTGGTAATATAGATAAAGTGTTTTTTTTTTTTTTTTTTTTTTTTTTGCATCTCCAATGCTTTTACTATTCATTGTTGCTAAACTTTTTTAGCAACCCACACCTGGGTGAAGCTCAATTTGAGCGGGAGGGTTGCTAAAAATAGCAACGGTTACACCCCAAGTTAATGCTCGGGGAATGATTTAGCATGTTGTAGGGTTGTAGGCATTTAGTAAGATTGTCAACAAGTTACATGGTTTCAGGTCTTGATTTATACAATAATCAGACTAGCTGAAAACAACATATCCTTAAAATTTATGCACAAATTCACTAGAATTCTCAGGTGACTACTATGGTCGTAATTGGTAAGTGATCACTTTCAAACCAATGTTGTCTTTTCCTCGTTGCAAATGATAAAGGACCCAATTCCATTAACGATTTTGAACCAATTTACAATTCAAATTTGATCCGCATTGTAAACTAAAATATCACAGTGCATGTTGTCAGCACTTAAGTGCAATAGTACTTGTTGAGTATTCACATGGTAGAAGCCTTAGCAAAAACCGAAAATCTCGAGAACTCATCTTGTAGGAGAGCCTGTGGGTTACCCTGTTCAACCTATGTGAGGGCAGGAACAAGATTTTAGTAGGTTAATGAAATACAAAGTAAAAAACGAAACATATAACCAATGACTAATAATTAGCTAAAACACTAGATGGCATTTTAAGGATATAATCAAATTAATAGAAGATTTGTAAAGTGCATATTGAAACTATATATCAGTTCTTGATTGTGGCGAAGAATAAAGAGACAGGTCTGTAAATTTGATCACCAATTTGGTTGAAGAGGGCAGTAGAGATATATGTCAAACTGCCACTGAGCCACAAGGCTCTTGGCAAGGTTACTAACTTTGATATTAAGGCATAGTACACAGATATGTTTACCAATTTTTCAGATGTATTTTAAATCCAGATACCTAATATCTGTACTGAAACTTCTTAATAGAAGATTTCATTGATAAATGATTAATCTACTTTGGATATTTCTACATAAAGTAATGTAAATATTGTTTATTAACAAAAAATTTAATTAACAATGATTAGGTAAGAATCCCAACAACATTAACCAAGAAAATTAATAAATTGACAGAAAAACTAAACCAATAAAGATATCTATAAAGTTAACTATCGCGGTAAACCTGTGACCTAATCCTCACTAAGCAAGTTTTGTAGTTGGTTTCAGGGAGATATAATGTTTATATACGAGTTGGTCAGAGGTACCAAAGCTAGTTTTATCTAACCTCCCCTGATGCATCCCTATAAGGCAGCAAATTGAGTAATCAAAGAACTAATAAAAGTTGTTTGTAAAAGAGAGCCTACTTTCTTCATATCTTCCTCGATTTTAATAAGGGAATATGAAAACCAACTGTCTTCTTTGAGTGCAATCAAAATATTTGGCTCATTATATTCAATAAATTTGTAGTTTCAACCCAGAAGTAGAAAGGAAAGATTATGTGTCCAGTCGAGTTCTTAGTTGAACCTATTCTCATCATTCATAAGCTGCTATCAGAGTCAACTCCACAAGATAATGTTACCTAAATTCTAGCATTACAAATAGAGCTGCTGGGTAGAAAACAAATGAATCTGACAATAAATAAATAAAAACATACATGCAGGGTACACTGACAAATACAGAGATAGAACAAAATAAGTATACCAGGATCCCACGGTCAAGAATCAGGATGTTGTCCATGTTCAATACCATGGAAATGCGGTGAGCAATTGTGATCACTGTCATGCCTCTGCATTCAGTAGATATGGCATTTTGTATTACTGAAGCGGTTTGAGTGTCAACACTAGCTGTGCACTCGTCCAAACACAGTACCTGTAAATCTCAATATTGTCAGTACTCTATTTCTCTACATATTATTCCCCTCCTCATCCAGCAAAAATATAAAGACACACTCACACATGCATAAGCGCAATGATTAAGAAATATGAGTGCTCCCACCCTTCCCCCTCCACCCCACCCCCTCCCTCCACCACAAACTCTTCCTGTGGTTCCCTATACAACTCCCATCACCATCATTCCCTTCTTTCCCAAAACATCCTCTAGCACCACCTTGTCCAAATGCACAAGCCTTCCCTTCCTATGCTCCCCCATATTTTCTACCCGCCCCACAATATTTCTTCCCTCCACATCCTATCCCTCTCAAACAACCTTTCTACTGGCCAAGTCAGTTTGGTCTGTACATACCTCACTATACATCGGCCCAACCCTCCCTAACCTTATAAGATTTGAACCCCAAACCTTCTTTGTTACAGCATCCACCAAAAGCTCTTCTCAATCCCCATTCTACACAAGCTAAGCCTTCTCCTAAAACAGGGAGGACTGTGCAGAACTCCGCATCTTTTTGCAACAACTAAAGGCATTCCTCTTGGCTCTTTTTGCAATGACTCAAAGACGTTCTTCTTGGCTTTTGATGGGAGTCGTATGGATTCAAATCCCATCAGTGAAAAACGAGGCAAGCATCAAAGTTCTATGTCGTTGGGATTTTAGCAAGTAACATTTTTTCAACTATGAGAATTATAAAATCTTGGAGTTTTCAAGTAGGTCGAACACGGGTGGTATTTTTGCGGAAATATCAGAGTATCATAATCAGGCAAGACATGGTTGTGTGCGTGTCCCAAAGGGATTTAATAAGGGTGGCTGGCTTTCTTGAAGTGAATTTATGAGATTTTTTCTTGAGAAAATCAGCTTCTAGGCCAGGGAAGGAGGTAATTGCCCGTGGTGGTGGGTTTGAAAAATCTACAGGCAATCCAAGGAAACAAGTTTGGGAAGAATTTAATAGGCACATGAAATCAGGAAGTGATTTATGTTTGGAGAAGCAGTTTCCAAATCTTTTTGGCAATTTAAATCAGAAGGAAAGATTTGGAGGATTTGATTTTATTCAAAAATAAAATTTTCCAACTCACTTCAAATCTGGGCACCCCATGCGTGTAACATTTGTTAAATGGACCTAGGCCCATTTTTCTTTGAAAACTTCTACACTTTTAGGAGTAGGCCAACGTATGGTTAGTTGGGCCAATTTCGTCCAACCCAAAAATGCAAAGAATGGCCGAGTCTTTAAACCACTGGGCTTGGGCTTACTGTTAATCAAGACCAACATGAGAAATGGGCCAAAACCCAACAGGCCCAACCCGGTGTTTTTAAACGCTTGGAGAAATAGAACCTTCTAAGTTCGTGGGAGATAGGTGAAGGATCGAGCTCCCATGACTTAGCCGAGAAGCCACCAATGGTGTCTCCAAGTTCCGGCGAGGTGGGTGAGGTACTTCCGAGGTCCAACAGAGGTCTTGATGTGGCTGTGGCTGGCAGCGCTTCTTCTAGGGGCCCTCCAAGTAGTGGCACCAAGATGGAGCAGCTAGTTTTTGTTGCTACAGCCATGGACTAGTTTTTGTTGCTACAACCGTTGATAGTCCAATTGCGGGACGTCCAATCACTGAGCCTGAGGTGGGTTTGCTGTTTTCAAGCTCCAATGGGCTTTTTGACTTCACCGAATCTGTTGCATCTTCAAAGTGGGTTCTCCAATGTCGATATTGGTTTCCGAGTTCTCCAATATGCTTCGCCATCAACAGTTGTTGGGACCAAACCGATTGTCTCCTCTTTTTGAGCTGGATTCTGATTCAAATGAAGATGACACTCTATTGTTAATTGGGACAATTTCATGGGGTCAGCTAAGCTAAGGAAGATTAGAATTCTTTGGATTTTGTACCTTTGGCTCAATGGGATCCTAATGGGGGTCTGGATTTAATGACAGAGGAGGGTGAAATGGCTGACTCTTTTGCTGGGTATGACTTGGAACCTTCAGTTTAGTCGAGAAGGATGATTAAGAGATTTGATAAATTCATGGGTTTTTCTATTGATACCAGTGAGAGGCAGTGTATTTCTTTCTTTAAACAACTTGAGAAAGTGTGAGAAAGACAAGCTGCTGCAGGTAGTCTTCATCATACTTTTTCTTCAACTAAAAAAGGTATATGGGAATCAAGGAATTTAGTTTCTACTGTTAACTATGATGAGCAATCTGGTAGACGAACCAGAGGGAATTTGAATTCCATTGGGATGGGCTCAGATTGTTGTCCATGAACTTGAAACTATTATCATGGAATGTGAGAGGATTAAACAATCCTCATAAAAGGGATACTGTCAAGAATTTACTCAAGGAGTGGAAGTGTGATGTCGTGTGTTTTCATGAAACTAAATTGGACAGTACCAATTCTTCTGCTATGAAGAGTCTTTGGGGTAACCCTTTTGTAGATTGGGTAGCTTTGGATGCTATTCGCAAAGCAGGGGGAGTTCTCTAGACTTGGGATAAAAGGGTGTATGAGAAAGTTGATTACATGGTTGGTAGTTTTTCTGTTTCTATCTTGTTGAAGGGTGTGGCAGATGGGTTTGTTTAGATTTGTAGGGGTGTATGGTCCAACTGTTGCTGGACTTAGGGACGCTTTGTGGGCAAAACTTGATAAATTGAGAGCAAGGTGGAGTTCGGCTTGGTGTGTCTTTAGTGATTTCAACATCATCAGATATAAAGTAGAGTGACTTGACTGTATTTCTTTTAGCCCAGCCATGTTCAAATTCTCGAACTTTATTGAGAGGAATTTTTTGGTTGATCTACCTTTCCTTTGGTGGGGGTGAGTTTACGTGGTTTCGAGACTTTGAGAATCCTTCTATGTCTAGAATTGATAGAGTTTTGGTGTCAGCTGACTGGGAGAATCACTTCTTGGATCTAACCCAAAGGACTCTCTCTCGTGTGGTATTAGACCATTGTCCTCTTCTTGTGGAAGCAAGCGGTATGTCGAGGGGGAAGAGTTCCTTTAAATTTGAAAATATGTAGCTTAAAGTGGAGGGTTTTGTGGATCGAATTCGGTGTTGGTGGAATGAATATCATTTTGTGGGGCCTCCTAGTTATGTTCTAGCTTGTAAATGCAAGGCTCTTAAAGGAGACTTAAAACATTGGAATAAATATGTTTTTGGGGACGTTTCTTTTAGGAAAAAATGTTTGTTGTCTGAGCTTCTGGTTCTAGATTCAAGAGAAGGGATGCAAGGTTTATCTTCGGTAAATAGAACAAGAAGAACTGAGGTCAAGGCCGATATTGCGTATTTAGCCTCCTTGGATAAGATTTCATGGAGGTAGAAATCGAAAGCTTTGTTTTTAAAAGAGGGGGATAATAATATAGGGTTTTTTCTTAGGCTTGCTAACTCCCATAGATGAGCGCTAATACAATGAGGGGTGTGGAGGTTAAGGGCATTATGTTTGAGGTTGAGTAAAATATTTAAGATCAGGTGGTGAGTTTTTATAAGAATTTATATTAGGAGTTTGAATCTTGGAGGCCCATTGTTGATGGGTTAGAGTTTGCTAGTCTGGATGATTCCGATCAACTTTCACTAGAAAGGGAGTTTGAAAAGGAAGAAATCGTTGCAGCTCTTCAAGACGCTGAGGATGATAAGGCTCCTAGTCCTGATGGTTTTACCATGGCTTTCTTTCAAAAGTGTTGGTGTGTGCTTGAGAGAGATGTTATAGCTTTCTTTGCAGACTTTCATAGATAATGCATCTTTGAGAAATCTCTCAATTCCAACTTTCTGTGTTTGATAACCAAGAAAATCAATGCAGTTAATATTAAAGACTTTCGTCCTATTAGCCTTGTGGGCAATTTGTACAAATGTTAGTGAATGATGTTGGCTCATAGGCTAAGATGCGTTGGATAAACTTAGGGCACGTTTGGTACACTGTAATGATTATTGCATGGGAATAGGAATAAGTATTACAAGGAATACATTAAGTTGGAATGTAATAAGTATTACTATTCATTAGTTTGGTGACCATTTAGGAATAGAATCCTGAACATACATCCACAACTTAGTAGAGTATAAAAATAAGGTGTAATGAAATCATTTTTAAGTCAAATTTCCTAAAATACACTTATTTTAAGGTGTTCAAAATAGAACTAATAATTAACAAGGAAATTTTATTTTCTTTCCTTTTGAAGATGTGGCAACTAATGGCTTTTTAGGAAACTTTTTTAAAAAGTTATTATATAAGGTGAAGGAATAGATATTCAGTACTTTTGATAAGGAATAGTTATTCCTCATTTTGAAGAATAGCTATTCATAAGGAATAACTATTCATTATAATAAAAGCATAACCAAACAACTGAATAGTTATGCCATAGGAATATCTATTACATTACAGCGTCTATTACAGTCTACCAAACGTGTCATTATATCCAACTCCTAGAATTCTTTTGTTGGGGGAAGACAAATTCTTGACTCTGTTCACATCGCAAACGAATGCTTGGATAGTAGATTGAAAAGTGATATCCTGGGTGTGATTATCAAGTTGGATATTGAAAAGGCTTATGATTATGTGAATTGAAGTGCTTTGTTTTACCTTATAGAGAGGATGGGTTTTG
This sequence comes from Castanea mollissima, assembly GCA_014183005.1. NCBI lineage: Eukaryota > Viridiplantae > Streptophyta > Magnoliopsida > Fagales > Fagaceae > Castanea > Castanea mollissima. Next base: position 28,696,109 of record JACAVU010000002.1, on the reverse strand, counting down.
GGGAGAAATGGAGGCGATGGATGAAGGCATGTATTTCTATAGTACATTTTTTAGTGCTTATTAATGGGACTCTAGCTGGTATTTTGGCCGTTCTCACTGTCTTCATCAAGGGGACCCTTTATCTCCACTCCTTTTCCAGTTGGTGATAGAGGTGCTGAGTAGGCTATAGAAGAGGACAAAAGAGGAAGGTTTTCTTAATGGTTTCCAAGCAAGGCCTAATGCACGGGGAGGTTTGCTTATTTCTCATCTGTTTTTTGCTGCCTGTACTTTTTTGTGAGGAATCCTTGGGAACAATTATTATATATTCAGATGGTGTTGATTTTCTTCGAAGCTATCACAGGCTTGAAAATAGATGTTGGTAAGAGTGAGATTCTGCTAGTTGGTGAGGTTGGAAATTTGGATGCTCTGGCTCTTATTTTATGTTGTAAGGTTGGTTGTTTGCCCATAACTTAATTGGGTATGCCTATTTGGGACCCTATTATAGAAAAGATGGAGAAAAAGATATCAAGTTGGAAGCAAACATATTTGTCAAAAGGGGGTAGGCTTACTTTATTGAAGAGAACTTTGTCGAGCCTTCCCACTTATTATTTTTCTTTGTTTACTATTCTGTAACATGTGGTGGACAGATTAGAGAGGATTCAAAGGAATTTCCTTTGGGGGAGATCTGCTGGAGTTTTTAAATATCCACTTGTTGCTTGGGAAACGGTTGTTTGGCTAGGGAAGGCAGGTGGTTTGGGAATCCGAAGGTTTGGGCTGTTTAACCAAGCTTTGCTTGGGAAGTGGCTACAGTGTTTTGGGAATGAAGTCACCCATATGGGGAGGCTAGTGGAGGTTGGTGCTCTAGAGTTGTTAGACGGTCTCATGGCTATGGGATGTGGAAAAACATTAGGAAAGGTGCAGAGAGTTTCTTTGGTCATGTGGTGTATGCGGCAGGAGAGGGTAATCGCATTCTGTTCTGATACAACTCTTGGAGTGGTCCTGTTTCTTTGAAAGATTTGTATCCAAAGTGTTTCCCTGTGTTATGGCTCAAGAAGCTCGGATTCTTGACTTGGCTTTTACTACACCAGATGGGAGAGGTAGGAACTAGAACTTACTTTTCCATCATGACTTTCAAGACTAGGAGTTGGAGAAATTTTACTCTATTCGAGCATATCCCCTCCAAATTACCAAAGGGGGAGGGTGATGATATCCTGGTTTGGCAGTTGACTTGTAGTGGTATTTTCGATGTGCGCTCTTTTTATAACTCATTATTGGAAGCCCCTTGCATTTCTTTCCCTTGGCAAAGCATTTGGTGTGTTAAGGTACCTAAATGGGTGTCTTTCTATATTTCTTTTTATGGACATCTGCTAGGGGTGGGATTTTTACAATCGATAACCTTGTTAAGAAGAACTTGCCTCTTGCTAATTGGTGCTACTTATGTCAATGTGATAAGGAAACAATGGATCATCTTTTGCTCCATTGTAAGTTTGCTCTTGTGTTGTGGAATGAAGTCTTTCTAATGTTTGGGGTTCAATAGGTGATGCCAAATACAGTTGTCTCTCTCCTTTTTGCATTGAGGAATTGGTCGGAGACTTATTCTTCAAATGTTTGGAATATGGTACCGGCGTTTCTTATGTGGTTAATCTGAAAGGAACGTAATGCCGAAACACTTAAGGACATTAAGAGACCTGTTGATATGTTGAAGTTTTTGTCAACTAGGACTTTGTTTGAGTTGTCTCGCATTTGGGGTTTTACGCATTGTATTACCATGTTTGATTTCCTTATTTCTGTTAGCTCTTCCCTTTCATTTCTTTGTATTCATTTCAAGTGCAGTGAGTTTACTATCGTAAACACATTGTACTTTTCTTATCAATAAAACTATTATTACCTATCAAAAAAAAAGTATAAGCGCCATAATTTCTATCAAACCACTTCAAAGTGTACAAATACACCGTGACCCTCACTTTCCCTTTTCCACTTGATTCCCATTTCTTATTTCTTTGTTTATATTTTTGCCAGAAACTCATACTCTGTTTCAATCCATCATGAATGACAGTGAAAACAACATGTATTATTGGAAAATAATGCTGTCTGTGAACTCTAATGCACCCCAGTAGAAGATTTGATAAGGAAGCAGTAATGAAGAAAACTCAGTTACATTTAAAGTGACCCTCTAGTACACAGAATTATTGCAAATGAATGCATAAATATAAATAAATAAATAAATAATAAAAACAACACAAAACAAAACAAAAACAAAAAGGAAAGAACCAAAAACTCTGGAATTAGCAATTGAATTGAAGCTATCATTTTTCCAGGCCGGGGATAGTCATATAGGAGACATGGAAACCAAATTTAGTTCTCAATATTATTTTAAATCATACGAGAATGGGGTAATTGATTTTAAGTTTTAAAAACATGAAATCCCTAAATTCTTTATTACTATACTATCAAGAATTTATAAGTGTTTAACCTTAGAAAGACTTGGCACAGCCAATCAGAAAAGAAAAATGCTAAGACCACAACAAAGTTCACCACTTTTGCCACAATTCACCACATGGTGAGTTGTGAGTAGTGGAGAAAGTGGTGGGTCCACACTTCCACCACTCAAAACTCACCACGTGACGAGTTGTGGCAAAAGTTGTATAAATAGTTGTCACCCTAACATTGTTCATCAGAAAAATATGACCTTTGTAGGCTTGAGAAGTGCTCGTGCAAGGCAAAGCAGCTGCCGCTGCCCAACAGAAAATGACGTCCCAGCTCCCTTTACAGGAATATCTAGCCCACCAGCTGCTTCTACATCATCCTTGACATGGCATTTCTCCAAAACCTCCCAAATTTTGAAGTCATTGCTTACCCGAAATGGATCTAGATTATCCCTAGAAATTCGCAAGGAAACAATGGTTGCTATTATCAAATTATAATGAAACCACAACATAAATAATAGGGAAAAATGTAAAAAACATCCCCTGAATATTGGATCAAAATAAAATAGACCCCAAACCTTTTAATTTGAAATTAGAAACCACTGAACATTTGAAACTAAAAACCTCTGAACTTCGATAATTGTACAAAGAGATTAAATTTTGTAAGGATGTGGTGTAAAACCCATGTTATACCCCTCCAATCCCAACTTGCCATATCATCTTATCTCATATTTAAGAATAAGCACAACCATACCCAATTAATTCTATACCCATATATAAATCCAACCAAATTGGAAGTTTATTGAGATGCTATTAGGTGTAGTAGGATGGATTGAATTTTATGTAAAATGTTGATGTGACAACCTCTTGTTGAATGGTGTAAAACATAGGTTTTACACCCCATCCTTACCAAATTCGGACTCTTGTACAAAATGACATTTCTGTTAATATTACTATTCCATTACTATCACATGGAAAATGCTATGCGCGTACATAGCATGCAACAAAAATTTAATAAAAAAACTATTTTAAAATTTGTTTTTTTTTTCCAAGTTGTTTTTAAACTCATTAAATAAAAATTCCCCTTTTATCCCTCTCCCTTATCTTTCTCCTCTTTCCCTCTCATTCCCCCCATCACCACACAAGCCCACCATAACCACCAACTCCCAGCCAAATCATCATCGACCATAAAACCAACAGAACCCATGAATCTGGTGCAAACAGTTGACTCATTCAATTATAGAGAGGGGGATGGTGTAACACAATAAGTAGTTGTGTTTACTGCAAAACTACTTGCCAAGGTTCAGAAATATAGATGGAAAAACAATTACAATTCATGGGAATATTGAGCAATAAAGCTGAAGAAAATCCTGATATTTTCAACTGCAACAGAGTCAAGCTACATTAATGTGATCTTTCATTGGGAATGAAGAGAATCAGGATTTTACCCACAGAAGGAATTGATGGGGTCAATTGGAGTAATGATTAGGAAACTATTGGTTCTTGTTCACCATGGTCGTGTTGGGGGGCTTTGAAGTTTTCTCGGGATGGCTGAGGAATGTGAAAAGCAGATTTGATAATGTAGGGGTTTGATTTGGAGTTTTCAGGTTTGCTAGTTTGATTTGTGGGTTCGGTGGGTCTTATAGTTGAGGAGGATTTGGCAGCAGGCTGGAATTGCTGGTTTGGGTGGAATTGTATGGCAGTGGGACAAAAAGAAAGGGAGAGGGGGAAAAAAATTCATGAGTTTTAAAACAATTTTTTCAGTTAAATTTTAATTTGATTTTTTTTTTTTTAATTAACATGCTATCACGTGCAAACCGTCCGTTACATTAACAGGGTGGTAGCAGAAGGATTGATTTGAACCATTAATGAAATTCAGAAGTTTCAAATTGCAAACTAAAAGGACAAGGGTTTATTTCATTTGACCAAAATTTCAGGTGTTTTTGCATTTTTCTCCAAAAAATATAAATATATCTGAAACAAAGAACAACAGCCAGGGAATTAAACTAAACAAACAAATGATCAACAAATTGAATGAAAGGTATGGTAACATTTTTCCAGATTACCTTACTGATCCTTCAAATAAGAATGGACTCTGAGGCACAACAGAAAAATGTGTACGGAGTTCTCTAACAGGAACATCAGCTATGTTTATCCCATCCACCAAAATATGCCCTCTACATATTGGGGTAAGACGAAAAAGTGCATTCAAGACACTAGATTTTCCAGCACCTGTTCTTCCAATGATTCCAACCTGAAAAAAGATTAAGGAAAAAATGTTAACAACTTGGTAAGAATAATTTTAGTAAAAGGATTTGACGCTTTTTAACTGAATTTAATTACTAAATCCAAATCCTGCATAAAATTCAATCATCAAGATATAGCTGGGTATATGATGCTGACCTGCATCCCCTCCCCAACTGTAAAATTAATATCACAAAGCGCAGCCGGCAGAGATGGCAAGTATCTCAATGTAACATTGTGAAATTCAATTACTCCTTGATGTGGCCAATCTGGATTTAAGGCTTGGCATCCATGCAATTCTTCTTGAGGAATGTCCATATACTACAGAGAATACAATCAAACGTAAGTTATCAGAAAGAGAGTATCTAACAAAGGAGATCTACCCTAGTACCTGAAGAGCTCTTTCAACAGAAACCATTTCCTTCTCTGTTTCAGTAAAACTTGTTAAAAAGCTCCCCAACAAAGACACAATTGGAGCTGCATAGGAGAGAGCCAATCCTACCTGTAAAAGAACATAGCATTTTCAATTCTTTGTGGCTTCACAATGTATGGAAATAATTCCAGCACAATACTATATAATTATTGACGCAGGACAACCAAAACAAAACTGAAACAACAATAAAATAAAGGGATATGACCTAAGAGTCGGCACCTAGGCCTTGCTTGGAGTCAGCACCTAGGGTAGACCTGGAGTCAGCACCAGACCAAAGAAAGACTGAACAGCCATTTTTTTTATTCATCAAAATATCAACTGTCTCCTCAAGGAGTACAATAAGTTGCTTATAAAGGATTGCTAAACCCTAGTTCTAATTGGCTAGGAAACCCTAATTGACTTATTACAAAAATAACCTTGCTTCCAAATTAAAATACTAAAATACTAATAGCCTAATAAACTACTAGGACCTAAAACATAAAAATACAATTGACTTGCAAACATAAATAATATTAAAAAATAATTTTTCTGCATCTCCCGCATCAATTATAGGCTTTAAAAATAAAATAAAAAATAAAAATACATAATATTATAGGTACAAGGAATTGAATTGTAATAGGACAAGTTGAGGAAAAATGAGGGGCAGAAGAACATACCAGTCCTGGGGTGCCAAAACTAATTGGTAAACCACGATGAGATCCAATAATAGCCATCAGGGCAACAAATGAGATGATAGATGCTGCTAACAACTGGAAGAAGATGACCGGTCACATATTAGTGTATTATCCTACACCACTAAGCACATTAAATGAAAATTTTCCTCTTCTATTTTAATTGTCTCATGTTTTTTGAAAAGTCAATCACAATTTATAACTATCATTCTACACCACATGATTGAGATCCTCTAGAATTCTTAACTCCGCCATAGAGGTTTTAAAATCCCAACCATTCTTCGTTAAATGAGTGGGTTAGATTTTACCACATCATCAAACCAAAATAGTGTCAATTAATGTTTGCTTAAATGCCAACATCTAGACAAGGTCTAAACCACGCATTTAACAATGAATGTTTAAAATTTATGAGCTCTATGGTTGAATTATCCTAGGAACTCTAGAAGATCCTACTCTTTCACGAAAAGCATATATTTCAACCTAATTATTCCTCCAGCCATTCTTAAGTTACAGCTATGGCAGTCTTAAAGCATTTATTACAATCTCCATAATTATTGACTTTCTGAAAGAGAAGAAATGCCATGGGACAGAGGGAGTATTATATGGGACAAAAAGCTTCAGTTTATGGATGAAGTCTCTAATGAATACAGATTCAGAGTAAACAAGATTTTGACCCTATTCTACCAGGGGGTATTCTTTTGATGTGAGATAGGAGGGTAGTGGATAAGATGGAGGAAGCTGTGGTCAATTTTCAATATTTGTAGATTAAAAAATGATGAATCAATTCAAATGGGCATTCACGGATTTATGGGCCTAATACATATAGGGAACTGAGAATTATTCTCAAGCTATGTTTGATTTTTCTGATTTCATCTTAGCTCATGGTCTGATTGATTTACCTTTGGAAGGAGACTCTTTCACTTGGTCTAATACCCCCTAGGATGCACGGACACAGACAAGATACAACATAGTGACATGAGTAATTTCTAAAAAATTATAACATGAAACGGCCGGTACTACACCGGTATGACACGGATACGACACAAGTATAGTACCCTAAATGAAGTGTCCATACTTCCTAGAATACCCCTGCACAGGTCTCGAGATATAGAATTAACTACTTTCGTTCTCAATGGATTGGGAGGTTCAATTGCCCAGTGTTTATCAATGAAGGCTGCCCAACCTTATATCTGACCACTTTCCAATTCTCTTGGATTGTGGTAGTTTCCAAAGAAGCTGCCGTCCTTTCAGATTTGAAAACATGTGGCTCAAGGCTGAGGGTTTTGTGGAGAAAGTAAAATCCTAGGAAGCATCTGCACGGATACGGATGCACATGCAGTGCGGCAACATGGTAATTTTTGAAAAAGTAGGACACAGGTTCGGTGAAATACATTTATTAATTATAAATTAAATATATTTTTATTTATATTTTCTATATATATATTTATTTAGTAATTAATAAAAAAGGTTATTAGTCATTGCTATTTTTAAGCCGAATGATATAAATTAATGAATGTAATACCATTAAATGAAGGTAATATAGTGTTTTAAAAGAAATATCATAATAATAAAGTGATTAGATTTGTTATTTCAAAAATCAAGTTTGGGTATTTTTGTAAATAAACAAACAGTGTTGGACTAGGAATCTTCCAGGAAGCTACCTTTTCACCTAAACCCCACTTCACTACCTGCCATGTGCATTACTTCTCCACTCCTATTCTACTTTATTTCAAAATCTCTCATCACTTCTATTTGAAAGTTTTAGAGACTGAAGAAGAAAGTTTCAAACCCAACCAAAACTTGAGCTTCCTCCACCATGGCTCTAATTTTTTGCGATCTAATTTTTTGTTCTCTTCTTCTTCTTCTTCTCCTTTTTTTATTTCAGATCATTTGGTAGCTTGCAGCACAATGTGTTTTTGTTCTCTTCTTCCTCCACCACAGTGCGTTTTAGGCTTTAAAATAAATAAATAATCATTTAGGACACACGTGCAGCCGCATCCCCGAAGTGTCCAACAAGGGTGTGGCAACCAGATTGCCGCACCCGTGCTTCCCAGGTAAAATCATGGTGGGGTGCCTACTAGATTCAAGGGCACCCAAGTTATAAAGTTGCAAATAAATTGAAGGCTTTGAAGTCAGACTTGAAAAAAAAATGGAATGAGGATGAGTTTCGGAACGTGTAAGTAAGAGAAAGCAGTTATTTAATTGATGGTAGAATCATAACATAGTTAAAGAAAGGATATTCTCTTTGGAAGCCTAAGGCTAAGACAAAGCCCAAGAATAAGTGTCCATGATAGTTAATTAAGTTTTTATATTTTATTTGGTTATTCTTGAGTCAAGGATATTTTAGTAATTTTACAATTGTTGGGTATGGGCAATAGTTATAGGCCATAGGTTTTATTAATGAGTCTTATTTAATTATGGGTTTTTATGTATGGGCTTTGGTTTAATTTATTAGGGTTAAATAGTAGTCCTTGTACTATTAGGAATCCTAATACTACTAGTACTAGTCTATATATATATATATATAGGGTGCTCAATGTATTGAAGGAGTAGGATGAGTTCATTATTAAAATTGAGTGTTTTGAGCAATAGGCACGTTGGCCTTTGTTGTTTCTTTCTCTTTCTCTCTTATCTTTATTTTCTCTTCTTTCTTTCTAGGGTTACTGTTCACGGTTACTGTTCACACAGCCCCGAAACAGCCCTAACTTCTCTCTAATTCTTCTTCCTTCCTACCATAAATCCACCACAACTAAAAGTAGGGAAATCGCTAATTTGTCCTGCATCATTAATGCACTTGATGAACTGGATACTATTGAGGAGAGCTGCAATTTAAATGACGATGAGAACTTGGACAAAGATCACATAGAGCTTGAAAAAACCATTGTTTTGAAGGAGATTAGTGCAAGACAAAAGTCTAGAGCTCTTTGATTAATGGGGATAAAAATACTAAAGTTTTTCATGGAATGGCAAATTCTGATAGGCAATATAATGCTATAACTAATCTTCTAGTAGATGGAGAATCGACTACAGATCCAACAACTAACAACTATTTCTGAATATATTATGCAGTTTTATCATAGTCTGTATATTGAGGATGATTTCCACAGCCTTTTTGTGGATGTCATGGATTTTAGCATCCCTGTGGAAAAAGTTGAGTGGTTGGAAATACAGTTTGAAGAAGAATTTTTTGGGGTGATTCAGAATTTTAATGGCAATAAGGCTCTGGGCCTAGATGGATAACCTTTGGTCTTGTTCCAATCTTGTTGGAGAATGATGAAGGCTGATATTACGGAGATATTTTAGAATTTTTATGCCCATGGTAATTTAAAAAGATCCTCAATGCCACCTTTATTTATCTTATTCCCAAAATAAGGGATGCTGGTCAAAGAATTTAGGCCTATTAGTTTAATAGGCAGGGCATATAAGATTATTTCCAAAGTTTTAACCAACAGTCTAAGGGCGGTGCTTCAAGATATTATTTCTGCCCTCCAAAATGCATTCATGAAAGATAGGCAGATTTAAGACTTAGTTCTCATTGCCAATGAATGTTTGGATAGTCGTATGAAATCAGGAATTCCAGGGCTATTATAAAATTAGATGTGGAAAAGGCCTTCCACCACATCAATTGGGATTTTCTAAGCTATATGCTTAGGAGATGTGGGTTTTCGAAGAAATGGAGGAGGCGGATTAGGTATTATATTTCTACAATGTGTTTCTCTATATTGATTAATGATAGCCCCCAAGTGGCTTTTTTGAGAGTTCTAGGGGCTTACACTAGGGAGATCCTCTTTCTCCAATGCTTTTTGCTATTGTAATGGAAGGTTTGAGCCGTAAGATAGAGGCTGCTATGCAAAATGGCTTTATTGCAGGATTCCTGTTAGGTCTTCAGAAAATAATGGAATAATGGTGTCTCATCTTTTATTTGCAGACACTAATTGTTTGTGATGCTGACATGCATCATATTGCCCAGTTGAGGACTATTCTTGCGTGGTTTACTACTGTATCTGGATTGAAGATTAATTTGAGCAAGTCAGAACTGCTTCCTATGGAAAATGTAACTAACTTGGAGGAGTTGGTGGTCATTCTAGATTGCAAACATGTGACACTTCTGATGAAGTATTTAAGTTTTACTTTGGAAGAGGTCTCTCGTAGCCATTATGTGGTGCCTATGGAGTGAACAAAATGCTAGAAGCTTTGGGGACCAAGAAAGAACTATTCCAGAACTGAAGATGTTTTTTCTTACTTCTGTATTTTCTTGGCTGCATTCATTGGGTTTTTATTCTTTTTCTTCTCTTGTAGATTTCATTGATCATTGTACTCTACACCATGATTATGTTGGTCTCTAGTATACGTCCTATACATTTTTTTTATTCAATAAATTACGTTATATATAAAATGAAGTCATTTCAAAATCTTATGATATACCTGAAGGCGCAAGGAAAGCCACAAACTTGCAGTTAATTCTGAGTATGAAGTTTGCTGATACATCAATACATGCCGAGTGAATGTGGCCAAGAAAAAGTCCTGTCCAAAAACCAGTATTGATTGGTTTTGAACTTTAATCAATTGTGATCATCATAAAGAATCACTCATCAATAATCCATATGAATAAATTTGAAAACAAGATTTGAATAATAAATTAATAAAATACAGGGCCATTATCTGCTTTAATAAGAAAAATAAGAAAAAAGGAATAAAAAAAAAACCATTTAGTACTCTTGGCATTTTTATAATTCTTAGCATTAGTGGTTACTTTATAATTGGCTTGTTATTCTTATATAAGCTTAAGGATATTCTTGTAATTGTGTCATATCAGGCTAATATAAACAAACTACAGCGATTCAGTGAAGGGACAAAACAATTAAGCCAAAAACCTTTTTTCTAATTTTTTTTCTCCCCTTTCAGTATTCTCTCTCTCTCCTGATTATTTTTCCGTCCTAGTGACTGTTCACAACATGATGTCATTAGATATACAATTTGAAAAATATATATAAAATATCTACCTCTGACTTGAATGCCCTTATAGTTGATGACCCATCGAGTGTCTCAGTGAAGGATGCATATATAGGAGAACGGGAAACACTGTCCAGCCTCCGCAGTTCTCGTGATGTTGACCTGTAGAAGAACTGAAGAATTTCTACTAAGTAGACAACTCATTAGTCTAAGTTTTAAGCTTTCCTTGTACAGATGACCAATGCTAATATCATTTTTTGATATGTATGGCCAATCATAATATCATAAATTTCAACCATCACAAAACATACAATTCTTTTCTTATTGTTTAAATTTAACAAGCTATACAAGTAGATCAATATTCCAGCCACTGATATATCAATTCCTACGTATTCAAAATATGCTACATGTAATTCTAATTCTCAATAACTCAACTTTGCAGCAGCAAACAGTGCGCTTACGTAAGAAAGCAACATTAGAATGCATCACCTATAGTTATAATCTCGTATATTGAAAACCTGCTAGTAAATCAGAATTACACAGTGAAGTGCAACATCTATTAATATTAGTGGGCAATATGATACTTCTATGCCCATTAGAAAACATGCTGGTTTCAATGTTTTTATCATTTATCCTACGTAGTCCCAAATAGAAATTCCCTACAAAGCTTGTAAGAATTTACAATCACTGATGTAAATAATCTTTTTTTCTCTTAGTCATGTTGTTAGGGTTCCCCACCAATCCTAATAAGTAATACTTGGTGGTAAAATGATCACAAGGGATTAAGCCAACAAAATCTACCTCAAAGGACACCTCCTCTTGTAGCAGCAAGGTCATGGGTAAGGTCGGGGGTATAAAAATAAAATATAAACTCACAGGATTAAAATGACAAGTATATAAAACTTGTTGGATACTATGTGAAAAGCTTTAAATGTTTGTCAAACATTCAAAATTTCAGATTCTGTGGAGGCAATGTACACTACACAATTTTTAAAAAATTTGAGTAAATTACATAATTCCTGTTGGATAGTTTCAAATTTAAACTTAGTTCCAAATTTAAACTTAGTTTCAAATCAGCCTACATTTTGGGCTGATTTCCGTTTTGGTCCCCACTTTTTTTTTTCCTGGATGCGGTCCCTAAAATCAAAAAATCGTTCTCATTTTAGTTCCGACCATAATCTCACTAACAAAATTGCTTACGTGGCAAACGAAGTGCACTTGGACACACTAAATCCTAAAGTGGCCGCTAAAATAATATTAAAATTTTTTATTTAAGCATCCAGCTTAGCATATAATTTAAACTGGCGGCCAAAACTGACCGAGACAGCCGATATGGCCGAAAATCATGCCGGAACACATGAAGGGAACGTGGGAGAGATTCTTTGTGTAGTTCTATTCGGCACGTGAAGGATTGCGGGTGAGAATGGGAAACAGTATTATTAGGAGAGGAAGAAATAAATTTGGAGAAATAAGTCTCTCTCTGTGTGTCTCTTAGTTTGCCACTACAGGGCTCCGCTTTTTTTTTCTTTTTTCTTTTTTCTTTTTTCTTTTTTTTGAGAACCGGCCCTGCTTTTCTTGCTACTTCGACAGTTGTGTGATTGTGATTCCCTATGATGAAAACTCTATGTAAGCAATAAGTGACCAACTAACTGAAGGCAAAAAGTTTATAAGACAAAAGTAATTGACGGCAAAAAGGAAAAAAAAAAACAATTTTCAAACACAAGTGAAGGTGGCTTTATTAAGTGGGTGTATTAAGGATTTAATTTAATTTTGTCTTGAAAAAAAAGTATTAAGTGGGTTGTAGTTAATTTATGAACATCATGTTTTAGTTATTATCTACTATTTCTCTTAAATTTGGTATATGTTTATATAATGTGAAAAAGTATGTTTAACAATATATTAAAAATATTTTTCATAATTTTTTAATCCCCACACCCGCACCCTACTTTTTCAAAAATTGCCAAGTCCCGCACCCGCACCCAAATCCAGAAACGCACCCGTGCTTCATAGACAAGAACACAAACCCAGATTTAAACACAAACACAATAAGAGAATTTCTTTTATTTGGCATTTTCTTTTCTTTTTTTTCTCAGAAAACGAACACAAAAATAAACCCACACAAACCCAAAAAATTGAACCTACTCAACTTAAACTCTCAAACTCTCATGTAAATTCTCAAACTCTCTCTCGGCTTAAACTCTCTCTCTCTCTCAGCACTCTCTTTTCCTCTCTCACTGAGCCTGATCTCACCTTCTCTACCTTGCCCTCTCAAACCCAAACCCTAGGAGGGCGCAAACAAGAAGAAAGCGTGGCAGCCGCTAAGAGAGAAACTAAGGCCACCACAAATCTGGTGTGGCTGTTTGTGTGGCAGTGGATCGGATTGGCTTGGGTTCGAATTTCTTGGATTGATTTTGGTTGGCGTATGTTGATTTCTTGGTATGCAGATCTATGTTGCGTGTTTTGTATATGTAGATGTGTACGTAACCATATGCAGATGTGTACGTAACCGAGTAGGTTTAGATAAAAAATTTTATTTGAATTTCATTGGAGTTGGGTTTAGATGGAATGGACTTCAATGGTGTTGTCTAAATTTTTTTTCTTTCATTTTCTTCGCAACCAAACAAAGGCTGGAATCTGTTTTTTATCCGTTCTTTTTTTAATCTATAAATTTAAGAAATGATTTTTCTTGGGTTTGAGAAAATGGGGGCTTCGGAATTTATGATTTTGCCTATAATGTTGTTTTTTAAGCTGAATTTTCTGGGTTTTTTGTGTGTTTGATTCCCAAGAAAATTTCCGGTAGGATTGTGTAATCAACCCGCCAAAACTAACCCAATCCAATCCAACCTGCTGGGTAGGTTCAGTTTGTAGGAGTTGGTGGGTTGGGTTTGATTGTAAATTTTTTTTTTTTTTTACAATGAGTCAAATTTGGTTCAGGTCATAAGATTTACAAATCTACCAAACCCGGTCCAACCCACCTATATTTAAAATTTAAAAATATACTAAACAATTTTGTTATTTACTTTTTTTTCCCCTTTTCCTAAATAAAACCCAAACCCAAAGTTCTACTCACATAATTTGTGTTAGTTTGATATTATGCTAAGGATTATTTGGTTATAAATTTGTTCTTGTTTGTGACAACATTATTCTAAATTTCTAATGCTCAATTTAATAACTATACAGTAAGTAAAAAAAAATTGTCCAACCCGGTCCACATGAGTTGGGTTGGGTTGGACTCCTGTGATGGGTTGAGTTGGGTTGAAAAAACCCCTCAACCCGACCCATGCACACCATTTTCCGAGTTTATGGGTTTGGTGAAGATTGATTTGATTGCTAGGTTTATGGGTTTCACTTATTGGAGGTTTAGTTGTTAATTGTGTTAGAATTTGCTGAGTTTGATCATGAGTGGGTTGGCCGGTTGGGTATGCATGATTTGGGGATGAACTAAGTTCGTGTTCTTTATGAACTGGGAGTAGAACACGTTCTTATGAAAAAAAATTTGTTTTTTATTTTTTTCAATTTAAATTTAAATTGAGAAATTAGATGTTCATTTTTTTTTTTTTAAATTACAAAGTTGACGTGGCAATTTTTTAATACCAAATAAAAAATTTTAATATTATTTTAATGGTCACATCAGCATTTAAAGTGTCAACAGTGCTCCCCATTTGCCAAGTATGCAATTTCTGCTAGTGAGATGACGATTGGGACTAAAATGAGTGATTTTTTTAATTTTATTTTAGGGACCGCATCTTAAAAAATTTTTAAAAAAAAGTGGGGACCAAAAAGGCATTTTCGCCAAGACTTCAAAAAGTCTCACTTAAAGCTGTGAACTTTCTAAATCATTACAATTTGCCCCGTTAGTGAGATATTATACAAAAAAAGTAATAGAAATAGAAATCCATATAAGTTGTAATCGTAACCTGATTAGACACACGAACAAGAAAAAAGGTCTAACTCAATGCATAAAGATCCTACTTTTGCGAGATCTAGGAGAGATCATGGTACGTAGCCATACCCCCAATATTTTTTGAAAAGGCTAATTCCCAAATTCGAACCCATGACATGTCACTTTTGATGGAAGACACTTGTCATTGCACCAAGGCCCGGTCTCTAATTTTTTTTTATTAAAAAAAAAATCATCCATGACATATAGTATTTTGGTACCGAAAGAGCTTACAAAATAACTTAAAATCCTAATAGATAAATGCAATTTAATGAAGAAGAGATGATTTCTTTGTTTTATTTATTTATTTATTTAACAGTAAAATACCACTTCATTTTCATGTGACAGGTCTTCTAAGTCTCAAGTGCAATCTACTTTATTTTTCATTACTTTTAGTTAACAATGAACTTTTTTTTTTTTTTACCAAGGTTAACAATGACTCTAAAATAATCTATGGTTTTAATTGAAACCTTTTTCAATTTAGGGTTTAATTTGAAAACACTCCCAAACTATTGGGGGAATTATACAATTTTCCATAAAATTTAAGAAACAAATAATGGGGTTGCAAGATGTACACTCCAATATAAAAATTGATATAATTCTACATGATAATATAGAGAAGCACCTGAAGCTTGCTGTAGATGTACCAAAATGGCAACAGCAAAAGCAAGAAGAAGACCTACATATATACATAAAACCCATTGAACAACATTTCAATCCTGAAGACAGTGAAATGTAGATTTTCGGAAGAGCATATAAGCAAAGTGATCAAATTAAATAGGTACCTGTACACAGGACAAAACTATAGCAATTCCCAGTAAGCCAACAAGGTTGGCTAGGAGAATGTTGAGAATAAACGGAAGAGAGTCATCAATTGTATAAAGATCTGAAGACAACCTACAAATAAAAGAAAGGGAAGTAAAAAAAAAAAAGTCATTTAGCATTAGCATTGGGGTGGGTAAAACCCCAAATAAGTTAAATTTAGAAGTTACCGTAGCTGTGCTTGTAAAAAATAAAATCGCTTATTATATTGAATCTCTCTCTTCATTTAATGCCTTTTTATTCTCTCTCCTTAACTCAGTCTCCCTCTGTCGGCGGTTTTTGATGTGGTATTTTTTTTAATAGAATGTGGTTATTTTTTACATAAAAAGTAAGAGTTGTAGTGGTGGCTGGTGGGTTGGATCTATGCTTCGTGGCTGGGGAGTTGTGATGGTAGCTTTTTTTTGCTTTTTTTTTTCCTGGTTGTGGTGACTGGTGAGCTTTTAAACAAAGAGAAAGAAGGAGATAGAATATGATGGAGAGGAAGAGAGACAGAGAAAGAGAGTGAAATTAATAAATAAATGAATGGATGTGATAAATAAGAAATGGGATGTTGGGTGAGTTGTGAAATAGTATGTAAAAATAGATAAAGTAGATTTTTAAAATGAAAAAGTTCCTTTTCTTTTAGACTTCCGGATGCTAATGCTCTGAAGCAGTGTATTATGCACCTTAACTGAATTTTATTCTAACCTGTTTAGTATCCCTCTAACTGGTGTCTGATCAATGAATTGAACAAGTGCATTTACAAGCTTATAAAGCACAATAATATGCACCTTCACTATAGTTTATTCTAACCTGTTTAATATCCTTCCAGCTGGGGTCTGATCAAAAAATTGGACAGGTGCACTGACAAGCTTATGAAGCAGTGTATTATGCACCTTAACTGCAGCTCCTAAGCCCCCAAATGCAAATGAGAATGCCCTCACCAACGTTAGAAAGGAGTTTATGATACAAAAGATGAAGAGTATAACCTGCACAGTCAATTGATAAGTCAATTACAACAGGAAAACAAACATTCCCATCACAAGTTCCCCAGAATTCTTGCTTAGATGTTCTTTTCAAAAACAATATATTATATTGAAGAAAGCAGAGATGTAATGTTGCAATGTACATATATTGACTAGAAGTATCCGGATTAGAACATAACCAACTTCATTGTCCCTTCCAAGTTCCACCACCTGGGTGCAGCTGAACTAGTGAAAAAGGACATATATAATTACATAAAGTCCTCAAATTAAGGTCTATGTTCCTATTTGCTACAAGCCAAAGCACTATAGTTTGAGGTTCTCTTGACCCAGCTTAGCATATTCCACTAGATAATACACTTCGAATGAATTTCTAGAAAATCTGTCCAATTTATTACTTTTAAGTTCTCTACCTGAACTCTTTTCAAGTTTTAGTTCTAATATTTAGATGTAGAATTAAACTTAGCTTCATTAATAATTTCAACAATTTCCCTCAAGAAATTTTTTTTTTTTTTTTTAAATCTAAACAACCTCATAGAAAGCCAGACAGCTTGCAATTATAAGGAAAAGTGGGGATGCTGAATACCAGATAAAAGGAGGTGGAGAAATCTGTCTGACTGCTTCCTGTTGTATCAACCCAATATGACAGCCACAGATCATTTCCATTACGAGAAGCTTGCATTAAAATTGCCGACAAGCATATCACAACTGTGATACTCCAACCAGAAAATGCTGCATAATTTCTGCAAAAAAATCAGTGAGAAAACTTTATCAAGAGAAAAGTCCTAAAAACCTAGGATGCACGGACACGGACATGAACACAGGTGCAGGTATGGGTACAATACAGCGACACGAGCAATTTTTTAAAAATTATAACATGATATGCCAGGTAGGACACTATTACGGCACGGATACGACATGAGTACGAAACCTCAAATGCAGTGTCCGTGCATCCTAGCTAAAAACTGCATTTTCATAAATTGTTATCTCCTATATGCAGTACAATATTTAACAAGAGATGTTTTTACTTGTATACAGTAAGTTCAACTCTGCCCTCTTTTCGTAGCTCAACTTCAATGATCTCTTCTGCTTCCTCTGAAACATGAGTAGTGCTTTTTTCTAGGAGAGATTGTTTGCCTTCAGTATTAGCAGCCATGCTGCATTCTTGTCTTTGAATGCGCAAAGATGTATCAAATTCATTTAGTGGAGAGAATGCTGAATATGAAGAAACTGACAAATCAGCTGAACTTCCCACCCACTTCACATGTCCTTTTTCCATCAAAACAACCAAATCAGCAGAAGATATTGCCTGTCAAATGCAGAAACACAAATCAAACTCATCCACAAGAGAAAATGTTAACTGAATTCTTATACTGTTTTGCTATGACCATTTGCATTGCTGTGTAAATTCATGCATTGCGTTACAATAACTATCATAAACCAGAAAATACTCGGAAAACATTGATCAATAACAATATCATGAACACATAATGCAAATAAGCTATGTCCAAGTCAAACACCTATCAGATGCCAAAATTTCTCACCATCTAGACAATTGCTTGACGCACACCAAAAGTGTCTATGTCTCACAACTACAGCACCTCAACTAGCATCGACCCGTAAGAGTTTTAGTAGTACACTACAGTCTTTTAACTTCAGTGTAACTTGAACAAAATTTTAAAGTTCATTGGAAATATCATTTGTAACCTTTGTATCTTATTCACTCTTACAATTCATTAAAATTATTGGACAATGAATTGCTAAGACTATCATTCAGTTAGGTTAGTGATGCAGTCATCAAAGATTAATCTGTTGCAACTTCACAAATTTGTTTATTCAAGAGTTATTTTATGAGGTCCACGTGTGAAGTCCAATTGAAGTAAGTTGTGGTTTTAAAGTTCTAGTTATGCATGGCCTAGAGTTAATACAGTTTTTTATTTGAGCATCCCTTTAACAAGTTATGGTCAATTTTATATTCAGGGATAAATTTGTTATTTATGCCATCCCTGAGAATTAAGGGTATTTTGATAGTATAGTTGAGTCCAGAATTTTCTAGGCAATCCTAAGTATGTTGGACTTTATTTTCTTTGCGTCCAACATAGTTTTTATTAGGTTTTTCATTTAAAAATAAAACTACGAGTCCTAATACTACTGGTATAAAATAGTGTCCTTTATATGTTTTTGCTCATTGTACTCAAAGAAGAGATGCAGTTGATTAATAAACATATTAATATTCATTAAAAGAAAAAAAAAAAAAAAAAAAAAAAAAAAAAAAAAAACACGCACACACATATGGAGTATTTTGGGTGTTGAAGCATGCTGGTTCTTTTCTCCCTTTCTCTTCTCTTTTTTAACTTCTTCTCTTTCTTGTGGTGTTCTTCATACAACCCCTAAACACCATAAACTTCTATCATTTTCTTCCTCCTTAAAATCCCAAATCAATCCTTTCTTTTACCTATCGAAACCCTAAAACCACCTACATACTTTCTTCTGCCAGGTAGGCATCAAATAACTTAGCAAACCATCTTTTAATTCCTAGCACAACCCCATAACCCTTTCTTCAACAATTCTAAACCCTAGATCCACAAATTCTGCTAACTCTTAACCTACCACAAGCACATGTAGACAAATTCTCCAATTCATCCTTCGTCAGTTAATTATCTCTATATTATTGCCTTGAACACATAATCACTCTCTTCAATCAGTTGCAACTTAACAAATAAATTTTCCATGAGTTAAAGTTGACTAATAATATGTATCATTGTTATAAAGTGAAACAATATGTATATAAACAATATGTTCTAAGACAATATGAGAAATTTCTTTCATGGAAATAGTCCCCTGATTCGCTGATCCTGTGGCTAAAATATCAACTTAATGAAATCCAAACTCATGTAGATAATACGAGAAAGCCATATGAACTTCAAGGGAATCACCTGCACATTATGGGTACAAAGTACACGAGTGCATTGCTTCATAAGAGGACCCAGAATGGCATTATATAAAATCCACTGAGCAACCTGAGCATCGACTGCACTGAGGACATCATCAAGCATAAAAATATCGGAGCCATGATAAATAGCCCTGTTCACAGCACAAATTTCCAAGGAATATTTTGATAAAAATCCTAAAAGAAATCATAAGATTTGGGAGCTAGCCACAGTGGAAATTGAAGATGCTATAACCTCGCCAAAGCAAGACGAGCTCTCTGTCCGCCTGATATGTTCACTCCTTTTTCTCCAATATAAGCCATGTCTCCTCCAATCATTAACGAAATATCAACATCCAGTGCACAAGCCTGTAAAGTATCTGAGTATCTGCCCAAGGAGAGAGAAGCATATATATCCACAATTGTCAGCATGGAGAAATACAATTTCAGGGTTTCTGATTGTCAAAGACATGAAAATAAGATTTGTAAATAAGAAGACTTTTATTGATCATAGAACCAGCAACATATTTTTAAGGGGAAAAAATTGTAATTAATGTATCAGGAAAAACGGAAAATTTTTATAGTGATAGAATTACACCTTCTGGGATCATAATTCTTTCCAAACAATATATTATCACGTACCGTTCCAGATAGAATCCATGGTACCTACAGTTTTAAACAGCGAATGCCAACGTAAGAAAAATTGATTCAGCTTTAGACATGCCAAACCAATACAAAGAGAAGCTTTGAACCTGTGGTACATATGCTATAGATCCACTTGAATGTATTAATCCATGTAGAACGTGCATTTCTCCCAAAATTGAATTTAACAATGACGATTTACCTGAACCAATCTGAGTACAAGCAATTCACTGAGTGAAGGTAATGCAGTAAATCTCAATGAAGAATTCTTCATAATGGACGATATTTATTCTTATCAGAGTGCTAGTCTTAGTGTCATTCGTATATTATACATATTCACATAATATAAAAGGGGTAAAACTTAGTCATACTACCTTAGGTGCAGTACATTAGGTTTCCTAATTAAATTCAAACACCAGAATGAATTGACCAATTAAACACAAATAATGTTGTCTTTCCAAGGATAATTAAATTCAATCCATCCAAGTGTTTAAATTTAATTAGGAATCTAATTTATTGCACATTAGTTACCATACCTAAGTTTTACTAATATAAAAGCTATTGCTAATACTATCATTTTAATATTCCATATGTTGCATTGGAGTTGTTGGCTAAGAAATTTCAGACTAGTATGAAACCACTGTTTTCCAGACGATTGGCAACACCCAGGTGACTAAAAGACCTGCACCAATTGCCTGAAAGTAGTATTTTTAAATCCATATTTATTGTACTTAGATATCTAAATAATCTGTCACAGCCTAGAAAAAGAGGATTTCCCTTGCAAACAATTGAAAGAAGATGCAGAATATTTACAGACCATTATAAAAATCAGTCAAACCTACGTTAATGGCGTTATTTTTTAAGTTGAGCCTCAGCTGGACCAAGATACTTGCCATTCTCTAGTGTTGACACGTAGTAGTTTGGACTTTGGAGAGAGTTCCTCCTATCTAGGATGTAGAGAAACTTTATCCTACTTTGAATACCCAAACTCCATGTGGAACTGGTTCATAAATTGTCTTCCAACTGACCAAATGGAATTCAAAAGCATCAACTAAACCACTCCATAGAGAGTCAATTTTCAATTTTCAAAGCAATGTGCATGCAAAGTGACTAGAAAAAAATATTTTGGTAAACTAGAAAGAGTACTCTTGATCAAAGTGACTCGCCCTCTATTTGAGAGATCCTTTTCATCCCGTTAATCTCCTTCCCATCTTTTCTTCTCCTTGAGAACTCCCCTTTCAACCCCCTAATCTCCTTTCCATCTTTTCTGAAATCGGATTCTAAATAGACTAGAACTTGTATTTTTCCCCTAAATATTTATTAGATAAACTAGATATCTTACATCCGTTAATATCAACTAGTGCTTCAATCTCTTTTCCTCTTCTCCCTACAGTACTGGTAACGTGCATGGTTCATAGATTGTGAAGAAATTTGATTTGTGTTTCTTACCTCTTTTCATCCCTAAATCAAAACATTTCTCTTCCCTACAAAACCCTTCTTTAAAAATGGTTCTAAACCCTAGATCAACAAATCCACCACAAGAACATGTAGACAGATTGTCCAATTTGTACTATGTTAGGTAACCAATGAATTATGAAAATTGTTGTCCACTTTTTAAGCACATAACTAAAATTCTTCAGTGCACTACGTTAACAAATATTTAAGAGTAGACAGATATGCAGTAATGATAGACAAACAGAATTTCGAAACTTATCAAAGAAAAAAAAAATTGACAAACTCAAGGCACGTCTGACCTCTCCAATTACTGCAACAAAGGAACCCTTTGGGAGTTCTAAAGTCACGTGATTCAACACCATATTCCATTCTTTCTCATTACTGCATGACCAAGCACAACATGCATCATGGATAACTATAGACTTATCTTTAAAGATGGCTGCAGACTCTTCATTCGATAAACCTGGTGAAGAAGAATCAGCCGTCAGTTCGACTTCACATTTGTGCTCATAACAAGAGAGAAATCTGCTCAACCGTCTGGTAGATATAATGGCCTGGCATAAAGTAAAGAGGCTCAATCAATAATTACTGACTATAAAAGGGTCCATTTTGAAAACTGACAGCATGTGGAAAACTCACATCAATGAGTCCATTAATGACCCATGGGAATGAATTTAGGGGGGATATCAAGGTGTTAAACAGAGCAAGACAAGTGAAGACCTGCAAGCAAGGGTTTTTAGAAGAAACTCCATTTATAATAACCACATTGATAAAGGTTCACACAAGAAAAAATATAAATAATGATAACAAAAACGGAAAGGAGGAAACAATACTGTCACTGAGAAATCACATGTGCGGGAGAAATAGTAAGCAGCATACCGTTGCAGCATCAAGTTGATGTCCCATGAGTGCAAAGAGTCCAAATGTGAACAGCGAGAAAAGAGCGGGTGTTGCTGCCCAAAAAAATACACACCACGCATCCAAGTACTTCCGAGTCTAACAAAAATGGATCAAATTAATACAATTCAGATTTTGTTTGGGCATTGGAAAATGGAAGTTGTCTGGTCAGTTGCATAAATTTCGTGTACTCAAAGAATGTGACAACAGTCATACACTTAAGTGTGTCACTTCCGAAGATCTTGTCTCCATCAACCAGCCAGAAAAAAGAAGCTCCCAGCCGTACATCTTCAAAGTCCGAATATATGTCAAAAGTTCACCCGTCCTTCTTATCCTATTGAGGATCACAATTATTTGAATGTAAAATATTTTAAACCATAAACTACACTCTAAAACACATTATATTATATTCTATAATTGCAATTACTAATGCTACTATGAATGTACTTGTCTATGTTGTCATGGATATTGCCAATTCATCCAGCTACTGGAGCCTGACAGCCCAAATGAAGCTATAGAATTCCATGTCCCAAATAAAGCATTATATTATCTCTTAACAAATAATGCAAGCACCAAGCTTCCTTTGATTTTCAGCATAAAAGCATATAAGATTTTGGGCATTCCTTAAACCACTAGAGAGAGAAAATAATGCCGGAGAACAAAGACAATGTAACAATAAAATTGAAGAATAGGAAAGTAAAGGATAAGTTACCTAGGATTTAACACCTAGGATTGGCTAGAGTCAGCACCAAATAATTGGGAGAATTTTATCAAGAGAAATTTTTATTTATCATCAAAATAATGTGTCTCCATAGGAGTACATTATTGTGATTATATGCTACTAAACTATAATTCTTTTTTCTTTTTTCTTTTTTTTGAGAAATCCTAATTCTAATTGTCTTAGGAAACCTAATTCTTAACAACTTGGGAAATCTCAATTACTGAATTAAAAAAATAACTGTGACTCTAGAAAATTAAATAAAATGCTAATAATCTAAATAATACCTATCTAATTCACTGATTAAAATAAAATTGGCTTCCAAAATTAAATAAACTAAATTAAGATAGTTATCTGTTTGAGCATCCCACATCAAAAAACTATAATGTTGCAGCATGTTAGAGTTACTACTAGTTATTGTTTTGTATTAACATGCTAATATAAAACAAAACTAGAAGTAACTCTAACATAGGACAAGAACAACGAAACCAGGTTTTGCTAGAAAAAATCACATGCTGGCCTTTCCTCATTAAAAATATACAATTAAATAATCAAGCCAGCTGTATATTAACCTGCTTCCAAACTATGTCATAAAGTTAGAGTTACTATAAACAGTAAAGCAAAAAAGGAATGTTTGATTACTAAAAGTAAGATGAGATTTAGAATGGGTAACCACCATTAATAATACATTTTTTATTACATAAAAAGTACATCATGTTCACGATGATAATGAACACTCTGTGCTTAAAACAAATACAAGTAACTCAAGCAGAGATACTGACATAATGTAGAAAATCATAAATGGAAATACATTGTGTGAAACCCCAAATTCTAGACCAATAAACAAAATCCCAAATAGCAGAGACTTCAAAAGATCTACAAGTCTCTAAGCGTTTTCAAAAGTACGGTTATTATGTTCCCTCCAGACTAACTATATTCCAAATATTTGAAGAATGTTTCCCCAAACAATTCCTACATCCAAAAAAAAGCGAGGCAACCATCTTCGGCTTAACCCATTGCATCCCAAACACGAGAAAGACTTCACACCATAAAGCATGAGCATACTTACCATATAATATTTCACATGTGAGGGTTAAAAGCCTAAGAAACCTAATACATGTTTCTTTCCACAACATGGTCTCAGAGAGTGGTTTAGCCTAGCCACCTTCTGCCACTCACCCCACCAGCCACAACCAACAACCTCTGCCACCAGAGATCAAAATCTTCATCGTCGATCCCTCACCCTAACTCTGATGACCACAACAAACGCTGGCTGGAATCATCAACTAGCTCTGGCGACTACTTCGTGGGTCTCGCAAACACTATTCTATCATCGCCAAACCGCGCCATGGTTCTAGTCATCTTCTTCCAGCGACACATTAACACACCTTTTAGCCACCAGCCATAGCTCTGATCATCGTGCCACTGCCGGATTTCCTCCTTGGGTACCGATATGCTCTTCTATGGTTCAACTCATTGTCTTTGGTCTAATATGACTTGAATCAACCTGTTAGCTAAAACTTTAGCAATAATTTTGTACAACACCCCCCCCCCCCCCCAAATTTCAAACTAATAGGCCAGAAATCCCTTACCTCTACTGCATCAGATTTTTTAGGAATTAAGGAGATGAAAGTAGCATTCAAACTTTTCTCAAACTAAGCACTATCAAAAAAATACTAAAAAACCTCCAAAAGATCGGTTTTGATAATGGCCCAACAAGTCTGAAAAAACGCCATAGGGAATCCATCCGGTCCAGGAGATTTATCACCATCAAAATCCATGACCACTCCAAAAATCTCAACTTCCACAAAAAGTCTTTCGAACCAGCCAGCCTTATCCGCAGAAATCCTATAAAAAATCAATACATCTGGATGAGGACGAATGTTCTTATCTTCCAAATAAAGACTTTTATAGAACCGAACAATACCATCCTCAATAACATCCTAATCTGATGTCAACACTTATCAATATTTAAACCGCCAATACTGTTACTCCTCATATTAGAATTAACCATCTCGTGAAAGAATTTTGTATTGCTGTCCCCCTCCCTTAACCCTAGCATCCTTGATTTTTGTTTCCGACTAATCTCCTCCAACAAAACAATCCTCTCAATCTCCAAGTGAATTCTCTCACACCCTCTTCTCTTTAGAATCTACGGCATTCAAATCATTCCATAGTCTAATTCTCTTAATGGTTACATTTCCAAACTTGGTTTCATTCCACTTTTTTAAGTCTCCCTTTAAAGCTTTCAATTTCATGGCTAACCTATAACTTGGAGTTCCATAAAAATGATAAAAGTCCCACCAATTTTTCACCTTCTCCACAAAATCATCCACTTGAAGCCATATGTTCTCAAAACAAGAAGGCCTATGTCCCTTAAGAATTTTTTTTTTTTTTTTTTATAAATAACGTAAGAACATTATTAATAATAGATAGATTGCCAAGCCGAGTACATTGGGGATGTACTATGGGGGCACAAATCAAAAAACAAAAGAACAACTGTCAAGAAAAATAGAAAAGGAAAAACAAGAAAAATGAAAAAAAACCACACTCCATTCAAAGAGAGTGTGTAAGAAAAAAGACTTAATCTCCAGCAAAAAACGTTCACAACCCTCAAAGCTTCTAGCATTCCTTTCACGCCAAATGCACCAAATCTAGCAATGAGGCACTAATTTTCAAACATCAATGTGACGATGTCGCGCAAACTTTCCTTGCCAAGCCTCAAACAACTCAAGAACAGTATGAGGCATAACTCATTGAATACCAAACAAGCAGAAAACCAAAGACCACAACTCCCAAGCTATGGAGCAATGAAGTAGAAGATGATCCACCGACTTGCCACACCTCTTACACATATAGCACCAGTCAAGCACTATCACTCGTCTTTTACGAAGGTTTTCTGTTGTTAAGATCTTACCTAAGGAAGCAGACCAAGAAAAGAAAGCTACCCTTGGAGGAACCTTCGATTGTCATATCATTCTCCATGGAAAGGAAACAAGAGTAAGAAGGTAGAAGGAGATATAATAACCTCTAACCTCAAAACCTCTATTCCTTGCAAGCTTCCAACAAACCTTATCTGGGCCAAACCCCCGCACTGTCGAATGATAGACCAACCCCATAAACCGGTCGAAGGCTTCTTCTTCCAATCTTGTGGTGGACGACGAAATTACACACTCTAGTGAAACCTCCCAGCAGACCAACCCATAACTTCAGCAACCGAGGAATCCTTTGACCTACTAAGACAGTAAAGCTCCGGAAAGGCCTCTTAGAGAGTGCAATCCCCACACCACACATGCTTCCAAAATTTCACTCTAGTACCATCCCCCGCATCATAAATAAGGAGTTTAGAGAAGTTCAACCAGCCATTTCTAATGTATCTTCACAAGCTGACCCCATAAGGACTTGTTACCTTTTTCGTACACCAACCACCCCAAATGTTCCCATATTTTGCCTCTATAACCCTCCTCCATAAAGCATCAGTTTCCATGCCATACCTCCACAACCATTTTTCTAGCAAGGCAGAATTAAAGTTTTCCAACCATCTTAAACCCAACCCCCCAACCTACAAAGGCCTACGTACCTTGGCCCAATTAACTAAATGTATTTTAGGTTCACCCACAAATCCCATTCCACAAAAAATCTCTCTGTAATTTCTCCATACACTTTGCCACCTTACTCAGTAAAGGAAGAAGGGAAAGAAAGTATGTAGGTAAAGACGAGAGTGAGCTTTTAATGAGTGTCACCTTACCCCCTTTAGATAAATACATTCTCTTCCAACCTGCTAATATCCTCTCCATTCTCTCTAGGATAGAATTCCAAACAAATAAATCCTTAAATTTTGAACCTAATGGAAGGCCCAAATATTTCAAGGGCAAAGAAAACTGCCCACACCCCAACAGACCCACCAAAGCCTCCAACTTGAGTACCCCACCAACAGGTACCAACTCAAATTTCCCCAAATTAATACGAAGCCCTAACACCTCCTCAAATCTAGCAAGAATCGCCCTCAAATTAGCAACCTAAGAAGGTTCAGCATCACAAAAAATTAGAGTGTCATCTGTAAATAAAAGGTGAGACACCATCACTGATAGACCAGCCATACTACCCACAGAAAAGCCTGAGAATTGCCCGGCGGAGGAGCCACATCCAACATACGACTTAATGCCTCCATCACAATATCAAACAACAAAGGAGATAAAGGATCCCCTTGCCGAAGCCCCCTAAAACTTCCAAAGAAATCAGGGGCTATCATTAATCAAAATCGAAAACTTTACGGTTGAAATGCAATACCTTATCCATTTTCTCCATTTCTCTAAGAAACCCCAACGCTGAAGCATATACATTAAAAAATCCCAACTCACGTGATCATACACCTTCTCCACATCCAATTTACACAACACACCTAGAACTCCTGACTTCAATCTACTATCAATACATTCAGAAGCAATCAAGACGGAATCCAAAATCTGTCTGCCCTTCACAAAAGCATTTTGTGAATCCGAAATAAGCCTATGCGCCACCCTACGAAGCCGATTAGCCAACACCTTAGAAATAATCTTATAAATCCCACCAACTAAGCTAATCGGCTGAAAGTCCTTGACCTCCTCAGCATCCACTTTCTTGGGAATAAGGGCAAGGAACGAAGCATTAAGACTCTTCTCAAACACCGCCTGAGTATGGAAATTGTGGAATACAGCCATAATTTTTGTTTTCAAAACACCCCAACAAGACTGGAAGAATGCCATGGAAAAGCCATCCGAGCCAGGTGCCTTATCTCCATTAACCTTATCACCATTAAATTCATTGATCACCTCAAACACCTCTTCTTCCTCAAAAGGCCTATCTAGCCAACTTGCATCTTCCACCGAGATACTAGAAAAATCCACATCATCTAAGACAGGTCTATGAGCCACATCCTCAAAATAAAGCTGCTTATAAAACTGAGAGATACAATCTGCTATAGTAGTCGAGTCCGAAGACAACACCCCATTTACCATAAGCCTCTCAATAAAATTAACCCTCCTATGAGAGTTAGCTAGAGAGTTAGCTATACGGTGGAAAATTTTAGAATTCCTATCTCCTTCCTTAACACAAAGAACTCTGAATTTTTACCTCCAACATATTTCTTCCAATAGAGTAGCTTTTTTTAACTCATCACAAATTCTTCCCATTTCTACCCTTTCCTCCGCTGATAATCCCCGACTCTCCTCCATATTCTCTAGAACACTTAAGTCCTTCCAAAAAATTTTAATCCGAACTTCAACATGACCAAACACCTCCACATTCCATCTTTTCAAATAATTTTTTAGGAGCTGGAATTTATTGGCCAAAAGTGCACCATGAACCTGATAGGAATCTTACCAAGACTGAACCCTTTCCACAAAACCTTCGTCCTTAAGCCACATATTCTCACAGGAGGGTTAATTCTATTGGAAAATGATCCGAGCACAAACTAGACATCCATCTTTGAGAAACTGTTGGAAACTTATCCTCCCAATCTGCAGAAAACAAGAATTTGTCCATCCTAGCCTTCAAAGCAACTTCTCTAGCATTTGACCAAGTAAAAGTACCCCCTGCAATGGCAGATCAATAAAACCCTTTCCGAAATAAAATTGGAAAACTCCCACATAGCAATAGTGAAAGAATTAGATCCCAATCGTTCGGAAGAGAACCTAACCACATTAAAGTCACCACCCACACACCATGGGACACTCCACCGGCTATTCAAGCCACAGAGTTCCTCCCATAAAAACCTCCTATCTCAGTGTAAATTAGGACCATAAACACCAGTAAACGCCTAAACAAACAGATCTGACACACTTGTAAACTTACAGGACCCCGAAAATCTCCCATTGCTTCCTAAATTTTATTCACTGCCAGAGTGTCCCACATCACTAACACCCCACCAGAAGCTCCATAAGAACCTAAGTAAGACCAGTCAACATGTTGGCCACCCCACAAGCTATGAATCACCGCTCTATTAATCAGCCCCATTTTGGTTTCTTGAAGACAAACCACATCTGGACCCCATTTCCTAATCAAATTTCTAACCCTGAGTCTTTTATCCTGCTCATTTAACCCTCTAACGTTCCAAGAAATAATCTTCACATTTCCTAATCAAATTTCTAACCCTAAGCCTTTTATCCTACTCATTCAAGCCTCTAACGTTCCAAGAAATAATCTTCACATTCATTGATAAGGCACAACTGCCTGCTCAGAACTTGCACTCCTTGCTTTATTTGGATCATACTCAACATTCAAAGATGACAAAAAATTCTTTAACTCCCACTTACCTTTCTAGCCTGACTTGACCAACTTCGTCTAATCACCTACCACGAGTTTCTATTTATCTTTCTTTCTGTCCTCTATGGCTAGAAACAATCCTGTAATCTGCTCCTCAAAACCTTCCAGCAAAGTGCCAACAGATTTCTTGAAAGTCTTTATCCTATTGGTTACCCATTGTGATAATTGACAATTATCCACACTCTCCTTACACCAAATCTCCTTCACATGACTAGACACCAACTCCAACAGACCTTCAGTGGCCAAAGGTACCACAACTAATGGCTCATCACCTCTCTCACAAGACCTCAACCTTTCATCAAATTCCCACATCTCACTCTCTGATCCAGGAACCACGGACGAAGACTCTACTAGCCCCGCACCCTTATCTGCCCAACTAACCCTCTACCCTTCATTAGTAATAGAAGCATTACCTAGTACACACTATCCCTCCAAACTTGAGCCGATTGACATACAGTCTGGAGAACGATACAATGACAATGGGAGCACTAATTGCCTACCATCACGCAATTGTAATATCCAGTCCTTGGAATTGCCCCAAGACTTATCCAAGTCTCCGACCAACTCCTTAATAGTGGGGCCAGGTAGATGAACTCCCTCAAAATCATAATCATAATTTGTAGTGACCAAACCTTCCGAACCCACAAAACCCTCTTCCCCATCTTCCATTGCCACCTGAGAAGTCAATGACACCAACGCCGACACCATCGGGTCACTATAGGTTGTTACCGATTCGCTGGATGCCTAGACCACCCCCACTGGCTTGACTGACATGGTGGAGGACTAAGTCTGATTTCTCAAACCACCAAAACCATCAACACCCATCACTTCCGATGCAATAGTAGAGGACATCGTGGCCAAGGACACCACCGGCAACAACATCGACCCACTCGAGTCACCGATGGGCCACCACCTCTGGTCCTATCGGCACAATGGGTGTTGGAGCAAATCGGGTCGGGCTGTGCTAACCACCCTCACCTGCAGTGATTTCACTCCTACCTGAGCTCGGATTAGCTAAATAGTTCCAATGAGAAGTCTCCAGAACATTTGGGACACTAATAGAACTCTCTCCAGCCTTAAACTTACATGGGCTTGACAAACCCAAGCCCAAAGTAGACTCTTTACTCCCCAAAAGACCCACTATTTTACTCAAAGTTACGTGGGCATTCTGATTGCATGGGCCCAGCCCCACTGTTTTATTCTGAACATTATTATTCTCCCTTGCTCCCCAGTTGCCAGCTTGTTTACCACCCTTAACTCTATCCCAAGAGACCCGCCTCTTTCCAAACTCATTCACATCCACAATCAACCCTCTCCCTAACTAACGTGACTTCCTATTATCACACAACTTTCCAAACTCAACAATTTTTTAATTCGAATTAAACTTCAAAGGAATACTGAGCTTATTTCCTTCCAGGATTTTCTCCTTAATGATATTCTTACCATTAATACCACCCACTCCACCCTCACCACCTCCCACGGCTGCTTGGGGAAAACTTCCGACCTAAGTTTCAGAAACTACAACCTGTGTGCGAGAATGCCTATGCATTGTGATAATCAAGCAACAACTCACATTGCCTCCAATCCTTTGTTCCATGAGAGAACCAAGCATATTGCTCAATAGAAAGTAGAAGATGGTTTAATTGCTATTCCATATGCTACTACAAGAGTCCAAATTGTTGATTTGTTTACCAAAGCTTTATGTAAAATTTGTTTGAATTTATTATGTAACAAGCTAGGATTGTATGATATATACTCTCTAGCTTGAGGGGGACTGTTATGGGTATAATTTAGGGGCAATATAGTAAATCAATGTATTCCTTTAATATATATATATATATCACATGTGAGGGTTAAAAGTCAAAGCCAAAGAAACCCGATACATGTTTCTTTCCACAACCTTGTAAGAGTAAGGGGTTCATGATTAGTGCATATTACCATCTCCTAGTTGGCCATAGTGATCAGTTTTTCCCTTGGAAAAGCATTTGGAAGCAGAAGATCCCCTCCAGAGTGGCTTCCTTTGTTTGGACCGCAGCCTTGGGGAAATGTCTAACAACTGATAATTTAAGGAAAAGAAAGGTTTGCATTTTGGATTGATGTTATATGTGCAAATGTAATAGTGAAAGTGTTGACCATCTTTGCCTTCATTGCCCAGTTGCTTTGGAGTTGTGTAATATGGTTTTTGGTTTATTTGGAGTTTGTTGGGTTATGCCAATGTCTGTTGTTGGGCTGCTTGCTTGCTGGCAAGATCATTTTGGTCGCCACCGTAACGGAGATATATGGAAGGTTGTTCCTCTTTGTTTGATGTGGTGTATCTGGAAGGAGAGAAATAGTAGGTATTTTAAAGACAATGAGCATTCCATGCCAGATCTCAAGCTTCTATTTTTCCGAACCTTACTTGATTGATTCTCTGTGTGGAGAAACCATTCTTTTTCTTCTATTTTAGATTTTCTTGACTTTTGTAATGTTCGTTTTTTATTTTTTCCCCATGTATACTTCCTGTGTTCTTGGGTGTCTCTCTCTTTTTGTTATCAATGAATCTTTATTTACTTATCAAAAAAAAAAAAAAAAAAAAGCAACACCAATTAACTAGGGATAGACCTCTTTTCACAAGATTATCAATAGTAAGAATTCTACCCCAAACTACTGTCCATAAAAAGAAAGACACCCTTTTAGGTACCTTTATAGCCAAAATGCTCTTCTAAGGGAAAGAATCAAAACTCAGAAGGAGCACCAAAAAGACAATATTATAATAAGAGTGAACATCAAAAACACCGGACTGAGTTAACTTCCAAGTTGATAGCATCTTTATCACCCTTTAGCGTATTGGAGTAAAGATGCTCAAAAAAAGAACATACTCCCTCCAACTCCCAGTCATGAAAAGCTCGGAAAAATTGTAAATTCCAGTTCCTTCCCCTTCAAAAAAAGAAATAACCAATTCAAAAATCCAAGCTTCCTTAGACACAAAGCAAGCAAATAGATCAGGATAGAGATCCTTAAGAGGAATAGGCTCACTCCAAGGACCATGCCAAAAACGGATATGATGACTCTCCCCCACAACGTACTCCACCTGTCCAAAGAAAACCGTAGCACTTGCCCTAATATTCTTCCACATCCCTCAACCATGAGTCCCTCAAACATCACTAATACACCATCCTGTACTAGCCACTTCATATCTAGTTGCTATAACCTAACGTCATAGCCTGTTAACTTCCTTCCCGAAACGCCATAGCCACTTTCCAAGCAAGGATTAGTTAAGCAACCCAACCGAATCCCTAAAGCACCGACCTCCATCAATAAACGAACTTTATCCCACGTGACTAAAGGATATTTAAATACCTCCACAGAAGTCCCTCAAAGGAAAATCCTTTGAATCCTTTCTAATCTAGCTACCATGGCATGAGGGATAGTGGACAAGGATAAATAATAGGTAGGAAGGCTCGAGTGAGTACTCTTGAACAAAGTAAGTCTACTCCATTAGCCAAGTATAAACATAATGACTATCTTCAACAGAAGAAGATATTTAAAATGAATTTAATACACACCATCCAGCAAAAACAGACTGACTGAGAAAATAAAAAGCAGGCCTTCCCCTTATTCTTTCAAAGCTTCTAGTTATTCTATACCTACTTCTGCACCAAACGTAAACCATCTCAATTCAAATCCCATGAAGCAACTTTAAACCTCACAACTTCTTCTTGAATCCATAGGGTATTCAGGTGCCCCTTTTGATGTTTTGGCAAGGCAAGTAATTTCAAAATCTACACATTATTGCAAAGAAGAAATTGATTGAATGACTGCACTTTCTTTGTTCTTACACTTCTTTGTCATCTAAGATGCACATGTGATGAGGAAAATCTCTTTTCACCCACCAAAAAAAAAATTTATAGAAACCAAAAAAAAAAGTAGAAGTCTCAAATCCCTGATAGAGCAAGATATACTTCAAAGTGGAAATTATTGTAGTAAGATAAAAATGATAATCCATTCCATATGAAATTCAAATTTACTTATCAAAAGAAAGATCTTCCAAACAATTCCAAGCCTAAAAATATAATTAGGAACCAAAATCAATGACTAATGTATGAGTTGAGATTCAAACTTTGAAAGATTGGGTTAGATGAAAACAAAGAGAAGACTAAACGAGGAGAGAGATTATAAAATACATTTAGGGTTTAATCATTTAGTCCATTCACTGTAGCATATATTTATATTAGGGTGATTACAATAATACCCTTAAGCTAATTCAAAAATAACAAGCCAATTATAAAATAACCTCAGAACCACTATAGCTAACAGTAAACAGTATATAATTCAGTTAAAGAATAAGGGAAGGCATAATTAAGGCGATAACACCCCCTAAAAGTTTACCACATGAATATCATCTAACCAATTTGACAGAGACTCAAATTCACGAATTGTGTAGTATTAATTCAATTTTTCCATCATGCATACAACCTATCTATAGTATCTGCCATACACAAACATAATTATTTATTTTATTGCAAACTTCAGTAGTGCACTAATGCTATAGAGTGAGAAAAAAGATATATCTACCTCTCATCCTTTTGCTTCATCATTTTTTCAGTAGCACTCAAAATTAATTTAGATATCCATTTATTCACTGCACATGAAAATAATTCAAATAAAATTTATGTTCTTGAAAAAAATTCAAATGGCATTTCCTCCTCTCACAGGTGTGGTTGGAGGGTGAGATCATGAATTCAAAATCCATTGGATACGAGTTTAACATACCAATCAAAACAATAATTAAAAAAAATGGGACATTGCATATAAATACCTGGTATCAACAAGATGGTTATTGCAATTCCAGAGACAAAAGCAAATTTGACTTGCACATACAAAAGATACAAAGCCACTCCAATTTGCAAAGGCAAGCTGAAACAGTCATGAAACTAGAGTGTTTCAAAAAACTAACAAAAGATCATGGCATATATTAGCTCATAATTCAGATTCTTTTTTTTTTTTTTTGGGGGGGGGGGGGGGGGGGGGAGTATTCATAACTCAAATTCTAAACAATAGACAAAAGTATAGCCATGAAAAGCATAAACTAGCTCATAATTCAGATTTTTTTTTTTGGGGAGGGGGAGGAGTATTCATAACTCAAATTCTAAACAATAGACAAAAGTATAGCCATGAAAAAACTATTCACATATTAATAGTTAACACTAATAGTTCAACCTTTGACTTTACGATCAGAATTATCATAAACAGAGACAAAATGGGATCACAAGCTGCGTTGACAGATAAAAAAAAGAATTCATATAATGACAAATCAAGAAACAAAAAGAAAAATATAAAACAAAACTTTCATATGGATATGTGCTGCATTGACTTATTTAAATAGCCAAAACAATGGGTTGTTCTAATACTCTCTGATATAGTGTCTAGTCATCATCATCACCTAATTCTACTTAAATATTTCATCGTAAAAAGAGAGAGAGAGAGAGAGACCAGAAATATTTACTTTAAATAGTGATCAAGAGCCATCACCTCCAGAAATCATGGAAACTGTTACACAGGTTGACAGTTCTATCCGCATCTATGGACATGAAAGTCTGAATTTCCCCCTCAGAAAATTTTGATCGCTCTGCTAGGTTGATGTGTAGACACTGTCAAAAAGTATAAAACTTCAAATAAATCAATTATGTGAGTTTTTTCCAAGCAAACTAAAGACCTATATCAATAGCTAGGAAGAAGAGGGATAGATGGGAATAATAGAAAAAAATTATCCACACACCAAAAAATCAGTTTAAGACATCAACAGTGACAACATGCACACACCTTCCCCATAGATGTTTACAAATTGATGTTTACAAACTTTGAAGGGAACATAAAGAAGACATACTGATGTACGACAAATTAGGGATTTGTCTACGTTTTGTTGTGGTAAGGTTAGGGTTAGGAATGAAGAAGAATTAGAGAAAAAATAAGGGCTGTCTAAGGGCTGTGTAAACAGTACACATGAACAGAAGAATAGAAAGAGAAGAGAGAAGAAGGAGAAAGAACCAACAAAGGCCAACGTGCCTATTGCTGAAAACACTAAATTTTATTAATCAACTCATTCTACTTCCATTGAATACATTGAGCACAATACATATAAAGACTCTTACTTGGACTAGTAGTAATAAGATTCCTACTACTAATAGGACTACTAATAAAACTTAATAAATACTTAACTTGGACCCAAAGAAAATAAACTTAAGATACTTAGAATACCCTAGAACATCCTAGACTCAACTAAATTACCAAAATACCCTTAATTCGCAGGAATAGCGAAAATTACAGATTTGCCCCCAAATATAAAATCGACCATAATTAATAAAATAAAAACCTAAATCAAATACTGTTTTACCCCTAAAAGACTCAGACTATTAGAATGACATGACTTTCACCTCAACAGGACTTCACACAAGAACCCAATAAAATAATTCTTGAATAGGCGAATTTGCAAAGTTGTAGCATATTAATCTTCTATAACTTTGTGACATACCTTCTGGTAGATGACAGTCATAATACCAGACCGTAGCTTTAGCTTCAGCTTGGAAAGGTGGAAAGAGTATTGCGTATCAAAAAAGGATCTGCACAATTGAGACAAGCATTCAACAGATATTACTATTAGTAACTAAAAGGAGAAAACATATGTATGTTAGTTAAATTAATCCTAACATATAACATATTATTGATATGTATAGGTATACACTGAGTTTACTCTTTTTCCCCTAGCCTTATACCCATAAAACTTCCCCTCAAGCTTGAGAGTATATATCATACAATCCTAGCTTGTTACATAATAAACCCAAACAAGTTTTACATAACGCTTTGGTAAACATATTAGCAATTTGGACTCTTGTAGAAACATATGGAGTAGCAATTACACCATCTTCTCCTTTCCTCCAAGTAATATGATAACCTACTTTTATATGCTTGGTTCTCTCATGGAACACAAGATTGGAGGCAAAATGAATTGTTGCTTAATTATCACAATGCATAGTCATAGGCATCTTTACAACAAATTTTAATTCCTCAAGTAAATGCTTAATCCACATAAGCTCACATGATGCGTGTCATGGCTCTATACTCAGCCTCTGCACCAAATCTCACTAAAACAGTTTGTTTCTTACTTTTCCAAGTAATCAAATTTCCTCCCAGAAAAGTGCAGTACCCATTAGTGGATTTTTTAAATGACAATGATCCTGTCCAATTATCATCAATAAAGGCCTCTA
This sequence comes from Castanea mollissima, assembly GCA_014183005.1. Classification (NCBI taxonomy): domain Eukaryota; kingdom Viridiplantae; phylum Streptophyta; class Magnoliopsida; order Fagales; family Fagaceae; genus Castanea; species Castanea mollissima. The sequence continues at coordinate 28,659,491 of JACAVU010000002.1, read as the reverse complement.
TCAGTAGGTAACCGTTAGCTTTATACAAAAGACCATGGCCTGAATGTGCTTTAATATACCTCACAATCCAAATAACAGCCTCCCAATTTGGAAGGCGAGGATCTTTCATGTACTGGCTCACAACACTAACTGCAAATAATATATCTAGACGAGTAATTGTCAGATAATTTAGCTTACCAATATCTCTTAGGATTAGATAACAACTGCCCTTGATCTTCATACAATTTGACATTAGGATCTATAGGGGTCTCCACTGGTTTAGATCCTAACAAGCCAGTTTCTTCCATAATATCTAACACATACTTTCTTTGTGATAAACTGATGTCTTCTTTAGATTGTGCTACCTCAATACCCAAGAAATACCGAAGTGTGCCCAAATCCTTAGTTCGAAAGGAGTTTTGAAGGGAGTTTTAAAGGTATCTCTTCAAATCATCAACACCTTTCTCGTCATCACCGGCTATTATAATACACAACATACACTATCAATAAAATCTTTCCTTTTGCAAAGGTAGGGGTGGCAAAATTGGACACAACCCGCAAACCCAACATGACACAACATAAAATTACCAAATTATGAGTTGAAGCTTATGGGTTTGTTTCATGTTCAAATTAACACGACTGACTCGTTTAATAAAAGGGTTGGAATAGTGTTCAACACATAACACTCATTTGACTCATCTGACCCATTTAATTAAATGACATTTTTACCGATATACTCTTTAAACTCTAGTTATATAAACTTATTAGTTATTGTGGGATTTTTTTCTTTGATATATTGTAATTGATTATTTGTGATATTGGGATGTGTTTTAGTTTTGAATGATTATTTGTGATGCAATTACTCGTTAATTCTGAATTTTATATTAAAAATATTTATTTGTTTGTTTTTTCATAATTTTTTTTCTTTTTTTTACAAAATCTGATAAACAAGTTAACACGATTGACCCATTTAATAAATGAGTCGTGTTAGGAGACTAGAACGTGGTGTTATTGCTACCATATGTTTCTATAGGAGCTAAAAATGTTAATCTATTTTTTTAACTGAAAAAACAGATAAATCCTAATTCCACTAGGAAAGAGAAAACAAAATAAAATATTAAAATATTTTCTTCTCACTTAACAAATCTGCATCACTGGGATTATATGAATATGTGCCAACTTGATAAGGAGTGTTATGAGCATTATATATGTGTGGGGAAACTAGTCATAATGTATTAGGAGACATTATATAAATAACATGTTTTGTGATAGAGTAATTAATTTTTTACCCTACACACTTCCTAAGTTAACAAGAAGGTTTTGCAATATACATGAAATGGTCAAACTTAGGTACAATTCATTATGTGTTGTAGCTTGAGTTCCCTGATTCAATTCAACCATGGGGTTGCGTTAACCAATAAATCACATGCTTGAATTTAATTGTCCTTGAAAAGGGTAAAATACTATTTTTACAGCATTGGTCAATACAACCATGTGATTGATTTCAATTGGAGAACCTAAAGTACCTAAGGAACTATACCTATGTTTTTCTCTAAATGAAATATATGGTTGTAAAGGTAAAAGAAACAACATGCGAGTCATTAAAAGAGATTTCAAAGGAAAACAATATAATATTTCTCACATTGTTGGTGTTGTGCAGAGAAGAATCATAATGCATTAAAATATTGTCTAAATGTAACATAGCTAATACGACTACCAAGAATAAAGATAATAGAGGCAGATCACACACTGATATTCGGTACTCCAGAATCAATCCAAAAACAAAAACAAAAACAAAAACAAAAAAAAAAAAGAGCAAGGTTGATGCAGGAGGCAGTGAGAAGAGAAATTTATTATATTTTATTTTATGTATCAAGGGCAATTTTGTAATTTCCTATTATTCTGGAATGGGCTATGCTTATAGTCCATTGGGTTTTATTTTAGTTTTATTTAAGTTTAATTATTTAATTTGGGTTTAGTATTAAAGCCCAATAAGTCCAAGTCTTATTAGGGTTTTAAGAAATTTTAGTATTTAAAGAGTTGCAGTATTTTCTATTGAGGTGGTGATTAATAATATTTTCAGATTTTAGAGCTATAAGCTTGTTACAATTTGTGTGATGCAGACTGCTCCTGGGTGTGATGCTAAGGAACCCTAGGAGTGATGCCAAGGAAAACTAGAAGTGATTCTTAGGAATTTATCTTTTATTTACTGTTCACAGTTACAGCACTGTTCACAGCCACCCAAACCTTGTTCTCCTTTGTTTCATTCCCAAACCCAACGAATCCTTCTCCCCTTGGGAAACCCTATTCTCCCTCTTATTTTCTAGCCTATTTCTCACCAAAACCTCACCCTAAACCCTCAAAACAGAAGTGCTACCAGATCTGCCCCCCAAGAGTTCTAAGTCAGATTTTGTTCTTCCCCCTTGTACTACGTCAAAGGCGTCCTGTAGAGGTAATTATTACCAGGTCCAGGTCCCCTATGGATGTTGATATTACCATTTCAACTGAATTTGACTTCAGAATTATTACTTGGCCATAATTGTAATGACTAAATTTTTCTTTTCCTAAAAATTTATTGTAGGACAAAATTATTCTCTCTTCTAAATTGATAGTACCATTAACATTAATAATTAAGACTGGAAAGCACTACTAGGAAATGTGAGGCACAAGAAAAGGGAAAAAGAAAGGAAAATATCTAAAACCATCAGTAGAAGTCCAAGAGAGAGTTACTTAAGGACAGATGTCAGCCCCAAGGATATTGCAAGAACATAGCCATCTAAATGCCCAGAACCTGATATAAGAAAGTGTTAATAAAATCCGTCACAATAAGTAACCTCTTCAAAAAATGATTACTAAGAAAAATTACTGAAACACTAAGTGCCTAAGGGATGCAAGAGTTCTTTGAAAACTTCTTTTTTCCATTTTCTAAAATATGCAATAACAGCATTGCTAACCAATGTATCAGCAGAACCAGTTGCAAACCAAACTGCTCATGTTAAAGCCTTTGCCCTTTTCTTAGTGATTATCAGTAACCTCATTCCTTAGTTTAGGAAGTGAATAACCCTCCAACAGACAAGTGGGCATTTTAAAGTGGAATTCACTCGGATTGAATTACTTTGCAAGCAGAATCTGTACAGCTAATCAAAAGATTTTGAAGAATTGGATCATGATAGAAAATCTACAATTCTTAGATTTTCAATGACTGAAGTGTGATTTAGATATAAGATGCAGTTGGGTGGAACAGATAACAATATCAATAAAGTGTTTACAGATAGTGGTAACAAATGAAATTAAGCTTCACTCTAAATTACAAATGAAATTAAGTTTCACCCCAGATAAAATTAATTTTCACTCAGATTGACTTAGTTCACAAGAAGAATCTCAGAAAATACACAATTTTGACATTTTATTGATTTTCATTTGGAAGTGTGACTTAGATACGAGATGCAGTTGGGTGGAATACATAACAATACCATTAAAGCATACAGCATAATAACAAACAAAATTAAGTTTCTCCCAAAATTGCAAAGAAAATTTCTAGAAAAACAAGGGAAAAAAAATCATGCAACGATGCAGTGGATCCCATTATAACCACTTTTTCAACAACTGGTTACCTTTTTGGGCTTCTATTAATGAAATATCTACTTATCAAAAAATACATCTGGAAAATCACAGCTAAAAAAAAGTGACCATTTGCAGCAAAACCTTGTTGAAGAAATCGAATCAGCTTATTGAGAAGCAATGGTCCCGCAAAACCAATACAATCATTAAGCACCTTGCAATATTTCAATACAATTACGTTATTATTAAATTGAAATCTGTCGAAGAATAATAATTGAACAAATAAACAAACCAGAAAGAACAAAACTATATGCTACTATGTTATCTTCTAAAACATCGCAAAGAAAAACACAACAAGAATAAGAGGCAGGATCAAAATAGAAATTAAAATATCTATAAACTCTTTAATTTCATATTCTTGTAAGTTTCAGCAAATGATAAGAAAACTTGCCCTCAGATAAATGAATACCTTTAACAATCCTAAGCGAACATATGGCCACCCATATGCATAACAGATTGCTCTAAACAATGAAGGATTAGAGCAATTTTTATCTGCTGATCTTGCCAACAGCTTAACAATCTATTATGACAGGAAAGTGGATCCATATCAGCAGGTAGACGAAGCAAATCTTCAAAGTCAAGCTGCTTTGTCACACCATGATTCATCACAGAAGTGATAGATTCGAATGTCATAAGATCCCAATAGCTCTGCGAATTTCCCTTTCACAATCAAATTAAACATAAACATTTAGAATGAACTGGTCAACTTTGGGAAATGGAAAGAAAAAATTAATAATAAACAGCATCCGAAAGGATACTTATCATTTTGGATTGTGAGCCTTAATTTCTGACTTATGTGCAATAATTGCATAAGACAGAAATTGTACTTTCCATAATAAATGATTCCTCTAAAAGGTAAAGATAGACATTGTATGCTTCATTAAAAAATAAAATAAAAAAGCAGTTAACTGGAATTGTGGGTGACATCATTGTAACAGTTTATCGGTTAATAAATTATATGAAAGTTGTGGAGCATTGAAGAAACATATAAGCATTTCACAAATTGAACTTGTAGGACAAAAGAAGCTTATTATAGAGCTCTTCCACAAGCTGGACTTCTAGCTGTTAATGTTCGTCAAACCCAGTATGCTTGGATGAGGCATGAATGTAAGTGACATGTCCTAACTATTTGTTACCTTCTGATAATTAAAAAGTCATGCTAATCTGGTTGAAGTTAAATACCAGGATTCTTAGCTGCATTTTCTCATAATGAAATTAGATAAGAGTACTACCAAATTATAAACAGAAGAACAGAATGGGACAGAACCTTGAACTTTCAGAGTCATATTTCATTAACAATGGCACAAATTTTCTATTACAAAAAAAAAAAAAACTAGAAGAAAGAAGTAAAAATGAACTAAGATAATTCTTTGGCAATTGCTTTAATCAAGAATCTTTGTCATTTTATAGAAGTACAAGTCTAGTCATTCGTACTTGCATAATGTAAGCAAATAGAAAAAGGAAAAAAACAAACAAACAAACAAATGCAATACTACCCTCACCCCAAAGTAAACTAAAGTAACCAAAAAAAGGTTAAGGAAACCAATGTTATGAATACCGTTCCGGACCCGTTTCAGTTTGTCCAGTGGAATGAAATATTTCGATATCAGGCTATTTCAGCGTACCATTTCATGGTGTTTCGGGTTGCCTAAAATAAATAAATAAATAAATATATATATATATATATATATATATATATATATTCTTATACAACATAAAATTATCAATTCAAAGAAGTAAATAACTAAAGGACAAAATTTAACTACAAAATTAGTTATAGCTTAAGGCAACAAACTCACTCAATAAAATAAATATTACTATATATTTTGAAAATTTAACCGTTGAATTATATGTTCTTTACGCTCTTAATACACATGTCAAATTTTGTGTCAATCGGATATTATTTATTATATAATCTATAAGCTTATATTTTACGCATAATTTTAAATTACAGAAACTTACAATTTAAAAAATTTATTGATGACATAACTATTGATCTTTAATTTTCTTGAAATTTTGCAAACATAGAGGATATAGGAAGAAGAAGATGTAATCCAATGTTGAATTGTCAAAATTCACCTCAAATAAAAAAATATTAAGTAAGGTTGTAGCCTAAAGCTATAACTAATTTTGTATCCAAACGTTGTCTATAACTAAATATCAAATAATACATATAATTTAGTCTTAAGTCTTAACATAAAAATAATAACAATAATAAAAATAAAATGTATTACATATTTATTAATTTTTTTAGTTAAATAATAATACAAGTTAATGAAATAAATATTAAAAAATTGCTTGATTAACTGATCAGAATCATCATATTAGTTTTTTTTTAAATGTCAAGATAAAGCTAAACAACTAAATAGCATAAAGCATATTATTAAGATTGTTCTTCCCTCTTCTTTCTTTCTTTTTTATCCCTGAATAACCCACTACATTCATCATCGAGATTGTGTGAAACATAAGCTACCTACAATGTGTGCAATACACATCCCAATAATATAATTAAAAAAATAGATAAAAGCTCTTGAAGTAATAAATTGTTGAATAAAAAACAATAAATTTGTCTAAATATCTTCCCCCATTTATTACCCTACCTACCCCACTACCCATTCTACACATCTCTGCCTCTCTCTCTTAACTCTTTCAAGTTCAAAGTCCTATGTCTCTCAAAACTTGAAGAACAATGGAGAACTGACCAGCTCTCCTTCTGCTTACTGCCTCTTTTTTGTTGCCAAATGCAGACAAGCATGTATTAAACTTGTTTTCCCCTTTCGTTTTCTCCCTATCTCACACAAGCACTCCCTCACATCACACCCATACCTCAAAACCTCTCTCTTTGTCTCTTTATATTTGGACCCATAACCTCAACTCATACCGGCCGAATCTTGTATTTCGGCCAAAATTGACCGAAACAGCCCGGAACACCCGAAACTCACCGGAACAGGCCAAAATTTGATCAGAGGTGGAACAGGGGGACTATTATTCCGGTTTGTATGCCAGTATGAAATTTTCCGGCCATTCCGGCCGGAATGGAACAAAATTAATAACAATGAAGGAAACATATAAAAAGTTAGGAAGATATTTGTAGGCAACACAAAAGAAACTTGTTAAAAAATGTTTAAGAAAAGCCTTAAAAGGCAACATAAACATGCAACATAATAAAATTGTTAAAAACAAGTTTCCCATGAATTTCCTAAAGGATTACAGTCAAAGTTCTCCCATATGCCTTAGTGTGCTTCTTGAAGTGTTGGCTAGTTATTTTCAAATAGACATCCATATTCATTTTGAAAAAATGTTTGCAAGGAAACACATTTTCATCCTAAGACTATTTTCTCTGATAACCCATGCCCAGATATTAAGTTTAAAAGGTAAAAAATTGAAATTAAAACTTCGGGACTGGGCGTACATAGGAGTATCTTTCAAAATGTGCATTCCCAATTAATAATTACAGATCGCTTCTTACCTTGGCTGAAAATTATCACCAAATATACTCAAAAAAGGCTAAAGAATATAAGCAATTAAATAATGCAAACAAAAATAAAAAGAAATCTCTCAGAGATAAAATATGAAGACGGAAAAATACTTACAGAATCCCTATGACAACCTTCCTCTAGGTCCTTGTCAGTGGAAAGAAGTGACTCTTCTATTGAACTATAATTTGGGCAAGAGATACTGTTGTCAATGGATCTCAAAAATATGATAACAATAAGGATCAAGTGTTACATCTATATGCTTAAACTACAAATTGATAGTCCAATGGGTAAATGATGCTTGCTGAAATGACATTACCAATTATACACACAAGAATTGGAAAACTGACGCATATATTCTTGAACTTAAAGCAAATAAGACAAGGAATAGAAAGTGACAGGCAACGCCTAATGCATTTTACTGTAAAAATGTGGAGCTCAATGAGAGAGAGAGAAAGCACACGGTTAATAAACTTCTATAAATCACTATATGGTAGATTTCGCAGTGTGCCATTTTTTTTTTTTTGATAAGTAAGAATGTTATATATACGAAAGGCTACTCTATGCATGAAAAACATAAAGCAAACCCAGAAAATACAAGAAGAAAAAGACTGAAAAAACAAAAAAGAAAACCAAACAACAGAATAATTACAAGAGAGAAAGAGAGCTAAGAAAAGAGGGGAGAGAATCACTAGTCGTGAGTCCCCAAGCCCGAGACCAATTAAAAAGACTCCCACTAAAAAAGTCAATCATCTGAACACCGGAACTATCCAAATCCTCAAAAGTCCTCTGATTCCGTTCCTTCCAAATACACCATAGGATGCACAATGGAACTAAGTTCCAAACTTGAGATGAATGCTTCCCCAACCAATTCCACTAGCCAAAAAGCAAATCTAGGATCGATCCAGGCATAACCCAAGACAAACCAAAAATTTTTAAGACAAAACTCCACAACTGATAAGCCATCTCACAATGAAGAAGTAAGTGATCTACCGTCTCTCCACAATGCCGGCACATGATGCACCAGTCTACAAAATTCAATCCCCTTAATCTCCTCAAATTATCGCCCGTAAGAATCTTATTCCAAGCCACACACCAAACAAAAAAACAGACTCGCCTAGGGGCCTTAACTTTCCATATTCCTTTCCAAGGAAAGACAATTGAGGAAGAATCCCGCAATTTGTTATAATAAGACCGGATGTCAAACTCCCCATTAGGCTTCAACTTCCATCTCATCCGGTCTCTAACATCCATTGGAGTATTAGCTCCCAATATACAAAGAAAATGCAGCCCTTCGTCCATCTCCCAATCATTAAATTCTCAAATAAAACGAACATCCCAAATTCTGCTATCCTCCGTCCCCTGCCTTGACAAAGAAGCTTCTACAGATGCCTCCTTATCAATGGCAATACCATACAACCTTGGGAAAGCCACTTGAAAAGGTTGATCCCCATACCACCCATCCTGCCAAAATTTCACTCTATTCCCCAATCCAACGACAAACTGACAGTTCTTGCTAAAAACCTTTCATCCCATGTGAATACTTCTCCACAAACCACACCCATTAACTTCCCTACCTAGCTTTGAGGTCCATCCCCCCCATTCTTCCCCATATTTTGACGCCTAGGATCCCATTTAGAGCTCCTTAAACCCCCTTTAATCACCCCAGAATTTTGATAGGCCCGTGACCCACTAGAAGGACCCACCATGTGCTCCCTCTGATTCCTATTTACCCGTATAGAATTCTTCAGACCTCCTTTATTAGATTTCCAAACAACACGCCTTATTCCTTCCCCATTCACCTCTACTATCAAGCCTCCTCCTGTCCAGTCAGCTTTCATCGATTCACGCTCTTTTCCATAAGCATGTTTATTCCGATTTGAATTGAAATTCAACAGAGATCTCTTATAATTTCCTACCATATTTGTCTCTCCAAATTCAAATTCCTCATTAATGCTCCGGGAACCCACATCGCCTCCTCCAAGGTTCGTCTGACTTGAAAAGTTTGCCGGCATTACGCACAACATCCTCCACTCAATAACTGGGTTCTTCTTCTTCCCCTTATTAGTCTCTAAAAGCAAATTCCCTTTATCAAGGGTGCTGAGCAGGTTTGGTTGATTCCTGCCCCTGACCTGCACCTGATGCCCACGCACCGTATCGACAAAGGTTTTGAAAGGTAGAACCCTTGAGCTAACCTTATGATGTTGAGCTACAAATTTCCCAGACCCACCATTCACATAATTTTCAGGTTCCAACATCTTCCTTAATTCTAAACCAAAAGCCCTCCATCCATTCTTTGCTCTGCCTTCTGAAATAATAATGGACCTCCTAGACCCGCCAACTTTAAACTCAGTCAGTAGTAGGAACAAGCCAAAAGAGTTAGAGCTCCGTTGGAGGGTGTAAGCTAAATCACCTTCCCTGAACAAATAAAAAAACTTCGGACTGATCCCAACAACAATCTATTCTATTCTCCTCATTAGCCATTGTGCCACAATCTTACCCATGAAGACCGACTTCATGAAGTACCTTCTCCACTCAAAAATCCTTAAAGAAAAATACCGTCCCCCTTCCTCTACCTCCAGTTGAAAAAATTTGGACTCGATAAAAAAATTGCGTACACCACCCATAATGGAGAAGAGATTCCGATAATATAGAAAAGAAATAGTATTGAGAGAGATCAGAGAGTAAAAACCTCAATTTGTGACTAATCCGAGGTAGTCAGGCCTCAAATTTTTCAGTACGTTAGGTTTCTTCAAAAACATTTATCAATACTGTAATAATCTATAATCTATTCATATCTGCAGTGTGGCATAGTTGTCAATATCAAACAATATGCGATACTGATGCAGGATCTTTAAGAAATTCAGCACTATACTAGATTTCTTGAAGAATTCTTGAATAAGGATTGATGTTTAAGAGTTTATATTAGAAAAGAATGACTATTATTGGCTGTTTTGGGGCTGAAACAGGGGATAAACAGAAATAACATAAGCAAAACACTAGGCAGCAAGTCAATGTCCTCCTCCCGCTGGGTTTTGCGCCGATGACTCACCGGCGTTACTGGAGAAGGTGGGTTGTCTTGCGGAGAACTCGGCAGAGGCGGAATGCCTTTTTTCTGTGGGGACTCACGCCGACGAGCTTCCGATCACAATGGGTAAGGCAGTTTTAGAGGGTGACAGGGCATTAAAGCATACGGTTTTCTGGTATAACTCTGACCGGAATAGTATTTTGGGCTCAAATAGGTTGTCGGGTGGGCTGATTTCTGAAGATTTGAGGTTGGTGACTCTCGATTTTGTGCCGCGACTGCTTGGACCTCCTTTCCCAGATCTTTTTCTGGAGTTTCTGCGTGCTGGGTCAATGGGTTTTGGAATTTCAGGTAAGGAGGCAAATTTCTCTTCTAATATCATGCTTGTGGAGGATGCAGCTAATTTTTTTGTGGGCTCTGGTGAAGCAGAATTGTCAGATTGTTTACCTTTACAAATTATTGCTCCCAGTGCGTCGACAACTTTAGCGGAGTTGGAGGAGGTCACTCAGGTCTTGAGTATTGAGGCTAAATTTGATGTCTCTGGGTGGGTGAAACAAAGAATTTCGGGTTTTAGTAAATTGGTTGGGTTATCAACAATCCGACATGAGAAGTTGTGCATTGCTCTCTTACAAAGGCTTGAAACTGAGATGGAGGCAGCCAATGTGTTACACCGGAAAGTAACAAGCAGCCAAAAAGTGGCTAAGTCAAAACACAAGGGGCGTAGAGAGCTACAAAACTTGATCTCTTCGGTAAATTATGATGGGAGATAGAGGTTTGGTTTTGTGCTGGTGTAAGTAGGTGGGGATATTTTTGTGGTAATGAAGATAAAAATGATTTCGTGGAATGTTAGAGGTGTAAATGATCCTCGGAAATGACTTGTGGTGAAGAATTTGTTGCGGGAATGGAAGTGTGATGTTGTTTGTTTGCAAGAGACAAAAATTGCTAGCATGAATAGACAGCTGGTTTGTAGTTTGTGGGGCTGTCCATATGTGGATTGGGCTGTTTTGGAGGCTGACCAGAATGCTGGTGGTATTTTGATTATGTGGGATAAAAGGGTCTTGGATAAGATGGAAGTTATGGTTGGTACATTCTCAGTTTCAATAAAGTGGCAAGGGGTGGGGGACAGTTTTATATGGGTATGTTCAGGGGTTTATGGCCCAAATGAGAATAACAAGAGGGGTTACATGTGGGATGAGTTGGTGGGTATTCAACAATATTGGAGGGTACCGTGGTGCTGCTTGGGGGATTTTAATATTGTTCGCTTTCCTAGTGAGCGTAGGGTGCAACAAGTTTGACCCTGGCTATGGAAAAATTCTCTGAATTTATTAAGGATCTTAACTTGATTGATTTGCCTTTGGAAGGAGGTAGCTATACATGGTCAAGTGGTACTAATCAACCAGCGATGTCTAGGATTGATAGAGCTTTGGTCACCCCAGACTGGGAGGATCATTTCCCAGATGTTATTCAAAGGATTCTACCTCGTCCTATCTCAGATCACAGTCCTATTCTCTTGGAGGCAGGGGGAATGGCAAGGGGGAAAAGTCCGTTCAGATTTGAAAATATGTGGTTGAAGAAGGAGGGGTTTGTGGTGTGTCACCCCGCAAAGAGCCTTATCACTATATTCTGAACTAACATGACCACAAAAGAGCCTTTATATAGAGGCTATAGTTATCACTTTCCTAGTAGGACTTGGACTCTAAATAAAGGACTCTAAACATAAAATAAGACTCATGGGCATTTGGAACAGCCAAAAACAGCCCATTCCAGATTTCTGAAAATTACCAAATTGCCCTTATTCTAATAGAACTTAATTAAACCCTGACCAGCAGCTTCTCAACCTAAAAAACTCAATACTAATAACTAAAATGACCTATAAAAGGTGCTAAGAAGGTCCGACATCAAAACTAGACCACAATTCTTGAATATTTGTATATTTAATCTTCTTTTTCCTTGAGCTCTTTCTTGTCCTCATCAAATACATATCATACAATATGTATCGTATCGTGTACAAAAAGTTGCGTATCATAAGTGTTCATGAATCGTATGATACATAAGTGCATATCATATTGTAAAATCATACGTATCGTACAATACATAAAAATGTGGGTTTAAAATGAGTTTTTTGTTAAATATTTTGTTTTTATTTGAGTCCATCAAGTTATTAGACTTGTTTTTATCAAAAAATTATAGGACTACTTGATTGAACCTAATAAAATAACATGTTCATGAGTTTGTTTTCCCCATTTTCTCTTTCTCCTACAAAATTTGGATTACACACTTTGACACTACTTTCATATTTGAAAATATATATATATATATATATATATACACACACAGAAAATGAATAAAGTATTAAATGAGAATATAATTATTTTTATTTTTGTTATTATTGTTACAAGCCTATAAGAAACTAAAATGTGAAGAAGAAATATAAAAAAAAAAAATCATTAAAATAAAAAGGAACTATAAGACATACTAAATGTTGATGATGAAAAAGAAAATGTCAATAAAGAAATAATTTTGCAAGATGATGAACATGGTGATAACATTGACTTAAATGGAGTTGATTAGGCAAGATAATGAATATGATGAAGTATTATTTTGGCTCATTTGTTAAATATTATCACTTTTGAGATTTTAATTAATTTGAATGTGTATGTTATAAACATGTGTTAATTTGAATTAATTGGTTAGAGTTGTTATATTTTATTACATAAGTGATGATTAAATTAGTCCTAATTTGACAACTATGTCACGTGGTAGTTCGAAATCTACATTTTTTATTGAAACAAATCCCTTAAAGGTCTTCAAACTTCTCTTTAATCCAACTAAAATTTTGGAAGAGCAGAGGTTATAGCCTATAAATTAGGGTATTCACCAAAAGACTCAGTACACGGTAAGCCTCTATTTTTTATGAATATCTACCATTCGACATGGACAATGCATAAACATAAATCTTACGCCTCATTTAATAATTTTCATCAACGATTCTGAACTAAAGTTAGGACAAAACAATATACCCTTGATAATTACACATTGCATTGCAATCACAGCCCATGACAAAATTATATGCCAAAATTGGTAATCTGCCATGTTACTGGAGGAAAAGTACTTATCAAAAAAAAAAAAAAGAGGAAAAGTTGAATAGTGTAGGCAAGCACACAAGAAAATTCTGATGGCACCAATTGAGCTGTAACATGCTTAAAAACTGCAGAATGAAAGCACACGCCTGCCCCCAACCAGGGGATTGTGGGGGTCAAGGCTGCTGACCTCACCATCCAGCTAAGTGATACTAATTATGAGGAGAGAAAGAAATAATCTCTAGGGAAAACTTCTTTTCTATTTCTTTTTGGGGTTGGATAGGAAGCAAATGGAAACCAAACTCTTCATATTGGAAAGAGAATTGTATAATCCACTCTATTTAATACTGTTCTTAGTCATAATCTTGCTTTCATTCATAACTGGGTCTTTTACAAAAACTATCCACATATATAAGGTTTTTTCCCAGCCAACAAAAAAAAAAAGTTTTTTTCTCCTAAGATAATGTTCTAGATGTAATTAGGATCCACAAAAAAGAGAGACAAGAAGAGAATGATTAAACAGATATACCTGCTTCTGGAAGATGTCTGCTTTATCCTGATAATATTAACGGATATGCCAAACATGATATCCAACAAAACAACAATGCTCTCTTTAAGACATCTCAAAATCTGTCAAATGAAACTTGTAATGAATTGTGATTCCATATACCAGAAAGATTCAGATGTCAAATAGTTTTACAGTACCTAAGCAAATAATTTCAAGGAGTTGAAAAAACTTCAAAGGGGCATTAAGATGAATGATTTCAATCACAACATAAATGGCTTTCGGGTAAAAGGTATCATCTTTCAAATACTCCAAGATTGTATATAAGTTTGTTATTACAATAAGACCTTAAAAGTTTAAACATTAAATGTTTGTTGCTAGAACATACAAGGAAAGCTTTTCATCAAAGAATAGCTCCAAAAAGAACTTTGAGCCTTAAAATTACAAAGAAAAAGTTTCTTAGTTTTTCTTTGTCACGGGCACCAGAAACAACAGTTAAACCAAAATCCTAAAAACAAATGCTTCCATAAGGTTGAGGGTAGATGGTGCAAAGATGTGAACATAAGTAATGATAAACTAGTGAAATCCATCGATGTTGATTTAGATGGAGCCACATTAATTTGTTATTAACTTAGTCACTATCTTCCAGACACATTCATTCTAATATGTCCCTCGAAAGAGTTGCTTTTAATATTGAGAAAATTGGGAAGCATTGTTTCTCAATTCCCATGTTATTGTTAAGAAAACCCACATCAATTGGTTTTAGAACTTCATGAGGGATTCATGTACTATTTTGGCCTCTCAACCTACTAGCTTAAGCTTTTGGGTGGATGCTCTAAAGAATAAACATTATAGCAATGGGTTGGATGCTCTAAATGTTATTGCAATTTATTGATCCTTTTCTATCTTCTTTCTAGGGTATAAATGCTTGGTCCCTCTATGTTTGGGTGAGTTGCAACTCCTAAAATTTCAATTTGATCCATGATATTTCTACTTGTTGTCAATGTAATCATTCCTTCGAGAGATGGCAACAAGATGAGACAAGAACGGATCATGAGTGCCCCAACCCTATCCCGCAAACGAGCTACCTTGCCCCATACCCATCCTGCAAGGCCTCACCCTATCCTGCATCACCCCGGCCCACACATAATTTAGAAATTAATATATTAACAAATTAAAAAAAAATAAAAACACTAATATATATATATATAAGGTTATTTAGTATATATAATGAGGGCCAGAAAAATCAGTCCCTACCCCACCTTGCAGATTTAGAAAAGGATGCACAAACACTTCATTTGGGGTTCGTACCCATGTTGTAATAGTGTCCCATCTGCCATATCATGTTATAATTTTTCAAAAATTGTTCATGTTGCCATATTGTACCCGTGCTTGCACTTGTGTTCATATCTGTGTCCGTGCATCCTAGATTCTAGGAGGGAGGGAATTTCATCTCATCCCGACTCCATTCCCTCTTCGAGACGGAAAAATTTTGCGCAAGACAAATCAAGTTGGAAGGGTGAGACAAGGTCATTAAAATCTATTCCTACCCCCACTTGGTAGATTGAGGCAAAAATTTCACCCCATCCCACCCTGTTCCCTCTTTTGAGACACATCAGGTCAAGGCAGGGTGGGTGAAACAGTTTTTTTTTTTTAATAAATTGTAGCGGGTGAAACTGTTATCACTAATTCCTTCCACTTTAGCTAACCATGTCCCAATTAAATGCCACATGGCATGAACATCATAGTAAAACTAGCCACATGATTATGTATGATGGTCAGAGAATAATTTAAGTAATAATATTGTTTAAGTGGTAAGTAAGGGCGCAACCCAAGTACACAGGAAGTATACATGAGATAAACCTAGGAAATATTATCAAAACTAAACAAAGAAGTAACTCATGCAAATTAGAGAAGAATGACCACTCAAGCCAACCATCCAATCAAACATAGCTCTTAAAAAAAGTATGGGTGAGATGAGGCAGGCAAAATCTTTCCCTACCCCACCCTGTAGTTCAAGGTAAAAATTTCACCCCATTCCTTCAAGACTACAGATCAGGTCAAGGTAGGGCGGGTTTAATTAACATCCCTAATTCCTTCCACTTCCGTTAAACCTACCCCAAACAAATGCCATGTAGCATGCACTTGATGGTAAACTAGCCACATGATTATGTCAAATGGTCCTAGAATATCTTTTATAAATAGGAATATTGTTAAAGAAGTTGTTGGAGAGAATTTGGAATTGATATGAGAAAGACAATAGTTCCTGTTCGACAAGGAATCCTCGGTAACCAAAAAAGTGTCTCCAAGACAGTCACGGTGGCAGTGGAGAAACCATGGAAGAAAGGTGGTGAAGTAGGAAATAAAGGAAAGGGGAAAATCTCAGAAATTTCAAACAATACGATTTCCGGTGATCATGCGCCCCTTGAAGGCAATTCTGAGAAGGTGAAGGCTCAATTTAGGGCAGATGTTACGTCTGTCATTAGTGGTATTGTGAGTAGTGGAATCAAAGATATGCTGACTTTGGATATTTATTTGCGTGTTGAGCGTGGGAAGGAAGGCAATTGGGGTGTGATTTCTTCTAAAGTCGGTGAGGTGGATTTGAACTCTATTAAACTTACTGGGACAAAGCCAGCTATTACAGTACTGCCTAAATACAATGAGCCGAAGTCCAAATTGTCTTCACTGCCTAAAGACATTAGACCGAAGCCCAATCTCGCTGTTTGGAAGCCTAGTGGTGTGAAACAAAATGGGCCTGCCTTTAAGCCCAAAACCCAGCAACTAAACTCTGATAAAAGACCAGAGGCGTGTCTGTAAAAAGTTCCAACCTAGTCAAGTGTCTCAGGTATCGCTCCAACGCAGCTTGCAACTAAAGTTTCGGCTCCAGTCTCTCCAATTGTTGGTGATTCTTCTTCAGGTCTGCTTCAGGCAAGTGTTAGCAAGGCTGTTCTGATTTCTTATGGTCCGTTTGTGAAGGATGTAGCTTCTCTACACTCTTCACACCATACAATATTGTCGGGGTCAGATTTAGATGAGGGTAAGGTTGTTTTGGGAGGATGTATGGTGTAGGGATTGCCTCTTAAGGAAGCATTTCCAGAATTGTATAATATTAGTTGGGCAAGGGAGTTTTTTGTGTCAAAGGTGATGCGTTTCTCTAATGGGAGGCTTCATTGGTACATTCGGTTCCGTCGTCCACCACAAGATTGGGAGTCAGAATCATTTGATCTTTTTTGGGTTATGCTTTATTTCACGAATGTGCGAGGTGTTGATGATGACAAACTTTGTTGGAAACCAACAATGAAGAGAGGTTTTGAGGTTCGAGGCTTCTATCACTCTTTATCTCCTCCTTCTATCATTGATTTTCCTTGGAAAATGGTGTGGCAATCAAAAGTTCCTCCTAGAGTAGCGTTCTTTTCTTGGACTGCTGCCTTAGGTAGGATCTTAACTACGGATAATCTTTGGAAGAGACATATTGCAGTGGTAGAGTGGTGCTTTATGTGTAAAAGGTGTGAAAAATCGGTGGATCATCTTATTCTCCATTATCCTATAGCATATGAGTTGTGGTATATGGTTTTTTGTTTGTTTGGTATAAATTGGGTTATGCTATATAAAGTTAGTGAGGTGTTAGCTTCTTGGCAAGGGAAGTTTGGTAGACATCGAAATATAGGTTTATGGAGGTTTGTGCCGCATTGTTTGCTTTGGTGCTTATGGGGGGAGCAGAATACTAGATGCTTTAAGGATTGTGAACGGTTTATTCTTGACATTAAGTTTTTCTTTTTCCGTACTCTCCTTGAGTGGAGTTTAGTTTTGCCTTCCTATTCTTGCTTCTTTCTTTCCGATCTTATAGATCATTATAATATGGGTTTTTGATTTATGCCACTGTAGTACACTTCCAATGTACTTGGTTTTTTAATAAAATTTTTTGCGTTACTTATCAAAAAAAAAAAAAAAAGGAATGGTAGAGGCAAATCTAAATGATAAAAGTAGAAGCAGTAAAAAATGGCATGTCAATTAAGAAAGTTATAGAGAGTATGATCTTGGATAGGCTAGAATGGCCCAAAAAAATACACGTGGCCAACCTTGATTAATACATTAAGAATCCATAACTACTCAAAGTTTTAAAACTGTGGCTTCTTCTTGTTGTTGTTGATATTCCCCCAAACAAATCACCACCGTTACTTGTTAAACCAAATTTTCTTTTTTTTTTACTTTCCTCAACTTGGAATCTTGGCACAACCATTGTTCTTCTCTAAAATCCTACTAGGAATCTTGAAGGTTGGAATTGGGGACTGGCGGGTGATAGACAGAAGTAAGCCTAACATGTCTTTGCCAATCCAATGGTACAAAGATGGAAGGAGTCACAAAAGGCCAATACTTGAACCCTTTGTTGGAGCTGAAATTACATATATGTTTACCATTGCAATGTTATACGAGAAAATATAGCAGTTTGGGACCTTGAAGGTGAAGGAGGAAGATAGGCCACGATTCTTCAATGGCATCACCTTATTTGGCTTCAATTAGGTAATGCAAGATCAGTTATAAATATGTTAGTTAATTAGAACAGGAGATTTTGGAAGCAATATAGTGTTTCAGTTTTTAAGAATTGTTCTATTAAGCTTATGTAGAGTCTCTAGTTTGGAGGAGCGGAGCTAACACACATTGGAGCATATTTAGCTATCTATGCACACACTAAAGCTACTCTTTTTTAGACCATTTCTCAGCTAAATGTCTATCTCACCTAGCCCCTATTCATCTATTTCATTTTCAGATTTTTTATAGGTTCATGGTCTTTCATGGGCTGTGCCCTTTTGAGTAATATTAAGAGATAATTTCTAGTTGACAACATCCCATAGCTGGTCATAAAGACACCTCTTTTCATTTGTTTGTGTGTGTATGAGAAGTAAAGAACAATGATGCAAAATACTACAATGAAACCATCCCAGGAGTTTGAAGATTTAAAAAAATTATAACCTTCTTCACTACAGCAGATAACTTAGTGTATATATTTACATGAGAGGATGAAGGTATGAAACTATGGATTATCTACATTAAGCAATGAGAAGGATATACAATATGCACACATATCTAAAATAGGAATAGGCCTTTTATGGCCAGAAATGGAAAATTTACCAACAAAAAAAGCCATGCAGACAATAGAAAGTAAGAAGAACTTCTGAGAGAGATATAATACCCCTGATGAAGATAACATTGCTAGGAGATAGATGACGCCCAATATTGGTTTCACAATCCACCAGAAACATAGGATCAAGTTGCAAAATATGTAATGATAGTTGGAAGACTTTGAGAACAGTAAGATAGATGTCTACATATTTGTAAAAACAAGACAAAGAAAACTTTTATAAGCTAATATTTAACAAAATTTAAAATGTAAATAAATAAAATGTACCCAACAGCTAGAAGTTAGAAAATCTTACCCAAACTGCAAACTGAGAACATTTGAAAAACCACTCATGATGAACAATGAAGTCTCCATGAAGTGCTTTAATTAAAATTAAAACCACGTCCAGAAAAGACAAGCATGCTCCAAAGGCAGGAAGGAAATGCAAGAACAACCTTTCTAGCATGTTTATCTGAGTAATCTTCCATAGGCATCAGATCAGTATACCAAAAAAACACTTAAAATGAAATTAAAAGAAAAAATACACAAACATAATGTGGCCCCCCAACTTCCAACTATAAATTAGAATCAACTAAAAAAACAAAAGGATAAATGCTGCACAACTCACAAAGAAACTTGATAGTTAATATATACTTCAGCATAGGTCACATATTGACATATTGGCATATTGCAAACAAACCCCTTTAAGATACTAAGACGAGACAATAGCCAAAAATACTACAAAGACTAGGTAGTAGAAGCAACAAGGCCCTAGTTAAGACATATACAGCTTCTTAGAATGCACAATAGTATAAATTTTTTTTTTTTTTTTTATAAACAAGGGTATCCAAACCTCTTTGAGTATCTAACTATTCTCTTGGTCATGTGCAATCACCCCATCCTACACACACCGGGTTATTACAGAGAAGAATCTCATGAGGGTGGCTCCAAGATGCTGACAAGAGGTTTCAAACCTAGAATCTCTGAATATCATGAAACCTTAGGAACGACTAAGCCAACCCCTTAGGGTTACATAATAGTATATAATATAATAAGTTTCTTCTAGAGTAAATAAAAGTATATTGAATAAGTTTTATTTTATGCATTTTTATACTAGTTACATCAAACTCATTAATTGTATGCTTCTAACAAGTAAAACAATCAATAAACAAAAACATTAATTCTAAGGTTAAGATAGAATTTAGCAATCTGACACTAAAATTTGAGAAAAGTAGCTAGAAGATGACAAAATTGTTAAGGGAGGAAAGAGATGGAAATTATAAATAAATAAATAAAATTTAAATTTAAAAAAAATAAAAAAATAAAAAAATAAAAAGACAATATCACATATCAAAAGAAGATGGGAAAACGTTTTGTGCCTTTTCTTCATGGTCAAGTTGAACCCGTACCCTTAAATGCTAAAACTAATAGATCAACTTGTCAAGTTCGAAATGAGATTTCTTGTTCATCAATTTTATACAAGACTAATTTTTCAAGATAAGAGAAAAAGATGGAATCATATTCTAAAGTGCTTATTCTTAAAAGCATAAAGGGGGAGATATTTAGCTAGTACTTTAAAGGTAAATATGATTCGAATTGATCAACTTATCAATATTTACATGCCTCAAAAAAAAAAAATGTGTGTCAATATGAATGCAAATTCCTAGGGAAGAAAAGATTAACTAGGACAAATAGAATAACTGTTTCTAGTCTCTCTTATCTTGTGTGTGTATGTGAGAGTGTTTATGCAAAGAAATTCCCAATAAAAACTTAACAAAGTAACCAATGAGATCTCAACCAAAGTAGTAAAATCGAGAGAATATAACTGGTGTGACAATCATTGAACTTTCCATATTTCTTTCCTTTCACTTACATTCTCAACACAACTAATCAGAGCCTAAATGAGATAAAGGAACAAAAAAACATAAAAAAAAAATAAAACTAGGAAACTTCAATTCAACATAGCTTATGGTTTTGTTTGCGATCTAAGCAACGAAAAATGTAACTTAGAACCTACCCTCCGACTTCTTGGGGGACTCCTGTGAGTAATTCCAATTATAGAAATCATAACAAGACTTATGGCATTCACCCCGAAACCTAAAACCGTATAAATCATTAAGGAAAAGAAATTTTAAATCCGCTGAAACAATAACTGGGTGTTTCTGTATTAGAAAAAAAAAAATCAACTAAACAATAATGACTAAACCAATGAAATAGCTGTAAGAAGGATATATGTTGTTGAAACACTCGGATAATCGATTTCCATCCCATACCTGAAAATTAAAAAGGAAAATTCCAAGATTAAATGATCAGAATCAAAATCAATCTCTTATATTTACAATTCAAAATTTCAATTAATTTTTTTATGCAAAATGCTTAAGCCAACAAAATTGATTTAGCATCAGTGGTGCTCAAATTTCACATACTGAATTTAAAAATCAAAACTCTGAAGAAGTAGAACTCCATCCCCAAGTTCTTTAAGCAACAAAAGACAAAAAACCAGGAAATTTAACAAAATGAATTAAAAGAAAAGAAAGTTTTTTCTGCGTTTGTTTCAGCTTATTTTAAATGCTTCTTTTTGACGTAGCTGAATTATAGGGAAGTGTGACGGTCTATTGATTTCCCGAAAACCAAACTAAGCAGAGCAAAAGGGAGGAAGAGGAGAAAAGAAAGAGTGTGTACGAAATTCCAAATCACGAAAGAGAATGGATGATGAGAACTGAGAAATTAGACAGAGAAAGAAAAAGCATACGGATGGAGAATTAGGGCAAATTAGATTCATGAAGAAGTCGTCCATGGTGACCGAATGATGATTAATGAGGCTTCTCCAAACTCAGAGACCGAGTGAGAAAGAGAGAGAGAGCGCTACTGGCTGACTGACTGCCCTCCTTTTCCTCAAATATTCCACGTCTTCTTCTCTTCGTGATTGTTGGGATAAAAATTATGAAATCGTTTGATACAGCGAAAATTAAAAGCTGAAAATTGAGTAAATAATATTGTGGGATTCATTTTTAATTAAAAAATTACTAAAAAGTACGTAAACTTTGTATTTACAGTGATTGTACAGTCATTTATCCCCTTCAGATGAGACATGTAGTAGGAGGAAAAAAAAAAAACCGAATGCTGGACGTGTTCAGCGCAATCCAAATCAAGCCTATAGCGTCTACGTTTTGCATGGGACGCGTTTCAAGGCAAAATTTGCCAAACGGTACCATTCTAGAATTTTAGGAGGGTGGCATGCGTTCAAAATTAATTTGTTAGTTTGACTCTTTTTGGAAGTCGATTTTACCAAACTCGACTTTCTATTAAAAAATAGTTCTGACGTGGATTAAAAAAAGAAGAGGAAAAAGCCACGTAGAACTACTAAAAGTCGAGTATAGTATACTCGACTTTCATTAAAAGTCGAGTATAGTATACTCAACTTCCATGTTGTATCCTTCAGTTCATGGGGTAAAACAGCAATCCGATCATTGAATTCTGATTAATAGAGCCTTCAGTCTGCTCTCTCTCTAGTGTCTCTCTCTTTCTACGTCGTTCTTCTCTCTCTCTCTCTCTCTCTCATGTGATTTCTTTCTCTTTATTATTGGCTGAAATGGGTTTTGATTTGCTTTTTAGGTTTAGTGATTTGGGATTTGGGTTTAGTTTTTATTTGTTTTTGTGTTTTTGTTTACTGTGCTGTTTCAATTTTACTGTGCTATTTCAATTTTATTGTGCATTTGCAGAATTTGGTGCATTTGTTTATCATGCTAGATCTTAACATATTGATAAAATCATTTGAAATAATGTTTGTTCACAAAATGTCATGCTTGTAAACATGTTTAATTTTTTTTATCTTGTTAGATCTTTGATCCATGATAAATCATTCTCAAAACATGTTTTTCCTTTAAGTGTGTTTCTATGTATATATGCATGCTAATTGTTGTTCATCTTGTCACTCTTGTAAAACACTCCTTTCCAAAACATAAGCATAGCACACCCAACAACGACAAAATATAATAACTAACACATACAAAGTTCAATGAAGCAATTAAAGACATCCAAGAAGTAAGAACTAAGAGACAAGCGTGGCTTAGAATAAACTTACCTAGAGCTTTGTTTCTGTGTTTCATTCACAGGGAAAGAGGCAATGAATAATGAGAATAGAATGTGACCATAGGCACAGAGCCTTTGGAAAATATTATTTATGTATATATTTTTAATTTTTTTGGAATTTTTCTATAGGTACAACATAAACTGAAGGGTTTTTGGGTAATTGCAGGGTCAACGATATATATTTAAAAAAATAAACAAAAAGAAAGAGAGACTATTGTGATTTGGTCAGGGCATGAAATTATTGGGTAGTCCCTCCCAGACAAACCAAAGTTAACACCATTAGGTTCCGTCCTAGACCAATATTCAAAATTTACCTAAATTCTTCTATATTTTAACAAAATTAAATAAATTAATCATGCTTAAATTTATATTACTCAGCTCATATATAACCATACCAAAAAGATAAAGAACTAAGAGTTCTACGAAGGTCCAAAACATAAACTCTCTAATGGGGGAGATCAAATCTGGCTTGAGGATGGCTTCTATGATGCTTGGCTACCTCCTTCAAGTATCACAGAATTTTAGATCAAACTCTTTCACCAAATGAAGACATGCCTTGCAGAAATTGTATATGCAGAAATTGCATTTGCAAAATTTGGTGCATTTGCAGAAACTGCAATTGCTGAAACTGCATTTGCAGAATTTGGTGCATTTGCAGAACTTGCATTTGTAGAAACTGGTGCTACATTTGCTGAATTGGCAAAACTTGGTGCTGCAGCTGTGGAATTGGCAGAACTTAGTGAAGTTGAAGAATTTGCTACCTTGAATATTCAATATATTTTCCACACCACTTGACTAACTCAAATCCTGTCATAAACTACTTGCCATTTCTTTTCTCATTTCGCCTAGTCCACAAAGCCCAAGCAATGGTCACAGCTAATGAGAGTACTTCCTCACCACTTTTCTGAACATGCACCAGGAACCACTTTTCTGAGCAGCTAAGTAGGTAGCTGAAGCACATAAGCAGCTCCAAAACACATGACTTGGGTACTTGATATTTGATTTTTGTGAAAATGTTAAATAGGTATCATGTAGTTGACACAAATTGCTGGTATTTAAGGCTTTCCCTAGCTAATTTTTTTCTGAGGAGGGGGGGAATCTGAAAATTTTCCATAAATCCTACTAAGCTAATAACAAACTAAAGATTGTTGGAAACAATACCTATCTCCATAACAAACTAGATATGGTGTAAGTCTCTCTCTATTCAATGTCACTAACCAATATTGCACATTACACAAACCTATTATTTATAGCTGATATGACACAAAAGCTTTTTGCAGCATGACGATAGATCCTGGACCCATTGATCGTAGTGTATTGACGAAACAAGTTAAACATCGATCTAAGTTACCGTGGAACCCTGGGGGACAGGTAATTGCATGAGTTTTCTTGTACTATGCATTCATGGCACAACTCTAATTAGCCATAAATACTAAATATTTGCATAAGATTTTTATCTATTGTTATAATATTTGCAGGATCCTCCTAGCACACTGGATTGTCGAAGTCGCCATGAAGAATTGATAGTTTAAGATCCTATGGTAGATGATCGTGTCCTTGCCATTATGAGGTTGCTTAGTCTAGAGGGTCTGCACTTGGTCCCATCCATACAGCTTAACCATGCACTGATCACTGCATTTGTAGAGCGATGGCGCCCAAAGACCCATACATTCCACCTACCACATGGTGAGATGACGATCACATTGCAAGATGTGGAAGTAATCATGGGGTTGCCCATCGAAAGTGAGGCAATGGTTGGGCCCACTAAAAGAACTTGGGAAGACATGTGTGCTAAAATGCTTGGAATTCAAATTCCAAATGGCCCTCAAACTGTGCTAAAAGGTCAAAGGATTCTGATACCCGCACTTGTCGAAAGAATCAGACAACCACTACCTTCAGATGCCAATGAGCTTCAAGTTCATCAGTATGCTCGCTACTATATACTAGCCCTACTAGGGGATATGATATTTCTTGACAAGTTCGGAGATAGGGTCCATCTCATGTGGTTAGAGTTCATGCAGAATCTTCGTAATCCACCCAAGTATAGTTGGAGTAGTGCAGCCTTATCATGGTTGTATAGATAGTTGTGTAATGCAACCGACAAGAAGGCAAAGCAGATTGGCGGACTATTGATTCTGGTCCAATTGTGGATATATGTTAGGTTCCCACATATGTCCCCACAGATGGTGCCCCAACCTGAGGGTGTTTATGGTCCACCACTACCATCAATTCCTTTTGCTATGAAGTAAGTATATATTGCATAATTAGTGTGCTATCACGTATTATGCCACATTTTTATATGTAAACGGCTAATGACCATGCGATGTTGGCTACTTGTAGGTGGGTAGGGGCAATGTGTACAAAGAATGCTCCCATGCACGTGCTTTCTGCATATCGCAATCAAATTGCCACAACACGGCCCGACCATGTATAATACTTGTATTTATACGTCCATAACATCTTATGTCCTTCAAAAAGTTTTTCATTGCCCACTATTGTGCTACTTGTTATGCAAATTATGGGAAATTATCTGAATGTAGTTGCTTTACTTGGTGGCTTTTGTAGGTTAAGTGGGAGCCATATGGAAATGACTTGAGCCACCTTCCTCCTAGTTTTTGCATCGAAGGAAGTAACATGTGGAGGTCGACCATTCCACTTATCTGTTTTTGGCTTGTAAGGTTCCACCTACCCAATCGTGTCCGATGGTTGTTTAAGCTAAAGCAGGAACAACCCACAGATGTTAATACCAATCGCAATTTGCACAAAATAGATGCGAGGGGCAAGGTAGAGAAAAATTGGTTAGTGGAATATGCAGTCCATATTCAGAAGTGGAATGATTGCAATGAGTACGTTTGTAATGCATCCAGGATGGGGAAGGTGATGTCACGACATTTCATAGTTTATAGTATTCTCATGAAAGTCATCTCTCCCAATCATCTCTTTATACTCATCTCTACCATGATCAACATCATCTTCGTCTTCATCTTCCCCCCTTAGAGATTGAATATATACTTGCTGATAACTAAATCCGCAAGCCTCTATTGGAGTTGGTGTCTCTTGACATGGTACTGTATAACCCCCAACTATAGTGCATGGGGTAAGAGTCGGATGACTATCTGCATGTAATGATTAGAATTCTTCCCCGCCACCACCCTCCAAAGTTGTTTGTTGCAAATCTTCACCGCCAACTTCTATACGAGGCTCCACATTTAAATACAACTCAGCAGCTTTTAATTGGGGCATAGAGTTTATCCTATCAAACATAATTTTAACATGCTTGTCTCCTTTTATTTCAATAGGCGTGAAGATAATACGCTCACTGAACACTATATGAAGAGCACGATATGTAATTTTTATGTCATGCAACCGATGGTCCAAATCCAACTCTTTCATAATTTTCTTTTTCAACTTCTTCAAATTGATCTCCTGCCGTATTTTAGCTGAATAATCTCTAACTTTTTACCAGGCCCTTCATATGTCACTCCATAAGTCACATCACTGCAGAGCTCCCCACCATAATATAGATATAAATCAATTGAATTCATTACAAGCCTATAAGTCAAATAAGTTTACTAAAAGTTAGTAACAAATAACACCTTTATTCAATATGAACTACAAAATATTGCCTCAAGGCAAATATAAAGATAACATTGTATAGTCCACCAAACAACTATAAACAAATTTTTAAACTCAAACAAATTTGTACATGGTCGCTAACCTTCAAAAATTAATATATTACACCTTACAACTAACAAACCATTACATATTACAACACATTATAAATAAATAACATGTTACCCATTCATTCGCATTATACATAACAACACATAACAATGAAAAACCTATTACATATTTCAAATAACAACCAATTACAAAGCACAAATAACAAATGCCAAAAACAATAATAATAATAATAATAATAATAATAATAATAATAATAATAATAATAATAATAATAATGATAATGATAATGACAATGATAATGATAATGATAATGATAATAAATTACCATTACAAATAGCACATCATCAACAATATATATATATCAAATGAAAAAGTGAGTAATTTATTAAAAAATAATTGAAAAAGGTTTGAATACTAACCAGGTCTAACCAAAAAAAAAAAATGTTTGAATAATTTACCTACAAATTGAAGAAGAAGAAAAGTTTTTTAATTTGTAGAATGATCAATGTGTGGTGAAAGGGAGAATTTGGGCGTGGCAGAGGGCTGGGAGAAGTGAGATGAAATTTGTGTGAGGGATTAAGAGATGATAGTGATAATATCTAAGACAGTTGAGGTGATTGTAAAATTAATTGGAACTCGAGTTTATCAAACTCGAGTTCCATTTAAATTTTTTTTTACCGTGCTCGCATAACTAACTTAGGTGGGGTAGGTGGTGTTTGAGTAGCCTAGAAGTTGAGTATAGTATACTCGATTTTTAGTGAAATTCGAGTATACCATACTCGATTTTACATGGTAGATATGGTTTTACGTAAGCTTGAAGTTGAGTTCAGTGTACTTGACTTTTAATGGAAGTCGAGTTTACTGAACTCGACTTCCATGTGGTGTTTTTTTTTTTTTTCTTTTTTTAATCCACTCAGATTTATATATTGGGTAGGAGTGGATTGAAGTTGCCCGAAAGTCGAGTTTGGTAAAATCGACTTCCAAAAAGAGTCCAACTAATTAAATAACTTTGAACGCATGCCACCTTCCTAAATATTTTCTGGAATGGTACTGTTTGGCAAATTTTGCCCGCGTTTCAGCCTCTGTCTTTTCTTTTCTTTTTTCTTTTTTTCTGCACACGTTTCAACTGGGGACAAAAATTACTGTTCACAATTACTATTTACATACTGTTTATATACTGTTCACATACTGTTCATATACTGTTCACGCACTTTTCAACAACTTTTCATTAAAAATGGGTCTCACTGCACTATTCACACATTTAAAAATTATTTTCCTACAATATTTTCAGTTTCAGTTTTTAGGTGTATCCAAACGGACCCGAATTCGATTCAAAGCATCGATTTTATATTTTTACTGGTCACTAACTAAAAGTCTACTAGTATCCTGCCTACACCAAAAATTAATTGGTGTCTTGATCTGATAATAGGTTGAAACTCTCTAAAAAAAAAGTGAAAAACTACTAAAATTAAGATTTAAGGTTTGGTAATACTAGTCACTGACCCGTGTGATGCTCGGAAGAGTCGAACAAAAGTTGTAAATTTTCACTTATAAAAGTTACAACTTAAGAGAAAAGAAAAATATAAAGACCAATAGTGATAACTCCAACACCAATAATGTTATATATAGTCTTAAGATGAATAAAATAACTTTGTTAGAGAGTGAAGACAAATAAATGTACCGAATATTAAGTAAAGGTTGATTTAGTCATCTGGCTTAAATAGTTATAGTAGAATTATTATATATAAAAAAATTCCTTTGAACACTTTTAAGCCAATAAATAAAACAAACCCTTGTCACGCACACAAATGAGAGAAATTTGGAAAGAATAGATTTTGAAACATCTAAATTCAAAACAAACAAAAAAAGCAGTTGAAAAGTAAAAGAGCGTTAATTGAGTAAAAATGAAAAATTGATCATATATATCATAAAAAAAAAACAAAGAACGTAATTTATAGAGAGAATAGGTTCCTGAAATCTTATGTATTTTACCATCTCCATTCACAAATGATATTATTATTATGAGTTCAACACCTATAATTGTGCAAAAGACTACTTTTTATCCATACAAATAAGTTAACCCTTAAATAAAATTAAATAAATTATATTTCTAAATAAAATCAATCCGAACTTGCAAAAAAATTGGATAACAAATTTATATGTAACATACCAAATAAAAATTTATCATTCCTTAGGCTGGAAGACATAGGTTGCAGCTTTGATTTTTCTCCCATGTACAATAAAAAAATATAATTAGTAAAAATTTCAACTCAAAAACCAAACCCACAAAAACAATGTTAATATTAACACGGAGATTAACCCAAATACTCAAAAGAAAATCAGTTCTAAACATAACAAAAGAATAAGATAGAAAGAAAATTCCAGGCACATGTGAAATCAACTCTATCTCTCTCTTTCTCTCTTTTTCTTAATCTAACGTGAGTCTTTTTTTTTTCTTTCCCCAGCATGCCAATATATATATACACACATGTGCGCGCGATAGCTCACATATTCCTTACCAATGTGGCTAATTATCAAGCAGTATTTTCTATCCCTAATCAAAACTCTCCACTTACATTACATGTTTATTGAATTCGTAGATGTATGAAAAATCTTAGTATCAATGACAATGTGTATCACATTGGTTTACCATAATTAGTCAATGAACTACTCATGATCACAGTATATATTCTTATTTGCTATTTAATAGGCAAATTGAAAATTGCTTGACCGTGAAGCAAGTTACACGTACAGTACATATCTGGGGAGCATGAGCCATGAAGGCAGTTCCAAGAGCCATTTCCCAGCAAGAACATCTGTACATTGCAATTAATAATTCGATTTTTTTATTTAATTTTTAATAAAGCGTAATGCAAAGAATACAAAATGAATTTGGAAATTATCACAAAAAAATCAACCATAAAACTAAATATATGAGTATTTAGTTCCCAAAGTATTGTTTTGTTTGGGAAGTATCACAAGGATAGAGATTAGATTATAATCATACGTTCACAATAGTGCATATACCTTAATTGGTATTGTAAAAGGAATTTTCTATAATCACACTCCAATGAGAATATTAATCTATAGAAAAAGAGGCAAAACTTCACGGTTTATATTTGTTGAAATTTTTATTATAGAATTTCAGTTGAAATAGAATTTTCAAGCTCTTGAAACATATATCTAATAGAGTTTTACTTAAACTAAACTATTATAACACTTGATAAGATAATTACACGTTAAAGAGAAATAATAAATATATAAGATATAAAACCTAAAATAAAAAGAAAAAGAAAATAGTGGTGACAAGGAAAATTGTGGGAGTTTCAAAGACTTTGGTTATATATATATATATATATATATATATATTATATATATATATATATAATATATATATAGATTATATAAGTGTTATGAAAAATCTCTAAGTTCAAACTCACATTTTTACATTTTAAACAGCATTACACACTTTTCCACACACTTTTTCACCCACACATATTTCAAAAAACTACAAAATCTCATCTCAAACTACAAAAATCTTATCTCAAACTACTCTACTAAACACCCCCTAAGTGTTGTGTACCAAATAGGTCCATATTGTGTTTCTTTTTTTATTTTTTGAATAATGTTAAATAATAAAGGAGTATTTATAGAAGTTCAAATAGCTATAAGAAGCTCAAATTTCTTAGCATTCATAGTGAGGCTACACCCAAACACTAAAAACACACTTACAACAAAGAAGTTATTTTGACTTATGTTAGGATTAGTGCCCTTAAATTCTATTGTATAATGCTATGTATGATATTATGTATGACATTATGTATAATATGATGTATGACTTAATATTATGATTGATAAAGTTTTTTTATTATTATCTAAAATAATGGTAACATGAATATGAGATATTATCATATAGTCCATGAAATACATAGTATGTGATGAATGTAAAAAGTCACAGAAGATATAAATCACAAGTTCTTTGTAAACTCAGAATTATAGTTCGTAGTTGGTGATAAAAATAGGCATTTCATCTGCGAAGACTATAACATATGATTTGTCTTGATCATGGAAGTGTAGACTTCTAGTTGATATGTTGGTATGTTTTAAGAGTTAAGACATATTGAACTGGACCGCTGTGAGATTTATTATTCTCCTACGACTGTTAAATGAATAATAAATCTCACGACTTCTATTTACATGGACTCTTAATCCTGAGAGGATAATGAACCTGAACATGAAATGTAGGTTGTTTCGATATATCAGGAGTGAGATATAAGGTAACGGTCAAAACCTCAGTATATTGGGCAGCTACATTTAGTGTTGATGAAACATATATTCTCAAGATGGAATTCATAGTCTCTTAATCGAGATATAAAACATTCACTTGAGATAAGTTTAATGGGTTCAGTTATTCAGAGAGTTAGACCTAATCACTTTGGTAAGAAGTTACTAAAATATATATTTATGAAATTGGATTTCATAAATATATAATGAATAATTTTAAAGGATTAAACTGAATACTCAAGGATAAGATGTAGTAATTTACAAAGTGGCAGTCTACATTCATGATTTTGTATTACTACGAATATTTTATGAAGGAGTTGCATTTATACTAAAATCTTGGGATATAATTTATTAATAAGGCCTAGAGTGCAACTAAATTTATATAGTGGTATTAAATATAGTTAATGGTAACTTTAAACTTATCAAGAGTTGACAGAAAAGCCCAAAGACCATTGTAGTTATTGTCTTATTAGTCCATTTTGGTCCTACTCCAAACCACATAATAAAACCCAATTAAAAAGGCCCAAAAGGTTAGCCCAATTAAATAATCAGTTATAAGGAGAGAAACATACAAAATTTTAATACATGAAAAAGAGAGACATCATTGTGAAATGGTGTGTGTGGGGAGTAAAAAGACCTTGGTGGTATGTGGGCCTTTGGGCTGTGCTAAGGAAGGCCGACCTGCTCCTGGGTTAAGAATTTGTTAGTACTACGGGTCAGCCCATATGCCGAGGACCCGAGGACCTATCCGAGGGTGAGTTTATCCTTGGATGGATATAAAAGAACCAGGGATATCATTGTAAAGGTTAAGGAACGACACGGTGAAAACCGATGGTTAAAAGGGGGGAACCCTTGAACAACCTAGAAGCACCGATGTTAAAGAAGTACCAAAGATAAAGGCTGCCACCTCCACATTAAAGACCCTGCACCTACCACCCTGGCCGCATTAATGGGGAAGTGACCCCTGAACAGTGGAAGGGAAACTTCTGGTTACTATTCAAAGGCACTGAAAAAAGAAATATCTAAGCTAAGGGGGATTTGGAGCAACACGTGTACAAAGTATCAAAAAGAGGAGTATTTAAGGAAAAACCTAGAACAGAAATTGAGGACTCTCTTTTTTGTAACCTAAAAGAAAAAGAAAAGAAAGAGATAATACAAGAACAGTCCTCGGCTTAGGTCCGAGCAGGCTGATTTGTTATATTCCTTGTTGTTTCTGAGTATTTGCAATCTTTGGCTTGCCATCGAATCCTTAAACACTTCTAACCTGGGTTTAAGCTCACACTCTACAAATTCATATTGTTTAAGGCTCATTGGGCCTGGGCCCGTAACTGTCCTTGGGGCCAGGTACAATTGTGCGCTTACAATTGGCACCGTCTGTGGGAAATCTAGTCTAGAAGAGGTAGGGATATTATGGCAGGTTTAGGTTCTCACCATGCAGAGTCACAGGGATCACAACCGGAAGATCATTTCGAGCGTCTTGAACGTCGAAGGGATCGAGAGGGAAGTGTCCATACAGAACACCCTGGGGCTAGCCATACTCATGGTGGAGGCAGTACCACCCGTAGGGACGAAGCTAAAGTTATGCAGAAGGAAATTAATCGTTTGAAGAGAAAGTTACGCCGCGCCAGACGTAGGCCTTCACCATCCTCATCTAGTCTTTCCTCAGAGGAGGAACGGGGGGGTAACTACAGTTCAAGATCGTGCTCACCCCCTAGTGCAATGTCCACTGGAGAGGAGAACGACCAGACATCTCGCAGGTGCAAGAAGCTTCCTTCTAGGGGCTTAGGCAACGATGCCATGAGTAGAGCGTTGCACCAGCTCTCCAAATCTCTGTTTTCACGGAGGATTGAGAAAGGGAGGCTTCCCAGGAGGTTTACCCAGCCCACCTTTACTATCTATAATGGCCGGACTGATCCGGTGGAGCATGTAAGTCACTTTAACCAGCGGATGGCAGTGCACTCTCACAACGAGACTCTGATGTGTAAGGTCTTCCCCTCTAGCTTGGGACCCGTGGCTATGAGGTGGTTCAACGGCCTTAAATCAGGGTCTATAGGTTCGTTCGGGGAACTGATTAGGGCGTTTGCTTCGCAATTCATTACTTGTGGCAGAGTCCCTCGGCCATTGGACTCACTGTTATCCATGACCATGAAAGAAGGAGAGACGCTGAAAGCATATTCTGACCGGTATTGGGAGATGTTTAACGAGATAGATGGCAACTTTGATGAGGTGGCACTGAATACCTTTAAGGTAGGTCTTCCTACTGACCACGACTTGAGAAAGTCTTTGACGAAAAAGCCCGTCCGCAGTGTACGTCGTCTTATGGATCACATTGATGAGTACAAAAGGGTAGAGGAAGATCAGCAGCAAGGGAAGGGAAATGAGAAGGTTATCCCGCAGGAGAGAAGGGATTTCAGGTCGGACAGGTATCACAACAACAAGCCGAGGAGGGATTACTTCGGGCAATCCGGCTCGGCAGCACCTCAGGCTGTAAATACTGTGTTTCGAGAACCAGTGCATCAATTACTAGAGAAAGTTTGGAAAGAGCCCTTCTTCAGATGGCCCAGCAAGATGGCAGGGAACCTTGCGAAAAGAAATCAAAACCTCTTTTGTCAATATCATCAAGATGTGGGCCACACTACCGAGAACTGTCGGACCTTGTGGAACCATTTGGAGCAGCTCGTTAGTGAAGGAAAGTTGAAGGAACACTTGTGTCAGCCTACTGGGCATGTTAGTCAAGTTGGCTCAAACAACCAGAGGAACAATTCATCTCGGCCAGCATTAGGAACGATTAATGTTATCTTCGCTGCACCTGGTAGGACCGGCTCAGGTCCCACTAGGGTGATGGCGGTTTACCATCCTCAGGCCGAGGATGTAGGTAGTAGGCCGAAGAGGTTGAGGGGCACTTTGCCCGTCTTAGGTTTCTCCAAGGAGGATAAAGTAGGGACTATCCAGCCCCATGACGATGCCCTTGTAGTTACGCTGAGAATAGGGAATTATGATGTGAGGAGGGTGATGATAGACCAGGGCAGCGGTGCAAATATCATGTACCCTGATCTATTTACAGGGTTGAGATTGAAGCTGGAGGATCTTACTCCTTATGACTCGCCACTAATAAGTTTTGAAGGGAGGGCGGTTGTGCCAAAGGGACAGATCCGTTTGCCCGTTCAATCCGGATCAGAAACAGTCGAAGTGAATTTTATTGTCGTTGATGCGTACTCTCCATATACGGCCATCCTCGCCAGGCCTTGGCTGCATGCTTTGGGAGCTGTCTCCTCTACCTTGCATGTGAAAGTTAAGTACCCCTCAGGGGATTACGTTGAGGAAATCCTCGACAGCCAATCGGTGGCCAGGCAATGTATATTCGCCGCAGTGCTACATCAGACAGAAGCCGAGTCTTCGTCTTTGGTCACCAAAGATTTATAGCAGTTAACGCCTCCTGGTGCATCTGGAGTGTTGACAGGAGAGGAGACACATTGTGAAGAACTAGAGAAATTTCCAGTAGCTGATGACCCAGAGAAGTTCTTGCAAGTTGGTATACTTTTGCCACACCAGGAGAAGATGGAATTGTTAGAATTTTTGAAGGACAATATTGATGTTTTTGCGTGGGATTCTTATGAAGCCCCAGGCGTGGATCCAAACTTCATTTGTCATCATTTAAATGTCAACCCAGCTATTGTTCCGAGGAGGCAGCCACCTCGGCGATCTTCCAAGGAATATTCTGAAGCCGTAAAGGAAGAGGTTCTCAAACTCAAGAGGGCTGGGGCTATCAAAGAAATTTTTTACCCCGAGTGGTTGGCCCATACTATTGTTGTTAAGAAAAAGAATGGGAAATGGAGGGTATGTGTGGACTTTACTGATCTAAACAAGGCCTGTCCCAAAGATTCGTTCCCAATGCCGCGTATAGATCAATTGGTGGATGCCACTGTCGGACATCCTCGGATGAGTTTTTTGGACGCATTCCAGGGTTACCATCAGATTCCTTTGGCGTTGGAGGAACAGGAGAAGACTGCTTTCGTTACTCCGACGGGAAATTATCATTATAAGGTCATGCCATTTGGTTTGAAGAATGCTGGGGCTACCTACCAAAGGATGATGACAAGAATGTTTGAGCAGCAATTGGGAAAGATCGTTGAAGTATACGTAGATGATATGGTAGTGAAAAGCAAAACAGTATCCTCACACCTGAAGGATCTGGCCGATACTTTTCAGATACTGAGAAAATACAGGCTGCGCCTCAACGCCTCGAAGTGCTCTTTCGGCGTGGGGTCTGGAAAGTTCTTGGGATATATGTTTACTCATAGAGGCATAGAGGTAAATCCGGTGCAGGTCAAGGCTATTCAGGACTTGCAGTCTCCTCGGAACCCAAAAGAAATTCAAAAGTTAACAGGAATGATAGCCGCCTTGAATCGGTTCATATCTCGATCAGCCGACCGCTGTCGTCCTTTCTTCCAGTTGCTGAACAAGTGGAAAGGGTTTCAATGGACCGAGGACTGCGAGTTAGCTTTTCAACAACTTAAGTAATATCTTTCTCGGCCACCCATTCTGTCTCGTCCGGAGGCACATGAGATTTTGTTTGCTTATCTGGCAGTGGCCGTCCACGCGGTCAGCCTGGTCCTGATAAGGGATGATAACGGAGTGCAAAGATCGGTATATTACGTTAGTAAGTCGTTAGGTGATGCCGATGTGCGTTATTTGCCCTTGGAGAAAGCACTCCTGGCTGTGGTTCATGCCACGCGAAAGCTTCCCCATTACTTTCAATCCCACACAGCGGTTGTTCTGACCCAATTGCCCCTTAAGGCCGTGTTGCGTAGCGCCGACTACTCAGGAAGGATAGCAAGGTGGGGGACCATCCTGGGGGCTTTTGATGTTAGATACAAG
The DNA here is from genome assembly GCA_014183005.1 of Castanea mollissima. Taxonomy (NCBI): domain Eukaryota; kingdom Viridiplantae; phylum Streptophyta; class Magnoliopsida; order Fagales; family Fagaceae; genus Castanea; species Castanea mollissima. The sequence goes on along the minus strand of JACAVU010000002.1, from coordinate 28,623,748 downwards.
CCTCGCACCTCGGTGAAGGGCTAGGTCCTCGCTGACCTGGTGGCGGAATTTGCCGACCCATTGCTGGAAGAAACTGTAAAGGAGTCCCACATGGGTGAAAAATCAGTTGGTGTGATCACAACTGCGATATCTCCAATTTGGAAAGTGTATGTGGATGGGGCGGCCAATCAGAGAGGATCTGGTGTTGGACTTGACTGATGTCCCTCGAGGGAATTGTTTTCGAAAAGTCTTTGAGATTGGCATTCTCGGCCACTAATAATGAGGCCGAATACGAAACGGTCTTGGTAGGCATGAAAATGGTCCATAGAATGGGTGGAAAGGAAATCCATGTCTTCTAGGACTCTCAACTAGTGGTCGGCCAAGTCATGGGGATCATGGAGGCCAGAGACCCAAGAATGCAGGAATATTTGGCTCAGGTCAGGCGTCAGCAAGCGGAATTTGACTCCTTTGTCTTAGCTCACATCTCTAGGAGTGGAAACACACATGCGGACTCCTTAGCCACGCTGGCAACGTCCTCGGCTCAAGGTTTACCTAGGGTTATCCTTATTGAGGATTTGCTAGAACCTTCTTTTGTCACTGCCAACGGGCCTCGCATTCATCTAATAAGGCCTGGACCTAGTTGGATGGACCCGGTCATATCTTTTCTTAGGAATGATGTCCTTCCTGAGGACAAATCTGAAGCAGATAAGGTACACCGAAAAGCACCACGTTTCTGGTTGTCCGAGGATCAGAAACTGTACAAACGATCCTTTTCAGGACCGTACTTGTTGTGTGTACACCCTGACTCAACAGAAGGGCTTCTGGAGGAACTGCATGAAGGGATTTGTGGCAGCCACACTGGGGGAAGATCCTTAGCCTACAGAGCCTTGACTCAGGGTTATTGGTGGCCCAATATGCAAAGGGAGGCTCAAGACTATGCCAGGAAATGTGATCAATGTCAGAGGTTCGCCCCTAATATCCATCAACCTAGAGGAGTTCTTAACCCCCTTTCCAGTCCTTGGCCCTTTGCACAGTGGGGACTAGACATAGTTGGGCCATTTCCGAAGGCCACAGGTAACAAAAGATGGCTTCTCGTGGGAACAGACTATTTTACTAAATGGGTTGAGGCCGAGCGCTTAGCAAATATTAGAGATGTTGACTCTAAGAAGTTTGTCTGGAAAAACATCGTCACCAGATTCGGTATACCACACACACTCATCTCAGACAATGGTGTTCAGTTTGACAGTAAGGCTTTTAGAAAGTATTGTGGGGACATGGGTATCATAAATAGATACTCCACCCCATCTTATCCTCGAGGAAATGGGCAAGCCGAGGCCGTTAACAAGGTCATAGTCAGTGGACTCAAGAAAAGGTTGGACGATGCGAAAGGTAGATGGGTAGAAGAGCTCCCTCATGTTCTGTGGACGTATCGGACCACACCACGAAGGTCCACTGGAGAAACGCCATTCTCTATGACTTATGGAGCCGAGGCGGTGATACCTCTAGAATCCGGTTTTCCCACCCTAAAAACGAGTTCTTTTAACCCCGAGAGCAACAATGGACTTCTAGAGAAAAATCTTGACTTACTTGAAGAACGACGTGAGGCAGCCATGGTTCAAATGGCTTATTACCAACAAAAACTTAAACGGGGATATGATGCCCACGTGAAGCTAAGGCCACTAGCACCTGGGGATCTTGTACTAAGAAGGGTTGTGGGCACTGCTAGGAACCCAGCTTGGGGTAAGCTTGGACCAAATTGGGAAGGCCCTTATCGGATTGTTTCAATAGCCGGCATAGGATCTTATCGGCTAGCTGATCTAGATGAGAGAATTGTACCACGTCCATGGAATGTAAATAACCTACGAAGGTATTACTATTAATAAATTGTACTTTCGTTTGTACCCTGTTCAAATTTAATAACGTTTCAGGAATTTGAAGTTATTATTTTTAAGAATCAAACAGAAACTTGGTTAAGTGCAGTCTTCGGACCGCAAATCTTGTGAAAATTGATGTCTTGTCATTTGTTAAACAGAACCTTAGTTATGCCGGGTCCTCGGACCTCCTACTTTGGGAAAATTAACATTTGAAGTTACAATTTTTAAGAATCAAACAGAAACTTGGTTAAGTGCAGTCCTCAGACCACAAACCTTGTGGAAATTGATGTCTTGTCATTTGTTAAACAGAACCTTAGTTATGCCGGGTACTCGGACCTCCTACTTTGGGAAAATTAACATTTGAAGTTACAATTTTTAAGAATCAAACAGAAACTTGATTAAGTGCAGTCCTCGGACCACAAACCTTGTGGAAATTGATGTCTTGTCATTTGTTAAACAGAACCTTAGTTATGCCGGGTCCTCGGACCTCCTACTTTGGGAAAATTAACATTTGAAGTTACAATTTTTAAGAATCAAACAGAAACTTGGTTAAGTGCAATCCTCGGACCACAAACCTTGTGGAAATTGATGTCTTGTCATTTGTTAAACAAAACCTTAGTTATGCCGGGTTCTCGGACCTCCTACTTTGGAAAAATTAACATTTGAAGTTACAATTTTTAAGAATCAAATAGGAACTTGGTTAAGTGCAGTCCTCGGACCACAAACCTTGTGGAAATTGATGTCTTGTCATTTGTTAAACAGAACCTTAGTTATGCCGGGTCCTCAGACCTCCTACTTTGGGAAAATTAATATTTGAAGTTACAATTTTTAAGAATCAAATAGAAACTTGGTTAAGTGTAGTCCTCGGACCACAAACCTTAGGGAAATTGATGTCCTCTTATTTGGGAATATTAATATTTGAAGTTAATGATCTAAAGAGTCAAACGGAAAATTGGTTGAGTCTTATCTTCGGACCACAACTTTGATTAAAGTTAGCTCCTTATTGTGTCTAGGTGTTAATGCCATACCGTTTATTAACTCGGATCTGAAGTTTTATATCTTTAAGTGTTAAGCAAATTTGTGTAAGGAATGGTCCTCGGATCTTACATCCTACTAGAAACGATGCTATATATTACAAGGGTTTGATCGTTATATGAGGTCCTTTCTTCTTTGTAATCAGGGCATTGTTTAAATATCTCAACCATGTCACCTTTTGTTAAGTCTTTAATAACATGCGCATGATTGTGTGGAGGTTATGATTGTGCAATCCTTGGAGTTAGATTTGTTTACTCTGAAAAACTTTTGCTATGTACTAATGGGAAACTTTTGCGACAAGTACAAAAAGAATAAAGTAAAAACAGATGCAACATGAGTGAAAATCAAATAAAATTGTTCTTCATTAATCATTTAGACATGCATTACATATAAAGGCTGAATATAGAGAAAAAGAAGCCCTAAGCTAGGTCCTAAGCTTTTGGAGGAGGATCTTGTTGAGAATTGCTGGGTGCCTCGGTCTCTTTCAGATCCAATTCAAAAGGAGACAGAACTTTTTTTCCTTTGTCTGTTGCTTTCGTTGGAGGGATATTGGATTCCGTGACTTGGCTAAGGCCCTTCTCTGCATCTCCGCCTCCTTCCTTGTCTTTATTGGAACCCGAAGGTTCTGTAGGATCTGGAATTGGCTTCGGGACCATGGGAGGAAGAGCAGGAAGAGTTGTCTCAGGGGTAGGAGTAGCAGCAGGAGCCTCTTCAATCTCCTGTATCTCCAGGGGAAGCCAAACATTCTCGGACTTCCTCAGATCCGAGGATAGAGGAACTCCTGCTACTTTTAAAGCTTCCCCCCAGACCTTCTGGCAGTACTCCCGGCACAAGGCATCGAAGGCCTCTGTCAGCTGCTCCTCTGTGGTTGCTACCCCTTTCTCGAAACTCGCCTGCTTGGCAGCTTTTAAAGAACTTTGGAATGTGCTGGCCTCTTCCTTCATCAGCGCAAGCTCCTTTTCCAAAGCCGAGCGTTCCCTTTGAGCTCGGGAGATCTCATCGTCTTTTTCATAAAGGAGCATACGCTGCCTTTCTATCTGGGTCTTCATGGTTTTGAGGTTCGCCTCGGCCCCATCTCTCTCTCTCTTTACCTCAGCCATCTCTGAGACAAGTTTCTCATTCTCAGCAAGGGCCGTGCCCAAGGACTTCTCAGTCTCCAGCCTAATCTCCAGCTCGGCTCTGGCCTTCTTCCGAGTGTCCTCTATGAACTTTTTGGCTACAAAGACCTCCTGAATGGCCTGCAATAAAGTATGATGGAGTCAGATATAGCAAAAAACTTGTGAACATTGTTAAAAGTGGAATCTTCCTAAAAAAGGGTAAATTTACCAGCGCTAAGTCCCTTTTTAGAGAGAGGAACAGTTGTGGCTGGCTCATTTTTTCCAAGGTCTCCATGTCCTTGGGCAGCAGAAGGGGGCGCTCCAACACTTCTGCCAGGTGATGGGCATGACCTTGCTGGACCGCCCTAATACTGGACTGGCAGGAGATAGGCGCGCCGTCCAGTTTTAAGTCAGGGGACCAGGTGGCCGATGCTCTGCGCACTTCGGCCACTTCTCTAATCTCCCCGCTTTCAACTGAGCGGGCCCTACCCTTGCCTTTGTCCAGCTTCTGCTGCTGAGCCGGAGGGGGTTGATGTCGTGGTTTCTTGGGGTCCTTGTTGATCGTCCCCTCGGCCTCCCCCTTTCTCTTCTTTTTGGGGTCTTCGGCTGGAAGTTTTGGCTCAGCTGGAGGGGGAGGTGGCAAAGCAGGAAGAACTTGGGACGCCCCAGTCTTCTTCTTTGTGACCTTCGCAGCTCTTTTGGTCAGGAGACCCTGCATCCTATCCATGTCTTCCTCAGATTCGTCCTCTGGTCGGGCAACTACGAACCCTGCAATTTCGGAGGCCTCGGTGGCTTCTTCCTCCTCGTCAGAAAGTACGACGAACTGGTTCCCTCGAGGTCTTTCGGTGTCTTCAAATTGGAATTGATCTATCTCTTCGTCTAGTGTATGTGAAGAAGACACCTGCTCTTCTGGAACCACAGTTGCCTGAGAGTGCACGGCGAGGGGAATTGCCGCTATAGGCTGTATGTACAAAATGGTGTGAGGAGCGTCAGGGAGGTCGTGGTCGTCTAGGAAGTGGGGCCGGGCTACGTTTATTCTCCTTCGTCTTCAGTCACTTGCGATTATGGCGTTTTCTATCTCCTGGAAGTCCGAGGAGATGGGAGTGTATCCTAGAATCAGATGAGCAGCTCGGAGTTGCAAGTCTTCGCTAACGAACACTTCGGAACGGAGTACTCGATTTAGGTCAGCGACGTTGCAATGACTCAAACGAGGGTGCACGTGTTGCTTATCTGCAAAAAATACGTCAAAATAAACAAGCCTGGTCAGATTCATACAGATATGTAATGAATTTAAGTAAGTGTGAATACGCATTTTTGTGTGTGTTAGAGGAAGTGGTGTTGTGGGGAGATTAATCCTGCGGCATCGCACCTGGATCCCCCCACTCAACTGGGCAGTGGAGGCCGTCGTGCCAGTTCCCAGAGACGATCAGGTGGTCGTCCTTCATGCCTTTGTTGGATTTGGGCAGGCAGGAGATTAACCTAACGACACTAGAACAGGACTTAATGTAGTAACCCACATTGGAGAGTTTATGGGACTCGTACAGAAAGACGACATCGTGCCAGGTGAGGTTTAGACCCATTTGCTCGTTTAGAGCATCGACGCTACCCAAAACTCTAAAAACGTTTGGGAGGCACTGATCAGGACACAACCGGTGGTTGTGAAGGTATTCCCTAGTTACAGGCTTCATTGGGAGGGTCATCCCACCCTCTATAAAGGCTATCATTGGGATGATAACCTCTCCCTCTTTCCTGGAATCGGCCACGGCTTCCGCCGGACAATATTCTAGACCTACGTCGCTGGGAATACGGTACTTGGCCCTAAAGCCTTCCATCCCAGCAGCGGTATTAACTAGACACTTGAATCTTCCCATTACAGAGGAACGGAAGATTAAACTCTAAGAGGGAGAATGTTTATAAGGACAGCCGAGGACAAAGTCCGAGGAGAAAAAGGTTAAGAATAAAAAGAGCAAGAACTTACGAAGTTGAAGGTGTGCAAATTTCCATGGTTTTCTGAAGGTAAAGTATGATTGCTGATGTTTTGATGGGATTAGCCCCTGGTGAATTAAATGAAGGCGCAGGTTCCCGAAGCGTCACGATGTGCGGAAAAGCGGCCTCGAAAATATATTTGTCCCACCCAAATTTTTATGGAGTAACGAGGACCGTTGGATGCCCATCTCGCAGTTGAACGTGGGGACAAAATGTAACTTACAGTAATAAATGCGCGCGTTTTTGAAAATAAAACCGCCAAGTGGCATCTTCTGGGACGCGAAACGGTTTCTACACGTGCAGTCATTCACCAAGTGTGCGGAGTAAGTTCTCATCAGATCAAAACCCTATTTTTCTCCTCGGACGTTGAAAATTAGAATTTTGAGGGGCTATTGTGGGGAGTAAAAAGACCTTGGTGGGTATGTGGGCCTTTGGGCTGTGCTAAGGAAGGCCGACCTGCTCCTGGGTTAAGAATTTGTTAGTACTACGGGTCAGCCCATACGCCGAGGACCCGAGGACCTATCCGAGGGTGAGTTTATCCTCGGATGGACATAGAAGAACCAGGGACATTATTGTAAAGGTTAAAGAACGACACGGTGAAAACCGACGGTTAAAAGGGGGAACCCTTGAACAACCTAGAAGCACCGATGTTAAAGAAGTACCAAAGATAAAGGCTGCCACCTCCACATTAAAGACCCTGCACCTACCACCCTGGCTGCATTAATGGGGAAGTGACCCCTGAACAGTGGAAGGGAAACTTCTGGTTACTATTCAAAGGCACTGAAAAAAGAAATATCTAAGCTAAGGGGGATTTGGGGCAACACGTGTACAAAGTATCAAAAAGAGGAGTATTTAAGGAAAAACCTAGAACAGAAATTGAGGACTCTCTTTTTTGTAACCTAAAAGAAAAAGAAAAGAAAGAGATAATACAAGAACAGTCCTCGGCTTAGGTCCGAGCAGACTGATTTGTTATATTCCTTGTTGTTTCTGAGTATTTGCAATCTTTGGCTTGCCATCGAATCCTTAAACACTTCTAACCTGGGTTTAAGCCCACACTCTACAAATTCATATTGTTTAAGGCTCATTGGGCCTGGGCTCGTAACTGTCTTTGGGGCCAGGTACAATTGTGCGCTTACAGTGTGTATGTGAGTGTTGGACACTCTCTCATTCCCCCTTGAACAAAAATTGATTGAGATACCATACATCTTGGGCGTTAGTGAAATTGGAGTGAAGATTAAAAGTATTTTTAAGAACTTATGATCTTTGGTTTTGAAATTCACTGCACCAAGGTAAACTCTCTTGATTCTATATTCTGAAATTTACATAGTGCATGTTATCAATTACGAATGAAGTAGATTCGTTTATTTTCAGCTGCGTATGTTTTGTATGCGATACAAACATGTAATTTTCCATCAGTTACAGAATGGGAAAGTGTTAGACACCCATTCTGCTCAGACGGAGTCTAGTCTTCTAGGCTCTCAATGACTATTTATATACCCATTCAAATGATGCATGACATTACAATGACATATTGAAATTCCCAAATTTAAAATTAATTCATTCCTTAAGGATTCAAAATTTGCAATTTTTATTTATGAAGAAACACAAAAATTGATTATATTTTACATTGAAGAAAACATTTTTTATTATAAAAAGGTTTAGGCCTGTATTTAATGAAAATATATATCAGTTTTTTTGTGCAGAAAAATTTCAGATCTATATTTATTGAAAATACAAACCAATTTTTAATGCAGAAAATTTTCAAAACTGTATTTAATGAAAATATAGATAAGTTTTTAATGTAGAAAATTTTTTAGATATACATTTAATGAAACTATAGATCAATTTTTAATGCAAAAAAAATTTCAGATCTGTATTTAATGAAAATAAAGATCAGTTTTTTATGCAAAAAAATTTCAGATTTGCATTTAATGAAAATATATATCAGTTTTTGGTGTAGAAAAATTTTCAGATTTGTATTTAATGAAAATACAGGTAAGTTTTTAATGCAGAAATATTTCAGATCTGTATTTAATGAAAATACAGATATGTTTTGTTATTGTTCTTTTTTTTAAATATATATTTTTAGTAGTTCATTGCTGATCTTGAAATTTAAAGAAGAACCAAATCTTAAACCAAGACATCTTAATCAACTATTAAACAACAAATTAAACATGAGAACATGGCAGAAAAAAAGTGAACAAGATTGCATAAAAAATGAATAAAATAAACATACATTCCCGAAAAACATACAATGAGCGAAAAACATATATGAGACAAGAAAGAAAAGAATAAACAAAGGGTGAGAGTAAAGACCTACTTGTATGAATAAACCCTTCAATGAAAAAAATATTTTAGAAATCAAAGAAGTTTAACCTCTTTGAGATCTAAAATATATTCACTTACAGAAAAGAAATTCTTAAAGCCAACGCTTCCAGAACATCTTTAATGTAAAGGGAGCAAAGAAGTCGGAAAAAGAAGGGCCCTAATTTTTGATGTTTTTCTCCTATTTATAGAGATTGAATGCTTGAAAAATAAGCTGAATGAGATCATATCAAATTGGATTGTGTTCTTATCCCCAAAAATTTGAAATAGATATGTTTTAACTTAATCAGAGGATTTCCAAGCTGGGCCTCGAAGTTGTGCCAATCGGCACTTGCCATGTGTCGATCAGCACTCTAAGAGTGCCGATTGGCCCTCTCGTGTGCCGAGCCCCACTTCCAATTTTGGTTCAATTTGGACTCTTTTTTAGGGATTTTCTGAGTCGGGAATTGCATTTGGATGTGTTTTTAACCCGTATTCTAAAATTAATCCATTTTATTTTGATAATCAGGTCTTTAAAACAATAATTATATGATAGATAAATATTCTAAAAAGACTTAATTATCAACAATTCCCTTATTATTTAATTATCCATTTTATTCACATGCAAGTAGACTTATTTTTGTCAACAACTAACAATCAATTACAAAATTATTTAATTAATTTTAGTTGTTTAACCAATCAAAATTAATTTCAATTAATTACACATGATCGGTTTCACCTAAATAAAATGTATGTAGACCATGAAAACTTGATCTTGTGATTTCTTTCAATCTAACGGCCCGATTTAAGAATCGGTCATACTGTCGTAATTGTTAGAATTTCAAGATCAATTTTATGATATGCAATGAATGAATTAATGCATAATATGAAACTATGATTTTTAGGTATATGAAATGGTCATTTTAGCCATATTCCAAAATTAAATTATGGGTGCAAAATCAAGTGTCGACAACGATGTTTATGTGTTGTGGAAATATGTGTGAGTGAAAAAGTGTTGTGGAAATACGTATTGTATTGTTTAAACAACAAAAACTGTTATTCAAACAAAGTTACCAAACAAACCCTTGGCTTTCTAGGGATTCATGTACTAGGGTTCCAGAACATATAAAAGACATATTTTAAAATCGTCATCATAGAGACAGAGAGTTACACACATAGTAGGAGTTGCTATAACGTTTGTGCACCTAGGATTTTGTGCCAAGCTACTTCCGATTCATCCAAACGTGGATTGAAGAACATTATAAAGCTGCAACAATTGAAAAGGTTGTTGTAGAGTCAGTCACGAATAGGGAGATTCATGCAAAGGAGAAGTCTTCTACAAGATCAAGTCCAATTGCAGATTGGAGGTGAGACTGGTATAACTCAGTAGGTTCTACTATAGGTAGATACTTTGGGATATACCTGTAGGGTAAGTTTTCTTGTACTTGTAATTGTTTTTTCTTGATTAGTGGATTCTTTCAAAATGGTGACTTGAAATTCACTTGGTGGAGTTTTGCTTGCAAAAGTTTTCCTCATCATGATCAAATCACTGTGTCAAACTTATTTTCTACTGCACTTCAATTTAGTTTGATCATTTGATTTATATGTAATTTGAATAATTAATCAATTTGGGTAATTAAATTAATTAATTGAGGTCAATCTATAACTCAACAATGTTCATCATGCAATCCTATGAGGAATTATAGTTTCTCAGAATCAAAGGGAATAGAATATGTTATAAAAAAAAAAACCACAATCAGACGGTGGCCAAGCTTTAAAGGTGATGAAATTAAACCACAATAAAAGAGGAATTATTTTCACAAAACCAACATCAGTTTCACAATTATTTTGCATCAAGACACGTTTTCTTTTAGCAAAAGTATTAGTCCCATGAAGCACAAAAATCAGCCATATTGTTCAAATTAGAAATATTCAATTTGGTATGAGTTATTCTACAAAAGAATCAAACTTTTTAATTGTTTGATATCAAAATAATAAAAAATATTCAAGTTCTCCGCTATCAGTTTTGCAAAAGTATTAGTTATCTTTTTTTGGCGGGGAGAACTGTTATGGGAGTTTTTACTTTTATAGTCCTAGTATGGGAAATTATTGAAGACTTTTAACTATATCAATTAGGGGTGTTCACCAAACTACTCAAACCACATAACTGTACTCGAACTGACCAAAACTGCCCACAAAATGGAGTAATTGTACCGCACTGTAAGTAAGTGGTGCAACCCAAAGTTAGTTTGTTCCTGTTTCATGTTAAAAACAACTTCTTTTTGGTAAAATACAAAATCAAAAGTTCAAAAGCTCATTCACGTTTATATCTCACATTCTCAAGCTTCTCTCCCAATTCCAAAAAAAAAAAAAAAAGTATAATTGTGTATGGTTTACTAACATAGATTATTCTTTTATTTGTATATATTTGTGGTACATTTTGTTTACTGTTAATCTGTCATGGATTTTTTTTTTGTCTTGTATATATTTGTGTTATTTTTTTTTGTTATGTAGGTTTTTTTTTTTTTTAAAAAAAACTTACTATCATATTGTCATGGTTATTAACAGTAAACTAGTAATTGGCTATGAGATCTTGAAAATTATACCAACCCAAAACCGATGATACCGCACATTATACACTACACCAAACTGAACATGTGATTGCAAAATTAAGATATTGTGCACTGATGGATTTAGCCAAACTGTACTGCAAAGTACGATATTAAAAATGATCCAAAACCGTACCATGAATACCCTACTATTAGTATTTGAATGCATTTAGAAATTTTCTAATAGATTCTATGTGGCACTATTCATCCGTTATGGTGCAATTACTGTTCAAAGAATTTGAAATTATTTCAAATAGTTACTGTGCAACACTATTACTACTATGTAGAACTGGTTACTTTCACACTATTCACGGTATTATTTTGAATTTACTACTTTTTTTTTTTTTTTTTTTGTTTTCACTTTTGTATGCTTTTATATATGATAATTGTATAAATTGGAAGCAAGCAAATCCTAAGAGAAGAAAAAAATGTCAATCCCTTTGCATTAAAATCTCCCTCTCAGTCCCTTATTAGTCCCCATAAAATCATTCCTTGTATTAGAAAAAATTATCCTTTTATCAGAAAAGTATTCTTGTATTATTTTCAAGAATTTGAACGAGTATCTTTGTTTGATATATTCTTCAAGTAAGTTTCTAAGCTTTTCAAAATAGATTTTCATTATCAGCTTTTATATTAGCCTGCAATCTCAATATATCGTTTTGTCATTTCCTTCATTTTACAAGATTTTATGTTTTGGGTATGAAAGTTGGAATGAATGAGATTTAGTGGGGGTAAAACTCTAATTCTTCCAAAAGTAAAGCACCCAACTGAACTGCAAGAACATAACATAGCTGGTCTTCACTTCAAGACTTCAAGTTCGTTATCATCTAATCTAATCTAATCTAATCTAATCCACTTTCCCACTCTCTGTCTCTCACGCAAATTCACACAAACAAACCACTCTGGGAGACGGCCATGGCCACATTGACGGCCTTGTCATCTCCAGTTTGCACTACTAGTCTCTTCAGCCCTTCTTCTTCTTCTCTCTCAACACCACTCTTCTCTCAACATTTATTCTCAAAACTCCCACGTAGTAATAATAAAATCCAATGTTGTAGTATTAACAAAGAAGGAGAAAAAGCTCCATCTACTACTAGTAGTTTGAAAAGCTTGGATCCGAAGAAAGGCGTGTCAGTGTACAAGCCCAAGTCCTACCAAGTTTTAGTCACTGACGCCGCTATTTCTCTTGCTTTTGCTCTTCAGGACGGCTTCACTCGCTTGGAGATCGATTTCCCGTAACTTCTCTTATATTTCAACTCTGTCTCTCTTACTTCATTCAAAATTTTCTATTCAAATTGTTTTTACTTCATTCAACTCTGTTTATTTTAGTTTATCTTGGACATGAATTTCTATAAATACCCATTTCATAATTTGCAATATTGAGAACGTTATTTGTGTTCTGTTAGACCACATACTCATGACAATATGTAGGTTTTTGATTTATTGGTTTTCTTTGTGTTTCTTATTTTTGTTATTTACATTTATATAAATTGTATCCTTCAAGTTTTAACGTCGTTTGGTTAATGTTGGATATATATATGTATATGTATTGGTAGAAAAGGAAATAACATTAAAACTACACAGCAAACAAGGTTCAGGACAAAGCCTGTTAACGAACAAACCACGGCAATCAGCCTCCAAAATAGAAATAAGGTCCACAGGCGGACTGGAAAAAACAGCAAAGTCTATATCAAGAAAGGGTCCTGATCTATATCAAGAGAAGCATCTGTTTGCTTCTCTCTAGACATGTCTAAAACTCAATTGTGGAATCTGGGTAAACCAATTGCCTGCAATCATTCATAAGAGAGGAGACAATAGTGTTAGAATTAGCTTGATGGGAGAAGGCATCTACTATAGCTTTAGCATCCATTTCAATACTAACTGCTTGAACATGAAACTGCAAACATAGCAGCAGCCCATCCCAAAGAGCCCATAATTCAGCCAACAAACTACTAGCCACTCCAATTTTCCTTGCAAACCCGACCACCCAACTCCCATTTCCATCTCTAATTAGGCCTCCAGCTCCGGCCAGACCAGGATTTCCAAGGGATGAGCCATTGGTGTTAAGTTTCATCCATCCATTACTGGGCTGTTCCCATCAGATATTCTTCAGAATTAAACGTTTGGCAGCCAAGGGACTACAAGCACAGTGAAGAAATTCAGAGGCTCGGGCAAGGATATCATTAGTAATATATATATATATATATGTACTTATGCTTTCCAGCTTATTGTACAGTTTCTCTGACCAGTATCTATGCTAACATTTGATTTATTTGATTTGCTCTGATTTTTCTTGGACTTGGTTGTGTGGACAGGCCCTTGCCTAGCAACTTTTCTTCCTATAAGGTACATCCTTGTTCTAATGCATCTCACTTTGGTACAACATGGATTTCAGGTTTTTTTTTTTTTTTTTTTTTTTTTTTTTTTTTTTTTTTTTTTTTTAACAATTAAGGTAGTTTGATAAAGTGTAAAAAAGCTCTACTTTGAAAAGGTGCAGTTTGAAATCACTTTACCGAAAATATGTTTTCTTAAACTATTTGTGGATTGCTCTCTTGTTTTTTTTTTTTGTAGAGATTACTTCTAAATTTTTGTTTTTTCAGTATCTCAATGTTGGGAGAATCAATTGTATAAAAAAATTTCAAAATTATTCTATATAAAAGGCCACTATTAATGTTATTCTTTGATGAAATCTTATTATTAGACACAATATGTCTTGTGAATAAAACAAATTAATCTGAATACATAATACATGATTTTCTCAAATTCCTAAATATGTAAAAGGGATCTTCAGATGAGTTCATTGATGCCAACATTCAACTAGCCTTGGCTGTTGTGAGGAAGCTTCAAGAAAGAAAGGAAACCAGAGCTTGCATTGTAAGAAAGGGACTTCATTTCATATGGCATGTATATCTTTGAATTGGTTAAAAAAATGTTAACATTTTGTTTCTGATTTTAGGTGTTTCCTGATAAGCCAGAAAAGCGGAGGGCCTCTCAGCTGTTCAAAGCAGCCCTTGACTCGGTAAAGAAATAACTCATAATGAAGTTACCAGTTCTTTTGCTGTGCTGCTGTATTTTGGCAGGATCAATTGTTCTTTAGGGCTGTTTTTTATAGTCAAAAATTGGTGTTAACTCCACCACGAAGGTGCTCGCTAGTCTTGCCTTAACCTGGGGTCTGGATATGGGTTTGGTGATCAAGAAAGTGTACCAAAAAATTATAATAAAAGAAGAAATTTGATTCACAAATAGTGATACATATATTTAAATTTTTAACATAAGAAAGTAACAAACATATAACCAAGAAAAGTAAAAATTTAATACATATTACCAATTTAGTTATAAGTTAAATATTCATTTAGGAAGTGCTTATTTTTCTTAATTTGGTTAGTTAGACTGTACAATTTATTATAAGTTTTACCTATATTTTAAATTCCCTGGAAATTTATTTAATTTTAATATATTTATTCTTTCTTGCTTCAGATTGATGGTATAACCATAGGTTCCCTGGATGACATCCCTAGTGGTCCTGTCAGCACATTCTTCAGATCTTTAAGGAACACACTTGATTTTGATTTTGAAGATGACAATGAAGGTTGGTTCTGTACAATCAAATCATGTAAAGAATTCACATGGGCCCAATTATTTTGAAAGGTTTTTACTAATGGACTGCTTCTGAACCCTTTCCTACCATTAATGCTATACCATAAAAGAAAACTTGGAACTATATGCTTACATGAGTTTGTCTCTTTTGGAATATATATTAATCAATATCTGCAAAGCAACAGGGTATTCAAGAAAAAGGAAATTTTAGTTCTGATTTGAAAAGATACGATTAGCTATAATCTTCAAAACTCTTTGCTGTTATACCTTTAGCATTAGTCTTGTTAGTTTAATAAGATGCAATTTGTTGCTTTAAGGTCCTATGCATCATATGTAATATTTTTATGAGGCCATGTTAATTGCATTGTTTGTACATCACGTGTATGAATAGGTTAACTTTCCACTCTCTGGCATCTCTTACAAATGCAGGTCGTTGGCAGTCCAATGAGCCTCCATCACTGTATATATTTATTAATTGTAGCACACGAGAACTTGCAACCATTGAGAAGTATGTGGTATGGCATCTTTACTCATGGAAATTCTCTCATCAACTTTTGAATCTTTGGCATGCAAACTTGATTTCAATATCACTTTATGGATACACATAACTGGATCCTAGCATCAAGGGAAAAGGAAAAAAAAATAAAAATCATAAGCATACCTCTATCCACCTGTCCATAACATCTCTATTCATTTTGGTCATTTACTTGATCCTTGTATTAACTATACTATCACAACTTGATTCATAATCTGTTGATTTTGTGTACATGACAGCTTCTAAATATTTTTTTTTGATAAACCCTATATCTAATGTCATTTGTCATAATCTTTTAAAGAGTTAGATTAGTAATCAGTAATTTAACAAAAACAAAAAAGATTAGTAACTAGTAACTTCTGTATGTCTTTAATGAGTTAAATGCTATACATTATTGGACATTGATAATGACACTGTAAAATGTGAAGAACTTCGAAAAAAACATAATTACACAGATACATGTTTTCATGTCAATTGAGGTGTTAACACATATTTGAACAGGTTTACTTCTGTAACATAAATCTGCCGACCTATTTCAAGATTATTTTTAATCAGAATTTACAAGAATATACTAAAGTTTAGTATATTCCAGTCACCTTCCCTTCTCTTCTCTTTCCCCATCTTCCATTCCAAATATAGGGTAATGGATTGCATGCTGACTTTCACAGTGCTAATTTGGTGGGATTGACACAATGATTGGGTATTTTTCACCATAACATATAGATTTAGTGCACTGATCTGCACTTTGAATGTAGTCTGACAGCATCATATTGTCACCAAAGTTTAGAGTAATGCTTTAGAAATCTACATGGTGATCGTAACCATTTAGACATTATTCATTTTGCAAAAGCATTTGGAGCTGCTGTTTCTGTTCCTTTCATGCCTCTATTTTGATGTGCAGGAAAAATTTGCTCAATCAACTCCTACGCTTCTATTTAATCTGGAACTTGACACATTGCGGTATGATTTGTGCCTTCTTGAGCTTTAATGGTCACTTAATTCTGTTATTACTGAATTCAAGATTCATTGTTAAATGAAAGCTGTTAACTTGGCAGTGCTGACTTGGGCCTTCTGGGATTTCCAACGAAAGATTTGCATTACCGATTTCTCTCTCAATTCATTCCAGTGTTCTATATTCGAATCAGAGAGTACTCAAAAGTACCTCTTCTTTTGTCAACCTTCTGTATTCATTAATTGTTTTTTAATCCAAGTTTTATGTAAACATTTGATTTTTAATTTGAAGACAGTAGCAGTAGCACCTTACATTGTGAATTACAATGGAGCGCTGTTTCGCCAATACCCTGGTATTTAAATTTTTCCCTGCAAGAATTAAAACTATGCCATTAATATTATATACTGTTTCAGTACTTTGCATCTGCCTTCTAGGTTCCATGTCTATTTTTGTGTCAATTGGAGCTTATGTCTAACATCATCTAATGTTGAGTGAGTTCTTGATGAGAACAAAATGAAAAGAAAGCTGCGGAAAAGATGTCTATAAAATAAATTGCTATGAACTCAGAGTTCTTTTGACATTTTCAGTAGTTTGGGAGAAAAATAATATTCTTGTGATGCTGATCAACTCTTGCATTTCTTGAGAACTACATTTTCACTTTGTGCTAAGCAGGGGTAGTACATATGTCTGATATATTAGTTTTTAATTTGATTGCTAAGAAGACTGCACCATCATGTTGGTGTAGCATTAAGTCACATAGTTATGTGTGATTGGTGGTGAGAAAAAAGGTTGAAGCTAAGAACAAGAACTTCATAGAATCCATAGAATCCACTAGGAAGTACTTTATTATCATAGTCTTTTGCATGGTTAGTCCCAAGACAAGATAGAGGCGGGAGGTTATAGTCGGTTGTCAGTTAGTGTAAATTTTTTTTTCGTATCTTATGAATATAAATCCTAATAGATCCTATTGGTATAAGAGTTAGGGCGAGGGATTCCCTAATAGTGGCTTAAAAGGATACATGTAGCTGACCTCTGTTAGTTGAGATTTTGGCTTAATTAAGCTGAGTTATGATTATAAATTAGTGGATGACTTAAGAAGATCTATTCTGATTTGCTTAAATCTCTTAGTCTTGGAATCTTTGTAAATTTAATCAATTAACCTAAAAATATCAAAACCAAAATAATAAATATCCTAAAAATTGATGATCACAATATCCATGGAGATTATCCCATGGTTCTAGATGCCCATTGCTTGATTGGGTAAGTTGTGCTGCATGGCTCCCTACACCATTGAATCACTCAACCAAACAATAACAAAGCCTTAGTCCCAAAGCTGGGTTTGACTATGGATCCTCAACAGACCAATTGGGCTCGACCTCATATATTCTTCTCCACCATTCTATCTCCTCCAAAATCATACTCTGTCACCTCCATATTGACATGTCCTTTATTACTACTTCTACTGGTGTTATTTTAAGTTTACCTCTATCTCTTTTTGTTCACTTGACATGAATTAAATCAGTCTTCCTCATTGGCTCATTAATTGTTCTCCTTTCTATATGACTAAACCATCTCAAGTGACTCTCTCTTATCTTTTCCTTGATAGGAGGCACCTAAATGGGGTAAAAAGAAATCTACTTTGGAAAATTAAAAACAAATAGATTGTTCTTTTGTCAGCTTAATCAACACAGAAACTGCACTCTAAGACTCAATTCAATCATAGAGTCAAGGATGCAGTCTAATTCTGTAACACCAATCATCCAGCCATGTTAAGTCCCCACCATCAGCTTACTGGTGATTTTTAAGCCCTATTTACTGCACGTGCTCATTTGTTCTGAAAAAGTCCTTTGTTTTTTTACAATCCACTTGTCGCTGATCAGCATATGGTGCTGAGCCCCTTATACTTTTTAGAATTGGTGCAGGGCCTTGGCAGGTAATGCTTAAACAAGCGGATGGTTCTTATGCCTGCATAGCTGAGAGTGCTACACGTTTCACACTGGGTGAAGTATATATTTGTTTTAAACCTTACGCCTCAGTTCTTCTTTTGGTTGTTATACACGTTGAATATGCTTTTGGACTAATTATTTGGTGTGCTCTAGACCAAAGAAGAACTGTTGAGAGTGCTGGGACTACAAGAGGAAGAAGGAAGCTCACTAGAATTTCTTCGCAGAGGCTACAAGGTTCCTCTCATTATCATATCTCTTCCTCTTTACATAGTCAGTTTTTCTAGTTGTGCTACGAAGCTATGGATTTAATGTATTATGATTCTGGTAGCCTATTTCTTTTCCACAGAATGACTACAGATGTGATACCCGTTCTGCTATCCAATTCAATGTGTTATTATATTGCTCAATCTGCTATAATCCAAGTGTAGGGTAGAACAAATTATAGGTAATATAGTGTAAAACCCACTCAGTCCATCCATAATGTGCAATCATTCGGTTTGCTCTGTCATACTCTACCTTCATCATCCTTCTTGTTCTTTGAAAGCTTGTTGACCTAATCACTAAATTGTTTTTGTGTTCTGATATGTGCATTGTCATGCATCTTGTTCTACACAATCATATACTCATCTGGAATTTTTTTGCATTTAGCATTGATTTTATAATAATTTCATTAGTTCTCACGTTTCTAAAACTATTTGGGGAAATAGCATCTCGAGTTTGTAACACTTGAGTTCCAGCGTGTTGGCACATATTTGGTGTGGAGAATGTTCCACGTGGAACTTGAGCCTTTTAGGCTTGAGTTCCATAAAGAAAATTTGGGTTTTTGTTGGGTTTGGGTTCTTTCTTCTTCTTCTTCTTCTTCATGTGGGTTCCCCTTCAGATCTTCTGTGGGTGTGGGGTTCTTTCTTCTTCTGCTTCTTCATGTGGCTTCCTCTTCAGATATTCTTCCTGTAGAAGGCTCTCGTGCGGTGGTCAATGTTGGAGGGAGGAACAAATTTGGTCTCTGTAGAAAGTGAAATTGGGGATTTCACGGTGAAAAACTTGGTGGGTCTAGTTTGATTTAGGTTAATTTGGTGAATTGAATGGTGGGTCGGTGATGATTTTGGGGTTTTGTGTGTAATTGTTGGTGGGTTTGGTGGATTCTTCTTCTTCCTGTGGGTTTTTGCTTCTTCGGGTTCTTCTTCTTTTCCTTCTAACGTTTCTGGTTCTTCTTCTCCTACGCTTTATGAAACTTGAGTCTCTAAAACTCGAGTTCCACATGGATTACTTGTCCACATCAGCTTCACTAAACTCGAGCCTCATAGGCTTGAGATGCTAGATTCCTAAATAGTTTTAAAGAGGTGCTTACTAACGAAATAGTTTCCTCAAATCATGCTATGTTGCAAATATCCCCTACTCATCTGTTCAGGATTGAGATGCTGCACTTAATATCTTCTATGCCAAATGGCCTTTAGCTTCTGAGTTATGAAATGCGATTGGGTGTAAATGAATTTACTAGACATAACTGAATTAAAGTAAAGTTATTGATGCAGGGAGTGTGAAGACATTTATAATTTTTTTTTGTATTATTTAATTTTAGAAGTCAATTGTATTTTCATTATTGATCCATTGGATTTTATTTACATCTTATTAGTTAATTAGGCTATTAGTATTTCCTAGAATTAAGGTTATTTTTGTAATTTAATAATTGGGCTTTGACTCAAGTTAATAAGGGTTAGAATTTAGTCCTAGTCATCTATACAAGGGTGCTATTGTTTTCCTATGAAGACAAGTTTATGATGAATAAAATTTCTATGGGAATTTTCCAATGTTTGGGTGCTGATTTTAGGGGACTCTAGTTGTTGATTCTTAGTTTTTCTACCCCTGGTTGGTGCTAACATCAAGCAACCTTAGATACTGATCCTAAGCTTATTTTATTTTTCCTTTCTTATTGATTCTCAATCCCTTTGAAAATTTAGGTTGCATTAGTTATGGACTTAAGGTATTTGACTCTAGGAAAAACTAACCAAAATTTAGAGGATGTAATTTACCTCCAAAATTTAAATTTTGGAGAATTTGTAGCAAAATGAACTTGTAACATATACAATTGCACTGAAAAATGGTGACTAGAAAATATCTCAGTTATATGTTCTAATGTTATAGGCTGCCACTTGGTGGGAAGAAGAAGTTGAAATGGAAGCGTCTTCTGCATGGCGCAATTAAGTAACAAGAGCAGCATAAACAGTTGCAGAAATTTATTGAAAGAGATAGTTATTGAAGTTCCAATGGATCAGGGGCACTCAATCTCACAATCATAAGCTTCTGCATCTTTTCTTCCCATCCCCCCCCCCCCCCCCCCCCCACCCCCCACCCCCCACCCCCCACCCCAACCCTTTTTAAAGCTAGTTCTCACTGTATTGTATATTTTTTTAATATGATTTCTTTTTCTTTTTCTTTTTTTTTTTTTTTGGGGGGGGGGGGGGGGGGTGGGTTTCAAAAGTGATGTAACTCTTGTAGGTCTGGAAGGAATCTAATTTTCTGTATCTTGTTTGATTGAGATAGACTCTCCAAGAGCAAAGTATAAAGAAAGATATAAAAAATTAAATTTCAAATCATGTTTTTCATTTTACGAGATTTGATTTGGATAAGTTCCTCGACTTACTAATGTTATTGTACTACTGGGTTCAAACTTGAAATCTTTCTTATCCTAAGCTTTCTTGACATTTTCCAGGTTTATTCCATTTTTTATTTTAACTTTAAGAATGAGGTTACATAATCACCACATCTAAACTTATTATTAGTATTTGTAATTAATTAATAATTTGAGGAAAATTATGAAAAAATACTGAATTTCAGAAGGTTATTCTAACCAGTTCTCATACATATAAACCATGAAAGTAACATTTTTACAGATGTTTAGGCCGTCATTTTAAATTTTTTAGTTGTTTAATGTTCTTGATAAGAGATTAACAATTATCAAAAATTAGAAAAATATGGTTTGCTACACTTTTATGTTCCTATACATAGAGAGCACAACATTATTTTTGTTTTATTTAAATTTCCAGATTTTGGATAATAGTATATAATTTTTATTTTAATTGAGAAATGGTTAAAAATAATGGTAATTTTTTTTTGGGATAAAATTATGAACCGCTACACACTAATCTGTTCCTATGCACAAAGATCATGAAAATCATATTTTCTAAGTTTTTTGTTGCATTGTAGAATATTCTATAACTATTCAAGTCTATTTTAACAGTCATATAGCCTTCTTTACCTTTACGGTTTTTTAGGGAACAGACAAGCTATAGAGCAAGATGTTTTTAGTTACTCTTCTACCCGTTTGAAAAGTAGTTTGCATGGGAGAGAACTACCGTTTGGCTGTGAAATATGATGTTATAGAATAATAGTACTATTTATTCGTTTTGGTTGTGAAATACGGAGTATGAAAAAGTTACTCTTTTATCTTTTTCTTTTTTTTGAGATGGATGAAAAAGGAATTTTTTTTTTTTTTTTTTGCATATATCCTTAATTTTGAAATATTTTAGTTAGTTGTGAAGTTTGCAAAACTATTTAACGAACTAGCATCTTGAGTCTTTGAAACTCAAGTCTATAAAACTCGAGTTCCAATCTGAGGTGGAAGAAAAAATCCACGTGGAACTCAAGTCACTAAGACTCGAGTTCCTTTGTTAAGAAATATAGTTCACCTGGGTTTCTTCGTTTTGGGTTTCTTCATTTTCTTGTGTTTTTTCTTCTTCTTCTTCATCTTCATTTTGTTCTTCTACTGGGCTTCTTCTTCATTTTGGGATCCATTTATTTAAGGCCCTTGTTGTTTGATTTTCAATTCGGTTTGGGCAATGGCTAGACAATGCCAGGCTGAATTAGTCCACAACTTCATTGTTAAGGTTGGGTTTTTCTTTCTTTGGAGATGCTTGTCTTGTTTTTTTTTTTTTTTTTTTGCTTTGTTTTGTTTTGTTTTGTTTTGTTTTTTTTTTTTTTGTTTTCAGTTTTTGAAAAGAATATCGTGTGGGTTTCTTCTTCTGCTGGGTTTCCTCTTCTTTGTTCTGCTGGTTTCTTCTACTGGGTTTATCTTCTTTGTTCTGTTGGGTTTCCTTCTTTGTTCTTCTTCTCCTCTCTGTGGAACTCGATTCTTATAGACTCGATTTTCATGTGGTTTTTTTCTTCTGCATCGAATTTGAACTCGAGTCTGAAGGACTTGATTTTTGTCATTGATCTCGACCCTTTAACGCTTGAGATGCTAGTTTGTTAAAATGTTTCCAAAACATGCCAACTAAAAAAATAGTTGCTAACAATAATGCAGCATCACTATTAATTTTGTACCATAGGTCACCTGGGGGCTCCCATCTTACCCCTTCCTTAAGACTGATCTGGGATAGCTTCGGATTTGCAGTCTGGAACTCATCCAGCATGTATCGTGCCTTCTGCAGAATAGCTAAACCCGGTAGTCTTGCCTTACCAAGTCTGACTTCATTACAGTTGAACCATAAACACCAAGCCACCATAAGGACAAGCTCTAGCAAGTCATTCCCCATTCTTTGCCTGAACTCCAAGGGCCATAAAAAATCCACAAATTCTGGAAAATTGGCCCCACGTACTTCAAAGGGAATACTAGAAAGATTCCAAGTCTCCTACGCTTTTTCACAATCCCATTGTACATGCTTGCTACTCTCAGCCCCCAAATCGCATGCCTTACAAGTAGGATTATCAATCACTTTCCAATGACGTAAGTTGGCTTTTACTTGCACACCATGCAAATGACTTGACTTTGTTTGAAATGTTGAGCCTCCATATGGTTTTCTAGAACAATTTATTTGTCTGGTTGTTTGATGCTTCCCCAGAATTCTCATAGTGCACCATCTCCAAGGCTAATTTGTAAGCACTATGCATTGTGAAGTCCCCTTTTGGGGTAAATGCCTAAACCATTCGATCACAATGAAGTCGAAAGCTAAGGGGAATGCTTGGAATTGCAGAGGCATCTGTTGGGGAGAAAAATTTGTTGAACCATATCAGCTCTCCAAGCCTCTATGTGTGGGTCAATGAGCAGGGAAACCTTTGCATCATGTGGGACATTGGCAGGGCTGGATGTGAGTTTAAAAGTAGATGGTTTAGTAAGCCATTTATCCCTCCAAATATGTAGTGATTGTCCATGCCCCCACCTGCCATCGATGTCTTTTCTAAACAATTTTCTGGGCTGCCAAGATACTACGCCAAGCGAAAGAGGGACAGTTGCCTAATTCAGCTGAAAGGAAATCTCTATCAGGAAAATACCATGCCTTGAAGACTTTATGGACCAGTGAGGTAGTGTTAGTTTGCAATCTCCAGCCCTATTTTACCAAAAGAGCAAGGTTGAAGGCTTTAAGATCGCGAAAACCCAAACCACCCTTTTCCTTTGGTAGACACATCTTGTCCCAGCTCAACCAGGCCATTTTGTTTCTCTCATTTGTTTGCTCCCACCAAAATTTACATACCATACTAGTTATCTCATCACAAAGAGCATTAGGGAGTTTAAAGACACTCATAGTATACGTTGGCATCGGTTGTACACAATCTTGACCAAGATTTCTTTTCCTGCATTGGATAACAACTTTTCTTTCCACCCTAAAAGTTTACTATCCAACCTCTCAATTAATTGATGGAGTATGTTACACTTATTTTTTCCTACCAGTGATGGAAGCCCAAGGTACTTCTCATGTTGTTTAATGATCTCCGCCCCAAATCTGTGCTTGATCTCATCTTGCAAATTTTGTGGTGTGTTACGATTGAAGAAGAGAGAACTCTTTTCTCAGTTCAACTGCTGGCCTAAGCTTTCTCATATTTTTCCAAGATACCAATCAAGTTAGAACATTCTTCACCTGTGGCTTTACAAAAAATCAGACTGTCATCAGCAAAGAACAGGCGTGAGATTGATGGTCCTCTAGCACATGCATCAATTCCCTTTATAGTTCCAAGTTCCATTGATTTTCTTATAAGGGCTGAAAGACCTGCACAAAAAAAGAAAAGATAAGGGGAGAGGGGATCCCCTTGGCGTAATCCCTTAGTAGGAGTTATCCCTTAGTAGGAGTAATGACACCTCAGAGTCGGCCATTAATTTTGACCGAATATGCGACAGAACAAACACACCTCATCATTATCTGTGATAAGACGCTAAGATATAAAAGCACTTTAGTTCTCACTAATAATATGTAGTAGAAATGTTTTTTTATCTATTAGCAAGGACCTTAGAAGCAATCCTACAATAACATTGCTAAGGCTAATAGGTCTGTATTGGGTAATCTGTGTTGGATTTTTCACTTTGGAAATGAGAATAACATAGTTTCATTAAATTGGGGGGGCAGGGGGGTGATCCCATGATTCAGGAAATCCAAAACAGTACGTTAATGCAATTTCCAACTAAAGAACAATTCTTAAGAATTGATTTTCAATAAATTATTGCGCCTTGAAAAAATATACATGTATTCAAAACTTTTTTGCATGATATTTAGATAGTAAACAAATTTTCCTTTTGTCCCGAAGTCAAACCTAAAAATTAAAGAACAGGAAATTTCTATTCAAGAATATGAAGAATCCCTATTGAAACTTTCAACTAACTCGTGTAGAGCAGCTTTTTGATGGCACAAATTTCTTGCATTCAAATTTTGAGATACTTTTTACAAAACAAATAAACTAAACACATATGCAAGTCATGGCAAAGACCAGGTGTTGGTCCTATCCTTCTGGCCATGTTTTGCAATGAGTCTCTTTACACGGTATAAAGCCTTTTATACGTAGTCCAACCTTTGCCAGGAAAGGACCATTGAGTCTAATGGGTCATCAAGAAGAAGAAGAGAGTTAATGGTCTGCCACTCAGACCATACAGAGACCTGCACCAATCCGCCTTTCAGAAAAAAAATTTCACTCTTTGTCGTCACCTAGAATAAGTTGAAGAATACAGTTTTGCAACTGGGAATGAGCAATGACTGTAGTATACAGCAAGAGCTAGCAACATCAGCTCCTTGGTTTTCAACATCTAAAATAAACAAACTAGTTCTCTGAATCATAATTTGTGAAATCAGGTTCCGGGGGCTTCTGCAGTTTCACCAAGCCTCCAGCACTTGGGTTCCGAAGCCCATGACCACGAAGGACATTAGCTGCAAATCGGGATGCTAAGATAGTTGCACCAAGCCTAGATGTACTATCACTTCGAGAAACTAATGCCCTTACATCATCCTATTCTTTACCATAGTGTAATGCTTCCTCCTCTTCTTCTTCTTCTGCCTCTTCTTGACGATGACGTTCTGCAGCTCTCCTCTTGAGATACCGTCTCCAAGCAGCCTGGATAAAGCAGGCAGCCCAGGTCCTCCACTGCTGTGAGTAGAAGCGGAAGGTGTGCTGAACTTGCCTACTATGAAGGCGCCTAAACTGACTGGCAACAAACTTCAACTCTTCTGCTTCCAAGGCAAAGGCTTCCACTTCAGTTAAAGCCTTCACTGTCCGAGTTGATGATGGTAAGTTGGAACCAGCTTTAGGGTCCAGTGCCCAAGTTAGAAGCTCCTCTCCACAGAAGTCCCCTTCTTTCAGTAGACCCCGGTTGAAAAATCCACTCCTTCCACCATCTGTAGTGACACTCTCCAGGCACCCACAAATGATAAAGAGCATCTCATCCACCGGGACCCCTTCTCGAACAATGTAGGTTCTCTCTGTGTATAAACTAGGCTTCAATCGCTCACAGATGGCATCAAGTAACCTCTCATCCATATTGGCATACAAAGGAACCTGCATACACCATCATATAGAATTCACACTCTTTGAATAAACATCAGCAAGATAGGACACTGGCAGGATACAAGACTGATGTTAAAGTGCTATTGAGATTAAATAGCAAAGGAATTTTTTATTTAAAAATTGAACAGAATGCTCTATAGGCTTAAGACAAATGAAAGAATGCTAGATATCCTATTAGTGATTCAAGTTATAACATAATTACTTTTATATACTTACCCTTCTCACCAAATTCAAACAAAGATGTCGTTTGATATCCCTCCTGAGATCTTTTGGTAAACTCTGGACCAAGCTCTCTTTATCTACTCCTCGCGTTTCTAACCACTTGTACTGGTCATAGAGTCTAACTCTTTCCCTCAGATCCTGTGGAAGTAAGCGATGATGCATCCACTGTTCAGAATCACGCCTTTTGATTCTCATCTCTTCAACACGAACTGTAAGAGACTGGAGGTATGTCTATTGCAATCACAGGATACCTTAAAGGTCAGCATTATTGTAAAATCTTTGTACTTAAAAAAATAAAATCTGCATACAAAAAATTTAAACTGTTTCCACAATTATATTCATAGTTCCACTTTCCTTTAAAAAGAAAACTTTAAAATGCATATGCTTCGTCCATTTGTGCCAACAACAACTACTTGTCAAGCATTTTTATTCTCAAAAAATGAGATATAGGAGCAGTTCCAATTACTATTTTGCTTTAATTATCAGAAAAAGAATATCCAAATATGTTTCAGCACTTATATGTAATAATACTGACTAACATGAGCGTCCTCATGCGCAACCCAAAATAATCATCTAAAGAAGTGGTTATAAATTGTAGTATTAAACTCACCTGCATATTTCCAATCAGAAGTGCAAAGAGTAGGAGCCCAGAAATTGCTATTAGTATGGAAAACAGAACCTCTCCAGGGTAGGTACTGGTTTCAAGCCCTTGACCAAGTGTACTGTAGAAATTGAAATAGCAATGTGCTTTAATAACGGAGATGTTGGGAGCTAAAAACTCAGAAATTAGCATTTTTTACTTTACTAAACTTAATAATTATGACAATGATAATTATCGCATGATGCAGCAATCTTCCATGTATCATTGCATATTTGAAAATTATGTAATTGTATTAACAAGTGATCATGCCTGCACAATTTTTTTTTTCCTTTTTTCCTACAGTACAAATCCAATATAGAGATTTTGGTTATCCATAAGGGCCAATAATTTTGGCTAGCTGCATTCACTGATCTTTAAAAGAATTCCATTACTTCTCAGTCACAAACATGTTAAAATATTGGGAACAAGAGTAACTTAAGACAAATTGGAAATTCCTTATAACTATCTAGTATATATCATTTTGAAATATCCACGATCAGCACTATAAAAGGACTTACTGAGAGACAATGTCTAAAAAACTGCATAACTAATAAAGCCAAAATTGAGTTTAAATACTAACTTCTTCAATTCTAGAGAAAGTAGAATTTATCAGTGCCTTTCATAAAAATCTAAAGCCTTCTGACTTTGGCTAGCTTGTGAACCTATTAAGCTAGTGCTCGACTAGTTGGCTGACCAAGAAAATTTATCTAATGGATCTGCTCATGGATGTGCTATCCTTATCATGAAGCTACCAATTAAAAAAGTATCTCAATGATATATATATAAATAGATGCCTAAGCCCGAAAGAAAAAGGAAAATCATTTTAAGTTATTCATTTTTCTATTTTTTGATAGGTAAGTTACACATGCATATATCGCATTTGTGACAGAGCTAAGTGACTAAAGAGTAGCCCATCAAGAATACAAAAGCAAGTATTGTGCACATATATCTACTAATAATAAGTAAGATACCTCAAATTTTGCAGGTCCCACCATAAACAGTAGCAAAATTTAGAGAAAAAAGTCCTAGATGCAACAATGCCAGACGATATAGCATTTGTGTAAATTCCATAGTTGAATTGTGAATCTTCATCAACAATAGAGCAACGCCTGCCAAGAACACCCTTACTGATCTTTTCCCAATTATTGTAACCTTCCATATGCTTATTCCCACAGTACAAGTAGTTTACATCACATTTTCCACTATCCTTACAGGCTTGCCGCCAGCAAGTGTCATTTCGCTCAACAGCAAATAAGTACCAAAAAGCCCCGGTTATCTGAAAATTTTCATCCAAAAGTTATTCAATGTGTAAATTGAGTTGAAGACCAAAAAATTGAACTCTGAAACAAACAGAGAGAGAGATGAAAAATTCAATTCAAAGCAGGTTGTCAGCCGTATAAAAAAGGTCATGTGCGACATAAACATCTTCAATCACTTCAAGTAATTTATTCCTCTTTTATGAAATGCCTTGGATATATATATTAAAATAATGGCAGATTGATCTCATAAAACTATTTTCTTCCTTACATGGAAGGGGGAGGGAGGTATAGAGTCTTCTCTTTAGAAATCCTTCCTATATTTTTGTTTATGTACATTATTAAACAAAGATATTAACACGATATTTGGGGCTCATCAGAATAAGAAAGGCGACATTGATCTACAATTCACTATTATTCTATGCACCTTTTTTTCCATTTCCAAGCTTTAGATTATTGTGTCATACTAGACACGACACTCACATCTCATGAGAGCTTCACCTAATATGTAAAAAAGAAGTATGAGCACTTACATGGCTGGAAAGTATATACCAAAGCAAATAGTATGCAGCACCAACCAAAGCACTTTCAGCAAAAACACCCGCAGTCTTTTTAAGTTCTGCATTCAAAGGAAAAAAGCGGGCAAATCTTGGAACATATTGAAACAAGACAATATGTAGTAATGCTTGTTTTGTAGCCAATACTTCTGAGCCCTTTGATCTCTGGAGGAATTTCCACACTACAATCTGCAGATAATGAAAAAAAAACAAAATCAAATGACGCTTTTCTTCCTATTGCAGAACTTGTGGAACACTTCTACGTTAATGATGAATTCAGCACTAAGGCTGCAAAATGGAACAATTATGCTGAAGGAGAACCATATTAGCATAGGACCAGTCTTCAAATAGTCATTTTACTACTATGCAAAACTGCAAATCTTATATATAATCAAATAATTTCATTAAAAAAAAATTGGCCAAGAATCCAAAGCCAAATATGACCAGTTATGCATGCAGGATGCAAATCTTATATATCATATAATTTCAATTTTAAGGATGCAAAAAAAAAAAAAAAGAAATAGAAAAAAGTGCCACAAAGCTAATCATGTAGGCATATATCTGTAGCATTTCAACTAAGGTTCACTGGTAGTAGAAATGACAAAAAGTTCTGATTCTTCCTAATAAATACCTAATTACCTGTAAAAGTCCAGTAAAATATAGTATGTTGGCCTATTCCAAGTTCTTTTATTATAGATCTACTTGTCTAAGTATTCTCTCATGCAGAGCTCATCTATGTTCACTCCATGAGAAAAAGGCATGGGCTGAGGCCTGTAAGTTAAATGTGAGTATTGACTGGAAAACAGATTGCTAGCATTTCCTTTCACTAGAGCAATGCATGCATTATGTGTATGTAGTTCACTGTGTGTAATTTGTCCACCCCTCTCAAAGATGTAATTGTACGTAGTGGAATCCAATCCTTTCTCTCATGTACACTTTTGACGGTCAGTATAACTCATCCACTTCTACTTTTCTAGTTCTCGTATTCTTTTTTTACCTAGTTCATTTACCTGCAGTGATTTATTTTACCTAGTTCATTAACTTGCAGTGATACATTTAAAATCATTTTCAACACAATAGAGAGGCAAAATATTTTGTCAAGGTCAACAAAAGTAGGAGTTGCAGTTTCTTTTATAGCTTAAATTGTGCAAGGAAATACTACAAAAACAAAAGAGCTGAATATTTTGTACATAACAATGGATAGTGCTATATTTATTGAAAGACAAAAAAGAGGGGGGGGGGGGGGAGGGGATATTGCATCATGTGGGGCAGCACAAATCACTGTTTCAAGAGATGGTTTTACTTATTTTTACTCTAAAATAAATATAAGTTAAGAAAAACATTCAGTTTAATGCTCCTACTAAAATGCATAATGACTAGCTCTTCCAGTTTACATCTTCTAGTTAAACTTTCAGGAATTATGCCTTGCAATTTGTAAAAAGCAATATCCAGAGGTCATCTTTACAAATATTACTAACAATTCCCTAAACCATAGGAAATCCATAAATAGTTATTCAGAAAATTTTGAAAAAGAAAAAGTCCCTTGTAAACCATACACATCTGTTTCAACACTGGTTCTGATCTCATTGGATAATTTGGTTGCTAGGTTTTCAAGGATTATTAAGAACTTAGATGGCATATATCTGTTCTATGATTTAGACAGTGAAAAATCATTGATCTGGAAGTATAAAAATCTAAAAAATTAATGTATGATGTAATTAGTAATTGTTTGCTGACAGATATATTTTGCATCCATATGCTTTCAAACTTTCACAGTTTAGGACTTAGAACTCATAGAAAGCAACAAACTCAACAATTTAAACACAAATAGAATAAAATATATTTTTATTCCATTATATTTTATGGAAAATGATGCTGCAAGATGGAATTAGGCATATTAAAAAAAAGGTCCATAGTTTTCTAATACAATAAAAGTAAAAGATATCATTATTGAGAGAAAAAAAAGTAAAAGAAGTCATTCTAAAGACACAGAAGTCTATAGATTTAAATAGGCATGCAAGCTAATAGAGAAAAGAAACTGAGCATGGTTTCTCAAACCTGAGGTAGAGGAAGCACAGACAGTAAATCTACAATGAAATAACGTTGTAGATATCGCTTGGCTATCTGTGTAGGATCTATCACAAGTTCACCTCGTCCAAAAACCCGAGAAGATGGAGCAATATACGCTGTGCGGAACTCAAGATCCATACGGATAAGATATAAAGATTCAAGAATTGTCTGCAGAGTAGTTGTTGTGACTGCCAACTTTATATCCATGCCTAGGCAATTTGATGCATGATTGACAGGAAGATAGAAAAACAATGGATCAATAGAAACTGCAAGAATACAAGATATGACAAAAAGCCTATTCCATAACAAGAGGGATTTATCTTGAGGGTCAAATATTTTTTTCTCAGATACTTTAAGATCTTCTGGGAACACTGCCCGGGTGACACCAGACCTGAGCAATCGCCCAATTGTCTTTAGTCCATCTGATCCCACTTTCATTCCATACCCAAAGGATTTTGATGAATTTTTCTTTGCACGACCAGTAAGGTTTAGCCCCTCTAAATTAAATATGGCTCGCTTCTTTCCAACAGCACCAGAAGGCATTGACAATGTAGAATCAAGATCATCCAACCTACAGTGCCAACAACCTCAAAATCAATCACTGCTACTGCTTTTGTATATCCATATAGAGTAGAACCACTGATGAAAATCATTGCAAGTAAAATGTAAACTCCTCCTATGCCTCCTTTGAACATAATGCTAAAAATATGTGGTATCTACTATTTCAGAAGCACCTTTTTACTATCTACTGAACTAGTTCATTGTGCAACTTACTATTATTTAAGGTGCTATATACTAAAGATCATTTAAAAACAATTAGTATAAAAAATTGTGATTAAAAAATATATCATTGATTGTAAACTATATGTGAGTCATAGACTCATTAGCTTTATCTTTTCTAAATCAAAATGAATATTCGTAGTATATATAAAGCAACAGGATAAATAATATCAAAAAAATGAAAAATTGCGTCCATCTCTGATGTAAATTATATGCAAAACGAAAAAAGAAGAAGTGAAAACTTTAAAAGTTCATTAAATCATGTCTTGTTAACCACACACTCACCCCATGAGTAACACTACATCCATCGAACACCATTGATCTCATTTCTCCATATTTAGCCCCAACAACCCTTCTCCAAAGAACATTCCATTCGGTTGCGTAGTACCACAACCACTTTCATAATAAATCTCAACCGAAAATACCAAACTTCTGAATAATTACTCCCCCTAATTTAATAGGGGGACAAACCATGTCCCAACTTACAGAAGGAATTTTCCTCTCTTCCTCTATAACACTGCACAGAAAATCTATATGAATCTTTTGGCAATGCTACCTGGCATATAGGAAAGGGTGACATGAAGTAGGCTGGTAAACTAGAAAGGTTACTTTTACTCAAAATAACCCTTGCTCGTTTCTGAAAGTACAACTTCTTCCAGCCTGCTAACATTATTTCCATCCCTTCCATTGATCAATGAACTAATCAGGGAGGCATTGTGACAAATATACAATACAATATTCAGCATCCAACATCATGTGAATTTGCATTTCCTAAAGTCAAAAGCAACAAAACCCAGTAGCCCCATTTTACCTAAAATTGAGTTCATTGAACTGAACTGAAGTTAATTATTTTTCCTTGCTAATCCAATTAAAAGAATCAAATAAGAACCATTTATATATATATATATATTATATATATATATATATATATATATTATCAATCAATAATATTTAAATTTTATAGAAGAGCAATGGGAATCATTTATAGCAAGGAACAACAAATGCAGTGTACATTCTTTACCTTACAAATTTCTCCCTCTGGCCACCGATGTACTGGGACTTGTAACCGCAATCAAACATTTTGTAGAATCATCAATTACATTGACATCATATTGGAGTGTTAGAATTCTATGGTAAGCTTATTAAGTCAAACCACTAAATGGGATATGGAAACATCAAGTGTGATAAATCAAATTTCCTGTAATGCAAATGAACTAAGGTAAGAGACTGTCAATAAAATGATAGTACATAACAGAAATACTGTGTTCACAAAGTATCATACCTTCTCTGAGTATAGATAATAATAATAATAATAATAAATTTCCAACATGTCAACTAGTCTGAATATCCAAAGAAAAGTAGCAGAATTGCATTGTAGACCATTAAATTTTCAACTATTAGGTTAGCATTTGAACTGAAATGAAGCCCAAAAATATAAATAATAATAATAA
This sequence comes from Castanea mollissima, assembly GCA_014183005.1. Lineage (NCBI taxonomy): Eukaryota > Viridiplantae > Streptophyta > Magnoliopsida > Fagales > Fagaceae > Castanea > Castanea mollissima. The sequence goes on along the minus strand of JACAVU010000002.1, from coordinate 28,591,097 downwards.
ATAAACAGTTAAAATTACTGAATTCATTAGTACCACTATTATTGTAGTTTTCCTGTATATAATTATCAAAAGCATTGGCATTTCGGATATTTTAAACTCATGGATCTTAACGACATGTATAGTTTTGTAGTGAAACCTGTCACAGATGCCCAAAATCAAGTATACATGCTAAGAATTTTCTTACTGCTAATTCTCAAGGTTCTAAAGAGTTTGTGCAAGAATAAAACCCCCAGGTCAAAAAATAAAGGTACAAGTAGAAAATAGAAAATACCAAATAACACATCCTCAGAATACAAGATCTTACATTGTTATTGGCCTACATCCATTCTCCATCCAACAAGGTAATTTTTCCAAAGTGACAATTGCATGAACCTTGTCAATCATAATTCTTAACGTAGACTAGATTGTTATATATCTTTTATAATAGTTTCTTTAGCCTTCTCCAATCAAGATTCTAAAGCATTATTTCCTATGAGGAGTTCTTATTGGTGTTAAAATATAATAACTTTTATTAGATACCTATTGCTGCAAACTTTCCACATATTAAAATTTATTTATTACCAAATTTACACAAGAGAAAGGTCGAGTTTTGGTGCGATAGAAAAATGTCTTCCACCAAAAGTGACAAATCACGGGTTTGAGTATGGGAATTAGTATCTCCAATAAATTGAGGGTAAACTTGCCCATTATAACCTTTCCCATACTCTACAAAAATGAGAGCTTTGTACAATAGGTATGACCAATTTTGCACAAGTGGCAAAATTATAGATAAATAAGAGTCATTTATGGCAGCATAAGCTTCACCAATTGAAGTATCCAACAAAACACCAACAATGACATGCTTAACTAGTCGTGAGCCTTCGTTTTTTTTCCCCCTTCATTTAAAAAGTAAATATAAACTAATAAACAGAGATTTTCTACCTGTTTCTCAAAAAAAGAAAAAGAAAAAACAAACCGCATGAGGAGAAACTGGTTCGAATTCACCCAAACCCATTTGTTTTAAGCAATAAACTAGTGCAAAGTGAACTTTGCCAACGGTTTCAAGTTATATATCTCCTGCATGAATCAGTGAAGGCATCAATTACAAGAGGAAGAATATTAGCGTAAGTATTGACAAGGGGATTATTAATATTGTCACAGATGTTCATGTGGCTTTGAATGAGGCACAAATTATTATTATTATTTTTTTTGGGGTTTTTCTTACGCTTAATTTTGTAATTGATATAGAAAAATTTCATTGCTTCTTATATGGTGCTTTCTTATTGCTTCAAATGGTTGGCATAATTTACTTATGTTTGTACTAACAATTAAACAGTACCAAATCCTCAAATAACAATAAGATCATGTATAGCATTGCCTCAAAAACCATCATTAAAAAAAAAAAGAAACAAAAAAGAAAGAAAGAGAGGTACATTCTGAATGAAATAATAAGAAATACTAAATCAAATAGCTAATTAAAAAACACATTTATAACACAGAAAAAGCGAACAGAGAGAGCGATGAAAGGAAAAACTTAAAGAGATAATCGTTAGGGTTTGAAGAGGAGATGGAGAGAGATTTGTTCGCGGATATTGAGGAGCGTCAAACTGTTATTACGGTTATGCAAAAGGAAAGTACTATTCGAAAATGAGTTAATTTTTTTTGGTCTAAATTTCACAACTGATTTTGGGGACACGTGTGTCTTCTATTTAAGAGGCCTTACACACTAGGTTTAAGTGAAGGCAAAATTAAAAGATAGTTTAATAAAATTATATGTCTAACTTATACTAAAATATTCTCTATATTAATCCACTTCTTCAAAGCAACTGTATATATATATTTTTGCTACTATCACTAAAAAAAAAAAAAAGAAAGCCTCAATTTTATTTAAGAATTTTCTTTTAAAAAGTATCTCTATCTAGGTCCTAGTATTTTTTAAAAGTTAATTTTTTTGGTCGAAATTCACAACTAATTGACCATTCTAAAAGGTTTCTTGTGTGAAAGGCAGAGAGAGACGGTGAGATTACAAGAAACAAAGTTTAGTATTGTTTGTATAAAAAAAAAGGACAATTTTAAGTGTAGACATTCGATTTTGTACCCATGATTTAATCCAGGAAGATGACTAGAGTGACTATTCATACAACCAAAATTTATGATTGCATTACATGCATTAATTAATTCATTGCATATCATAAAAATAATATTAAGGTTCTAATGGTCGCGACGGTGTGTCCAGTTTCCAAATCGGACAGTCGGATTAAAAGATATCATGAGATCAAGTTTTCACGATCTGCATGCATTGTATGGGGTGAAGCCGATCATGTGTGATTAATTGAAATTAATTTTGATTGGCTAGAAAATTAAAATTAATTAAATAATTTTGTAATTGGTTAAGTATTTTTTTTAAAGTGAACTTTGTTGCATGAGAGTAAAATAAATAAACTGATTATATTTAAAGACGGTAAATAATTAAGCTTTTGGGATAATTATATTCAAAATAATTATTTTAAAAATCCTAATTACATAGATGAGACTCCCACCGAAAGATAGAGTAATGTACCATTTTATAAAGCAACAAAGCAATTGGCTTTTTTGCTTGAGGCAAAAGTGTGGGAAAAAAAAAAAGAGCAAAAAACAAAGTTTGCTACTAATCAACTTTCCTTGTCTCCTCAAGCTTTGTAGTCATCACATTTGAAAAAATGTAATGAAATTAATGAATTATGGAAAAGGTCTCTTAGCTCCATGGTCCATCCCGTAACTTAGTTTTAGAACAGATTCCATTTATGTAGGAACATAATTATGTTTAAAAACATCTATTAATTTTCCCTCAAACAATTTTTTTTAAAATAGATATAATAGGATTTTTTTCGAAAAAAAAACTTTATTAATAAAACTTATATCGAATCCACTCTTCCATTAATCTTTTGGTAAGGTGATTCGCTAAAGTTCAGCCCCCAAACCAAATCAAGCCCACACCATGCCACTATCATTCATGTCAAAAGTAAAATAGTGCTGTGTCAAATCCACTTTTTCACTGCAATTGACAATTAGTGGCTTCAATTGCACAAACATGTCATGCTGTCTTCGGCTTTATTGAAAAGTAAACACTGGTGTCATCCACCACTACAATTGAATCGGGTTCAATTGCTTCGTAGTCAAAAGATCTAGACTATCTTCAATAGACGGCCTACTTTTTTTTTTATTGAAAATGATTATAATTTTTGAAGAACATGATATGTTTACTGGAGGCTATAAATGCCTATAGCTCGTGGATGTGTGAACAATTCATTATTTCAGATAAAAATAAATAAACTTGTATGAAAAACATCTAAAATATTCGTTGGTGTATATTATTGAGTATTCATATCAACTCATGCAATTTATTTATTTATTTTAACATAAAAATTTATATTTTTTATTTTACACAATTACTTTAAAAAAACACACATAATTAGATTATATATTTTAAATTCTATTTTATTTATATAATCATTTTTTATTTTATATTATTATTAGAGAAAGAGAGAGAGAGAAAATCTGGTGAGAGGAAGAGGTGAGAGAAAATAATTAATATAATGAAATACAAAGCTATGATGGTGTATGTTTACATAGTTAATGTAGAAATTTTACAAATTCACGCATCTTTAGCTTGATTAAAGTAAGTGATTTTAGGGCTTATTAAATATGTAAAATTGAGTTATTTTTCTATTTTGTATTGTTTGATGCAAATACTATAATGGGCCACATTTAAATTATTCATCACCCTTAAAATTTTATTATTTTGAAAAACTTTTTATAAATTTTTAATTCAGCAAGAAGAAGCAGAAGACTTTTCCTCATTCACAATTAATAAAAAAAATAGTGTTGTCAATTCATTTTGCAATCTTTACGGGTAGCCATAATTAAATTTCAAAAAAAAAAGAAGAGGAAAAATCTTCTGCTTGCGCATGTTCATCCGGATCTCGTGTTCCTAATCCTTTCTAAAGTCATTTTCCTACATCATGGACCTCCTTTATGTCTCCTATGACCCTCAGGATTGCCAAGTCAGGTTTTTGGCATGAATATTTATCCAAACATACAAGAAAATGAAAAGAAGAGAGAGAGAAGTGAAAAAGGAAGAGAAATGCAAAGCATACATGTTCCAAATCCAAATCCAGATTTTACTATATCATTGTAACTAATTACATGTTTCAAAATAAAAGCCGAAATATGAAGATGTTCTTCAATACAACTCAATGTCTCAAATAAAATGAAAGTGCAAAAAATAAATGCTAAAACAAAAGAAAAAAGCAGGAAAACTATGTCAGTCAACAGGATCCTTGACCTCTAGCTTGGGGTTCCCGGCCGGTAGGACAAAATCCTCGTGCTCAGGCAAGGTAGGCTCGTTTTGGGACAAAGAGATTGTGTTAGGACAGAACAAGAGAATACATTGAAGAAAATGCAAATAGAAAATATTGGATAATTTACATCTCGGGTCCCCTAAGGAAAATAATAGCCCATAACATTGGTGTTACGGGTGAGAGAACGCTCCCAAGTGACCCCATCTCTCCCATAAGTATAGATCAACCAAGCTATAGTAGGTCGGTTGAGAAGGTTCCCAGCAGCTGGGGCAACACTACCCTGAGGCTGATCAGGCTCATCCTATACATTTTTTATGTTAGCACACAATAGATATAGTATTCAAGAATGGAAAGAAAAAGAGAAAAAAGGGGTTTGTGCTTCATACCACAATGCCAAAAGGAGGCATGAGCCAACTCTAGCTAAAGGAATCATAGGCCTTGTCCTCACTAAACTGTCTTAACTTGTTTTTGAAATATAAAAATAGCTAGACTTGTTATGTGTGTATGTGTGTGTGTGTTTTTGGATCTTTGAATGCTTTGCATACATGTTGAGAGATATTTTGAGAGCTTAATAAGTTGATTGGATCTTTGTTTGAGTTACTTGCTTGTTGCATTAATCTTTATGTGTTTTTCCCTTCTTTGAAAAACTCCATTTCTCAACCTCGACAGCTTCTCGACAGAACCTCGACAGATTTTCATCTATCGAGCCCTTCTTCTTCTTGTCTACAGATCTTATCGCAATCTCGATCCATCGAGGTTTCTGTGTTTCTTCTCGATAGATTCTCGACAGTTTCTTCGATCCATTGAGCAACCTCCTGTCTGGCCTATAGATTCTCGACAGCTTCTCGATCCATAGAAGCATTTTTGCCGTCAACAAATTCTCGACAGCACCTCGACAGATTACATTTGTCAAGATTTAGTGCTCAACAGATACTTTGATCGATCAAGCTACAATTTCTTTATATACCAGAGGCGCGAATCATATTTCACTTTTCTCCTTCTCTCTTAACAAAAAACTCTTTTATCTCACTCCAAACACTTTTCTTTCACTCCAATCTCCTCACCCACTCAATTTTCGGCCCTGTTCAAGCCTTAATCACTTCGTAAGTGTTCTTAAACCCTCATTTTACATGCATTCACACATTTTAGACTTTTGGGGGTTTTTGGAATTTTTTTGGGGTTTTCAAAGTTTTTGAGAAAATTTTGGGTTGGGTTATGTTGATTTGATGTTATATGCTCACGCATTGCATTCTCATTACATTATAACTTTGTTTCATGCATTTTAGATGCGTGTTTGTTTAATGTGGATTGTGTGCTGGTAGGTTTGGATTGGGTTTTGTCCATGATGTATTTATTTTTGCATGTCACATGTTCATGCATATTTCTTGCATATGTACCTCTTTATTTCCATTCTACGGTTTCGTTTGTGATGTGTTTCCTGTCCTTTCTTTCTTTCTCTCTCTCTCTCTCTCTCTCTCTGATAGACTTCTTTATGGCCCCTAAACACAAATCCACTTCAGCTCAAAACCCTCTTCGTGGTTCTGGGTCATCATCATCTTCTGATCCTCTTCCCCCTCTTCACGTCCGGTTCCATGATGAGAATGCTCAAAAAGGACTTCTTGGAGGACTTTCAGCAATGTGGCATTCATTTTGAATGCCAAGTCATTCTGTCGGATTTTTCCGACACTCCTCTCGCCTCCTTCATTTGGACTCGGGGTTGGGCTTCTCTATTAGAGAAACCTTTGAGGTGTCCTACCGTGTTTATTCAGGAGTTTTACTCCAACATACACGGTGTCGATACCTCTGTACCTCATTTTGCCACGACATTCTAAGGTATTCGAATTGTAGTTACTCCGAATCTTATATCCGAAGTACTACATGTTCCTAGGGTAGCGCATCTTGACTACCCTGGTTGTGAGCGTCATAGGACTGTGTCCAAAGACGAGCTTTTATCTCACTTCTATAAGACACCTTCCACATGGGATGGTGAGCTAAACACCCCATGCTCGGGCTTTGCCAAAGGCCCGAGGTTCCTTAACATGGTGATGACATTCATTTTCACTCCATTGTCTCACAATAACTCCATCACCGAGCCTCGTGCTCATTTTCTTCTCTTCTTCTTAGAAGACCTCACTATAGACTTCCATTCTCACTTCATTACATCGGTCCCTGATGTTTATCAGGATATGGCTACACGTGATAAGCTCATCTTTCCTTCTGCTATGATGCGTATCCTTTGACACTTCTCTGTCGAGATTCTTGATTCTTCTTCTCTTCGCCATTATGGGTGCCATTAACACTAGTACTGTTCGACGAAGTGAGACTTAGCTTTGACGAAAGCGGCCATGTGTGGTGACTCCCCGATCCTGCCGCTTTTGCTAGTCCTTCCACCTTTGCTCCTCCTTCCTCGATTGGTGATGTGACCCTAAAGGCCATCATGGTGCAGCTTCAGTGCATGAATGCAAGCCTTGACACTCTTTCTGATGAGTTATGTCAAGTGAACACTCGTGTCGGTCGTATAGCGCGACGACAAGCTCAGCTGAGTGGTTTCATTCCCTCTCCATCTCCTTCTCTAGAGACTTCAGCTGATGTGGATACTGATGATGGTACTAATGGTGATGAGGATGCTAGCTCTTCTAGTGATGTCAAGATGACGCCCTTTCAATGACTTGCCCTTTGTCATTCGTGACAAAAAGGGGGAGTAGTTTTGGGATGAGAGTAGTCTTGTACTTAGGGGGAGAGTTAGTATAGGACATTTTTGTTAGGGGGAATGTTTATACATTTTTTTGAAGGATATAGTAAGGTTATTATGTATTTCTTTTCTTTCTTTACTTTTACCTTGTATACTGGTCTTGTGACCATTTATGATATACATTGTACTTATCTTTTGATATACATATGATGATGCATGTTGTTCTTCACCTATCTCTCCACGTGTTGGTTTCTTTTCTCTTTTTATACACATGTTACTTTATGTATGCAATCTTTTATTTCAGTTTCACAGAAGATGCCTTGATGAGTTTTGTTTAAGTGTTTCAGAAAGGCAGGTTGTTAAAGTCTACCATACCATGAACTCTCTTCTTGCAAAGTTTTTCAAGAGTTTGTGTTAGGGTTAGATTTGTTTTGTAATTCAACAAGTGATTATGAGTTTAGTGATTTAAGACCTCTCATGATTCATTTATTTGTTATGGTTTTGTCACGAATTGCTAAATGGGGAGATTGTTAGGGACATTATTGATGTAATTGGCTAATCTTTTGACAAAACACACTTTACTTGTAATTGGGAAGATCTAGGATGGTTTAAGACTTCAAGAAACATGTTGTTCAAGTCAAGTGTTAAAGCCATGTAAGTCTGTTCAATAAACAAGTTAAGAAGTGTTGTTCATTAAAGCTTAAAAGATGTCTTGACAGAAGCCTATCTATCGAGGTTTAATGTTGAAGCTCAACAGCATCTCAATAGAACCTGTATATGTCGAGAATTATGAAATCAAAATTTACAAATTTGATTACGTGCATATCTAAGTGTTTTTGTGTAGGGTTTATTTTCTCACAACCCTAGACATATATAAGGATTATTTTAAGAGACGTCTTAGTGTTGCAAAATGTCGTAAGGAGAATCCCTACTTGCATATTATGACCGGAGATAGAAATTGCCTTAATTCATCTTTCTCTCAATAGAAGCTGTTGCGTCTTTGCGCCAAGGGTTTTGTAACCAAGGAGCTTCTTAATCTTCATGTTGATGAACTGATGAACTGAAGAATTTTGCAGCCAACATCTTCCTTAAGTTGGTGTGTTAGTCACGTACTGGGATTTGTGCATCAGCTGTAGCACTATTTTTGGGCTTTTTCTAATTTTATGATGTTTTCCTCTTTTCTGACCCCATTTTCAAGCTACTGTTTGGAGGTCTTTGGGAGCTTAGATTTTTATTTTTTATTTTTAAAACTTAGTGTCCTTGGAACAGTCTAGATATATAGTTTCCATAGGTTTTGATCTTGTATGATTTGGAGTTACGGTTGTCAACATATAGCATTTGTAAGGGAGGTGACAAAGTGTAGGAAATTTAATAGGACTATTCTTGAAAATTCATTTCTTGCAATTCAAAGAAGATATCTATAAAGTTATAATTTACAACTATGTTTTTCATTGGCTTTTATTCCGTGTCAAATTTGATTTTATTTTGTTTATTCATTTCCCTGTATTTTTTGTGGGATTTAATGTAAGGGTTAAGTGTGAGAGTTTGGTAAAGAATTATGAAGAAAGTGAATTTGCGACTCGCTCGCAAGTGGTCAGCCTGCAAAAGGCCACGTGAGAAGGACATGCTAGAATCTGAACAGTCTCATGCTAGGTTGGATATTGTGAGTCACTTCGTGACTCAGGCTAAGTCGCGAGTGACCCGCGAAACTCACTACCTAGAACTTTTTAAGAGTGTTTTTCTCATTTCTTTACCAATGCTATATAAGCCCACATTACCCACGAAATTGTAAGGAGTTTTCTAAGGAGCTTTTGAGAGAGAAAACCCTAGCAACACACTTGAGAGTTAGAGATTGTAAACCCATAATCATCTACATAATTTCTCTTAAGTTTTCCTTTACTCCTACCTCTCCAATTACAAATCCTTGAGAGGTTCTTATCCTAAACACTTACCTAACCAATCAAAGTGCTGAGTGAAATTTTAGTGCATGTGGGAAGCATAGGAAGAAGCCATTGATTGGCGGATGTAATTTGGAGCTAATTGAGGTATCCAGATAACTAGTAAAGACATGGCTCGGTGAAGCCCGTTGTTAGGTAGAACTTGGAAGGTTTAAGTACATTTGGTAGATTAGGCTTGGAAGGCCTCGTAGAGGTTTTTTGCTGAGTAATTCTGTTTCTTCTTCAATAACACGTCTTGGTGTTATCCTGTGTTTGCATCCCTCTTCCCTTACTTTTTAAGCTTTATAATTATTGTTGCTTGCTTATGATTATGGCTTAGAGAGTAGTTCCGATTATTGTGTATCATTTACTCTTGTTTCGTACTTAGATAAGTTAGAGTAAAAGCAATTAAGCTGTGTTTTTAAAATTAGGGGTCTAATCAAGCTATAGGGTTTTACACTATTTGAGTTTTCAATTGTTCTATAAAAATATGTTTGTATTGCATACAAAACATATGTAGCAGAAAATTAATGGATCTACTTTATTCGCAATTGATAATATGTACTATGTAAGTTTCAGAATTTAAGAACAAGAGAGTGTACCTTGGTGCGGTGAATTTCAAAAAATAAAGATCAGAAGCACTTGGGAACATTTTTAATCTTCACTCCAATTCCACTAACGCCCAAGAAGTGTGGGTCTCCCAATCAATTTTCCAATGGAGAATGTCAAAGTGTCTAACACTCACATACACCATTTCACAATAGTGTTGTTCCTTTTATATAAATTCTGTATGTTTCTCCCTTTATATCTAACTAATTATCTATTTGGGCTGGCCTTTTGGGCCTTTCCAATTGTGCTTAAGTGTGTGGCTTGGAGTGGGACCAAAAGAGACCAATAAGACACTAGCTCCAATGGGCCTTGGGCTTTTCTGTCAACTCTTGACAAGTCTAAAGTTACCATTAATTATATTTAATACCACTATATAAATATAGTTGCACTCTAGGCCTTATTTATAAATTATATCTCAAGACTTTATTGTACATGCAACCCCTTCATAAAATATTTGTAGTAATACAAAGTCGTGACTATAGACTGCCACTTTGAAGATTACTACATCTTAATTCCTTGAGTACCCGGTTTAATCCTTTAGTAAGAAGTTACTAAAGTGGTTAGGCCTAACACTCTGAATAACCAAACCCAGTAAATTTATCTCAAGGAAATATTTTGTATCTTCGTTAAGAGACTATGAATTTAATTTTGAGAATATATGTTCCATTAACATTAAATGTGGTTGCCCAACATACTAAGGTTTTGATCGTATCTTTAGACCTCACTCTTGATCAAGTCCATTATTCTCTCAGGATTAAGAGTTCATGTAAATAGAAGTCGTGAGTTTATTATTCATTTGATAGTCGTTAGGAGAATAATAAATCTTACAGTGGTCCAGTTCAATATGTTTTAACCCTTAAAACATATCAACATACCAAATAGAAATCTCCATTTCCATGATTATGACAAATCATCTTAGTTGGTATGTTATAATCTTCGCAGACGAAATGCCCAATTTCATCATTGACTATGAACTAAAATTTTAAGTTTACAAAGAACTTGTGATTTATATCTTCTGTGACTAAATCACATAAATCACATACTATGCATCTCATGGACTATATGATAATGTCCCATTATTCATGTTACTATTATTTTAGATAATAATAAAATAACTTTATTAAACACAATGTTAAGTCATACATAGCATCATACAATAAGATTTAAGGGCACACATCCTAACATCAATATCGTCATGCCCTTTTATGGAAGGTAGCTAAGTCATCATACTACAATCTGGAGCAAGCTTGCTTACTCATATGAAAGAAGCATAAGCAACTGAGTTACCTTGCTTACTCACATGAAAGAAGAAAAAGCACTAGAGCGAGCTTGCATAAGATAATGTATATTCTAATAGGCGACCTACAGAGGAATAGAGTGTTTCTCCACATCTTAAGAAGGCAAACTCTTTAAGTACAAAAAGGCAAACTCTGTAGCAGACACCTAAACACTATTATCATCACAATTGCAATATTTTGCATTCATGAACTCATAGCTTTCTTTCTCTCAAAAAAAACAAAGAAAGGAAAAGAAACAAAGAAATCACTAAGCAAGCACACAAAACATCCAAACAAGGAAAGAAAGCACACAAAGGGGCAAACAAGCATGTTACAAACAAACAAACAAGAAAGGGTGTCCTAGAAGGACAAATGTAGGTTTGGATTTGGTGTCCGTAGTTCCATTAGATTGGAGTACGGACGACACATGTGTTAGGATTAGTGCCCTTAAATCCTATTGAATGATGCTATGTATGTTATTATGTATGACTTAATGTTGTGTTTAATAAAGTTGTTTTATTATTATCTAAAAAATAATGATAACATTAATATTGAGACATTATCATATAGTCTATGAAATGCATAGTCTGTGATTTATGTGATTTAGTCACAGAAGATATAAATCACAAGTTGTTTGTAAACTCAGAATTTTAGTTGGTAGTCGGTGATGAAATTGGGCATTTCATCTGCGAAGACTATAACATATCAATTAAGATGATTTGTCTTGATCGTGGAAATGAAGATTTCTAGTTAGTATGTTGATATGTTTTAAGAGTTAAGACATATTGAACTGGAACACTGTGAGATTTATTATTCTTCTAACGACTGTCAAATGAATAATAAAATCACGACTTATATTTGCATGAACTCTTAATCCTGAGAATATAATGGACTTGATCATGAGGTGTAGGTTGCTTTGATATATCAGGAGTGAGATCTAAAGTAACGATCAAAATCTTACTATGTTGGGCAACCACATTTAGTGTTGATGGAACATATATTCTCAAGATGGAATTTATAGTCTCTTAACGGAGATACAAAATATTCCCTTGAGATAAGTTTAATGGATTTGTTATTCAGAGAGTTAGGCCGAACCACTTTGGTAAGAAGTTATGAAGTATATATTTATGGAATTGGATTCATAAATATATGATGACTAATTTTAAAGGATTAAACTGGGTACTCAAGGATAGGATATAGTAATTTACAAAGTAGCAGTCTACATTCATGACTTTGTGTTACTACGAATATTTTATGAAGGGGTTGCATATACAATAAAGTATTGGGATATAATTTATTAATAAAGCCTAGAGTGCAATTATATTTATATAGTGGTTTTAAATATAATTAATGGTAACTTTGGATTTGTCAAGAGTTGACAGAAAAGCCCAAGGCCTATTGGAGCTAGTGTCATATTGGTCCCTTTTGGTCCCACTCCAAGCCACACACTTAAGCCCAATTGGAAAGGCCCAAAGGGCTCGCCCAATTAGATAATCAGTTAGATACAAAGGGAGAAACATACATAATTTTTTGTATGAAGAAGGAACAACACTATTGTGAAGTGGTGTGTATGTGAGTATTAGATACTTAAACATTCTCCCTTTGTAAACTGATTGAGAGACCATACATCTTGGGCGTTAGTGGAATTGGAGTGAAGATTGAAAGTGTTCCTAAGTGCTTCTGATCTTCATTTTTGAAATTCACCGCTCCAAGGTACACTCTCTTGTTGTTAAATTCTGAAACTTATATAGTACATGTTAACATTTATGAATGAAGTAGATCCGTTATTTTTCCGCTGCGTACATACATATTTCCTTCAACATGTGCCATCAAACAAAGTTCCTCAATGGGACTCGAGATTTCATGAACAAAGACAGATGTAAACCCGCATGAAATCATAGGTAGGAACTCAACTTGATAACACAAACAAGTACATAAAGACACATGCCTGAACATGTAAACAAAGATGCAAACAAAACAAAGAAAGCCAAACAAGATGGAACAAAGCAAGCATACCAAGCACAAAGCAAGCCAATCATCTTTTGATACAAAGGGGAGAGCTACACACGTTAAAAGCAGAAGGCCAACGTGAGAAATCCTAACATGCAAGGCTAAACAAAAGGAGAGAAAGGCAAGCCAATATCACGTAGATGCACTCTCACACATGATTACATCCAAACAAGCCACCAAAGGGGAAAATATGCAACCAAACAAACAAAGTGGGCCCCAAAAACCAACAACCATAAACCCACAAAGGGAAAACAAACAAGAACATGGCAAAGACCTAGATCTAAGCAAACCAGCATGGATCCAAAGTATAAAGCAAGGAAAAGAGCAAACAAAGCACAAACATGCAAAAAGACACTAATTTAAACCCTTTATAGAAACTTGGGTGCATGGATGTAAGCCTAGACCATTATATCTAGATTTACACCCTACTTATAAGCCAAAACACAAGAAAGAGGAATAAACAAGATGGCATAAAGTTACAAAAGCAATAATCATATCATCCAAACATGTATATCTAAGCACATAAACATGGAAAGAAGCATAAACAAGAAATTTAGACATACCCTAGCCCAAGAAGGCTAAGCCAACAACATCAAAGCAACAAAACAAGTTAAGAAAGCAAATAGACATGCTAGAAAAGCTATAAAACATGCTAGAAAGTAATAAAACATGCTAGGAAAGCTATAAAACATATTAGAAAGTAATAAAAAGCAATAAAAAAGCTAGGAAATTAAATAGGTGTAGATTGTAGCTAAAAAGCTACATCTACACCCTTAAACCTAAATCCAAGATACCAAGACCAATGAGAGGAAGATGAGAGCAAGAACACTTCCTCTTAATTGATGAGAAAGGTGAGAAATCAAAGGATTTGTGTGTGTTTTGTAGATGATTTAGAGAGAAAGAGAGAGAGAGAATCTACCAAAAAAATGCTCCAAAATGCCCAATTATCGTTATTTTTCAAATTTTGGAGAGCTTAGGGGTATTTATACTTTTTTGTGACTGTTCAGCTTTCAGCAACCCTTCAGGCTAGCTCCAACGACCCTTGAGGGTGCGTTGGGTTGGGTTGCTAGCATCAGCAATCCTGTCTCTTCTTGGTTCTAACTTCGATCACAAATTTAAAGGCCTTACCGAACCCCTAATCGAGTTGGTCTTGGTATCCCTAGAAAGGTATAGATGTATAGTTTCCAAAATCCAGCTCCTTGCGAACGAAAAATAACAATTATAACATGGTATATATGAAAAAGTTAAGAAATTAAAAATCAAATGGTCGGATCAATGGTCATGGCCTTGGGAAGCGAGCTGACACGTCTAGCACAATGTTCAAGATATCTTAACCGTTTTAACTCTGATTCTGACCCATGAATAGCTGTTGGAAAGAGAATTCAATAATATTTGCAATGATTTTAGTTCCATCCCATTCTAATGGTCAGATCAAAATTAGGTTTTCAAGCGCTCCAAAAAGTCAACCTTGGGTCAAACTTGGTCAAAGCTGACAAAAATCTTTGACAAGCTCAGGTTTGATGTAAAAATATAAAAAATGTTGTTTTGGGGTGGTTTTGACCAACTTTGAATTTTCATCAACCCAAGGTTGACCAAGGGCATTTTGGTCACTTTGACCTAAAAAGGCACTTCGAGTGCTATAATACCCATATGAGTTGTACCATGTCAATCTACATGTTCCCATGGTTCCTCAGTGAAAAATTAATTCGTTGGAATTTTAGGAGTCGGGCATGCAAATCAAAGGCAGACAAAATATGGTATCTACAATGACGAGAAGGCTTGTTCTTTCATTTGAGATGAAGTTTGTTTTTATGAGGCTTGCTTTGTAAACGATCTCAGATTCCCCATCCATCCTTTCATCATGAAACTCCTTCATCATTTAAAGATAGCCCCAAGACAACTTGGACCTAATTCTTGGAGGATCATAATTACTTATATGGAGATTTGGGTGTTCATCCAAAAGGGTGATATGATAAGGGTGGATGAATTTGTTTATTTGTACCATCTAAAGGAATCCAAGCAACTTGGGTATTATGAATTTATCCCTTGGGAGAGATAAACCAGAGTGGTGGGTGATTTTCCCTCTTCTTTTTGTAACTGGAAATCTAGGTATTTCTTTATTTCGGGTTATCGTTAGGAAACACCTTCTAATAAGCATTGGGGCGAAGTTCCTAGGTTGCTACATCAATAGGGGAGCCTTTCTCTAGGTGCATCGTCTAAAACCCACTTGGTCGTCTCTATCTTATATTGTGTTCTTGTTGCCAACATGTGTATGTTCTCTTTTTTCAATTTCTGTCCGTCTGAGGTTAAAGATTTGTTAGAAAGGTCCAGTTCAGGCTACTTTGGAGTATTCGAAGACGATAGAGGACTTCAGTGATTTTATTGATCCTTAGACACTGTACACCTACTTTCTAGGATTGGAACCATCCCCCTTTTTTCTTCAAGCCATTGCCAAAGAGGAGAAAAGTACACGTAGTTTCTTTCAAGGCTGAAGATTGACAAGGAGAAAGAGAAGCTTGTGGCTTCTTTCAAGGCTTTTGAGGAGTATTCCTTTGCTCTGCTCGAATACTACTTTAAGGGCTTTGAGTTTTTAAGGAGTTACTTGGCGAAGAGTTTCCTTGGTCTTGATCTGTCCAACCTAGATTTTGAAGAGGTTGATAAGGAGATTATGGCCAATGAAGATGCTATTGCTACTGGTGGTATAGAAGGTTCTGGTGCAAATGAAGAAGCCAGTGAAAGCACTCCCCCTATTTAGATTTTATTGTGCATTTTTGTTTTTCGGTTACCCAATATGTTTTGGGGTTTTATGTTTTAACAAGGGGATAATTCTTGAAGAAATTTAGTTCTCGTATTTTTGAGGAACTTGTTTATTTTGCCTATGGTTTTCCCACGCTTAAGCCTTTTGCACTTGAAGCTTCTTATAGATAAGAGAGATATAAATATGGTTCGTTTACTTACAAAAATGTTTGGTGTTGTTTTCTTTTATTATGAAGGACTTTGTCATTTGATGTTTCTCTTGTCCTTGATTTGTATTCTTAGAAAAACATCATAGGCAAATTATCATGTGATTTGTATTCTTGCTTGGGGAATATATGTCACTGTTGTCATGTGATTTGTATTCTTGCTTGGAGAATTTATATCACTGTCGTCATCATGTGATATTCTCACTTAGAGAATTTAGATCATTATACTCATTATGTGATTTGTATTCTCACTTGGAGAGTTTATATCACTGTAGTTGTCATGTGATTTGTATTCTCACTTGGAGAATTATAACACTATTGTCCTTACGTGGTTTGTATTCTTTATTTGGAGAATTTTTATCACTTCAATCATCCTGTAGTTTGTTAATAAGGATGCACTTCCTTTATTGAATTGACAATTTCAAAATATGAACTGATAATACTTCTTGAGATGTTTTATATTCAAAATATAAGGTAAGTGTTAGGGACATTATTGATGTAATTGGCTAATCCTTTGACAAAATGCACTTTACTTGTAATTGAGTGGATCTATGATGGTTTAAGATTTAAGAAACATGTTGTTCAAGTCAAGTTTTAAATCCATGCAAATCTGTACAAGAAACAAGTGAAGAAGTGCTATTCATTGAAGCTTAACAGATGTCTCAACAGAAGCCTATCTATTGAGGTTTAATGTTGAATCTCGACAGCAGCTTGACAGAAGTTGTAAATATCGAGAATTACAAAATTAGAATTTTCAGATATGATTACATGCATATCCAAGTATATTTATGTAGGGTTTCTTTTCTCATAACCCTAGACATATATTAGTATTATTTTAAGGGCCGTCACAAAGTGTTGCAAAAAGGTTTTGTTGTATTCATACACACTTATTGTGACTAGAGACAAAAATTGCCCTAATTCATCTTTCTTTCTATAGAAGTTACTGTGTCTTTGCGCCAAGGTTTTTGTAACCAAGGAGTTTCTTGATCTTCATGTTGATGATTTGAAGAACTTTGCAACCAAAATCTTCCTTAAGTTTGTGTGTTAGTCACGTACTAGGATCAATGCATCATTGGTTAGTCATGTACTGGGATTCGTGCATTGAAAGGAGAGATTGCCGTTACATTGCAAGTCCAATTAGGTATTGGGGTAAGAGTTTAATTGTATGTTGGTATTAGGTATTGAGATTCCTTTTAGTTGTAACAGCTTGTTTTGATAATAGTGGATTCTCGGGAATGGTGACCTTAAATTCACCTGGTGGGGTTTTTCCTCGATGGATTTCTCCATTTGTAAACAAACCACCTGTGTCAAATTTATTTTTCACTGCATTTAACTTAGTTGGTGATTTGTTTGTGCTACCACACTATTGCATGTTAAATTGACTTAATTAATAAACTTGAATAATTAATTAATTAATTTACCAAAGGGGTCAATACATTTTTGGCCTATCAAGTGGTATTAGAGCAAACACACTTTGATTAGGGTTAATCTTTGCTGTGTGATCCATTGACCCCTGTTTGTCATGGATAGAGGATAATCGCTTATTATCTCTTTTATATGATGACACTAACTATGCATGCTAGAAAGTACGCATGATAAGAGCTTTCTTGCAGTCTTTAGATGAAAATGTGTTGCAAACTGTGGAGATTGGCTAGACTAAGCCAAAGAAAGCACCGGCTGATTGGGATGATACCAAGATCAAAGCGGCAGACTTTAACAGCAGAGCATTGAATGCACTATTTAGTGCGGTGACTAATAAGGAGTTCAAGAAGATATCCTTAACTGAAATTGCTAAGGAAGCATGGACCATCCTTTAGACAACCTATGAAGGGACTAAGGCTGTCAAGGATTCAAACTCCAAAGGTTCACTACTAGCTTTGAGGAGATAAAAATGGAGGATGAGCCGTTTGATGGGTTCTATGTCAAGCTAAAAGACATAGTTAACTCAGCCTTTAATCTAGGGGAAACCATTCCCGAACCCAAGGTTATAAGAAAGGTGCTAAGGTTTTTACCTAAGAGATTTCCTGCTAAGATTACTATCATTGAAGAATCAAAGGATGTTGATTCTATTCCTTTAACAAAGCTGGTTGGCAACTTGCAAACCAATGAATTTGGTTTAACTAGACTCGGGAAAGGAAGCAAAGGTAAGAGCATGGCACTAAAGGCCAAGAGTAACGAGACTAATGAGTCTTCAGATGACAAAGATTCCAAGATGAAACCCTACATCACTAGGCAGTTCAAGAAGTTCATAAAAAATGCCAATGCGAAAAGATTTGATAAGGACTATAAGCAATCCAGTTTTTCTCAGTTCAAGAGCCAAGATAGAGGAAAGAAGGATGCTAAGGATGACGGTCAATATACTATTCCCTTCGGACCAAAGTGCTTCAGATGTTAAGGTTTTGGACACATTAAACAAGAATTTTCTACATATCTCAAATTAGTTGGGAAAAGCAAGGCTCTTGCTGCTACCTTGAGTGACACCGAACCTAATACTGAGTCAGAGGACAGTGATGATGAGGGAATTTTAAATGCCTTCATTGCTATAGTTGGTCCTATTGAAGGGATCATAGAAGAAGTGGATGAAGAAGAGGATTTAGTGGAATCCAAGTTTGAGAAATGGATAATCAGGATGACATCCGTACAACCTTTGCAAAGCTATATAAGGTGTCTGAAAAGCATGAGAAATTGTATAGGCTTTCCACTAAAAAGCTTAGTGAAGTGGAGTTGGAATGAGAGGAGCTCTTTAACAAGGTTGATGAAGCAAACCAAGTCATTAGAGCACTGCTTTTTGAGAACAATTTCTTGGCTAAAAGAACCAAGAAGCTTGAAGCAGAGTTGGTCCAAGTTTGAGCTCAATTGGAGAGGACTTCCAGTGCAAAGTTGGATGAAATGTTGAACCTCTAGAAATCAGCTTTTGACAGAACTAGCTTAGGGCATGAACTTTCTAACTCCTCTAATATTGCCTCTTCTAGTAGAACTATTTTTGTCTCACCTACTAATAATGTTAATTCTGAGAACAATGAATCTAAAACTGATATAGCTAGTAAGAACATAGATAAGGGCAAATCTATTCTAGGAGCACCCCCCTAAGATAGAGAAGAATGAGACTAGAAACCCTAGGGCCAAGAAAGACAGTAAGGCTAAAAATAGGAAGTCTCAACCAAAGAAGCCGCATTTCTGTCATCACTGTAGAGCTTCAGGGCATACTTTTCCAAATTGCTATAAGTGGTTAGCCACTCAACAACGCAATAGTATGCTCTCGTTCGAAAACCAGAATTAGTTTCCATCCTCTCTGGCCCCTCTTGGAGATCTTTTAAAGGCCTTCATGTTCCTTTTGAACTTGAATGGTTTCAATTCTTCCCCCTCATCACCGGTTTAAAGGTTCGCACAAAGGGAAGGTTCTTCCAAGGTGTGGAAGGAAAAAAGCTCAAAGTGATTTAGTCACTTTTTTTCTCTCTCTCCTTATGGTTATGTATTACTTGTTTGTTTTGCTTTCCTGTCTTGAGTCAGTCTAGTTTTGTGCTGTATTTGTTTAACATGTTTTTGTTTGTTTGTTTTCAATTTTGCTTTATTTTGTTTTTTATAAAAATAATAAAAAAATTAAAAAAGTCATAAAAATACAAAAACAGTGTGTGTTATGTGTATATTGGTACTTGTGTAACTTGGATGACCATTGAAACAAAGTTTTCTAAATTTTGTATCTCTTGTAGCTTTGATGAGCACTTTAATGCACAACTAACAAAGTGAGCTTTGTGGCTTATGTTTATGATGAGTATGATTAAGTAATCTCTTATATTTAACACTCATATCACTCTTTTTGACGGAATTGACTAAAAAAATTCTAAGAGAAAGACATAAATAATCATCTCACCACTAAAGCCCGCTAATCATGTATAACATCTGTATGCTTTGGCATAGCAAAATTGTGATATTTTGGCTTACATAATTGGGTATTTCTTTTCTCTTTTATATGCTCATGCATGATATGTTCAAAAATAATAATATGCAAAGAAAAAAAAAAGCAAAAAGAATCAAAATGCTTTCAAATATGGTTGCAAACATGTTTCTAGGAGATGTGAGAGTTATAGGATGTACCTCGAAGGTGATATTCCCCATCAAATAGCTATGATTGTGTGTGACTGTTTTTGATTCTCTTATATCTTAAATCATCATAATATGAGAAACTTGTGCAAACTTGCTATGTTTTCACACACAACACACAAAAGTTCTTTGCTACTTTTGATACATGTGCAGGTACAATGGGATTTGGCCATCACAAGGAATACATGTGTTAATATATGTTCACTAAACTGTCTTAACTTTTTTTTTGAAATATAAAATTGGTTAGACTTGTTTAGTGTGTGTGTGTGCTTTGGATCTTGAATACTTTGCATATATGTTGGGGGATGTTTTAAAAGCTTAATATTTTGATTGGATCTTTGTTTGAGTAGCTTGCTTGTTGCATTCATCTCTTTGTGTTTTTCCTCCTTAAAAAACTCATTTTCTTCAAGCTTGACAGCTCCTCGACACATTCACTTCTATCGAGCCCTTTTTCTTCTTGTCTCGACAAATCTTATCGCAATCTCGATCCATCGAGATTTCTGAGTTTCTTCTCAATAGATTCTTGACAGCTTATTCAATCCATCGAGCAATCTTCTGTTTGGCTGATAGATTCACGACAGCTTCTCGATCCATCGAAGCATTTTGGCCGTCGATAGATTCGTGACAAAACCTCGACAGATTACATCTGTCGAGCTTTAGTGCTCAACAGATCTTGTTAGATACTTTGATCCATTGAGTTGCGTTTTCTTTATATATTTGAGGCGCGAATCAGATTCATTTTTTCACTTCTCTCTCTCGACAGAAAATCCTTTCTCTCACCCCAACACTTCTCCCTCACTCAAATCCTTCAACCCTTCATCTTTTTGGCCTATATCAAGTTTTAGATCACTTGGTTAGCTTCCTCAATCTCTTCTTTTTCATGCATTCATGCATTTAGACCTAGGTTTTTGGGGGCTTTTCAAAATTTTTGGGGGTTTTGAGTTTTTCTTGAAATTTTTGGGTTTGGTGTTGTGTATTTAATGCTATTTGCTCATGCATTGCATTTTAACTCTGTTTCATGCATTATAGATGTGTATTTAATTAAAATGTGAAATGTGTACTGATAGGTTTGGATTGGGCTATGCCCATGATGTATTTATTTTTGCACGCCACATGTTCATGCATACGTACATCTTTCTTTCCTTTCAATGATTCTGTTTGTGATGTGTTCCTTTTCCTCTCTCTCTCTCTCTCGGATAGACTGCATTATGGCACCCAAACGCAAATCCACTTCAGCTTAGAACCCTCTTCATGGTTCTAGGTCATCATCATCTTCTGATCCTCTTCCTCCTCTTCACATTTGGTTTCGTGATGAGAAGACCCAAAAGGACTTCTCGGAGAACTTTCAGTGATGTGGCATTCATTCAGAATGCCAAGTCATTTTGTCGGATTTTTCCGACACTCCTTTCTCCGCCTTCATTCGGACTCGGGGCTGGGCTTCTCTATTAGAGAAACCCTTGAGGAATCCTACCATGTTTATACAGGAGTTCTACTCCAACAAACATGGAATCGATGCTGATGTACCTCGTTTTGCCACGATATTCCAAGGTATACGTATTGTAGTTACCCCGGAGCTTGTTTCCGAGGTACTACATGTTCTGACAGTAGCGCATCCTGAATACCTCGATTGTGAGCGTCTTAGGATGGTTTCCAGAGATAAGCTTCTGTCTCACTTTTGTGAGACACCTTCTATATGGGGTGGGAAACAAAACACCCCATGCATGAACTTTGCAAAATGTCTGTGCTTCCTTAACATGGTGATAACATTCACTCTTACTCCACTGTCTCACTATAACTCTATCATAGAGCCTCTTGCTCATTTTCTTCTATCCCTCTTAAAGGACCTTACCATATACTTCTCTTCTCACTTCATCACTGTTGGAAAATCTGGTTGTGTATCTCATACAAAACACAAAGCGAAAACAACAAACACGGATCTATTTTATTCACGAACATGCACTATGTAAATTTCAAGATTTAAGAACAAGATAGCGTACCTTAGTGTGGTGAAATCCAAAACAAAAGATTAGAAGTACTTAGGAACACTTTTAATCTTCACTCCAATTCTACTTTACGCCCAAGAAGTGTGGTCGCTCAATCAATTTCTAAGGGAGAATAATTGAGTGGCTTCACTCACACACACTCACCATTCACAATGATGTATCTTTTTCTAATAAAAGATTCTGTATGTTTCTCCCTTTATATTTAACTGATTACCTAATTGGGCTGGCCTATTGGGCCTTTCCAATTGGACTTTAGTGTGTGGCTTGGAGTGGGACTAAAAGGAACCAATAAGACACTAGCTCTATTGGGCATTGGGCTTTTCTGTCAACTTTTGACAAGTTCAAAGTTACCATTATCATTAATTATATTTAATACCACTATATAAATATAATTGCACTCTAGGCCTTATTAATAAATTATATCCCAAGACTTTATTATACATACAACCCCTTCATAAAATATTTATAGTAATACAAAGTCATGAATGTAGACTGCCATTTTGAAGATTACTACATCTTACTCCTTGAGTACCTGATTTAATCCTTTAAGTTATTCATTATATATCTATGAAATCCAATTTCATAAATATATACTTTAGTATCTCTTTACTAGAGTGATTAGGCCTAACACTCTGAATAACCAAACTTATTAAATTTATTTGAAGGGAATATTTTATATCTCCGTTAAGAGATTATGAATTCTATCTCGAGAATATATGTTCCATCAACACTAAATGTGGTTACCCAACATACTGAGGTTTTGATCGTGACTTTAGATCTCATTCTTGATATATCAAAGCAACTTACATTTCATGATTAGGTCCATTATCCTCTCAGGATTAAGAGTTTATGTAAATAGAAGTCGTGAGATTTATTGTCATTTGACAGTCATTAGGAGAATAATAAATCTCACAGCGGTCTAGTTCAGTATGTCCTAACTCTTAAAGAATATCAATATACCAACTAGAAGTCTCTACTTCCATGATCAAGACAAGTCATCTTAGTTGATATGTTATAGTCTTCGCAGATGAAATGCCTAATTTCATCATCGACTATGAACTATAATTTTGAGTTTACAAAGAACTTGTGATTTATATCTTTTGTGACTTTTCACATAAATCACATACTATGCATCTCATGGACTATATGATAATATCCAAATATTCATGTTACCATTATTTTAGATAATAATAAAACAACTTTATTTATCATAACATTAAGTTATACATAATGTCGTACATAGCATCATACAATAGGATTTAAGGGCACACATCCTAGCAATCTCCCACTTGCCCTAAAGATTATTGTGCACTAATCTAACTCCCATTCCCTCCAAATGTGACTCAAAAGTCCTTTAAAGCAAGGTTTTGGTAAAGAGATCCGCTAGATTACTTGCACTATCAATCTTTGCTACTACTACATCTCCTCGAGCAACAAATTCTCGAATAATGTTATACTTTCTATCAATGTGCTTTCCTTTCTTATGATTCCTCGGATATTTAGATTGTGCAACCGCTCCACTATTGTCGCAAAACAATGTAATGGGAAGTTGCTCAATTCTCACAACACCAAGATCAGAAAGGAATTTCTTGAGCCAAATAGCTTGCTTTGCCACCTTACAAGCATCAACATATTCAGCTTTCATGGTGGAGTCCGCAAGACAAGATTGCTTAACACTCCTCCAACTTATGGCTCCATTTCCCAAGGTGAACACACAACCTGAAGTGGACTTTCTGAAATCAAGATCTGACTTAAAATCTGAATCTGTATAACTAATGGGAATCAAATCCTCACCATGGTAAACAAGCATATAATTTCTCATTCTCCATAGATACTTGAGAATATGATTTACAACTTGCCATTACTTAAATCCTGGATTCGATTGATATTGGCAGACCATGCTAACTAAATAACAGATATCTAGTCTAGTACATAGCATGGCATACATGAAACTTCCCACTATAGAAGCATAAGAAACTTGTCTCATCATATTTTCTTCCTCAATAGTCTTAGACCTTTGGTCATCAGACAGAAGAACTCCATGTCTAAAAGGAAGTAATCCTTTCTTGGAGTTTTGCATACTAAACCATTCTAGAACCTTATCTATATACCCAGTTTGTGATAAACTTAACATCTTATTTTTGCGATCTCGCCAAATCTTGATTTTTAGAATAAAGTTAGCTTCACCCAAGTCCTTTATTTCAAATTGGTTTGACAACCAAATCTTTACTGATGACATTACCCCTACATCATTTCCAATGAGTAGAATATCATCAACATAAAGCACTAGGAATATTACTACTTTGTCTCGATGTCTTTTGTACACACATGGTTCATCAAGATTTTTGTTCAAAATCAAATGATTTGATTGCTTGATCAAATCTGATGTTTCATGACCTAGATGCTTGCTTAAGTCCATAAATGGACCTTTTCAACTTGCATACCATATGCTTTTGGTTCTTTGCTATGAAACCTTCTGGTTGCATCATATAGATTTCTTCTTCAGGATTGCCATTAAGAAATGCAGTTTTGACATCCATTTGCTAAATCTCATAATCATAATGAGCAGCAATGGATAAGAGAATTCTGATAGATTTAAGCATGGCTACTAGCGAAAAAGTTTCACCATAATCAATACCTTCTTTTTGTGTATACTTTTTCACCACAAGTCTTGCTTTAAAGGTTTTAACCTTTTCATCTATCCCTCTCTTCCTTTTCTAAACCCATTTGCAACCAACATGTTTAATGCCGTTAGGCGCCTTTACGAGATCCCATACTTGATTAGAATACATAGAATCCAATTCAGATTTCATAGCTTAGATCCAATGATGTGCATCTATATTATTCATTGCCTCTTTATAAGTGTAGGGATCCGATTCAGCCTCTTTTGGGATAGCTTCATAAGTTTCTCCCAAATCTACAAATCTTATGGGAGGCCGAACAATTCTCCTACTATGACGAGGCACCTGTGTACTAGTCATCTTATGAGTAATGTCTTGTGGTGTATCTAATACACCTACATCATCCCTAGTTTCATCCATTGGTTGTTCAACTATAGGTTTATTTATTTCAGCCAAAACAACTCTACTTCTAGGAGTATAATCATTCATATAGTCATTTTCCAAGAATTTGACATTTGTGCTAACAAACACTTTATTATCCTTATGACTATAGAATAAATCTCCAACAGTTTCTTTTGGATACCCTACAAAGAATACCACTTCTATTTTAGATTATAACTTGTTAGACTTTCCTTTCAACATATTACTAGACAACCCCAAATATGGAGATGTCTCATACTAGGCTTACGCCCAGTCCACAACTCTACAGACGTTTTAGGAACATACTTCGAAGGTACTAAATTCAAAAGATACATTGCAGTACTTAAGACATATCCCCAAAAAGAAATTGGTAGAGCTGAATAACTCAACATGGATCTAACCATATCTAAAAGAGTCCTATTCCTTCTTTCTACTACCATTTTGTTGTGGAGTTCCAGGTGCAGTCAACTGGAATATAATCCCATTTTCAGTCAAGTAATCCTTGAAATCTCCAAGAAGGTATTCGCCACCTTGATTAGATTAGATGACGTTTATGCATTTACCTAATTGATTCTCAACTTCAGCCCTAAACACTTTGAACTTTTCAAAAGCTTCGAACTTCCATCTTATTAGGTATACATAACCAAATCTAGAGTAATCATCAGTGAAGGTAATGAATACTTATAGCCACCTCTTGCTTGGATTGACATAGAACCATATACGTTTGAATGTACTAGTTCTAGCAACTCTTGGGCTCTTCTACCTTTTGCATTAAAAGGTCGTTTGGTCATTTTACCCTCCAAATAGTTGGAAAATATGGTTTTGCATCTCATACAAAACACACGGCGGAAGCAACAAACACAGATCTACTTCATTTATGAGAGATAACATGTAACCTTGAATTCTAAAACAAAGAATAGAAAGCGTACCTTGATGTAGTAAAATTAAAAAAAAAAGACTTGAGAATACCTCTAATCTTCATCTCAATTCCACATGGTGCCTAAGAAGTGTGGTCTCTCAATTAGTCTTTTTGTACGTTGATTCTCAAAGAAAAATCCTTCTTCTTCTCCTTGTAGAGAAAAACTGTTTTTTTTTCATCATACGTACATGCTAACAACCGTGGGAGTTACTTTATTTAATAACTCTTATTAAATAAAAAATGATTATCTAATTGGGTTAGCCCTTTGGGCGTACCCAACTGGGCTTTTGTTTGTGGCTTGAGATGAGACCAAAGGGAATAAATAAGACTCTAACTCCAATGGGCTTATCTGTCAACTCTTAAGAAGTTCAAAGTTACCATTAATTATATTAAATATCACTATATAAATATAATTGCACTCTACACCTTATTAATAAATTATATCTCAAGACTCTCATAAAATCGTTTGACCCCTTCATGAAATATTCATAGTGAACAAAATCATAATAAACTGTCACTTTGTAAACAGTTATTTTATCCTTGAGTACCCGATTTAATCTTTTAATTATTCATATTTATTGAAATCCAATTTCAATAAATATAAGCTTTAGTAACTCCTTACTAAAGTGGGTGTCCTGAATAACTAATTTCCATTAAACATATCTTAAGGGGATATTTCGTGTCTCTACAAAAAGAGATTATGGATTCCATCTTGAGAATATGTGTTCCTTCAACACTACGTGTAGTTACCCAACATACTGAGGTTTTGACCGTGAATATTAGATCTCACTCTTGATATATCAAAGTAATCTACATTTCATGATCAGGTCCACTACCCTCTCAAGATTGAGAGTCTATGAAATTAGAAGTCGTGAGATTAATTATTCAGGTGACAATTGTTGATTGAATTAATCTCATAGTGGTCCAGTTCAATATGTCTTAACTCTTAAGACACATCAACACATCAACTAGAAGTCTCCACTTCCATGATCAATATAAATCATCTTAATTGATGTGTTATAGTCTTTGCAGATGAAACACCCAATTTCATCACCGACTATGAACTACATTTTGAGTTTACAAGGAGCTTGTGATTTACATCTTTTGTGACTTTTCACATAAATCACATACAATGCATCTCATGGACTATGATAATGTCCTATTAGTTTATTTATAAATAGTCTCATATAATCAAACAACTTAATTATTTATGACAAGCCAATAAATTGGATTTTAGGGCATAAACCCCAACACAAACAAGATTCACAAACTAGAAGACCATCAAAGTCCATGGGCCCTAAGAGTCCATCTTTGATAAGTCTTTGAATTCTGTTTGAATTAATATGACCCAAACGCAAGTGCCAAAGATATGCATCATCAGTAGAAGGAAACTTCCTTTTTAATGATTTTACACGAGAGTTATTATCTAATTTAGAATTGTATAATTCTTGTTTATCCGAAGTTAAAATATAAAGACCATCTACAATATTGCCAGAACAGATAAACATTTTACCCTTGTTTATTACAACATTGTCTTTTAGGATAACATAATATCCATGTTTACCTAAATAAGTTGTAGAAATTAAATTCCTACGAATATTAGGTACATACAAAGTCTTTCAATTTAAAACTCTAGATTCAAAACATAAATTAAACACTATAATAGTTACAACTAGAATCTTACTCCCATCAGCCAAGGTAAGAAATATTTCCCCTTCATTCAGCTTTCTAGTCTCCTGAAACCCCTGCAAAGATTTGCAGATATGATTAGTGCAATTTGAATCCACACACCAGGAATCTGTGGGATTCTGTACCAAACATGTTTCAAGAAGGAATGTACTTCTCATACCTTTATTCGTGGCAGCCTTAAATATTGGACAATTCCTCTTTCAATGTCCTTTCTCACCACAATGGTAACACTTTCCTTTGATTTTCTTTCTTTTTTTGGCAACTCCTAAGGCAGCTTGTTTACCATCTTTCTAGGCGAAGTCCTTCTTCTTCTTCTTTTTACCTTTGCCTTTTGACTTTGGTTGAGAAGTAGAAGTTTCAGCCATATTGACATCAACACTAGAAGTACTAAGGATGCTTTCCGCCGCTACCAACTCATTCATCAATTCAGACAATGAATAAATCTTTTTGTTCATGTTATAATTAAGTTTGAATTCCTTGAATGATTCTAGTAGTGACTGGAGTATCATATCCACTTGGGATTCTCCATTAATATCAGCACCTAAAACTCACAATGTATTCAGATTAGAGATCATCCTAAGACAATGCTCCCCTACTGAAGTACCTTCAGCCATTTTGGTATTATAAATCTACCACATAGTTTCTTGTCTTGTAGAATGACCTTGCTTACCAAACATCTCCTTTTAACTTAGCATTATGTTCGAAGCTGTTCTAGATCTTGCATTTGATGCTGTAGAACATTTGAAATAGATGCTAGGATATAGTACTTAGCCATCTCATTAGATTTCTGTCAACGATCATATCGCTGTTTTTCCTCAAGAGGAGCATCTAATGATGGAAAGTTAGGACATGGTTGAGTAAGCACATATTTGTGCTCTTCAGCAATAAGAACAATGTCCAAATTTCTTTTCCAGTCAACATAGTTGGATCCAGTTAGTTTGTTTTGATTAAGAATAGTAATAAGAGGGCTAAATGATGCCATGATTTTAAATCTGAAAATAACAAATATGAATATAATTAGTAAACTAAACATTATCAATTTAGCATATAAACATATAGTATGGAACCTTAATAAAACCATAATATAAAATATGCAACGACAACCCAATCCAATATTCAATATCCCTCAGCATAGAGTGAATATTAAATATTATGATTGATTGAGAACTATTTTCATTATTAGTGCTATCATGATAATTCTGATCAAACACTAATAATATGCCGTTTTACATTAACCTCTAAGTAATAATAGTAAGAACTCAGCATAGAGGATACTATAATACTTAGTCTAGTGTACATCATTGTCTAGAATCATGTGTAGCCACATTTCATCTCCCTTAACAGGTTTATTTTGTAGTACCATGATACAAAATACCTTCCGCATGGAATGCAAAGTTCAAGGCTAAGACAAGGTGTTTTATCAAACCACTATAAACCAGGTAGTTCAATCTTGTAGCACCATGAAATAAATACTCTCCGCATGGAATGCAAAGCTCAAAGCAAAGACAAAGTATATATTTCATACTACTATGAACAAACAATGGAGGCCGTGAGATCCAACCCTTATATCTCTCTCCCACTAGATATTTTAAATTAAAGGTTTTTAAGATCAAGAACCATAATAATGCTAGACACCTTGAAAACATAATCCTAATCTCATTAAGAATAAATTTCATAATCCTAGCATTAACATGATAACATGTATATCAGCAATCTTAATGCTATACCAAAAAAGATAATTTCTAGTTTGACTTTCTCAAAGTCAGATCGTGCATATTTTATCACAAAAGGATACAATCTAATCCATGTGTAATCAGGCCATAAATTGTTGTAAATCATATATAATCATTGACGAGGTACAATACTAATTCAAAACTAGTAAATCAACACTGTCACATATATATGTCATTTGATGAACACATAAAGTTAAATTGCTTATAAACAATTAACACATGCAAGAAGGCTATCAAGGCAATTAATAATCATATATAATTATTGAAGATGTACAATACTAATTCAAAACTAGTAAATCAACATTGTCACATATATATATGTCATTTGATGAACACATAAAGTTCAATTGCTTATAAACAATTAACACATGCAAGAAGGCTATCAAGGCAATTAATATTAAATTGTCTTTTATAGCCAAGCGGTGAAAGAAAAGTCCAAGTGGTGCAATCAGTTGGTTCACGCACATGACAATTATTACAATAGTTACATTCAATAACCATATTCAAGCAATTACTATTAAGACACGACACCATTACTTTATAATCATAGGTCACTTTGAACAAACCAAGAGAAGATTCATCCTTGGTGTGAACCCGATATCATCAAGAAACCGTTTTTCTTTTATTCTAAAATCAAATCACATGCCATACAATCATGATATTGAAAACCTGGCTCTAATACCAATTGTTGGAAAATCTGATTTTGTATCTCATACAAAACACAAAGCGGAAGCAACAAACACAGATTTATTTCATTTATGATTGATAATATGCACTATGTAAATTTTAGAATTTAAGAACAAGATAGCGTACCTTGGTGTAGAGAAATCCAAAACAAAAGATTGGAAATACTTGGGAACACTTTTAATCTTCATTCTAATTTCACTTTACGCCTAAGAAATGTGGTCTCTCAATCAATTTCCAATGGGGAATATTCGAGTGGCTTTACTCACACACACATACACACACACACACACCATTTCACAATGATGTATCTTTTTCTAATAAATTTTTTTATATGTTTCTCCCTTTATATTTAAATGATTACCTAATTAGGCTGGCCTATTGGGCCTTTCCAATTGGGTTTTAGTGTGTGGCTTGGAGTAAGACCAAAAGGCACTAATAAGACACTAGCTCCAATGGGCTTTGGGCTTTTCTGTCAACTCTTGACAAGTTCAAAGTTACCATTAATTATATTTAATACCATTATATAAATATAATCGTACTCTAGGCCTTATTAATAAATTATATCGTAAGACTTTATTATGCATGCAACCCTTTCATAAAATAGGCCTTAGTAATACAAAGTCATGAATGTAGACTACCACTTTGAACATTACTACATCTTAATCCTTGAGTACCCGATTTAATCCTTTAAGTTATTCATCATATATTTATGAAATCTAATTTCATAAATATATACTTTAGTATCTCCTTACTAAAGTGGTTAGGCCTAACACTTTGAATAACCAAACACTTTGAATAACCAAACCCATTAAACTTATCTCAAGGGAATATTTTGTATCTCCATTAAGAGATTATGAATTTCATCTTAAGAATATATGTTCTATCAACACTAAATGTAGTTGCCCAGCATATTGAGGTTTTAACCATTACTTTAGATCTCACTCCTGATATATCAAAGCAACCTACATTTCTTGATTAGGTCCATTATCCTCTCAGGATTAAGAGTTCATGTAAATAGAAGTCATGAGATTTATTATTCATTTGATAGTCGTTAGGAGAATAATAAATATCACAGCAGTCCAGTTCAATATGTCCTAACTCTTAAAACATATCAACATACTAACTAGAAGTCTCAACTTCCATGATCAAGACAAATCATCTTAGTTGATACGTTATAGTCTTTACAGATGAAATGTCCAATATAATCACTGACTACAAACTATAATTTTAAGTTTACAAAGAACTTGTGATCTTCTGTGACTTTTCATATAAATCACATACTATGCATCTCATGGACTATATGATAATGTCAAAATATTCATGTTACCATTATTGTAGATAATAATAAACAACTTTATTTATCATGACATTAAGTCATCCATAATGTCATACATAGCATCATACTACACATGATAAACTCATCTTTCCTTCAGCTATCACGCGTATCCTTCGACACTTTTCCATTGAGATTCCTGATTCCCCTCATCTCTTCTTTGTTATGGGTGTCATTGACACCATTACTGTTCGACGAAGCCAGGCTTAGCTTCAACTGAAGAGGCCATGTGTGGAGACTTCTAGTCTCACAGCTTCTGCTGTCCTTTCCTCCTCTACTTCTTCTTCTTCTTCTTCGACGGGTTGTGTTACCCTAGAGGCCATTATGGCATTGTTTCAATACATGGATGCTTATCTTGACACTCTTTCTGATGAGTTGTGTCAGGTGAACACTTGTGTCGATCATGTAGCGCGACGATAGGCTCAGCTTGGTGGTTTCATTCCCTCTCCATCTCCTTCTCCAGAGGGTTCGACAGTTGAGGATGGTGATAATGGTGATGAGGATGCTAGCTCTTCTAGTGATGTCGAGATGACGCCCTCTCAGTGACTTGCCCTTTGTCATTCATGACAAAAAGGAGGGAGTAGTTTTGGAATGAGAGTGGTCTTGTACTTAGGGAGAGAGTTAGTATAGGAAATTTTTGTTAAAAGGAGTGTCTATACATTTTTTAGGGATGTTGTGAGGATTTTATGTATCTTTTCTTTCTTTTAGTTACATTTACCTCATGTATACTGGTCTTGCAACCATTTATTTATTGACATACATTGTACTTATTGTCCATATATATGATAATGTATGTTGTTCTTCACCTATCTCTCCATGTGTTGTTTCTTTTCTTTCTTTATACACATGTTTCTTTATATATGCAATCCTTTATTTTTGTTTCACATAAGATGCCTTGATGAGTTTTGTTTAAGTGTTTCAAAAAGACAGGTTGTTAAAGTTTACCATGCCATGAACTCTCTTCTTACAAATTTTTTCAAGTTTTGTGTTTGGGTTAGATTTGTTTTGTAATTCAATAAGTGATTATGAGTTTAGTGATTTAAGACTTCTTTCATGATTCATTTGTTTGTTGTGGTTTTGTCACAAATTGCCAAAGGGGGAGATTTTTAGGAACATTATTGATGTAATTGGCTAATCCTTTGACAAAACGCACTTTACTTGTAATTGGGTAGATCTAGGATAGTTTAAGACTTCAAGAAACATGTTGTTCAAGTCAAGTGTTAAAGCTATGCAAATCTGTACATGAAACAAGTGAAGAAGTGATTTTAATTAAAGCTCGATAGATGTCTCGACGGAAGCCTATCTATCGAGAATTAATTTTGAATCTTGATAGCAGCTCAACAAAAGCTGTATCTATCGAGAATTATGAAATTAGAATTTCTAGATTTGATTACACGCATATCTAAGTGTATTTGTGTAGTGTTTCTTTTCTCACAACCCTAGGCATATATTAAGATTATTTTAAGGGCCGTCACAAAGTGTTGCAAAAAGTTTTTGTTGTATTCATACACGCATATTGTGACCGGAGGCAAAAATTGCTCTAGTTCATCTTTCTCTTTGTAGAAGCTATTGTGTCTTTTCACCAAGGGTTTTGTAACCAAAGAGTTTCTTAATCTTCATGTTGATGAATTGAAGAACTTTGTAGCCAACATCTTCCTTAAATTCGTGTGTTAGTCACGTATTGGGATCCGTGCATCATTGGTTGGTCATGTACTGGGATTCGTGCATTGAAATGAGAGATTGTTGCTACATTGCAAGTCCAATTGGGTATTGGGGTAAGAGTTCAATTGTAGGTTGGTATTAAGTACTGAGATTCCTTTTACTTGTAACCCTTGTTTTGATAGTAGTGGATTCTCGGGAGTGGTGACCTTGAATTCACCTGGTGGGGTTTTGTCTCGGTGGTTTTCCCTATTTGAAAACAAATCACCAGTGTCAAATTTATTTTCCGCTGCATTTAACTTAATTGGTGATTTTTTTGTGCTGCCACATTATTGCATGTTAAATTGACTTAATTAATTAACTTGGATAATTAATTAATTAATTTGCCAAAGGGGTCAGTACATTCTTGGTCTATCAGTAAGGTTTAGCCATCCACGATCTCCAAGTAGTAACTGCCTCTTCTTAAGTATCTAAGAACTTTGTAGGGTCCTTCCTAGGATGGTCCTGACTTCCCTTGTGTTGGATCTTTAGTTGCTTCTGTCACCTTGCATAGTACCAAGTCTCCAAGGTCAAATTATCTGAGCTTCACCCTCTGATCATATTACTTGGCCATTTTCTATTTTTAGCTTGTCATTCTCTGAGCTGCGACATCCTTGGTCTTGTCCAAGCAATCCAAGTTGAGTTTCAAAGCCTCATCATTCCTTCATCATATCATCTT
Source organism: Castanea mollissima (assembly GCA_014183005.1). Taxonomy (NCBI): domain Eukaryota; kingdom Viridiplantae; phylum Streptophyta; class Magnoliopsida; order Fagales; family Fagaceae; genus Castanea; species Castanea mollissima. The sequence goes on along the minus strand of JACAVU010000002.1, from coordinate 28,557,407 downwards.
CTTCTTAAGCTCGTCACCCCTATCTTGATGGGAATAACCACTTCTATATAATAGATGAGCTTGAACGGTGTTTCCTCGATGGGCATGCTTGCGGTTGTTTGATAAGTCCATAGGACGTCGGGTAGTTCTTTTGGCCATGCACCCTTTGCCCCCTTCAGTCGTATTTTAATGATCTTTAGCAATGTTTGATTCATCACTTCAATTTGTTTGTTGGCCTGTGGATGTCTTGTTGAAGAGAATTGGTTCTTCATCCTAAGGTTAGAGTAAAAATTTCAAAATTTTTGGTTAACGAACTGTCATCCATTGTCTAATATGATTTCTTGTGGTATCCTGAACCTGTAGATGATATTTCTCTAGACAAAACTTTGGATTTTGGCTTTTGTGATTGTTGCCATTGCTTTTGCGTTGACCCATTTCATGAAATAATCAATTACAATGAGTAAAAATTTAATATAAATTACCTTAAGGTAATGGCCCTACGATGTCGATCCCCATTAGGCAAATGACCATGGAGATGTAATCATGGTTAATTTCTCACCTGGGATTTTGTAGTCGTTCCCAATCCACTAGCATTTGTCATAATTCTAGACGATCTCATGTGTGTCTTTTTGTATGGTCAGCCAAAAATACCCTACTTGGATCACTTTTCCTACTAACAACCTTGATCCTAAATGGTCTCCACAAACTCCCTCATTTATTTATGCTAATATATACCCAGCTTCACCATGTTCTACACACTTTGGGTATGGTAATAAGAATCCTTGTTTGTAAAGCTCATCGTTCATGATGGGGAATCTAGACGATCTCGTTTTAATTCTCTTTGACTCTCTTGGATCAAAGGGCAAATCTCCGTTCATGATGTAGGATAGGATTGGAGTCAATGAACTTTCCCTTTTTTGGACATGGAAAGTGTGGACTTCTTCAATGCTTGGGTTCTTTTGTACTTCAATCTATTGGTCTGGATGTTCAATTTTTTTTCTTGTGACAAAGCTAGCCTAGCTATCTCATCGGCTTTTGTGTTTTCAGTTCTTGGGACTTGGACACACTTTGCCTCTTCAAAGTTACTGACTACCTGGTTTATCAACTTTTAAGCATTCCTGCATCCTATCCTCCTTGGCTTCGTATTCATTGTTGACTTGCCCAATTACCAGTTATGAATTAATTTTCAAGAGTATTTTCCTTGCCCCTCACGCCTTTGCTACATAGAGTCTTGTTAGCATTTCTTTGTACTTTGCTTCATTGTTGGTGGCTGGGAACTTGAGTTGTACTCCATAGTGTAGGATGTCCCACTCTAGAGACACCAAGACTACCCCTATTCCTTCGAGTTCTTTGACGGTTGAACCATCAGTGTGAATCACCCATAAATTTAAATCATCTTGGAGTGGTTTGTTGTCAAGAACAGTGAACTCATTCATAAAGCCTGCCAACACTTGAGCTATAATTGCCATCCTTGGCTCAATTCTATCGCCCATTCCACCATTCATCTTGCAGCCTCTAGCTTACCCATTGCACTTTATCGGTTGGTATGTCATCACTATAATTGGGTTTGCTTGAAAATATGGATGCAATTCCCTAGATGCGATGATTAAAGAAAAAGTGCTTTTCTCCATCTTCTAATACTTTGCTTCTACCCCTTGAAAAGCTTGGCTAGTATAGTATACTGGCCATTGGATCCTTGATTCTTCTTTGATTAAGGCCGAGCTTACTACCATCTCTAGTATTGCTAGGTACAAGAACAACTCTTCTCCTTCTTTGGATGGACTTAGGAGCGGAAGATTTAATAAATATCTCTTTAACTTCATGAAGGCTTTTTTCGGATTCATTAGTACAATTAAAGGCTTGTTTAAGAACTTTAAAAGAAAGGTAAACATTTATCAGTGGCCTTAGAGACGAACCTCTTTAATGCTACTATTTGTCTAGTCTGCTTCTAAATGTCTTTGACGGTTTTTGGAGAGATCATTTCGAGGATTACCTTTACTTTTTCTAGGTTTGCTTCTATCCCCTTCTGGGATACCATAAAGCTAAGGAATTTTTTGGAGGATACCCTGGATACACATTTGGTAGGATTTAACTTCATCTCATAACGACATAAAGTCTCAAAGGTCTCCCTTTAATCGTCCAAGCACTCATCTTTTTCCTTTCTATTAACAAGCATATCATCAATGTAAACTTCCATGTTCCGACTAATTTTCTTGCTAAACATCTGGTTTACTAATCTCTGGTATATGGCCTTTGTTTTTTTCAAACTGAAAGGCATTACCTTATAGCAGTAAAGGCCCTTGCTGATGATGAATAAGGTCTTCTCTTGGTCTTGTTCATCCATTAGGATTTGATTGTATCCTGACAATGCATCCATAAAAGTTATCAGCTTATGCCCTACAATTGAATCAACAAGCTGATCAATCCGTGGGAGTGGAAAATTGTCTTTAGGGCAGGCGTTGTTTAGATTAGTGAAGTCCACACACATTCTCCATTTGCAATTTGTTTTTATTTTACCATGATCACAATAGCTTGCCATTTTGGGTAATACACTTCTCATATAAAACTTGTTTTCAACAATTTATCAACCTTCCATAACTACCTTACTTTGTTCTGGGGCAAATACTCATCGATTCTATTGGAGGGTTTTCGCTTTGGGTCTACATTTAAGCAGTGCTAAATGACGTCTTTTCTTATGCCTAGTATATCTTCGTGGCTCCAGGAAAAAACATCCATATTTTCATTCAAGAACTCTACTATCTTCTACTTTGTTGATGGTTTTAGCTTGGTTCCTATTTTGGTTATTTGTTATGAATCCTCGTCCACCAAGTCCACCTTATGTAAGGCCTCCAAAAATTCCTCCTCTTGCTTCTCCTTGATCATCTAGGTATGGTTCTTCTCAAAAGCTAGCACAGCTTGATAACATTCTCGAGCTAGGATTTGGCCACCCTTAATCTCGCCTACCCCATTATCTATTGGGAGATTCACTTTAATGCATTGGCTATGATGAAACTTTTTTGCCAGGTGCCATGCTTAAATCTATCAGAATTCTCTTATCCATTGCTGCTCATTATGATTATGAGATTTGGCTATGCAACCGGAAGGTTTTAGCAAAGAACCAAAAGCATATGGTATGCAAGTTGAAAATGTCCATTTATGGACTTAAACAAGCATCTAGGTCATGGAACATCAGATTTGATTAGGCAATCAAATCATTTGGTTCTGAACAAAATCTTGATGAACCATGTGTGTACAAAAGACATCAAGACAAAGTAGTAATGTTCCTAGTGCTTTATGTAGATGACATTCTACTCATTGGAAATGATGTAGGAGTAATGTCATCGGTTAAAGTTGGGTTGTCAAGCCAATTTGATATGAAGGACTTGAGCGAAGCTAACTATATTCTAGGGATCAAGCTTTGGCGAGATCGAAAGAATAGGATGTTAGGTTTGTCACAAGCTGGATATATAGATAAGGTTCTAGAACGGTTTAGCATGCAAAAATCCAAGAAAGGTTTACTTCCTTCTATACATGGAGTTCCTCTGTCTGATGACCAAAGACCTAAGACTCAAGAGGAGGAAAATATGATGAGACAAGTTCCCTATGCTTATGCAGTGGGAAGTCTCATGTATGTCATGCTTTGTACTAGGCCGGACATTTGTTATTCAGTTGGCATGGTCAGCCGATATCAATCAAATCCAGGACCAAAACATTGGCAAGCTGTAAAGCATATTCTTAAATATCTACGGAGAACAAGAGATTATATGCTTGTTTACCGTTGTAAGGATTTGATTCCTATTAGATATACACATTCGGATTTTCAGTCGGATCTAGATTTCAAAAAATCCACGTTTCACCTTGGGAGGTGGAGCCATAAGTTGGAGGAGTGTTAAGCAATCTCGTATTGCTAACTCCACTATGGAAGCCGAGTATGTTGCTGCTTGTGAAGCAGCAAAAGAGGCTGTTTGGCTCAAGAAACTCCTTTCTGATCTTGGTGTTGTGAGAATTGAGCAAGTTCCCATTACATTGTTCTACGACAACAGTGGAGCGGTTGCACAATCCAAGGAATCACAAGAAAGGAAAGCACATAGAGAGAAAGTATCACATCATTTGAGATATTTTCGCTTGTGGAGATGTGGTTGTAGCAAAGATTGATGGTGCAAAGAATCTAGCGAATCCTCTTACCAAAGCCTTGCCCCAAAGGACTTTTGAGTCACATTTGGAGGAGATGGGAGTTAGATTAGTGCACAATAGTCTTTAGTGCAAATGGGAGATTGTTAGGATTAGTGCCCTTAAATCCTATTGTATGATGCTATTTATGATATTATGTACGACATTATGTATGACATTGTGTATGACACAATATTGTGATTAATAAAGTTGTTTTATTTTTATCTAAAAATAATGATAATATGAATATTGGGACATTATCATATAGTCCATGAGATGCATTGTATGTGATTTATGTGATTTAGTCACAGAAGATGTAAATCATAAGTTCCTTGTAAACTCAAAATCTACTTCGTAGTCAGTGATGAAAATTGGGCATTTCATCTGCGAAGACTATAACTTATCAACTAAAATGATTTATCTTGATCATAGAAATGGAGATTTCTAGTTGGTATGTTGATATGTTTTAAGAGTTAAAATATATTGAACTAGACCATGTGAGTTTTATTATTCTTCCAACGGTTGTCAATTGAATAATAAACTCACGACTTGTATTTACATGAACTCTTAATCCTGAGAGAATAATGGACTTGATCATGAGGTGTAGGTTGCTTTGATATACCAGGAGTGAGATCTAGAGTTATGGTCAAAATCTTAGTATGTTGGGCAACCACATTTAGTGTTGATGGAACATATATTCTCAAGATGGAATTCATAGTCTCTTAACAAAGATACAAAATATTCCTTTGAGATAAGTTTAATGGGATTGTTACTTAGAGAGTTAGGTCTAACCACTTTAGTAAGATATTACTAAAGTATATATATTTATGGAATTGGATTTCATAAATATATAATGAATAATTTTAAAGGATTAAACTGGGTACTCAAGGAATTAAGATGACGTAATCTACAAAGTGACAGTCTTTTTTCATGACTTTGTATTACTATGAATATTTTATGAAGGGGTTGCATATACAATAAAGTCTTGGGATATAATCTATAGATAAGGCCTAGAGTGCAACTATATTTATATAGTGGTATTAAATATAATTAACGGTAACTTTGAACTTGTCAAGAGTTGACAGAAAAGCCCAAGGCCCATTGAAGCTAGTGTCTTATTGGTCCCTTTTGGTCCCACTCCAAGCCACACACTTAAACCCAATTGGAAAGGTCCAAAAGGTCAGCCCAATTAGATAATCGGTTAGATACAAAGGGAGAAACATATAGAATTTTCTGTAGAGAATTTTTGTAAGAACACTATTGTGAAGTGGTGTAAGAAGTATTAGACACTCCTTGACCTTCTCCCTTTGGAACTGATTGAGAGACCACACATCTTGTGCGTTAGTGGAATTGGAGTGAAGATTGAAAGCGTTCCCAAATGCTTCTGATCTTTGGAAATTTTTTGAAATTCACCGCTCTAAGGTACACTCTCTTGTTCTTAAATTCTGAAACTTATATTGTACATGTTAACTTTTATGAATGAAGTAGATTCGTTATTTTTCCACTGCGCACATTCATATTTCCATCACTATTATCATATTATAGGATGAAGGAAAATCTACCACCAGGAAATTGTTTTCCTTGGTCATTTACATCAGGTATGTCCTTGCTGTTACATCGGGTATGTCCTTATGAGTGGTGACTCAAAAGGGTGAAGTCGTTTCGGATCAACCTGTAATTGTTGAAAGGTAGGGAGGTATATGATGTCAACTGAACTCCTGTTGTCGATTAAAACTCTCCTAGTGTTATATTTTTCTATCATTAACGTGATCACCAGAGGATAGTCATGAGGTTGTTTCACCCCTTGAGCGTCATCGTCTAAAAAAACCATATCTTAGGTTCCCTTCCTCCTATATTTTGGTGGCAAGAGCATGGTGTAGACACTATTGACTTTCTTATGGTAGGCCTTTTTTAAAGACTTGAATGATCCGTCGGTTATCAGGCCTCCATTGATCATCCTTATTTCTCCTATTGCAATTTTTGGTCATTCTCTCTCATATTCTTCACCATTTGGATTATCTTTTGATTTCGGTGGTCTTTCTTCGTTCATGGGTCTTCCTTGATAATCTTACTTGACAAATTTTTGCAGTTCCCTTTTTGAATTAACTCATCTATTTGCTCTTTAAGATCCTTACACTCGTTTATATAATGTCCATGATCCTTATGGAAACAAAAATACTTATTTTTGTTACGAGCTCTTGGTGGGGAGTTTAATGATTTTGGTCATTTAAGCTGATGATCATCCTTATTTGCCTAAGAACTTTGTCAACGAGCATAACTAGAGGGGTGAAATTTACCATTCCTTTGGACTTGTTAGCTGAAACTTTGGTATTGTTTATGGAAGAACGTTCCCTTCAGTCTTTCTTCATTTCACGCCAATCATCTTTCACATTCTCCTTCTTCCTCTTTTTGGGTACAACCCCGATTGCAACAAGTGCATCTTCTCCATTCCTATATTTCTAGGCTTTTAGCAAGAGCTTGGCCATTGTCTTTGGAGGAGTTTTGGAGAGGGAAACCATGAAATCTTGTGAAGTTAACCCTGCTTGGAATGCGGTTAACATGACCCAATCTTTAGCCTCGTCCACCTCCAAAACCTCCCTTTTAAAATGATTCACATATGTTCTTATGGACTCTCCCTCGTCCTATTTTATTGCCAGGAGGTGTTTGGTCGGCCTCTTGTGCCTTTGCATGCCTATGAAGTGCTGAACAAAAACCACTTAGCTGCTCAAAGCTGTCTATAGTTGAGGGATTAGCTTACTGAACCAAACTCAAGCTAGACCTTTTAAGGTCGTTGGAAAAGACCTGCACATGACCTCATCCAGAGTCTGTTGAGGTCAAGTAGTGCTTTGAAGGTTGTGATGTGATCTAGAGGATCTTTTAGTCCGTCATATGTTTCTAGTTGTGGTAAACAAAATTTCGGGGGCAACGGACATTCCAACGCCCTTGGAAGCAAAGGGGGAGTCCGTTTGATAGATTATTCCATCCAAGCTCTGGACCGTGTTTTACTGTATTTTCTTCTTCATTTCATACATTTCAGCCCTCATACATCTTAGCAAGTCGTCATTGCCTTTCCTCAGCTGCCCAATCTATTCAGAATTTTCTCTTCAACGTCTATTGGATGAGCCGTAGACTTCATCTTCATCCCTTGTTTGGTCATTGTGTAGTTGTGGTCTCATCTCCTAGATGCTTGCTCAACTCTTCTATGTTGGCAGTAAATGACACAATTTGTTGGGCTAGTTGTGCTGGGTTTAGTAGGGCATTGGGATCCATATTGCATTGAGGAAATTTAGGAAGATAAGTGAACTTATGCGCCTCCCCATAGAAGGTGCCAAACTGATGATGCTTGAGATTTTCATTAAAGTTCCCTCATTTAAGTGGAGTGGAAAGGTCACCTGCATGAAAGACCATTGAGATCTAAGTCCAATACTGGTGTGGTGTCAGCCAAAGGCCCTCCGATGACAAAGTTAGAGAAAGTAGTATATCAATGTAAATAGAGATTTTTAGATATGTTGACATGATTTTACCTCTTTCTCTTTGGGGTGTTCTCTAGCTAGCCATTAGGGAACTTTTCAATGCTCTCTTTAATTGTTATTAGTAACATTTCGGGCTCATTGAAAGCGGTTCATTATGCCTTTAATGGTCCTCTAAGAAATTGCTTTCGTATGTAGCCGTAGGGTCATTTAATCCCTTTTAAGGCCCTTTAATCATCCTCTAAACTACTTGGATGATGATAATTTCGATACTCATCAGTTGTGAAAAAGGGTGTGATTTTAGAATCACTGTATACCAAAACTCAAGCACATTTAGTATGTAAAAAATGGATATTGTAATAGAATAATAATTTCTAAATAATAGTTTTTATGTTATTTGGTTATAGAGATGGTCATTTCACCCCGACTTGTCTCGCCCCATCTCACTCATAGGGTCTGCAAAATGCTTTTGGTATTTTTGGTGTGAGAAAAGGAAAAACACTCATCATAGACTGTGAAGATTTTTTCATTTTGAAAATGAGATCGTATATGAGTTTACTTCCATGATCATGTAACCTAATATGGAGGAGCCGGATGTAAGATCACTCATATGCTTCGGATAACAGGTTAATACAGGACTTGGGTTAGGCATTAGGAGCGACGTGACAAAAATTTTTCTGTGTGTGTGTGTATATATATATATATAACACATAGGAAAAGTCACAAGACATAACACGTCAGTTTCAAGATGATATCCTTTGAATCCATAATAAGAACTCTAGAGTCTACGAGAGAGAGAGAGAGAGAGAGAGAGCTCTGAAATTTTTATTAATCAAATAGTATTTTGAATTGGAAATTTGTCTATAGACTTGGGGCCCAATTTAAAGACTTCATAAAACTTAATGGAGAAACAAAAAGATTTTGAAAGAGATCCTAATGGATACCCTACCCTAATAGGATCTTAATTTGACTAAAAAGCATTAAAAACACAAAATTTCAAAGATTACATGAAAATATCAAAATTAATAAATTACAAAGATTATACTTGATAGTGAATATTATGTCCTACGTCAATATAGAAGGCATATTTCTTTCCTAAAAGAACTCCATTGTAGCATGTATTTCATAGTATGTGTGTGTTTGAATTGGGCATTTTGCCCAATCCGTGCATTCACATTTTTTTAGTAGGTCCCGGTGGTATTGTTCATGTACCACCAAACTCACTTTTTCACAAATTTTTAGGTAAATTTGGGTCCCATAGCACTATTAACACCTTTAAAAATTATTTTGCTACAGTGTTTTCAGCAATAAGTTTTCAGTTTTCAGTAAATAAGCAGTATCCAAACAAACCCTACATTACATGTATATTCGACCAGCAACGGGAATAATTTTTAACTATGTCACAAGACTCTCCCACGTAAGAACCCCTTTTCTCTTGGTATGTGCGAGTCCCCTCTCTCCTTTAGCTAGATTAGGAGACTTTCTTTGGAATACTCTTCCCGTTGAAGGGTACCCACAAAAAAATCCAAGAATGGATCAAAATGTTATTAAAAATCTAGAAAATCTAAAGCTTGCGAAAGAAGAGGGAGAAGACATGCATATCAGCAACTTGCAGACTATAGCTGCTTGAGGAGTGTTCTCTTAGTCTATTTGGGCGGTTGCTATTAGATCGTCAACAAAACATGCGTGCTCTCAAGAGCACTCTAAGATCAGCATGGAAGATGGGCTCAGATCTAAGAATCATAGAAGTCGGAAATGGCATTCTCCAATTCAAATTCAGCTCAAAGTATTAGATGGAGTGGGTAGAGAAATGTGGACCATGGAATTTTGATAATAATCTACTTCTCTTATGTAGGTGGAGAAAGGGATTAACGTCAACCAACATTGTTGTCTCTCATTCACCTTTCTGGGTTTAGGTATGGGGTTTGCCTTTTGAGAATACATCAGAAGAGGTTGGAAAAAAGATCATAAACAAACTTGGCAAAGTTTTTGAAGTTGACAAACGATCTTAAAAAGATGACCAAGAAAAGTTAATGGGGATAAGGGTAGAGTTACCCATTAAAAAACCCCTGAGAAGAGGTGGGCATATTGCAAATAGGGATAGGAAAGGTTTTGGGTCACATTCAAGTATGAAAGGTTACCCACCTTTTGTTTAATTTGTGGGATACTGGGTGATGATGCCGAAAAAATCACTAGTAAGCTGCAAGCACTCCCAAACTGAAACAACACCTGCAAAAAGAAAATAGAGGACCTAACAGAGAGCACCGGTATAGTGCCGGCCAAAAACCCTCCGAAGGTCAAGTTAGAGTCTTTTTTCTAACCCTAGAGTGCCAGAGTCGAGTTAATTATGCGTACCTTGATCCGAGGGTTTTTTGGGGTATTTATGTTGGTGTAGGGTTATCACTCATGCCTTGGCCAGGAAACCATTTCCTTGTAGGATAACACTTCTTTTGATTCTACATTCCTTATAGAGTTCTTTTCCATATAGGAGTCTTTTATTATGGTCAAACGTGTAACGCAGGAACTCCCAGTATTCATGCTTGTGTGGAGATAAAGCAAAGCCATATCAAACATATCTCGTGATGTAGGTTGATTCCCATTAGGAATCTATGACGCCTAATCAGTACCTGATGGAGACCCAATGTTGCCACCGTCCACTACGTGTCCTTATAGTATTGATCCGTCGATCTACCTCATGTCAACACCACTCCGTCGTGCTCTACGAGGAGAGATCCGTCTCATACTTTTATCCTCTTCACTGGGCATGACAACAAACATTGCTAGGTGAATTCAGATTGGCAAAACTCCAATCTCCAATATGGAGATTGGATGACAACAGGAGGAGCAACCAAGGGAGGTGCTGATAGAACGAATCCATGATTCCGTTAAAGATGGAAACACAAGAGAAAAACCTTAGTCAGAACTAGAGCTATTCAAAGTCTCAGTCAAACAGGAAGTAGTGGAACCAAGACAGAGAAAGGAAGTCAGGACCTCAAAATGGTGGATGTTGATATGTTAGACCTTCCAACAGCAAATTTTTTGGGTGGATAGTACAACAAATAAAAAAGAGACCAAGATTCGAGGCAACGATGTGGATTAGAAGAGAGATAAAAAGAAACTAAACTAGTGCTAGTTAGGTTCAAACATAATGAAAATGCCTTCTCAAGTGTGGGCCAAGCCTAAAAGCCTATCAAGAAGGTGTAGGAAGTCAACAACCCAATTAAATGCAAACCAGAGCCCACGAGCAATAAGGTTAGTAACTCAACTGAGATAGAGCCCGACAAAGAAAAAAAAGCACAAGGGACAGGCAAGTGGAAAAAAAGTGGCTAGGGAAAAAGGCAAAGCCCAAGAGTCGGTCATAACAACCTAGGTCCCTCTAGTAGGCAAAAAAATAGGGAATTAACCAGAAGAGTCTGAAATGCTTGAAGATAGGCCTCACAAACGTGTGTGTGAGACACACTTGTCTAGCGACACCTAATATGATGAGATATCGAAAATGGTTGCTAGGCATCATCGTCGAGAGCAATAAAGGTCCTAAGTTGGAATTGTCGGGGGCTTGGGAACCTCCGGACAGTTTATGCACTATGAGAAAAAGTGCAGTGCTAGGATCCTAATATCATCTTCTTAATGGAGACTAAATTAAATAAAAAGAGGTATGGAGTAAGCAAAGAGGAAGGTAGGTTTTATTTTTGGCCTAATAGTCCCTAAATCTAATCAATGTGGTGGCATGGCAATGCTCTGGAAAAAGGAAATCAAGCTAAAGATTATGGGATATATATGGGGAATTTCATTAATGCAATAGTCATTGATGAACCATTAGGATTTAAATGGAGAATCACGCGCTTCTATGGGTAACCCGAAACGCACAGAAGGAATGAGTCATAGTATCAGTTAAAAGCTCTAAATAGGAAGTTACAACTTTTGTGGATGTGTTTTGGGGATTTTAATGAGATTCTAGCAGCTTTTGAAAAAAGGGGTGGACGTCGTCGACCTCAAAGGCAAATGGAAGGATTCCAACTTGCTATCAATATTTGTGGCTTCAAAGATCCGGGGTATACTGGCTTAGACTTCATGTGGTGTAGTATGGAAGAGGGGGAAGATGGAATCTATTAAAGGTTGGATCAAGTGCTTTCATCGCAAAGTTGGATTGATAATTTTAAAGAGGCTTGAGTTCATCATATTATGGATTCAACTTCTGATCACTATGCCTTATTGGTTTCTGATTTCTTTAGAGCTCAACCTCCCAAAAAGTGTCGTTTTCACTTTAAAGCTATATGGGTTAAGGAGGAATGCAAGAACATTAAAGAGATTTTCTAAAGAAACTTTTTAAGCTAGAACAACCCCGGTGGTATATCTTTGAAACTAAACCAATGTGTTGCAGAGTTAAATAGATGGAATTTATTAACCTCTGGGCAAGTTCCAAAAAAAATAAGTATTAAAAGAAAAGCCCTAAATGATATGGTGGTTAGGGACAATGATGGTAATATGGGTAAAGAAATAAATAACCTTTAAGAGGAGATCAATGAGTTATTAGATAGTGAGGAGATCATGTGGCAGTAACGAGCTAAGGTCCAATGGCTTGGGCTTGGGGATCGCAACACTAAGTACTTCCACTCCAAGGCATCTAAGAGGAGAAGGAAAAACACAATTCTCGGGTTAGAGAATGAGGATGGTATTTGGTGTGACTCTAAAGAGAGCATTGCTTTAATAGCAGTGTCATACTTTAAGAAGCTATATACTACATCCTATCTAAGCCAAATTACAGAGGTGAAAGATGTAATACTTGCCAAAGTAACCAATGAGATGAATCAAAGTCTTATAAAAGAATTCACAAAGGAGGAAGTTGAAGTTGCCCTGAAGTAGATGCACCCCACAAAAGCCCTAAGCCCAGATGGTATGTCTACTATTTTCTTTCAAAAATTCTAAAACATAGTTGGTAGTGATGTCAGATGTATGGTTCTAAATGTTTTGAATTCTAATATGTCAATGGCTAAGGCAAACAGAACAAACATAACCCTTGTTCCTAAAACTAAAAATCCCACAAAAATGACTAAATTTAAGCCCATAAGTTTAGGCAATGTCATTTATAAGCTCATATCCAAAGTCCTAGCTAATCGTCATAAAACTATCCTCACTCAAATCATTATTGAAAATTAGAGTGCTTTTCTCTCTGAATGTCTGATCTCAGACAATGTTTTAGTTGTGTTTAAATTAATGCATTATGTGGATCACAAAAGAGATGGGAACGAGTGTTTCATGGCTGTCAAGCTTGATATGAGGAAGGCATATAATAGGGTTGAGTGAGGTTTCATTGAAAAGGTTATGGAATGTATGGATTTTCATGAAAGATGGAAAAGTCTTATAATGCATTGTATAACTACAGTTATCTACTCTGTTCTAGTTAATGGGGTGGCATATGGATGCACCATTCCAATAAGGAGGCTTTGTCAAGGAGACCTGCTCTCCCCTGATCTAATCCTACCTTTATGCAGATGACTTTTCATCACTCATAAATGATGTTGCTAGAAACAAGATGCTCAGTGGTGTTTCTATATGCAGAGGGTGCCCCATGGTTACCCACCTCTTCTTTGCCGATGATAGCTTACTCTTTTGCAAAGCGAGTAATCAGGAGTGTCAGAAACTTATTTTAATTCTGGAACTTTATGAGGCAGCTTTAGGACAAAAAATTAATGCAGACAAATCCTCAATCTTCTTTAGCCATAACACCCCCTCTAAGTTAAAAAGTGAAATGTAGGAAATTATAGCCCCGATGCAAGACTTAAAGCACAAAAAATATCTTGGATTGCCTTTTGTCATTGGCAAATCCAAGACAGAAGTTTTTGCAGAAGTAAAAGAGAGGGTTGCAAAAAAATTGGCTAGGTGGAAAGAGAAGATGCTATCAATTGGAGGGGGGTAAGTTTTGATAAAAGTAGTCGCCTAAGCCATCCCAACATACATTATGAGCTACTTCCAACATCCTAAATGTCTTTGCAACGACATTGAAGGAATGATAAGAAGATTATTGTGGGGATAAAGAGAGCAAGAATCGAAAATAGCCTGGGTTAGTTGGAAGAATTTATGCAAGTCTAAATTGAAAGGGGGCATGGGGTTTTGAAATCTCCAAGCTTTCAACCTAGCCATGTTAGCAAAACAAGGATGTAGATTACTCTTAAATCCCAATTCTCTAATTGCTCGAATCTACAAGGCAAAATACTATCCACATGGTGTTGTACTCAATTCGAAGCTTAGGTGTAATCCATCTTATGCTTGGCATAGTATCTTAAATGCTTTGGAAGTAATTCGAAAAGGCACTCGATGGAGGGTAGGAAATGGGTGGTTAACTCATATGTGGGAAGACAAATGGCTCCCCACCCCTTTAACCTACAAGGTCATACCCCCCTTTTGCCACTTTAATGATTTTCCTATGGTCTCGACTCTAATAGACCATGACAACAAAAGGTAGAAATCTAAGGTGGTTTGGGCTGTGTTCCTTCCATTTGATGCGGAAAAAATCCTAAATATTCCCTTGAGCTACAACTTGCCAGAAGACAAACTTATCTGGATTGGTAATAGAAAAGGAGAGTTCACAGTCAAGAGTGCTTATTACATAGCCTTTGGTGTGATTGAGATTGAAGAGAGTGGAGAAAGCTTATTTAGTGATCTAAGAACTCCCCTATGGAAGAAAATGAGGTACCAAAAGATTCCAGCAAAAATTCAAATCTTTGCTTGGCGAGTTTGTATGAATGGCCTCCCTACCAGACTGAACTTGAGCAAAAGGGGTATGAATATCTATTCCAAATGCCCTACTTGTGATCCGGAAGTAGAATCCATTCCCCACTCCTTGATATACTGTGAGTTAGCTAGGCATGTTTGGAGTAAGTGGATGGGATGTCCCATAAATTTTGGAGCAGACCAGTTGGACTTCATTGATGTTGCTTTAAAAATATTGCAAGATGGAACCACACAAGACCTAGAAATATTCTTTGTAATTGCCTAGTCTATATGGTATAGTCGAAACCAAAAGGATTTTAAAGATACCAACCACTCTCCTGAACAAGTGTGGAGCTTTGCAGGATCTCTCAGGTGGGACTATAAAGAAGTTGATGCCTTGTGTAATCAGAGCTAGCATCATGAAACAATTAGGTGGGAAGCTCCTCCCTTTGGTGTGTACAAAATTAATGTAGATGGAGTAGCTTCAGAAGATGGAAGAGTGTCTAGCGTGGGAGTAATCATAAGAAACAGCAAAGGAGACACTATTGCAGTACTTTGCAAACTCCTCCCAGGCCATTTCTCTAGCATGGAGACAGAGATAATTGCTCTTAAAAATGGAATTCTTCTGGCTAAGGAGATGCAGCTATCACAAATCATAATTGAATCTGATGCTCTCGTAGTTGTCCAAGACCTCCAAAACATGGAAACCAATGGCAGCTTAGGACACCTTTACTTGGGTATTTATGATCTTCTTAAGTCTTTCAGAAGTTGGAGTATTAGGCACCTGAAAAGGGATTACAACAAAGTGGCCCATGAACTTACTCATTATGCTAGATGTAATGGAATAAACCAAGTTTGGAAGGGTTGGCTCCTCCGATGGTTCAACACCTTATCCATCTGGACTATAGCTAAAACTTGTGTTTGTACTTTTGCTTTGTTGGAAGTCAATTTTAGTTTTTAATGGAATATTTCCACATAAAAAAAATAAAGCTCTCATGGATTTTTGCCCCATGTTTCATTCAGCTTTGGTCCATTTAAAATAAAGCTCTCATCTTATTCTCATGGGCTTTCACTAGAATATACTTAGAAATTTACAACCTTTTGCCTCAAACATGGGCTTACAATGTATTCATCACTTTTGAGCTTTTCATTTTTATTTCACTTTTAATTCTTTTTTCGGAAATAGCCCTTTAGCTAGAATATACTGTAGCCTTCCTCTCAAAGTCCATGAAGTTCTCATCATTTTGGGCCTAGGCATACAACAAGGAGGCCCAATATCAGGGAAGTTCATATTGACTTTGTAGGATCTTGGATGCTAAGTCCATAGCATATTTATTACCTTAGACCAAAGACCTATTTTCAAAAGGGCTTTTCCCACTTTGGCCTATGATAGCAATTAAGCTATGGTTTCATGAATCTTTCAAGTTAAGATATACCTTTGGATTTAGGGATAGACCTCTTATATGTGAGAAATTCTTTTCTTATATTAGGGTATACCATAACTTTAGGGCTATCCCTTCCATTTTTATATCTTTTATTTGTTATTTCGAATTAGGTGAACACATGATATTGGTTGAACAAACAAGAGATATAAAAGATATCCTTTGTGATAGGGTCTAGGATCTCTCTAGTGTGGGTAGGCTCCATAAGGCTAAAGGGATAGATAAGTAGGTCACCCACAATTAGGTAGGCTATGATTCCAATCGAGCGCCTAAGTTGACCCCATAGTGGATTGGTAATGAACCTTTAACGTACATAAAGCCCATTATAGGCAATGGCACCGATTGTGAGTTAGTGGGATGAACTTCAGAAGATTTAGTCCCGGATGGAGCCTTCAATCTTCCCACTCATCACCAACCAAGGTTAAGGGTCAAAAAAGAACAAGTGATGTGTGTGTAAACAAGTATTGAAATAGTTTTTATTAAGGTTAAGAAATAAGATACATATGAATTAAACTCACTGTTCCCAGTGGAGTCGCCACTATGGACACAAGGAATTGGAGTTGCCACCTAGTTTTTGTAATGGTCTAAAAACCATATATATAGCGTCCTTTCAAGGAACGACATTTGATCTTACTACCAGAGTATGGGTTCTGAGTTTATGTACGTTCTTGGGAAGGTGTTAGGCACACAAGATCGCCCAACTCTAAGGTGTGCCTCCAGTCTTTGTGTCTTACATCTTAACCTTGATAAAATCACGTTCAACACTTGTATATTATCTTAAACTCTTACACGCACACTAGCATGCATCTAAACATACAATCATGGCATCATTCATCTCAAAACAACATATCTATCAGTATCCTATCAAAAAAAAAAAAAAAAAAATCTATCCATAAAGTTATAAAGAGCCAAACCATACCCAAATAATAAATCCTAGCACACATGTGAAACCTTATCATACATATCAAACAAGCAGCCACCGAAACATGGCAAAGACAAAATCATGTAAACCTTTATGTTCAACATCAAACAAATATGTTCATCACAAAAGATGCATGTTCATGTTAAACACGACTTACCTTTACTTACCTTGTAGCAACTCAGCACCTCTGGTATTAATGCATGGACATGTGAATGAATGATCATGGCTTTAAAACTAAGAAACTCTCATCTAAACATGTGATAGCAAATAAATAATCAAGCATATGGACAAAGCAAACAGAAACTTTGAAGGCATAAAATCATAGAAAAGAGACTAAACAGAACATCAAGTGAAGGCAGAAACAAAACAAACAAATGAAAATTAGGGTTTCTGGGTAGTGGCTCACACATGCTAGAATAGGCCTGCGTATGCATAATCAAGCTCGCGTGCGTAGGCAAGATTATGTGTACGTAAGTCCTTGTCGAGAAAACCTAATAAAATAGAAACAAAGTAGAACTTTAAAATGATAATTCTAACAATCTAACATGTATAAAGCATGAAGAGAACTATAAAACTAACCTAAGCATACATACATAAACATAAGCAATGCAAAGAAACAAGATTAAAACATAGAAAAATAAAAGCAGAAAAGAGAAAAATAAAAATAAAAAGAAAGGGTTAGACTTAATACTTCAAATGAGAAGCTTTACAAGCTTGATTTTAATCGTTCCCTTCAGTCAAATCTATCACAAGTCATTAAACAAGCTATTAAAACTTCCTTTTGATTCACTATTTTCTAGTGAATCTTAGGTTTTTCACGTGGGATTTTTGTGTGTTTTGAAAACATACCATGTAAGGCTTTATATAGTGGGAAAAGTGGGGTTTGGAATGGCTCCCAGATGATATGGGATTCATTCCAAACCTCAGCCATTGCTGTAGAATTTTTTTTTTTCCTGAAACCCTAGCTGTGTACGCAGGAGTATGCTTTAGCTCACATACATAGGCCGTTGCCCACGTACATGGGCCAAGGGCCACTTTGGTCATTATATTTCTAAAAATAGATTTTTGCTCATTTAAATGGTTATATTTTCTATTTTTACACTCCTCAAGTTAATTTGATATCTAATTGAGCTCTAAGCTGACCTTGGGCCTTAAAGTTTGAGCATCATTGGGGATGGAGGTCCGAATCATAAGGGGTATAAAATGCAGTGTCTACAGGGCAACCATTCTTTCTTGAGATACTTCCTCTTAAAATGTTTCTTCTTATAATTCTTTTTCTTGATATGTGTCCTCAATTTTAACCAAACACCTTTCGTTCTTTTCTTAGACCCAAATTGTAGTGGGGTCATGCTTAGTTGATCTTGGAGGTGCAATGGTGCTTGAAAAGAAATCCCATTTTATTAAGCCCATGGCCCAATTAAGAAGTTCTTTTTATTAACTTAGATGTTCATAGAAAGTCTTCAAGTCCATTTAAATGAAGGCACAATTACAAAATCACTACATTTCCTCTCATGGACCTTGCCATTTGTTTCAATAGGCTTTACTGCGTTTACAACAAAACTCTCATCTTACTCTTGTGGGCTTTCATTAGAACGTTCGTAGAGACTTTCAACTCTTTGTCGCGAATATGGGCTTACAGTAAATCAATCAACTTTAGGCTCTTCCTTTTTCCATTTATTATCATCATATTTTTTGAAGTAGCCCTCTAGCTATAATATATTGTAGAATTCCTTTCAAAATCCATGAATTTCTCATCATTTTGGGCCTTGGCATGCAACAAGGAGGCCTAAGATTAAGGAATTTCATATTGGCTTTATAGGATTTTGGATGCTAAGTCCATAGCACAATTGTTACCTTAGGCCTAAGGTTCTCCTTTTCAAAAGACCTTTTAATTTGGGCATATGATAGCAACTAGGTTATGGTCTTATGAACCTTTCAAGTTAAGATATACCTTTGAATTTTGGGACAAGCCTCTTACACATGAGAATTTCTTTTATCCAAACATCTTAGGGTATGCCATAAATTTTGGGTCATCCTTAAACTTTTTACATCTTTTATTTGTCCTTTAGAAATAGATGAATACAAGATATATGGTTGAACAAACAAGAGATATAAAAGGATACCCATTTATTTATATGATCTAGGATCTCTCGAAGTGTGGGTAGACTCCTTATAGCTAAAGGGATAGATTAGTAGGTCACTCACAACTAGGTGGGCCATGATTCCAACCTTGGGCCTAAATGGACCGTAGTGGATTTGTGGCAAACCATCAACATACTCAAAGCCCATTATAGGTAATGGCATAGATTGTGAGTTGGTGGGATAAACTTTAGAAAACTTTGGCCCAAATGGAGCGTACTCATCTTCCCAATCATCACCAACCGGGGTGAAAGGGACAAAAGAACCAAGTAAGGTGTATGCAGGCAAATATTGAATATGCCTTTATTAAGATTAAGAAATAAGATACATTGGAATCAAACTCTCTATCCCTAGTGGAGTTGCCATTTTGGGCGTAACAAGGGGAGTACACCTTGACCAAATAGATTGGGGTGGAGAAAAGAAATGGAGTTGCCACCTAGATTAGGTTTAGGAACCATATATATATATATATATATATATATATCACCCTTCTTAGAAGGACTGATTTACTATCGGAGCACATGTCCGAAGTTTAGGTGTTAGGCACCCAACTCCACTTGACTTGTGGGTCGCTTTCACTTATTGTGTTTTATGTATTAATCTTATTAAATTCATGTTAAATACTGCATTCTAGGCCCACACGCACACTATCATACATCTAGCAAACAACATGGCATTTTTCATCCTAAACCCTAATATACATCTATCATGGCATCGCAACATATATAAACCAAGGGCAAAAACATCATGGCAGATCCAAACAAGCATGTTATTACATTCAAAAACATGGCAGCAAGGCATTAGCATAGAGTATATCCTAACATCCAAACATAATATCAAGACATCAAACAAATGTATTCACCATGTTCATCCTCCCAGTGCATGTTTATGTGAATGCATGCCTTACCTTGCTACACCATAGCACCTATGCATTAATGCATGACCATATTATGTGCATGCTCATGTCATATGAAAGAAATATTTGAAAAGAAACCCTAATCTAGCATGTGAAAGCAAACAACAACAAAACGTGGAGGTAGTGACAAATAAAACATAAGACAAAACAAGGCAGAGGCATATGATATACCAAAGGCATCTACTTTCCTCAATTCCTTCATCCAAATTCAGGGTACAAGAAATGGCTTGAGGATGACATTAAGTGAGTCCACATAGATAAGGAAACTTATAAGAAGTCCAACAAAAGAAAAAGGGCTGACATTACCTTGATATACTCCAAATATTACTTTTCTGCACTTTATGATTCTCATGTCTTTTTCTTGAATTTAATAAAAGATTGGAATGTCCCAAATCCCCTATGGAAACAGTTTATTTTCTTTTAAATTGAGCAACAAGAGAATCATCCATTTAGGACCAAGTTCCCTTCTTTAAGGTTTTTAGGTTTCACTTTTTTATTAAATGCCCTAGCAATCCTCTTTTTATCACAGACAATTGCTTATATATTTCCTTCATCCAATCTTCCTCTAGGACCTTGGTTTCCACTAGCACCCTCAAACATTGTATCTCTTCCTTAATAGGATGGACCACCTCGCTTGTTTAGACTACAGAGTAAGGGATTACCCTTGTAGATGCTCGAATAGAAGTTCTGTAACCCCATAGGGCGAATGAGAGCTTTTCAACCTATTCTTATATGTTACTACTATCTTGGCTAGAATGTTCTTAATGTTCTTATTGGCTGCTTCTACGGCCTCATTAGTCTATGGTTGGTATGGCGAAGACTTGTGATACTCAATGTGGTATAATTCCATGATCCTTTTAACCTTTCCCTCAAAGTGGGAGCCATTTTCTGAGATGATCTCTTGTGGTACCCCCATATTGGCAAATGATGTTATTCTATATGAATTAAGCCACATGTTTGGCTTTTGTTACAGAGTAGGAGGTTGCCTCTACTCACTTGGTGAAGTAGTCAATTGCCACTAGGATGTACTCGTGTCCATTTGAAACCTTAGGGCTATCATTCTAATCACATCTATGCCCCAAGCTAAGAAAGGCCAAGGAGGGGTCATGCTGTATAACTCACCAGGTGGTACGTGATTCAAGTTTTCATGTGTTTGGCAATCATGGAAACTCTTCACAAAGTCTACACAATCAGTCTTCATCGTACTCTAATAGTATCCCATCCTTAGAATATTTTTTCTAACATTCTCCCCTTCATGTGAGGACCACAAATCCCTTGACGAACTTCTTCCATGAATCTTTTGGCTCCTTCTTTCTTCAAATAGTGAAGGTGTATGCCATCGTAAGATCTCCTATAAAGCTATCCTCTGCATAGGATATATTGCATAGCCATCATCCTAATCGAACGACATTCTTTCATATCGGCACAGTTAGGATACACTCCTAATTCCAAGAATTTCATAATGTCATAATACCAAAGAACACCTTCATTTTCTATAGCCAAGACTGAAGACTTGGTTTTCCCTTGTGCACTAACTCATAACTTTGCGTAATCTCTAATGGTTGTTTCCTTACTCCTTCAGGTATTTCAACCATGAAGGCTAAGGTAGCTAAGACATTTGTGAACTAATTCTGAGCCTTAGGGATGAAAATGTATTCAATCTTATCAAAAGTTTTGGTCAAGTCCTCTAAAAATTGCTGATAAGGTTTCAAATGTTCATCTTTTACCATCCACGATTTCTATGCTTAGGCTATGACTAAAGTTGAGTCCCCAAAGATTTCTACATCTTTTACCCCTAACTCTCAAAGATCTTCCATTCTAGCAATACAAGCTTCATATTCTGCCACGTTATTAGTTGCCTTAAAGTTTAATAGTACTACCAAAGGCATATAAGATCCATCGGGGGTGATCAAAAGTACTCTTATCCCATTCCATATTGGTCCATGGCTTCATTAGAGTACATCTTCCATACCCCTAGTTCAATGTCCAAAATTTCCTCATTTGGAAAATCCTTTTGTCCATCATCTATTTCTATGGGTTCTCCGCACAAAAGTTTGACATGACGCTTCCTTTAATCGTTTTTCTAGCCGCATACTTCAAATCAAATTTTGCTAATAGGATTAACCACCTCGACAATCTTAAATTCAAAGTGGGTTTCTCAAACGGTACTTCAATGGGACTATTCTGGCTACTATCCATATCTAGAGTGGTAGAATGATGTGTCTTAACTTCTGCATGGCTTACATGAGTGCAAAACATGAATTTTCTATAGGCGTGTAACTAGCCTCATAATCATGGAATCTTTTGCTTAAATAGTATGCCGCTCTCTCATTCTTATAATTGTCAACTTGTGCCAATATGCTTCCAACTATATCTCCTATGAGATAAAGGTATGGTAGTAATGGCCTCCCTTGCTTCAGGGGTATTAGGGTTGGTGGATGGAGGACGTATTCTTAAATAAGTTTGAATGCTTTCTGAAATTCATCATTCCATGCATGGGATTCATTCTTTCTTAAAAGCTTAAAGATGAACTTACAAGTAAAGGTTAGTTAGGCAATGAATCAACTAATGTATTGCAATCGACCTAAGACTCCCCTTATTTCTTTCTCACTCTTGGGTGGAGGCATGCCCAATATGGCTTTGATCTTTGATGGGTCAACTTTTACCCCTCTATCACTTACTAGGAAGCTTAGACATTTCCCAACTGTCACTCCAAAAGTACACTTTTGGGGGTCAGCCTTAATCTATACTCCTTAATCCTTTCAATGAACTTTCTCAAGTTAATGATATGACCCTCTCTATCCCTAGATTTCACGATCATGTCATCAACATACACCTTAACCTCATTATGCATCATGTCATGTAACAAGGCTGTGACCATCCTTTGATAGGTTAAGCCCAAATGGCAATACCATGTAACAATAGATTCCCCATTTGGTGGTGAAGGTAGTGTTAGTCATATCATTAGAAGACATCTTGATTTGGTTATATCCGGAGAAACCATCCATGAAGGATATCAAGGCACTACCGGCTGTATTATCCACTAAGACATCTATATGGGGAAGAGGAAAATCTTCCTTAGGGCAGGCTTTATTTAAATCTTTTAAATTCATATACACTCTTACCTTTCCATCATTCTTTGGTACAAGCACAACATTAGCTATCCACTCAGCTTGGTGTACAGGTTCGATGAACCCTACTTTCAATTGTTTTGTGAACTCTTTCTTGATCATTAAAAGCCATTCAGTTCTTATATGCCTTAAATTTTGTTTAACGGGCACCATGTGAGCATGGGTATCAATGTGGTGTTGATCTATCTTGGGATCAATATCAGGCATATCTTCATAGGACCATGCAAACACTTCTTGAAATTTTGTGAGAAGCTCTTTGAGATCTTCCCATTCTTTTTTCATTTAGGGTTGAGTCAATTTTAATTAAGCATGAATTCTCATCATTGCCCAAATTAATAATTTCAAAAGTTGGTTTCACAGGTTCAATTTTCTTTTCCAATTTTTTATTAATTTCATTTTCAAATTCATTAGTATCATTTAAGTGAAGAATTCAATATTATGGGACATCAAAGTAAGCCAAATCAGAATTAATCTTATTGAAAATGTTGAAAAGTACATTGGAACTTACAATACAAAATTTCTTTTCCCTATTCTTAGAAAACCCAACCCAAGTTCAATTATTGTGGCACTCTACAGCAGGCACGATGAAGGTAGAAAGATCACTTGGCTCTTCATCGGCGACAGTGAACACATCCATCTCCATCTTCAGCATAGTCTTCATTACTTCAGCATCCATGTAGTCCACCGAGTCAACTTCTTCTTAAACTTCCTTGATCACCATAGTAGGTATCTCCTTGAAAGTAAGCTTCTCATTGAAGAACATCTCCCAACTTGGATATAGTTCTCCATCCTTACCTACCCA
This sequence comes from Castanea mollissima, assembly GCA_014183005.1. Lineage (NCBI taxonomy): Eukaryota > Viridiplantae > Streptophyta > Magnoliopsida > Fagales > Fagaceae > Castanea > Castanea mollissima. The sequence goes on along the minus strand of JACAVU010000002.1, from coordinate 28,533,725 downwards.
AAGCTCAAGAAAGCTACAACAAGGAAAGTCTCCTCCTTTATTCATAAAGTTTCCATTAAGGGTACTAAAGTTCTTTTTGATTCCGTCGCAACATTCAAAGAATCCTAAACCTTCCTTGGTCAGTTGAGTCTTGAAATCGGGGAATTCAACCACCCATTTTCCTTCTTTTCCAAGACCCATACCAGGCATATACCCCATGTTCTTCATCATTGCAATCACTTTATGGCTACAATATGGGAGCAAATATGTGGTATACCTTTCATTCTCCAATTTGTGGTATACCTTTCATCCTCCAATATGGGAGCAAATTTGGGTTACATTAGGTTTTGATTTGATTTTAAGGGTTTCTCTCAAAACTTGTCTTTTCTAATTTAATGTACAATGAGCTTATTGAATTCTATTTGCCTATGTTATTTTTTATAGATTTTGATTTTTTTTTTTTGGGTTTTTCACTGCAAAGAAATGGAATGGTTGCTTACTAGGTTACCCATGACTTTTTTTTTTTTTTGGTTTGGTTGAGGAAAGTTGCCCATGCTCATTCCTCAATAGGTATAACCCCAAAAAAAAAGAAATAAAATTTGCTGGGTATTGTTGTGTTTTGGTATACAAATGAAATGACTAATTATTGAATGTAAGTTTTGATTTTTATTTTTTTACACATTTTGGAATATTTCATAAAATTCAATTTCTGGGTATTCAAATGCTATTTGGGAAAAATAGAAAATATTTTGTTCCTCTTAATATGTCTCAAGTAAAGAAAACATTGCAAATCCGCTTAATGTGTTTTAACTTTTAATGTGCTTGAAAAATTGAATTGAGATTGACGTATTCTCTTAGAGATAGCCTTTAAATTCACCATTATTGCGGAAGTTTGCAGATTGTACATTTGTGTTTTAAAAAATGAATTGACGCATGCTCTTGGGCTTAGAAATGGCAAGGTTTCACGGCAGTAGTAGCAGTGCTCTATAATGTTAACATACTCATAAGAGATATTAATGGATTGAAGTGCATGACAACTAACTGCCTATTTGAGTTTATCTAATGGCCATAATTTCACAGTTTAAATATTTCATTTTTCATCCATGGCACTTTGAATTTTGAGTTTTAAGATATCACATGCATCATCTGAGCCTCTATTATTTCTCATTTGCACTGTTCACTTTGATGCAGTTTCCAAAATTACTTGATCAAATGTACTCTCTACATTTTTGAAAACATAAAAACATGTTTGATGTGTCTTTCACAAATCATATTATCCCATCTCCTATAAGGGGAAAATTATGGATAATGCCAAAACTGCTTTGGGTCAAACTTTGCCTTTTGTTTTGTTTTTTGTTCTTGTTGTTTACTATTGCTACAAACACGTGTATATGTATGATTTCTTTTAATCTAGATCATGTTTCAATGATGTTATAATGTTAGAGAATGAGGGTGGTCATATTTGATAATTAAAGAAAACATTGCAAATGCTTCATTTGAATTTGATTTTTTGTTTTCCTTTTAAAACTAATTATTTTTGCTAATATTTTAGTTGATTTTTTGTTTATATAATTTTATTTTCATGGCTGATTGCTAATGAAATTGAGGGTATTTGTTGAGGAATAGGAAAATATTTTGTGATATTTGTTTGAAGTCCATAAAGATTTTGTTTTTAATTAGTTTCAATAATAATTCACCAAACAAATAGATTTGCTACAAATATGGAAAATTAATAAGTGGAATAGAATAAAAAAAATTATATAAGATTTCTTATTATTTGCCTTAAAAATAAAGATGTTGGATAAATATTGCTTTTTGATGTGAAAGGGTGAATGTTCTTTAGCCTGTGCTGTGGAAGATGGGTGTATGGTGAGAAGGGCAGAAAAAATATGAAAATTTGTGAGTTTGGTATTTGGTTTTCTAATAACCTATTTTGGGGATTATCAAAATTGGATAAATGTCTCAGTTAAGTAGGCTAAATAGTTGTGTTAGGCCCAATTTTGCATATGTTTTTCTATTTAGGATTCCTAACTATGAATATTAGGACTCTAGGAGAAGTTTTAAATGCTTCATAATTTGGGAGGGAGTGGTGAAATAATTCGTAGGTGGTGAAGTAGTTGAGAAGATTTTAGATTCAGAAATCTACCTTTTTGAAATGTAAATTTATGTTGTTTAGTTTTAGTTCAAGGTTTTATTATATATAGCTAAATATACATTTGGCAGTCAAACAAATTCATTGAAAAATCGAATTATTTATTGATTTTCATTGTTTTCAAGTAGAATAGTGCAAAACATCGAGCTACAGTGCACTGGCAACCACCCCAAGAGGATGGAAATAGCTCCATTTTCTGTCCAACAATAATCAATTGTTGATGTAATTGTTTAATATTATTTGCAATCCAATATATGTTTTCCCTTTTGGAGGGGAGAAAAAAACAAAGATTAGTTATTTTATTATTTATCTTGAATTGCAATGTTGATTTGATGATGATGATAATCACGAGGATGGTGTTTGAAGGGGATAAAAATGGTAGATGGGTATTCCTATTGAAACTAAATGATCGGACGGATATGATGAAGACGTATAGATACTGTTTGCAATACTACTATGACGGGTAAGGTGTACTTTGTATCCGTCATATATATGTTCGTAGCGAATTCCGGGTTGTACGTTGTTTGATATGTTTCGGTTGGGCTTTCTCTTTATCGACATGCAAACGTGCGCGCTTGGACTTCTTGGGGCGCACGTTTGGTAAGACTCCTATATGGAAAGAAACTTGAGAAAGAAGTTGTATCCTAAAAGAAAGGTGATTCAACTCAATATAAATACCCCAGAAACCCTAGACACAAAGGTACGCATAATATTCTTTACTCTGGCACTCTAGGGTAAAAAAGACTCGAGATTCTAACTTGACCTTCGGAGGGTTTTCGGCCGACACCACACCGGTGCTCTCTTGAGGTCTACTGTTTTCTTTTTGCAGGAACCATTACAAGAGGAGGGTGCTTGCAACTCACTGGTGATATTTTCGGCATCATTAGTTGGCGCCGTCTGTGGGAAACACGATCGAATTTAATCTCGCTCTGCCCCTGAGACAAAGAGTTGCATGGCACTTACAAGATCGATGGCTACGAATAACAATCAAGGCGACGAACCGCGAACCACCGCTCTGGAGAGGCAGGTCCAAACGCTTGCCGCGGCAGTCGAGCGCCTCACAAAGCAGAATCACGATTTGGAAGAGCAGTTGCGGCAGGTGACCGCACACCAGAGCGCACCACAGGAAGATCAGGAGGGCGCTAGCCCTGAAGGAAGGAACGCGGAAAGACCTGAGGGCAGCAATGCCCCAACTAGACCCGAGCGACAAGATACCAATCAACCACTCGCCCTAGATGCAGTGCCGACTCACATAGCCACCGAAATGCAGGAGATGAGGGAGCGAATGGATGCGATGATGAACGCCCTTAAAGGACGAGTATCCAGCAACCTGGACGACCTCGTCCAGAGGACGGATTCACCATTCACAACATTGGTAAACTCATGCCCCCTTCCTGCGAAATTTCGCATGCCCCATGTAGAAAATTATGACGGATCCAAGGACCCATTGGATCACCTGGAGTCTTTTAGAACCTTAATGCATCTTCAGGGCGTGCCGGACGAAATCATGTGCAGGGCTTTCCTTACCACCTTGAAAGGGCCTGCGAGAGATTGGTACAGTCGGCTGACGCCCAATTCCATTGGCACTTTTAAGGAATTAGGCGCGCAGTTTGTATCGCACTTCATTGGAAGTCATCGGCACAAGAGGTCTATTACATGTATACTGGGTATAAAGCAGCGAGAGGATGAGACATTGAGGTCTTATATAGCCCATTTTAACAGAGAATCACTCTCGATAGATGAGGCAGACGACAAAATACTTGTGGCAGCGTTCACAAACGGACTAAGGGAAGGTAAGTTCTTGTTCTCTCTATGCAAAAACGACCCAAAAACGATGTCCGATGTCTATTACAGGGCGACGAAGTATATGAACGCGGAGGATGCTCTGCTGGCCAGAGACGATTATAAACCAAAGAAGAGAGAAAGACAGGAGGATGTGAAATCAGACAACGGACGAAAAATGGGTAGAACTAGAGATCGACGGGAAGAACGGAGACCCAAGCCACCTTCGGGGAAATTTACAAGCTTCACCCCCCTCACAGCCCCAATTGACCAAGTGCTGATGCAGATCAAAGATGAAGGAAGCTTGACATTCCCGGGCAAATTGAAGGGAGATCCGAATAAGAGACCAAGAGATAGGTATTGCCGTTTCCACCGCGACCACGGTCATGATACGGCGGACTGTTATGACTTAAAGCAACAAATCGAAGCACTTATAAGGCAGGGAAGGTTACAGAGGTTCGTAAGGAAGGAAAGAGCTGATCAACCCCAAGAGCAGAATCCTAGGAGGGAAAACGAGCGTCCAAGGCCACCGGTGGCAGATATACGGATGATAATGGGGGGCAATACAAGGGCAGGATCGTCCAAAAAAGCCAGAAAGACCTACTTACGGACGATACATAATGTCCAGTCGACGGGACCTTCAGTGGAAAGAATACGATGGAACGACTCCAGCTTCGATTTTTTTGAAGACGAAGCCCGGCGACTTCATCACCCTCATGACGATGCAATAGTGGTTAGTATACAGGTCGGAGACTTCAACGTCCATCGAGTCCTGGTGGATAATGGGAGCTCAGCGGACATCCTTTATTACCCCGCGTTCCAACAGATGGGGATTGCAAAAGAGCGACTGGTCCCGGCATGCACGCCTCTCGTTGGCTTCGGGGGGACACGGGTCCAACCTTTGGGATCCGTGACATTGTCGGTGACGGTAGGAGACTATCCGAGGCAAATAACCAAGGACGTATCATTCCTTGTGGTTGATTGCTCCTCCGCTTATAATGCCATACTCGGACGACCAACACTCAACGCATGGAAGGCCGTCACTTCCACTTACCATCTGATGGTCAAGTTCCATACTGGACATGGAGTTGGAGAACTGCGCGGAAATCAGGTGGCCGCACGAGAATGCTATGTGGCCATGATGGAGATGGATGACCATATGCAAGTAATGAACGTTGAAGAACAGAGAGCAGCGGCAGAACCCGTGGAGGAATTGGAAGAGGTGCTATTGGACGAGTTACGAACCGAACGGACCACCAGGATAGGAACTTCGGTCGACCAAACAGTACGACATGCGCTACTGCTATTCCTCAGAGACAACCAAGACGTATTTGCGTGGAGCCATGAAGACATGCCCGGGATAGATCCGTCAGTTATAGTCCATAAATTGAACGTGTCGCCTTCGTTCTCTCCAGTTCGACAAAAGAAGCGCGTGTTTGCCCCGGAAAGGGATCGTGCCGCAGCCGAGGAAGTTCAGAAGTTAATGGAAGCAAACTTCATACGAGAGGTATACTACCCAGACTGGCTGGCAAACGTGGTGATGGTCAAAAAGTCAAATGGGAAGTGGAGGATGTGCGTCGACTTCACTGATCTGAATAGGGCGTGCCCTAAAGACAGTTACCCACTCCCACGCATTGACGCCTTAGTGGATTCCACCGCGAAGCATGAGTTGCTAAGCTTCATGGACGCCTTCTCGGGGTACAACCAAATTAAGATGGAGGAGACAGATTAAGAGAAGACATCATTTGTGACGAGTCAAGGGCTTTTTTGCTACAAGGTGATGCCATTCGGGCTCAAAAATGCAGGAGCCACATATCAACGATTGATGAATAAAATGTTCGAGCATCAGATTGGTCGGAACGTCCAAGTCTACGTAGACGACATGTTAGTAAAAAGCGTAAAGGTGGCGGATCATCTGACAGACCTCCAGGAGACTTTCGACACACTTCGAACGTATAAAATGAAGCTGAACCCAAGCAAGTGCGCATTCGGAGTAACTGCTGGAAAGTTCCTAGGGTTCATGGTGTCCCAGCGTGGCATTGAGGTCAACCCCGAGAAAGTGAAAGCCATTATGGACCTGTCTCCTCCAAGGACGGTGAAGGAAGTGCAAAGTTTGACGGGAAAGATAGCAGCTTTGAACAGGTTTGTATCAAGAGCAACGGATAAATGTCTGCCTTTCTTCAAAACGTTAAGAAGATCCTTTGAATGGACGGCTGAATGCCAAAAGGCCTTTGAAGAATTAAAAACATATCTTTCCGCCCCGCCGCTGCTTAGTCCGTCCGTGCCAGGGGAGGAGTTGTACCTCTACCTTGCTGTCTCGTCTGCAGCCGTAAGCGCAGCTCTCATCAGGGAGGAAGGAAAGATACAGAGGCCCGTGTACTTCGTAAGCAGGGCGCTAAGAGGTGCAGAGGAGAGGTATCCACGGATGGAGAAGCTTGCCTTCGCTCTGATAACCGCAGCACGAAAACTGAAGCCTTACTTTCAAGCACACGCCATCATAGTCCTCACGGATCAGCCCCTGCGAAGGGCAATGGCAAATCCGGAAGCTTCCGGACGGATGGCCTTATGGGCAATAGAGTTGAGTGAGTACGATGTCCGTTACCAGCCACGAACCGCAGTGAAAGGACAAATATTGGCGGACTTCATCGCAGAATTCACCATTCCCGAGGAGCAGGGGGCAGAAGAAGAGCCCACGTGGAGAATTCATATTGACAGGTCCTCCAATAAGCAGGCAGGAGGAGTCGGAGTTGTAATCCACAGCCCAGAAGGGGACAAGATCGAATGCATGATCCGTCTGGAATTCCCCACAACAAATAACGAAGCTGAGTATGAAGCCCTGGTGGCGGGATTGGAGTTTGCGGTAGCGGCCGGGGCTAGGAAGGTAATGGTTTACACCGACTCCAAGATTGTGGCTAGTCAAGTTGACGGAAGCTACGATTGCAAGAATGAACGAATGAGAAGGTACCTGGGAGAAGTGAAGGCTCGAGCAACAGACCTCCGATTCGAGATAACTCAGATCCCGAGAGAAGAGAACCAAGACGCGGATCGACTTGCGAAGGCTGCTTCAGTCGATCCTATGGCCGTCCCAGAGCAGGTATTGTCCTTCGTCCAATATTCGTCGATATTAGATAATATTCAGGTGCAGGAATTGACCCTTGAAGACGGTTGGATAGCCCTGATAGTGGCGTATCTCAAAGACGGGGAGCTACCGGATGGAAAGGCCGAAGCAAGGAAGTTGAAGGTTAGGGCTGCCCGATTCATACTGATCAAAGGCGTCCTTTACAAGAGAGGATTCTCCCGACCATATCTAAGGTGCCTGGGCCATGACGAAGCAGACTACGTAATGAGAGAAGTTCATGAAGGGATCTGTGGAAACCACTCAGGGTCAAGGTCTCTGGTACACAAGCTACTCCGGGCAGGATATTACTGGCCGACAATGCAGAAGGATGCCCATATGTACGTGAGAGCCTGTGATAAGTGTCAGCGATTCGGCAATCTTATTAGGCAGCCAACGGAGGAACTCACACCCATGACGGCCCCATGGCCGTTCGCACAATGGGGATTGGACATCATGGGTCCGTTTCCAATAGCGGCCAGACAATTGAAGTTCTTGGTAGTTGGGATCGATTATTTCACCAAGTGGGTGGAAGCAGAAGCTCTTGCTACTATCACGGAGAGAGATATTCGCAACTTTGTATGGCGAAATATTGTTTGCCGGTATGGGATACCAAGAGTGCTTGTGTCGGATAACGGGAAGCAATTCGACAACGATTCATTCCGAGACTTTTGTTCTCAGCTAGGAATCAAGAATCACTACTCGTCGCCCGCTCATCCACAGGCCAACAGACAAGTTGAAGTCACGAACCGGTCCTTGTTGAAGATCATCAAGACCCGGCTCGAGGGGGCAAAGGGCATATGGCCGGAAGAACTACCAAGCGTCCTATGGGCGTACAGAACGACGGCAAGAACGCCAACAGGAGAGACACCGTTTCGATTGGCGTTTGGAACAGAAGCCCTCATACCGGCAGAAGTGGGGTTGACGAGCTACCGCGTGGAAAGTTATGACGAAAGCAAGAATGATGAGGCATTGCGTCTAGAGCTTGACCTTCTAGACGAAGTCAGAGCAACAGCGTCCCAAAGACTGGCACAGTACCAGGATACGATGGCAAAGCACTACAACTCAAAGGTTCGGCACCGGGACTTCAAGGTTGGGGATCTAGTGTTACGAAAAGTGCTCGGCGCGACGAAGGATGCATCATTGGGAAAGCTGGGTCCCAACTGGGAAGGCCCGTACAGAATCATCTCATTTCACAGGAAAGGAACGTACTATTTGGAGACAATGGACGGAAAGAAATTAGGTCATCCCTGGAACACGGAGCACCTGAAGAAGTACTATCAATAGTGCTGTTACAATACATGCTGCCTTATTTTTCAATTTGATTGTTAGACAATAGCTTTTGCTTTTGAGAACTTACTTTTTCTCCTTTTAGAGCATAGTTTTTCTACTCCATTTACAATTTGATTAGGTTGAACTTTATGAGAAGAATTTTTAAATGCATTTTGTCCGGAGGAATTTAAAAAAAAAAAAAAAAAACAAAATGCATGTTGACGGATCACCTAAAGGGTGAGAATACTACAAGTCCACAAAGTGGACGGATCACCCAAAGGGTGAAAAATCTACAAGTCCACCAAGTGGACGGATCACCCAAAGGGTGAAAAATCTACGAATCCGTAAAGTAGATGGATTACCTAAAGGGTGAAATAACCTGCGAAGTCCACAAAGTGGACGGATCACCCAAAGGGTGAAAAATCTACAAGTCCACCAAGTGGACGGATCACCCAAAGGGTGAAAAATCTACGAATCCGTAAAGTAGACGGATCACCTAAAGCGTGAAAAAACCTACGAAGTCCACAAAGTGGACGGATCACCTAAAGGGTGAAAAATCTACAAGTCCACCAAGTAGACGAATCACCAAAAGGGGACCACCCAAAGTGTGAGACCTATGAAAGTCCACAAAGTGGACGGATCACCCAAAGGGTGAAAAACGTAGTCCAAGGATAGACGGATCAACCAAAGTGGACGGATCACCCCAAGGGTTAATGTCTACTTTAGGACGGATCACCGGAAGCATGAAAAGCTAAAAAAAAAAAGAAGACGGATAGTAAAAAGATTGTTTGAATTTATCTGAAGTCCATTCAAGATGTATAAGGATTGTTCAAACATACGACGGATAGTAATCAAGCAACAGACAATAAAAGTTTCAACAAGATTAATAAACATAAAAGGACGGTTCAAACAAAGTTCCTTTACAAACTTCAAAAATTCTTTTACAAAATACTTCAAATAATCCTATTCATTCTTCGGGGGGGAGCTCCCGTCCACCGGACCGTCATTTGGCTGGCTAGGAGGAGCAGTTTCACCTTCGTCGGCAGGAGCATTGACGGCAAACACCTCATCTGTGCTTTCAGAGCGGACGGACTGAGCGAGAGTTTGCCCTTGAGCATCAATATTTATGTGAGACACGTCCAAGTCAGGGTACGATGACTTCACCTGACGGAGAGCGTCATCGAACCCGTCTGCAAAGGAGTTCCCAAGCTCCGCAATGAGTAGATCGGAATTGCGGTACTCCTGGACGGCCAATTCCTTTGCATTGTCAAGCTTGGACATTGCTTCCGTCAGTTGTCTCTCCTTGTCCTTTAAAAGCTCACGAAGATGCCCGTTCTCTTTCTCCACTTCGCCTCTAACCTGCTCCGAGCACTTGAGCTTCCTGTCCACGTTGATTTTATAAGTCTTCAGCTCGTGAAGCTCGTCCTCCATCGTCTTGTTTTTCTGCCTCAGACGGTCCATGGATGTCTCATGGTTGAGACAACGGCCAAAAAGCCCCTTCATCATCACCATGGCCTGAAAGTAAAAAAGATCATGAAAATGACGGATGTAAAGTAACTTAGAATGAATAGTAGACGGATTGAAAAATTACCTGGCCAAGGGTGAATAGGCCCGTCTCACCCATTGCCTCCGTTGAATGATTGCCGAGATCTGCATAGTCGTCAGCTGTCAACATGGACGACATTTTTTCAAGGCAATAGCTGGAATCCTCCCGGAAAAGGACGGGTGGTTCTCTCCTGAAGGCGCGGACCCTTCATTAAGCCTTTGCCTTTCCCATGCTTGACGGGCGTCTTCTCAGCTTGCAAGGCCACGACGGGGTCAATGGTGGTCTTTTGCTTCTTCTGAGGACGATCCGTCTTTTCTTGTGGAGTTTGCTTTGGCGGTGCCGGCGGGATCGTCCCCTTCGTCTGACCCCCGTCTGTTTTTTCTTTGCTGCCTGTTGCTTGATGAGGTTCTCCTCTTGGCGGCGTCCATTTCTGCAAGATCACAGACGGTTCAAAAAAGAAAGTAAAAAAAAAAAGAAGACGGATAGTAAAAAGATTGTTTGAATTTATCTGAAGTCCATTCAAGATGTATAAGGATGTTCAAACATACGACGGATAGTAATCAAGCAACAGACAATAAAGTTTCAACAAGATAATAAACATAAAAGGACGGTTCAAACAAAGTTCCTTTACAAACTTCAAAAATTCTTTTACAAAATACTTCAAATAATCCTATTCATTCTTCGGGGGGGAGCTCCCGTCCACCGGACCGTCATTTGGCTGGCTAGGAGGAGCAGTTTCACCTTCGTCGGCAGGAGCATTGACGGAAAACACCTCATCTGTGCTTTCAGAGCGGACGGACTGAGCGAGAGTTTGCCCTTGAGCATCAATATTTATGTGAGACACGTCCAAGTCAGGGTACGATGACTTCACCTGACGGAGAGCGTCATCGAACCCGTCTGCAAAGGAGTTCCAAGCTCCGCAATGAGTAGATCGGAATTGCGGTACTCTGGACGGCCAATCCTTTGCATTGTCAAGCTTGGACATTGCTTCCGTCAGTTGTCTCTCCTTGTCCTTTAAAAGCTCACGAAGATGCCCGTTTCTTTCTCACTTCGCCTCTAACCTGCTCCGAGCACTTGAGCTTCCTGTCACGTTGATTTTATAAGTCTTCAGCTGTGAAGTCGTCTCCATCGTCTTGTTTTTCTGCCTCAGACGGTCCATGGATGTCTCATGGTTGAGACAACGGCCAAAAAGCCCCTCATCATCACCATGGCCTGAAAGTAAAAAAAGATCATGAAAATGACGGATGTAAAGTAACTTAGAATGAATAGTAGACGGATTGAAAAATTACCTGGCAAGGGTGAATAGGCCCGTCTCACCCATTGCCTCCGTGAATGATTGCCGAGATCTGCATAGTCGTCAGCTGTCAACATGGACGACATTTTTTCAAGGCATAGCTGGAATCCTCCCGGAAAAGGACGGGTGGTTTCTCTCCTGAAGGCGCCGGAACCTTCATTAAGCTTTGCCTTTCCATGCTTGACGGGCGTCTTCTCAGCTTGCAAGGCCACGACGGGGTCAATGGTGGTCTTTTGCTTCTTCTGAGGACGATCCGTCTTTTCTTGTGGAGTTTGCTTTGGCGGTGCCGGCGGGATCGTCCCCTTCGTCTGACCCCCGTCCTGTTTTTTCTTTGCTGCCTGTTGCTTGATGAGGTTTCTCCTCTTGGCGGCGTCCATTTCTGCAAGATCACAGACGGTTCAAAAAAGAAAGTTAAAAAAAAAAGAAAGAGACGGACATATATTTTTAAACAAATTACGTTTTCGAATTCTATTATCGTATCGACGGGTAGCAGATGACGGTTCTGGTCCGTCGCAATACCAGAACAAAGTATCAAGGGTGACGAGTTGAGCCCAAGTTCTCTCCTGCAGTTTTGTCTTGTTGAAAATTTTTTCAAGGAAACTCCACTGCTCCAAGTTGACCTGGGGACGGTCTCGAGCTAAAAACAAGGGACGGTTAGACATAGAAGACAATAACTTCAAGATTGAACGAAAGCAAAGGGGATACACATACCCGACGGAGGCATGATGCCCCATGTTGTGTCGACGGGCATGTTAGTTATATCTCCTGGACGGCACATCCACTCGTCCCCTTCCAGGAAGAAATAACGACTCTTCCAGTCTCTGTTCGAGTCCGGAGTGTCACTGACGAGCCTCAATAGTGGGCTCCTAGCTGCGAAGCTATACATCCCTTTGGATTTGACGATCTCTGTTGGACGGTAACAGTGGAAAAACTCTTCCACCGTCAACCTTCGAGCACCGTCTGACATCGCACCATACAAAACCTCAACCCCAATGAACACCCTCCAGGCGTTTGGGGAGATTTGGGTGACGGACAGACCAAGGTATTGGAGAAGTTGACGGTGGAGAGAGCTCAATGGAAATCTGAGCCCCGCCTTTAAAGCTTGCTCATAAATCCCAACACCGTCTACCCCCTTGTAGTAGCACTTCTCGGATTTTTCGGGAAGGCGTAGACGGATGTTATCTGGTATTTGATACTTGATCCTAAGTGTGTTGAGTTGAGAGTCCGTCATAGTTGACCTAAAGTCATTTACCGTCCAAAGAGGCAGCATGACGAACTCTCTAAAGCCATCTGGGCCTGTTACTGATTGGACGGGGGGATCCACACCGTCCAAGCTACTACTGGACGATTCAAAACTCTCCGTCTCTGAATCACCATCAAGGGAAGAAGAGGTACTTGACGGGTTCCCCTCTTCACTTGAAGTGTCAGGATCCCTTGGACCTGACGGACACTTTTCATCGTAGCCCGCCCCGTCGCGGACAAACGACTGGTTACTCGACGCACTAGACATTACCTACATATGTGACGGTATAACCTAAGACACTGACGGATCTAAATAAACCATATACGTTTGAAACAATGAAATTAAAGGAAAGACGGAGATAAATTTAGAATACATACCGGTAGATGGGACGGATCTGCTGAACAACTGGATGCACGATAGATGTGACGGTTGCGCTCTGCTCTCTAATTTTTTGATAAGAAGAAAAAATGAAGGGCGGAACGTCGGGGTTTTTATAGAATAAAAAGCGCGGGATACGAAGCGACGCCTCGATTTTGGGAAATAGCCAATCCACGCGCACCACGTGTCCATCGTCAGAAGTCAGGCCACGTGTCGTCCATAATGAGGTACTGAGACCGTCATCTCTCCATACGTCACTATAGTCATTCCTTGAATCCGTCATATCTCGTAGACGGATCCGAGGAATGAAGGGGGCAACTGAAGGGGATAAAAATGGTAGATGGGTATTCCTATTGAAACTAAATGATCGGACGGATATGATGAAGACGTATAGATACTGTTTGCAATACTACTATGACGGGTAAGGTGCACTTTGTATCCGTCATATATATGTTGGTAGCGAATTCCGGGTTGTACGTTGTTTGATATGTTTCGGTTGGGCTTTCTCTTTATCGATATGCAAACGTGCGCGCTTGGACTTCTTGGGGCGCACGTTTGGTAAGACTCCTATATGGAAAGAAACTTGAGAAAGAAGTTGTATCCTAAAAGAAAGGTGATTCAACTCAATATAAATACCCCAAAAACCCTAGACACAAAGGTACGCATAATATTCTTTACTCTGGCACTCTAGGGTAAAAAAGACTCGAGATTCTAACTTGACCTTCGGAGGGTTTTCGGCCGACACCACACCGGTGCTCTCTTGAGGTCTACTGTTTTCTTTTTGCAGGAACCATTACAAGAGGAGGGTGCTTGCAACTCACTGGTGATATTTTCGGCATCATCAGTGTTGTTTGAAAATATGAGAATTTGATTTATCATGAGGATCGCATCCTTGTAAGTTTTTGGTTTTTAAATAGGGGGGAAATTACAGATACCAAAAAAAAAAAAAAACTTGCCTCCCCTTGTAGTTTGTTTTATGAGATATTTATTTTTATTGCAATTTACTTTATAAGGTATTTCGGCTTATCAAAATACAAAATTTGGTAACTATGTTTTAAGGTTATACCAACTACCAAAGGATGGTATATCTGATTTTTCTTTTTAATATAATCCGAAATTTAGTTTTTAAAATATATTATTTTTAAAAAGACAAAACCAAAAACCATTTAATCTATGAATTGAAAAGTTAAACAACCCCAAATAAATTTAGAAAGCCGTTGTTACATCAAGCTGTTGAATTTGTTTCAAGGTGGAGAAACACTAAGATAAGACCTGTATGGTATAAGGTGGCCTTTTCTAAAGAATATTGGGAAGAAGCAATGGATTCAATTGACATGTGAACCTTTAGTGAAAAAACAATATAGAATATACGATATAATAATACAAAACCTATAGTCTCTTCTGAAAAATAAAAAATAAAAGAAAAAAATACAACACCAGTTAGTCCAAGGCCTAATCCAGTGCACGTGTCCAATTCACACATCATGGCACATAAAACAAAATTCCTCTTGTCCCAAAAAAAAAACACTCACCAACATCACCACCATCACAACTGTAACCCAATCTTCCCTCCATTTCCCCTTTAACTTTTTTTTTTTTTTTTTTCCTCCTCCCATACATAAGACTTTTTATCTGCAAAAACTGTCTTTAGTCAAAAGCGTCTTGGGACCCTCCCTCCCTCCCCCACATTTTTTCTAATCCTCATTTCCCAATCACTAAACTCATTATAAAAATACACCAAAACCTAAATCAATCAATTATAAAAACCAAAGCTATCTCTTTCCTAATCAAACCCAGACCCAAAATTAAAAATTTATGAAGAAATTAAACAGCACCTTTTCCTACTCAGTAAAGGAAACTCACAATAGTATAATATATACCTTTTTCTTTTAGAAGAAAAATTATAAGCAAAGTAAACTTATAATGTAACACTTCCTTATTACTAATGTTAATGTATACCTTTCTCTATCAGTCATCAGTAAACGCCTCACAAGTCAGAAGAAACCAAAACAAAGAATTATAGTAGTAAACTGAATTAACAATGCCCATATGATTATCCAACTGTAAAGCAAACCCACATTGGATACCTACTGATGCTCAAATGAAGATCCCTTTCAATTCCATGCCCATTTCTTCTTCTTCAATTCTTGTTACCAAACCAAACCCACTAACCTCCAACAACCCAAAAACACAAACCACCCCACCATGCCTTCAAGACCCTTAGCTCCGACTCCTAGCTTTATTTCTCCAGCTCCAAGTTTCTTCACCAGAACCAGGGTCTTGTTCTTGACCCTGACCATCTCAGCTTCCATTGTTATATTCCTCTCAATCCTTTACTTTCTTTATCACATCTGGCACTCCCTTGTACACAGAGCTAAAACCATCCCCTTTGACTCCAGTGCTCCTCTCAAGCTCCAAAGATTCTCATACAGAGAGTTAAAGCAAGCCACCAATGCCTTTGACACTTCCAATGTCATAGGCAAAGGTGGGTCAGGCACTGTGTTTAGAGGAATACTCAGAGATGGTAAACTCATCGCTATAAAGCGCTTGGACACTCTTTCTTTGCAGTCAGAGAGAGAGTTTCAGAATGAGCTGCAGATTCTTGGTGGCCTAAGGTCACCATTTTTGGTCACACTATTGGGATACTGTGTGGAAAAGAACAAAAGAGTGTTGGTTTATGAGTATATGCCCAATAAGAGCCTGCAAGAATCACTTTTTGGAGATGGGTGTTTGAGTTTGAGTTGGGAAAGGAGGTTTGACATTATATTGGACGTTGCTAGAGCTCTAGAATTCTTGCACCTTGGATGTGATCCACCAGTGATTCATGGTGATATTAAACCCAGCAATGTTTTGCTTGATTCTGAGTGTCGGGCAAGGATTTCGGATTTTGGTTTGTCAAGGATTAAGGTGGAGGGTGAGTTTGGTGTGGATTTGTTTAGCCAGGACTTGGGGAAGAGCCAAGAGCTTTCAGGGAATTTGGCTGCAGAGACACCAGCAACTGCTACTCCTGTGGAGAGTGCTCATGAGGTAGATTTTGCTCTTGCTTTACAAGCTTCCTCTTCATCCAAAAATAGTAAGATGTCTTATAATGTTAGAGCTTTAAACTTGAATTCTTCGAATTATAATGCTAACATGGCAAATGAGAGTGATATTAAGCCTTGTAGTGCAAAAGGGAAGGAGGTCTCAGTTGTAGACATTGGTAGGGATGAATGGAATAATAGATTTGTGCCTTATGATGATGACTTTTCTAGCATTTATCATAGTAAGGAGTTGAATTGTAATGCTTTTTCGGGTGTTGATGAGGAGGCTGATACAAAACAATGGGGGAAGGATTGGTGGTGGAGGCAGGATGGGAGTGGTGAATTGTGTAGTAAGGATTATGTTATGGAGTGGATAGGGAGTCAGATTTGCCCAACAACAAATCCTGATTGGGATGAAGAAAAGAAGAGTGTCCCTGAGCAAAATAACTTGGATTATTCAACTGCGTTAGATAAATTAGAAGATGTGAATGATCCCCAATTACAAGAAATTGGATTTGAAGATCTTGATAAAGGGTTGGAGAAAAAAGAGTCAAGGGGTAAGAGAAGTCGTAAGAAGAAGCAGAGAAAGATACAAGAGTGGTGGAAAGAAGAGCACCTTGATGAGATTAGCAAGAAGAGTAATAAGCTTAAGAATCTTGATACCAAGTGGAGGAAAGGCTTCAAAATACCACATTTTGGTCTTGGTAGACAGTTTTACTTCCATAGACGAAAGAACTTTGGGGAGCAATGTCAAAATGAATGTGATCCAAATGGGGAGTTCAGTTTTAGAAGGG
Source organism: Castanea mollissima (assembly GCA_014183005.1). Lineage (NCBI taxonomy): Eukaryota > Viridiplantae > Streptophyta > Magnoliopsida > Fagales > Fagaceae > Castanea > Castanea mollissima. Next base: position 28,517,150 of record JACAVU010000002.1, on the reverse strand, counting down.
GTTGGAAGAAAAAGAGCAGCCGTTCTATTGGCAGTGACATGTGGAGTGGAGATCTCTTTAGTCGCGAACTTAGCAGTACCACAAGTATGAGAGGGACTTTGTGCTATGTGGCACCAGAATATGGTGGGTGTGGGTACTTAATGGAGAAGGCTGATATTTACAGTCTAGGAGTTTTGATTCTTGTGATTGTATCTGGTCGGAGGCCATTACATGTTCTTGCCTCCCCAATGAAGCTTGAGAAAGCAAACTTAATAAGCTGGTGTCGTCAGTTAGCTCAAGTGGGAAATGTTTTAGAACTTGTGGATGGGAGGTTGAAAGATGATTATAATAAGGACCAGGCAGGCTTGTGTATAAACCTGGCTCTCACTTGCTTACAGAAATTGCCAGAGTTGCGGCCAGATATTGGTGAAATAGTTAAGATATTGAAAGGGGAGATGGATCACCCACCATTCCCACTTGAGTTTTCTCCTTCCCCATCTTCCAAATTGTTCAGTAGGTCAAGGAGAAAACAGAAGTCCAATGCAGAGTAATCTCTGGATCCTAATGTTGATTTACTTTTTCTTTACCATGTCTTATTGGGTTCATGCTGAGTGTAATATACAGGAGTGATGATTGGTAGCTGTTATCAGTGAACAGATTCAGGTGTGTGTGTACTGTGACCCTGTGAGAATTACATTGTTGTATGTACATTAGATTACTGATTTCTTTTCTTTTTATTCGCCACTTGGTAAATGCAAATATTGATGGCTCAAGTTCATGGTCTAATTGTTTCTTGTGTTAAGTTTTCCAAGTTCTGACGAGGACTTACTTAAATTGGAAAAAAATTAGGCTTTAATTATTTTAAATTGTAGCCTACTCATCTTTTAGCTGGGTCACTATGCAAGCTACGTTTACATGGTAGCTGCTGCAAGTTGCTTCCAAGTTTTCTCTTCTTTGTCAAAAAGCTACTAGAAATTATTTTTCTTTTCTCCCTGTTTCGGAAGAAATGATTCTCCATGTTAAGATTTGAAAAAGGTGCTTTCAAAAGTTTGGAAGTTGTCTGGTGCTTTTGCTTGGTGTGAACAAAACGGCACGTGTCACTATAGGTGTTATCATTCAGAAGTTATTTCTGGTCATCTTTCAATGTTAAGTTGCGTCACTATAGGTGTTATCATTCAGAAGTTATTCCTAGTCATCTTTCAATGTTAAGTTGCCTTGTGATGATGCTGGAAATCGTCATTAAGCTACATAGTCTTCATGTGCTCAAAACAACACCTGCACAACATCAAGAAAGAAGACCTCAAGAGAGTACCGGTATGGTACCAGCAAAATACCCTCTGAATGTTAAGTCAAAAAACTGTCACAACTCTAGAGTGTTAGAGCTGAGTGAATTATGTGTACCTTAGTTTCTGAGGGTTGAGTTTTTATAGTAGTGAGGGAACTGATCTCGATTCCTTGGCGAATGAGAATATTTCCTTGTAGAGAAGATTCTCATAAATGCGCATATTTTGTGGGATCTTTTCTACATAAAGATTTTGTTGACTAGGGTTAATCGTGGAACACAAATTATTTACATTTGAGGTTCCTTGAGGACCAAATAAACCATGTAGATGTCACGTGACTTTTGCCACGGTCCACATTAGTGTCCGTCTACCTCCCTGTCCGTCCAACAAGGTTAATCTGTCAACTCACTACACATGTCGTCGTGTTACCTACTCTCTTCCTCAGTCACCCTAGTGCAGCCGTTCAAAGTTGTTTCTGTAAAATCTAACCGTACATCTTAATTTTATCCTATTCACCTTGGTTTTAAGCTCTTGATAAAGCAGCTTGATGATCTTGTCTTGCAATTCTTCAAAATATTATCTTCAATGTATTTTGTACTACTCAGCTGTACTCTTGGATCATTGAAAGCAGATATTTGAGAAAAGCAAGCTGCCATATTTGAGAAATTACTTCAAACTTTGGCAGTCAATTCATGAAATATAGTCTTCGAGAGTATGCAACAAAGTGGATAATATGAGGTGCATGTTTCTTGGTTCTATAATTTGTAGTCGAAGTGATACTTTTCCTGCTTGTACCAGTAGAGCAGGTAGGTCCACCATAACCATAGTAATTAAGGCGATTTCTATTTCATCAGACAATTTAGCTTTCCATATTTAAATGCAGAACATGATTGCCTCCCCTTCTTTTTCTCCTTTAATGTTTCTTTGACTGAATAGAAATCAAGTAATCCAAAATCATGGGCCAAAGCTACTGACCACCAAATTACGCATCTATATCATCAATCATCAGGCCATGCGGGGATTAAGAATTGTTGCATGATATCTCATAAATTGTGTTCGAAAATTCACCATTTGGCCAGTTCATTACTGTTGTTTCTTTCTTTTCTTTGAAAGAAATAAAATGGTATGCTTCTTTTTGGTAAATTAAGCTACACTAGTCAAGGTTGTCCAATACCCCCCATTTCACGTACCATCCCATAACCCAAGAGGAACGTTCACAATAAATGGAATGATATTTATGATGGGTGCAGCGTAACAGCCAGACACATTTGAGAACTCTCACCCTCCTACCCTTTTACCAAACAAATCCCATCTAGACTCTTGTATCCATAACCCGACAATCACCGTAGGCCCTTCTCTTAACCAAAACCAACACCAACTTGAGCCCACCAAAAACCCACAATCCATCCTAGAGTTTCTAATCCCCTCTCTTGAGCCCAACATCCTTGACTCTAATCCATTAGGATCATGGCTTAAAGTTCTTGAAGCCCAATCTTGGGTCCTCCAACGGATCCAGGGATGGAGCTATCATTGGACTAGGGTGGGCATTGGCCCCCCAATTTTTTTTTTTTTTTAAAAATATTATTATTTATGATGGGATCAACACTAAGGGTATGCTTGGATAAGTTGTTTCAAAATATGCGTTTTAAAAACTAGCGTTTTTAAAACCTACTTTTTGAAAACTCTATTTTAAAAACCACATATAAGTGTTTGGTAAAAATGTGAAAATATGCGTTTTTTATTTTTAAAGTCATATTAAGCGTTTGGATAAGCTGTTTTAAAAATAGTTGTTTTGAGTGTAAATTCTAAAAAAGACTTAACTATATTGTTAAGGCTATCTTAATTTTTTTGTAATCAGAATAAGTAGTTTCGCTAAAGATCAAACTCAAATTACAAACTAGTTTCTAGAAATTATAACAGGACAACAAAAAACATTTTGCTTCTCCTCTAGGACCAAGAAAACCCCCAATTATTACACAACATTCTATTAAGAATTGAATTACAAACAGGTCTCTTTGTAGCCATCCTAGCTTTTACGTATCTGCAAATATCTCCTACCAATTGCTCCTTTGTTTAAACTACCCATTATGTACCCTATTATTCCTTTGGATCTAGATGTTATACACCATTGCACATCAAGCCATCTGGAATTCACTAACAAGTCAACATAAAAAGCTGAATTATAGCTTCCCTTTCAAATACTAGTCAGGCTAGTCATGTGAAGGCTCACAAAACTAAAAATAATATTACAAAAAACAAAACTAAACACAATAAAAAGTTGAATTGAGCAGAAAATAGCAATAACAAGAATTAGAGAGAAGAGTTGCAGTATCTTTGGTCACACGTGTCTTTGGTCATGTTTAAAAAACTGCCATATCTTCATATTGTTTGATTCATTTTTTAGCTTTATTTTCTTCTATGTCACACGTGTCTTTGCCTCTTTGGTCCTCTCTTCCCCTATATTCATCTTTCTCTTTAAGTCCCATCTATCACTGATCCCAATTTTCCTATGTTCGAAACCTCATCACCACCGTATATTCAAAACCTCTCTATACTCTTCTATTCAAAAGTTTTGATTCTCACTTAACCTTCTGTCTCTCTTAAGTCTTATCTCCTCCCTCTCTTAGCATTGTTCATCTCTTAGGATTTCTAAGGATTTCTCCTTAGGTCTGCTGCTCTGTAAATTTGTTGACACTAATCTCATCTTTTAATTTTTGTTCTCATCTTCATTGTCATCTTCATCTTCATCTTCTTCTTCTTTTTCTTTTTCTTTTTTTTTCTTTTTTTTTTCTCACTAAGACAGTGAGGCTCATCTTGAGTGATTGAACATGTACCGGCCGAATCTTGAATATCGGTCGGATTTCACCAAAATGAACCAGAATGCCCAAAACACACCAGAATAGGCCCGGAATCAACTGGAATTCAACCCGAGGTGGAACAAGGGGATGCTTCGTGCCGGTGAAGTGACTGGTACGGGGATAATATAGCCATCTATTTAGGGGTTTTTTTTGAACGAAAAAAATAGCTGCGCGAAAACGTTTTATTTGCTCAATATTGAAAATGCAATTAGATATTGTTTCTTCGAAACCGCAGATTTGTGCGATTTTTAAACGTGATTTAGCTGAAACAGCTTCTCCAAACGATTGTGTATATTGCGTTTTGTACCAAACCGCACATTTTTGTCTAGAAAAACGCCTATCCAAACGGGCTTTAAATATTACTCATTATTGTGTTGTCGTCCAAAGCACAACCAAAATTATATCAACTCATCCATTAGTACTCATCCATTGATGACTGGGTTATATAGCGTAGAGAGTTCTCTATAGACGAGATGATCTACGGATGACTAGTACATGGACGACCAAATTATACTTGGTGACTTTTTGTGGAAAATCCTCCATTATATTCACATATGCAAAATACGACACGTTGCACGATACGTGGAAGGAATTACACATACAACGCTCCATATAACCCATTTTTTTTATCAACTGCCTATATTACCCATGACGGTGGTGGATCTAAACAAATAGACGCACGTCTAACTCTCTATAAAAGGAGTAAATCCTATTCACCTAAGGCAAGTCCAGACTATTCTCTATTTTCTTTCCTTGTGTCTTAAAGACAAAATTGATTTAATCGTCGGAAGGTCCTTGGCCGGGTTACACCAGTCACCTTTGATAGTTCTTTCTTTGTTTTTAGGATTCACAGCTACTACTGTAACCTAAAGTATTTTAGCCTATTGATTTTTGTGCTTCATCAATTGGCGTCGTCTGTGAGGAAAAAGAGAGTTTCTACCAACTTTTTAGTTTTCCAAGACAAAAAGGCTGCATGATTTGTACTAGGTCAATGACTATTAGTCTAGTACACCAAGAGAGTGAAAACGCCTCCAGTCACCCAAATTGCGCACCACCACCCCCTATGACCGTCCAACAACAATTACAATCCATGGCGGCAGGGGTGGCAGAACTGAAGCAACAAAACCAAGAGTTAACTAGAGAAGTTAACAGGCAATGTCAATAGCATGGTGGAGAACAAGGCCAAAATTCAGGATGTCAAGGTGTTGAGAACAATGCTAAAGGGGACCAAGGGGCACCGTTACTCGAAAGGTACCGCATTTAGAGAGAGAGATGGACTAGATGAAGAGAGCTATGGACGAAATGAAGGATTCCATGAGAAGAGTGAACCATGTGGATGATCTTGTCCACATGACAGATTCCCCTTTTATTGCGTCCATCACTAGTCATCATTTGCCTTCTAAGTTCAAAATGCCAGTCCTGAATTGTAGAGTTTATTTAGACCCCTTAGACCACAATTGGATTAACCTAGTTAACAAGCCAAGTTATTACTTAGTCCAAATTCTAGATCTAGGTTAACACAATCAAATAATCATATTAATGCAAAGTGCGGAATATAAAAACACAAAGATATGATGACCTAGGAAAACCAAACCGGTAAAAAACCTGGGAAGGATTTAACCCAGCTATCCTCAAGGTAAAATTGAATCCACTATGAAAGAATCGAAGTTGAACAATAGTGACTTAGACCACTAACATCCTATTGCTACCCACCAGTAGAAACTTACTGACACGACCACATGTAAGCCCCGAGACCACAGACTCATTCTTTCTTGGATTCTCTAGCAAGTACAAGCACTCCCGCTTGTGTATCTTTAAGCTCTTATGGCAGCAACTGAATGATCATCAAGTTCTTGAAGCAATCTCCTTCTTGATAATCCTAAGCTTGTGTGAAGGCAAGCACCTCTCAGATCTCATAAGAGATTCACACAAACAACAATATGAGCAACCTAAAAAACGTGACTAGGGTTTGCCTTTTATACCTAAGGCAAAACATAAAACCCTACATGTCATATGGGCTTAGGGCTGATTTGGAAATTCTGCAGAAAAAACAATTTGTACGACTTTCGATCGGTTGAGTCTAATTCTCGATATATCGCGCCAGACAGATTTACACAGTAACTTCTGCAGTTAACTCGATTCCAACTTTACATGAATGTCATACTTTGAGCAAGTCTAAAACAAGACTAAACACCTATTTTGATCATAGTTTACCAACAATACACATTAGAGTTCTAATACATTAGTTCCTAAGTAGTTAGAACCTAACAAACTCCCCATTTGGCAATCCGTGATAAAACACAAATAAAAACTCAAAGTTTTCAAAGAAAAGCCCTTTACAAAAATATGCCCATTTTAACAAATCCAATCCTAACTATTATCCATCAATTGCAAGTGTAGACAGCAACTCAATTGAATCAACCTGTATATTTCTTGAAACACTAAACAAAACGCATAAACCTATGTGTGGAAAATACAAGTAAATAAACATAAAAAACTTGATTTCACAAAACACAAGATATAGACAAATATCAATGAATAACTCATAAGCATAAGTCTATAAACAGTGAAACAAGAATCATATCCAAAAAATAAAATAATGAAACTCCCCCTAACAAGAATACTACAAGAGCCAAAAAACAATAAGAACACAGTGAAGCACCTAGATACATTCTAATCTTCGCAGGTTCTCAAAGAACAAAGTCCCAACCTCTCCAAATCTCCAAAACTCCCCTTAACAAGATATACAATCTACTGCCCCTTTTTGTGACGGAATGCCAAAGGACAAATTAGAATCCATCATCAAAAGGAGGTGGCGAAGATGAATGTCTAAGAAGTGCCAAGTCTGCTCGTAAAGCACGGATCTCGTCCAGAATGTCCACCAAAATCTGACTATGAGTCGCTTGAATGGTCATGATAGACTCCAACGTATGACGAATGTCAAAGTCATTAGAAGCCGATGGTGGAGGAACATCAGCAGCAACATCTCCTACAGGATCAACAGACTCCTCACTAGAAGGAACACCTGTAGAAGAAGAAGGGGGTACGGTACCAAAAGACTCAACTCTAGGACGTTTAGAGCTCTCTCTCATCTAAGTAGTCCTCTGCTTAAGAAAGTGGCACTTATGGGAGCACTAACATGGACGGGCTCAGAAACGGGGAAGTTAGACAAACCTAAAAATAACAAAATCCTATGAATGAAAATAGGATGAAAAAGAGAAGGAGCCGTAGAGGAACTCCTATAAACTTCGTTCAAAGAATGAAGAAACAGATGAGGGAAACTAATAGGAGTATCTGTAACAAGAGCATACAAAAATGCACATTGCTTCAAAGGAATGGTGTGCAGATGCGAAATAGGCCACAAGGAATGACACACTATCTTAAAGAAAAGATAGGTAGACTTAGTGAGCTCAGCAGAAGTGATCCGAGGATCAGAACCCCACTGGATAGAAGTACTAGTGGTGTATGCCATGATGTCGTCCAGGGGGGGAGACACATCATAGGGGTAAACAGGATGCTGAACAAGAGGCACCCCAAAAACATCAACCATTACCGAAGGGGTAATGGTGTATGCATCACCACGAATCCAGTTTCTCACAAGAGTGTTAAAATCACAGGGGTGAACAGAGAGGTTTGAATAGAACTCTCTAATCAAGATGGCTGGAGGAGGAGAATCAAAATCCAAAAGAGACAACCAGCCTCGACGCTCAAAGATTGCCCTAATGGCAGGATCAATCTCATCTAACAGAACCCTACGCTCAGCCCAAATCTTTCTCTTAGTGTTAAGGGTCTCAAAAGTCACTTGGTGCTTCTCACTCAAGAACCTATCACTCTTAAAGGAAGGATCAGAAGTAGAGGTGGATGACCTAGTGACTCTAGTTTTCCTAGGCATGGTGCTAGAGTAAGAAATAGAGACACATGAGAAAGAGCAAAAAAAAAAAAAAAAAAAAAAACACAAGGGCAGAATGCAAGTTAGCACAAAAAAAATCTATATGATGCATGAACAGATAAATGTTATGATGCATGCACTAATGCAGTGACAACAAGTTCAAATTTTTAAGTTTAGAATCACAAAATTGGCTTGTGCAAAGAGTTTTAAAACAAAAACTCCAAAATTTCGAAAAACCACTTGTTGAAATTTTACTCAATTTACAATTGATCATCACACAAGTTAGATAACAGTTTAGAATGATCAATTACATCAAACCAGCAAGCCAATTTTATCAATCAAACTCAATTTGAACAAAATCCCCAATTCGGATCAAAACAAGCCCTAGAATTTTCAATTCTTCACAAAACACCATATTGATCAAATTAAATACAATATATCATGAAGATAGCATTGTATGACAAAAACCCATTGATCAATTTTAGAAAATATGGCTTGAATCTTCAAAAACCCCAAAATATGCTTAGGTCTGAAAATTCCTCTTAAATGCATGAATTTATGCATGAAACATGAAATAAATTGCAAAAGAAAGGGTATAAAGGTCTTACCGGCCTTTGGAGAGAAAAACCTTGCAAAAAGAACAGAGGAAAATGACAAAGATTTGATTGAAGCCTTGACCGGATCATATAGAGAGAGTAAGTTTGAAAAGTGAAAAGAACACGTGAAAGTCTCTACACGATTTTCGATCGATCGATAAACAGATTCGATCGGTCAAAAATGTTTTGATTGATCGAAAACCAATCGAGCACTGATCGAAATAGACAGAGGCTAACCAAAAATTTAATTGCAATTTCGATCGATCGAAAAACAGATTCGACTGGTCGAAATTTTGGAAAACACAGTTTTTTGAAAAAAAACAATTTGATGCACAAACTCCTCAAAGCATTGAAAAGTATGAATAAAATGCATGAGTATCAGATGAAATACTTTTCAAAAACACAAGTTTTGAACCCAGTTTCCCAAAATTAAGATTTTCCAAACATTTTCCTTGAATTCTTAAGCATCAAAATGATTTTGCAAAATACTCACGGTATTTTCAAACTTGGTTGGTCAGACCAAAAATACACACAATAACATGTACAAAGTTTAGCAAATACTAACTTGTGTAGTGTGTGCAACTAGCAAAAACTTGAGATACATGTGAGGTGATATGTAAGTGAAAATCAACCATAAAGTCCTCAAAATTCATCACAAAGAATTTGAAAAGAGCCTATCACCTAAAGAGTTACATCATATAACTCCCACATCTCCTAGATCATAAGCTTGCAATCATGTAAGTTTCTTGAGTTTGCCTCATAATGTACACATAGTTTTTAAGTTTTTCAGAAACTTATTAAATAAAAGCCGCTCTGATACCACTGTAGAGTTTATTTAGACCCCTTAGACCACAATTAGATTAACCTAGTTAACAAGCCAAGTTATTACTTAGTCCAAATTCTAGATCTAGGTTAACACAATCAAATAATCATATTAATGCAAAGTGCGGAATATAAAAACACAAAGATATGATGACCTAGGAAAACCAAATCGGTAAAAAACTTAGGGAGGATTTAACCCAGCTATCCTCAAGGTAAAATTGAATCCACTATGAAAGAATCGAAGTTGAACAATAGTGACTTAGACTACTAACATCCTATTGCTACCCGCCAGTAGAAACTTACTGACACAACCACGTGCAAGCTCCGAGACCACGGACTCCTTCTTTCTTGGATTCTCCAGCAAGTACAAGCACTCCCGCTTGTGTATCTTTAAGCTCTTATGGCAACAACTGAATGATCATCAAGTTCTTGAAGCAATCTCCTTCTTGATAATCCTAAGCTTGTGTGAAGGCAAACACCTCTCAGATTTCACAAGAGATTCACACAAACAGTAATATGAGCAACCTTAAAAACGTGACTAGGGTTTGCCTTTTATACCTAAGGCAAAACATAAAACCTTACACGTCATATGGGCTTAGGGCTGAGTTGGAAATTTTGCAGAAAAAACAATTTGTACGACTTTCGATCGGTTGAGTCTAATTCTCGATATATCGCGCCAGACAGATTTACACAGTAACTTATGCAGTTAACTCGATTCCAACTTTACATGAATGTCATACTTTGAGCAAATCTAAAACAAGACTAAACACCTGTTTTGATCATGGTTTGCCAACAATACACATTAGAGTTCTAATACATTAGTTCCTAAGTACTTAGAACCTAACATAGACTCGTATGACGGGACGTGTGACCCTTATGATCACATTGCCACGTTCAAGACAACCATGCATCTTTAAGGTGTTTCAGATGAAATTATGTGCATAACCTTTCCTACAACTTTGAAAGGTCCAGCTAGAGTATGATTTAGTAAACTACCACCAAACACCATAACTTCCTTCCAAGAGTTAAGTAAGTTGTTCGTTAACAACTTTGTAGGGGGACAAAGGCAGGAGCATTCCTCGTTCAGCCTGTTGAACATAGAGCAAGGAGAAAATGAGAGTTTACTCACTTTCATTAGTCGTTTTAATAGAGAAGCCTTATTGGTGGATGAGATGGATGACAAGATCCTCTTGGCAGTTTTCTACAATGAAGTTAGTTTGGACTTATTCATTCATAAGCTATACGATTAGGAGCTATAGACGACGGTTGAGTTGATACATTCAGCCCAAAGTTTCATGAATGCAGAAGATGCCATTATTGCTAAGAAGAAAAAATAAGGGGAAAGGTTAGAAAGTGGTTATGTGCACCATTCAGAGCATGGTCCTCATCCAAAGAAAGCCAAAGGTGGAGAAAAAAGAGATCGCCCTGGCAAGAAGGTAGGGTCATCTTCAGGACGATATCTACCTACACTCCTCTGAACACATCATTTGATCAGGTGTTGATGCAGATAAAAGATAATCCATTCTTGAAGGGAGATCCTAGCAAGTGGAATAAAAACAAGTATTGTCGCTTTCATCGCGACCATGGGTATGATATAGACAAGCGTTATGACTTGAAGCAACAAATTGAAGTTCTCATCAAACAAGGAAAATTAAAAAATTTCCTTGGATGAGATCATAAGGACGAGAGACAGCCAATGAAAAGCAAGGTAGAGGAACCAATACGTCCACCATTTGGAGAAATAAAGATCATTGTAAGGGGTATGACAACAGGAAGCTCGTCTAGAGCTAGGAAGACCTATCTATAAGAAGTTCAGAATGTTCAGATATCTGGACGACCACCAAGGATGATCAGAGAAGATGAGCCGGCCATTGTTTTCAAGGACAAAGATGCTAGACGATTGCACCATCCTCATGACGATGTGATGTCATCACTTTGGCGATCGAAAATTATACGAGCAAAAGAGTGTTAATAGATAACAGGAGCTCAGTAGACATCCTTTATTATCCAATCTTTCAACAAATGAGGAGTAACAAGGAGTTACTTCGTCCAGTGAATGTACCATTGATGGGGTTTGGAGGAATGAAGGTTCTATTAGTAGGTACGATCTCCTTACCAGTTGTAGTAGGCTCTTACCCATGGCAAATCAATAAAGAAGTAAATTTCCTTGTTAAGGATTGTTCGTTTTCATATAATGCCATCATTTGATGACCAACTTTGAATAGTTAGAGAACTGCAACGTCCACCTACCATTTATCAATTAAGTTTCCAATAGAGTATGGCATTGGACAAGTACAAGGAGATCAGTTAGTTGCTAGAGAGTGTTACACTACAACAAAATGTATTTTCAGCGACGAAAATTAGTGAGGAAGTATTTTTCGTTGCTAAAAATATAGCTTTAGTGACAAAATATGCATTTCGTCACTAATAATGATAAAAATTATAACATTTAGCAACGAAAAATAAATTTCGTCACTATTGTGATTTGAAAAATGGGTGCCAATGGAGGGAAACTTTGGCGTGAGTTTAATTATTCTACAATAACAAAATATTTCATCACTAAAAATTTCAATTTTTAGTGACAAAATATTTCATCACTATAGGTATTGTTGTGGATAGTATTAGTGACGAAAATCCTTTCGTCGCTATAAGGAAGAATTAGCGACAAAAAATATTCGTCACTAAAAATTCTAATAGTTTTACACTTAAATGTTTTTAGTGACGAAATCACAATTCGTCACTAAAAGTATGCTTTAGCGATGAAATATAAATTTTGTCTCTAAAAACCTTAACAAATATGGGTTCTTTAGTGACGAAACTAACATTCGTCACTAAAAACTTAAAAACCTAATGCCTTTTACTTCACTTCCCTTTCATTTTATAACATCTCTCTTTTATTTAGAAGCCTCCAAAATACACCAACGCTGAACCCAGTCAATACATTCCCATTCTCGTTAACGGACATCTCTCTATTCCCATTCGCGATCATTCGCGATGATTCCAAATTGACGATTCCCATTTGCTAAAATCCAAGCCATTCTTGATGATTTCCAGTGGACGATTACCATTCGTGATGATTCCCAGTTGCTGATTCCCATTCGTGACAATTCTCGGCGATTCTCGACGATCTCGGCTCCTACCGTCACCGTTTCGAACCCATTCTCGGTGATTCTCGATGATTTGAACCCATTTGTCGCTGATTTGAACCCATTCGTTGCTGATCCGAACCCCTTCGTTGCCGATCTGAATGCATTCATCGCCGATTCGGACCCATTCGCGACGGTTTTGAAGTTTTGGACCTATTCGTCGTCGATTCGAAAATATTTTTTAGCTCCCACCGTCGCTAATTGGAACCCATTCGTTGCCGATTAGGACCCTTCACGACGAAGTCTTCACCGGCGATTCGGACCATTCGCAACGATCTGGACCATTCACCGGCGGTAAGGTTTTTCGTTTTTGTTTTTGTTTTCTTTCATTCCCTTCAACTCATGTTTGTTGAGAATGGGTATTTTTAATTTTGTTGGGAATGGTATAAATCAAATGAACTTTTCACAAAAAAAAAAAAAAAAAAAAAAAACAAATGAAAAGGCATGGCTCAAATGCTCTAATGTTTGTTTTGTTGTGGTGTGGCCCTCGTTTGTGTTTATTGTTTAATTTCGGATTGGAGGTTAATAATGTGTTGGTGTTTGCTCAAGCATGAAGGCTATGCCTTATTTGGTTGCTGAGAAATGTGAGAGAAAGTTAATAAAAACCCAGCTTTTGTTATAATGTTTTAGTTAGTTCAATACTTGCATAGCATAGTTTGGTAATTTTATTAAAATTCAGTTTTTTTACATTTTCTCAGCTACTAAGTGAGCATTTAAAGATTGATTTTGAGGAAAGTTCTTACCTTTTGGCTTTTGTCAATTGAAATGAAGTTCCCAACTTATCAGAATTTTTTGGGGGAAAAAAGGTGCAAATTTGATGAGTGTGACTCTTTGATAGTGTAGAATGTAATTGAGCAACAATTTTTTTCTCTCTCTTTAGTTCCTTCCTTTATAGAGGGATTAGTGCAGTTTCTTTGGTGGATGATATCAGTAGGCTCTTTCATAAGGATTCCATAAGAGCTATTCGTAATAGTGCCAATGGTATCTCTTGTTTTGTAGGGGATGTTAAAGATAATTTTCCCCTCATCACTTTTCTGATTGGTGTAAGCACTACGTGTATTAAATGTGTAAGCTATGAGTTTGTGTAGTGATTTAAGAGATGATCATTTTCAAGAATGAAGTACTTATAAATTTAACTTTTCTTTTGCAGGCAAAATACACATTGTTTGCAATAACTTTGGATTTTTTCTAAAAGTTGTAAGCTTAGCTTGAGCAAAGTAAGGAAATTTTAGTTGAAAACCTTATAAAACTCTATACTTGTGAGGTTGGAAATTGGATTTGTGGTGGTATGTTGTGTTGGAGCAAGTAGGTGGTTTGCATGGTGTTATAAGGTGGGTTAAACTAATATTGGAAGTGTTTTTCGTTTCTTACAAATGTGAATGAGTAATGTTGATTAGATGTGATGAATAGTATTTTATTTGATTTAAATACTTGTAAAACTCTATACTTGTGATGTTGGAAATTGGTTTTGTGGTGGGTTATTGTATTGGAGCAAACGGGTGGCTTGCACAGTGTTATAAGGTGATTTAAATACATATTGGGAGTGTTTTTCAATTCTTGCAAATGTTAATAAGTATTGTTGATTAGATGTGATGAATAGTATTTTATTTCATTTCAATACTTGTAAAACTCTATACTTGTGAGTGATGTTGGAAATTGGTTTTGTGGTGGAATGTTGTGTTGGAGCAAGCGGGTGGTTTGCATGGTGTTATAAGGTGGCTTAAACTAATATTGGGAGTGTTTTTCATTTCTTGCAAATGTTAATGAGTATTGTTAATTAGATGTGATGAATAGTATTTTATTTGATTTAAATACTTGTAAAACTCTATACTTGTGATGTTTGTGATTGGTTTTGTGGTGGTATGTTGTGTTAGAGCAAGCGGGTGGCTTGCATGGTGTTATAAGGTTGTTTAAACTAATATTGGGAGTGTTTTTCATTTCTTGCAAATGTGAATGAGTATTGTTGATTAGATATGATGAATAGTATTTTATTTGATTTCAATACTTGTAAGCATTATAGTTGTGATGTTTGTGATTGGTTTTGTGGTGGGTTGTTGTGTTGGAGTAAGCGGGTGATTTGCATGGTGTTATAAGGTGCTTGAATTCATATTAGAAGTGTTTGAGTGTGCAATGTATATTTGTTTAAGTATTAATATATACTTGTGTATTCATTAATGAGATAGAACTTTATCTAAGTAGCTTATAGACTTAGATGTTAGAATACATTATGCATGAGTTGTTCTTATTTTACTAAAGTAGCATTTACCTTATTGTAGTCAAACATGGATAAAAGTTGGATGCCAATGGCTAAGACACCTGATGGTAGATTAAGTCATCCATACATTGAAGGGGTCAATACATTTATTAATTTTGTAAGATCGGTTGTGGACTTGAGTGGTAATATTTTGTGCCCATGTATTCACTGTGTGAATTGTTATCAACAATCTCCTTAAATTGTGCGTATCCATTTGCTTTATCGTGGGATTATGCAATCTTACATTAATTGGTATAATCATGGAGAACCTCGTGTATTGAACGAGAGCATTCATGATAATGAAATGTCGGATGGTGATTATATGGATGGTATCTGTATCTTGGTAGGTGACCGAATTAGAGGGGAACCAAGAAATGCAACCGAAGATGAGGAGGTGCGTCATTTTGACAAACTTGAGGAAGATGCAAAGCGCGAGTTGTATCCAGGTTGTACTGATTATAGTATCTTGAAGTTTGTTATTGAGATGTTGAATGTAAAAGTAATGACCAACTTGAGTAATAAGAGACTTGATATGATGCTAGAATTGCTGACAAAGGTTTTACCGAAAGATAACTTTGTTCCAAGGTCAACTTATGAAGCAAAGAAGATATTACGTGACTTGGGCATGTCATATGATTATATAAATGCATGCAAAAATGATTGTGCACTATTTTGGAAGGAAAATGAAAACCTTTATAAATGTCCGATGTGTGAAGCACTTAGGTACAAGGATACACATGCCTAAGGTAAGAAGATTCCTTATAAGGTATTATGTTACTTCTCGTTGACACCGAGATTGAGGAGATTGTACATGTCAGGCCAGAGAGTTAAGGACATGAGATGGTATATAGACAAACGAGTGGATGATGCGATAATAAGGCATTCGACCGATAGTGAGGAGTAGAAGGAGTTTGATTTACAACATCGTGATTTTGCCCTCAAACCTCGCAATGTAAGGTTGGGGTTGGCCACAGATGGATTTAACCCTTTTGGGAATATGAATGACAACTATAGTATGTGGCTTGTCATACTTATCCCCTATAACCCACTGCCTTGGCTGGTTATGAAGGAGCCATATTTTATGTTGTCCTTGCTTATTCTTGGTCCCCATCAACCAGGAAATGAGATTGATATTTACTTGAAACCATTGGTTGATGAGTTGAAGGAGTTGTGGGAAGAAGGTATAGAAACTTATAATGCTTATAGTAAAGAGCATTTTTAGATGCGTGCAACTTTGTTGTGGGCAATACATGACTATACTGGATTTGGTAACGTGTTTGGGTGGAGGACAAAGGGTTATCATTCTTGTTATACTTGCAATGATGAACCATATTCAGAAGCTTTGGAAAGTAAAATTGGATTCATTAACCATCGAGCTTATTTGCCTATGGAACATCTTGGAGACATAGTCAGTTGCATAATGGTTTATCAGAGAAACAAAAGAGATCTTTAGAGTTACAAGTGGGAAAGATACAAGAGCAGTTAGATAGAATGCTAAATATAATTTTAGGAAAGCATCCAAGTAATAAGAAGAGACAACTCATTGGGGAGCCAAATTAGTCAAAGGTAAGTATTTTTTATAAGCTTCCATACTGGAAGAATAAGAAGCTCAAGCACAACATTGATGTCATGCATGTGGAGAAGAACATTAGTGAGAGTACTTACAGTACTTTGTTGGGCATTGAGGGGAGAAACAAGAATACTGACAAGGCACAAATAGACTTGCAAAATATGAACTTTAGGCACAAGTTGCATTTGAAACAACGTCCTGATGGATCATATGACAAGCCTCAGGCTTTTTTTTCATTAAGCCCAAATGAAAGGGATGGTTTCTATGACTTTTTGAAATTAGTCAAGTATCCAGATGGCTATGCAACCAACATATCAAGGTCAGTGAATGCAAAAAATGGTAGATTATCTAGTTTGAAAAGCCATGACTGTAATGTGTTACTACAACGAATTCTTCCAATTGGGTTGCGAGGGTTTGCATATAAAGATATTAGTATTGTATTGTTTGAGTTGGGCAGCTTCTTTCAAGATTTATGCTCAAGGACCCTAAAACGGAGTGAATTGGAGAAACTAGAAGAACGTATAGTTTTTATACTATGCAAGCTTAAGAGGTTCTTTCCTTCATCATTCTTTGATGTTATGGTCCACCTTGCTATTCACTTGCCTCGAGAAGAAATTCTAGGAGGCCCGGTACAATATTGGTGGATGTACCCAATTGAAAGGTAATTAAACCCTTTAATGCATCCATCAAATGTATCTTTCCCATGTGGTATAAAATCACATAATGTGTGTATTTTTTCCTTGTAGGTACCTTGGAAAATTGAAAAGATACATTTTGAATCGAGCTCGACCAGAAGATTTGATTGCAGAGGCTTACATTCTCAAAGAATGTATTAATGATTGGTCTTTGTATATTGATGGGATCAAAATTGTGCATAATCGAAGAGAAAGAAATGAAGATTTTGGTGAATCTAGTGAAGGATTGATAGTTTTTTTACAGACTACCCGACCTACAGGTGGTAGGCGGAATGATGGCAACTTGTCTCGTGCATTGCTTGATACTGCTCATTTGTACCTGTTGTACAATAATCTTGAGCTAGAGCTTTATTTAAAGTATGTGATTTCATATGAATGTATTGTTTGTTCAAGTTTTGAATATTATATGCAATGCTTAGTTGAAAATAAATCACCTTATTTTTAACAGTGAACACAAAAGCACATTGCATAATCCTACTAGAGAAGCCATACCTCAAATCCAACGACAAGAGTTTCCCAAGTGGTTCAGAGAACATGTAAGATATTTGAAATTTAATCACACACTAATAAAAATTAAACATTTAAATAGTGGAAGATTATTGAGTTCCAGCTCCCTCAAGTTGCATCAAGCTTATAAAAAGCTTGTACAATCTCATGGTGCTGACTATGCAAGAAGCCACTCGCCAAAGAATGCCAAACTTGAGCTGTAGACTGAACTCATTGATGGAAGATAGACCAATGAGGATTGGTTGGTAAATTATTTATGCATATATTATTATTATCCAATGTTTACTATATTATGTTGTAAATTGATTAGATTAATACTTAGATGAAGTAAATGTATATTGTTTTATTCATGATCTAATAAATATCTTGAATGTTGTTTATTAGAAAAAATCAAGAAAGAACTCTGAAAATAGGAAGAAAACTTCAAGCAAACATAAATGCGGGACAAAGGCACTTGCTGTTAGGGTTTATTAGTATATTACATGTTGTGATTAATTAAGTATATCTATCTAACACTTGAATGTTAATTAATCAGACAAATAATAATGACGGTCAAGTTCCTGAATTGGCAAAAATCTTCAAAGATATTCATTTCAATCCAAATACAAATATGTGGATACACCATGAGGATGAAGCGACATATGTATGTGTATCATTCCATCCCTATCATGTTTGTAAAGCTATAACATATGTATTATTAATGTTGTGATTGTTTGTTTCTTTCTTTTTTTCAAATGACAGGAAAATATTCTCAAAGTGCAAAAGGATCATTGTCAAGATCCTAAAGCAATTCTCCTTACACAAGAGGAGATCTCAAACTTGGTTTCTAAGAAGAAGTCCGGTATTGTAAAAGGACTTGGCATGAGACCTTCCTCTTCTTTAGTAACCACCGCCTCATCTAATTCCTCGGTAGAGTATATTCAACGGTTAGAAAATGAGATCATTGAGCTCAAAGAGGCAAGAGCTAGGGACCAAGAGGAGCAATTTTTAGGACCAAGAGGAGCAATTTTTAGCAATTGACCCACATTACATGGTGTGACTACTCTTAATGCATTGTTAGAAATGTTTCTTATAACATAATTAATGTTTTTACTTTACGATTTTAATGTAGTATTGTTTTTATATTTGTGCAGATTTCTTATTGGTGGCTTTTAGGAGATTTACTTTTGACATTACTTGAAGACATATGAGGACATCTTCTGTTAGTTCTAATTATATTATGCTACACTTTCTGTATTGTTATTAAACATCTTGAGTTATTGTATATGTTGCAAACAATTATTGTATGGAAGGAGTTTGAATTAGATATTTGTTTTATTTTTTACTTGTGGAATGTATGGATATTTTTTTATAAATTTGTTGTTGAAATAAATGTATTATTTAAATGTGAGGTTTTAGTAATGTAATAACAGGTTACAGGTTAATATCAAAGCCATGAAAAAAATAAAAACAGAAAATAGGTTTTAGTGACGAATTATTTCGTTACAAATATAGCAATAAAAAATTGTTTTAGTGACGAAATATTTTGTTACTAAATGTAGCAAAATTTTGTAAGAATTGGTTTTAGTGACGAAAATTTTCGTCACAATACGTGCATGGATTTTCTTAAAAATAGTTTTAGTGAGGAACTTTTTCGTCCCTATATGTACCCGAAAATAGTTTTAGTGACAAAATTATACATCACTAAATATGATTTAATAAACTAAAGTGTTTTTAGTGACGAAATATTTTTGTCACTGAATGGTGTTTATAGCGAGGAAAACATTTAGTGACAAAACGTTTTCGCCTCTAAAAGTTTTTTTTTTAAAAAAAAAAAATCAAATCAGACTTTTAGTGACGAAATTTTTTGTCACCAAGACTTTTGGTGACGGGGTTTTAGCGACGATATGAGTTTCGTCACTAAAAGTCCGATTTCGTCACTAAAGGTTCTTAGTGACGAAAAACTGGACTTTTAGTGACGAATTTTTTCGTCACTGAAAATACATTTTGTTGTAGTGTTACTTAGCAATGCTTGCCATGAATGAGCAAATGCAGACTATGAACATTGAAGAAAGGAAAGTGTTGGCTGAACTAGTTGAAGTATTGGAGGATGTACCATTAGATGAATCCAACCTAGTGAAGTTTACCAGGATTGGGATGGGTATGGAGGAGAAGGCAAAGCAAGATCTTGTTGGATTCCTCAAAAGAAGCATAGATGTTTTCGCTTGGAATCATGAAGAGATGCCTGGGATTTACCGAAGTGTGATTACACATCGTTTAAACATATCTACATCTTACAAGCCTTTTCATTAGAAGAAGAAAGTGTTTTCCCCAGAACGAGATAATGCCATCAAAGAAAAAGTTCAAAAGTTAATCACCAAGGAGTTCATTCGCAAAGTCTACTACCTTGACTGGCTAGCTAATGTAGTGATGGTCAAGAAGGCTAATGGCAAATGAAGGATGTGTGTAGACTTCACAGATTTAAACAAGGCATGCCCCAACGATAGTTATCCTCTTCCATGCATTGACTAGTTGGTGGATCCAATAGTTGGACACCAACTGTTGAGTTTTATGGATGCATTTTCAGGGTACAACTAGATCAAGATGGATGAGATGGACCAAGAGAAAACATCCTTCATCATAAAGTCAAGATTTGTTTTGTTATAAAGTTATGCCGTTTGGGTTGAAAAATGCAGGAGCTACCTACCAGAGGTTGGTCAACCACATGTTTCGTCCATAGATTGGATGAAATGTTGAAGTATATGTGGATGATATGTTGGTAAAGAGTGTGAAGGAGACGCAGCATTTGGGCAATCTTCAAGAGGCCTTTGATACACTTAGGCGATATAAGATGAAGTTGAACCCAAGAAAATGTGCTTTTGGAGCTGCATCAAGGAAATTTCTCAGTTTTATGGTTTCACAAAGAGGGATTGAGGAAAACCCTGATAAGATCCAGGAAAGTTTGAACATGGAACCTCTGAAGAATATTAAAGACGTCCAAAGCCTTGCTGGACGAGTGGAAGCCCTTAACAGGTTTGTTTCAAAAGCCACTAACAAGTGTTTGCCGTTTGACATCCCAAAACTTTATTATACATTCAACCCCTTCATTAAAATATTTGTAGTAATACAAAGTCATGAATGTTGACTGCCACTTTGAAGATTACTACATTTTAATCCTTAAGTACCCGGTTTAATCCTTGAGTACCCACTTCGAAGATCTAAATGCTTGTCATTTTTGTTGTTGAGAGATGTTTTTGAGAGCTTAATATGTTATTTGGATCTTTGGTTGAGTAGCATTCTTGATTGTACCCATGTTTATATTTTTCTCTTCTTTGAAACACTGTTTTTGAACAATCTCGACAGCTTTTCGATACCTCTCGATAGCTAGGCTATCTATTGAGCCTCTTGATCTGCCTTTCTTAACAACTGTTATCGCAATTTCGATTCATCAAATTTTTTGAGAATTTGTCTCGATAGCTTCTCGATAGCTTTTTGATCCATCGAGGAAGTTTCTATATGCTCGATAGATGCTTGATAGCTTTTCGATCTATTGAGGTCTTTTTGCTGTGGACACTTCTTGATAATTCCTCGATAGCTCCATCCATCGAGATTTAAAGTTTGACACCTTTCGACACCTCTCGATCCATCGAGCTTTATGTCTTCTATATATAAGCTTCAACGCAATTTTCTCTCATTTCTCTCCAATCTCTCACTACCAAACACATCTCTATTACACTTTTCATCTTCCCCACTCATTCTTCGGTCTAATCCTTGCATTTTTACTTTGGCATGATCTCTTTTCTATTCTTTTATCATACATTTCATGCATTTTGACCTAACTTTTGGGGTTTTTGAAACTTTTTGGGGTTTTTCAAAATTTATGAAGTTTTGTGAACTTTTTGGGATGGGTTTTGTTTAAATGATCTTAAATGTTCATGCATTGCATCACATTTGCTTTTTAACAATGATTCATGCATTTTATATGTGTGTTTACTACATTTTTCATGCATACGTACCTTTTTTTTCTCTATCTTATTGATATTGATCTGTGTTGGTACTTTTCTGTTTGTCCCTTTCTCTCTCTTTGTTTTGGTTAGTTGCTCTATGGCACCTAAATGTAAGTCTACTTTATCCTAAAACCCTCTTCGTTCTAGGGTATCTTCTTCTGATTCTACCCTCTCACATGTCAGGTTTCGTGATAATAAAGCCCGTAAGGACTTTTCAGAGAACTTTTCTTGACGAGGCATTCATTCAGAACGCCAAGTCATCCTATTGGATATTTCCAATACTAACCTTCCCACTGTCATCTACAGTAGGGGTTGGGAGTCCCTTTGTGACATCTCGGTTACTTGTCCCTTCGTGATCATATAGGAGTTCTACTCCAATATGCATGGATTTGATTATTCTGTACCTCATTTCATCACTCGTGTTAAAGATACGCGCATTGTAGTTACTTTGGATCTTATATCCGAGGTGCTACACGTACCAAAGGTAGCGTATCCTGACTACCCCAGCTGTAATCGTCTTAAGACTGTATCTAAGGATGAGCTCATGTCTCTATTTTATGAGACACCTTTGTCTTGGGGTGGTTATCAAAACACCCCTTGCTCAACCTTTGATAAAGGTCCGAGGTTCCTGAATATGTTGATGACATTTGTTTTACATCCCTTGTCTCACTATAATTCAATTACTGAGCCTCATGCTCGATTTTTGTTGTCCCTCTTGGAGAGGCTTACCATTGACTTTTCCTCTCACTTCATACTCTCCCTTATAGATGTCTATAAGAATACGACAACCTGTTATAAGCTTATCTTTCCGTCTACTATCACACGAATCATTCACCACTTCTTTGTCTCCTATCTCGAGTTAGACCACTTCTTCGTCATATGCGCCATAGATGCGGTGACCGTTATACGGAGTGAGGCCCAACTCTAATTGAAGTGGCCACGGACCTAGACCGGGACTCCTCCGACTTCTTTAGCTCTATCCACATTTGCTTCTTCTTCTGCGGGTGGTGTGACCCTCAAGGCGGTCATGGCGTAGCTTCAATGCATGGATGCTCTCCTTGACACTCTCAATGATGAGTTGTGTCAGGTGAACACTCGTGTCAGTCGTATTGCACGACGATATTCTCGCTTTGGTGGTTTCGTAAAGTCTCCCTTTCTTTCTCCAGAGGCTTCTAAGGATGAGGACTATGTTGGTGACTCCGATGGTGGTGCTGCTGATGAAGATAAGGCTTCTAGCTCTTCTCACGATGAGGAGATGACTGCTTCTCAGTGAAATACCCTTTGTCATTTGTGACAACAAAGGGGAGTAGTTTTGGGTATGGGAGTAGTATTGTACTTAGGGGGAGAGATAGTATAGGACATATTTTTGGTAGGAGGAGTGTTTTTGTTTTTGAGGGATGTAGTGAGGACTTGTTGTATCTTTTCTTTTCTTTCTTTTTAGATACATTGTTCTTACATTGTGATAGAAAACCTTGTATTCATTTTGATATATATATATTGAGGTTGTTATTACATTTCTTTTACCTATCTTTTCATGTGTCGTTTCTTTTCTCTCTTTATGCACATACTTCTTATTAATTGTATGCAATCTTTTAATTTCTGTTTTACACTGAGATGCCGTTATGAGTTTTGTTTAAAGTCTTTCAGAAATACAAGTTGTCGAAGTCTTTCTTGCCATGAACTCTCTTTTTACAAAGTTTTTCAAGAGTTTGTGTTAGGATAGATTTTTATTATATTCAACAAGTGAGTATGAGTTGAGTGATTTATGGTTTCTCTCATGTTTCATTTGTTTGTTATGGTTTTGTCATGGATTGTCAAAGGGGGAGATTGTTAGGACATATGTGAATCATGTTAAGAACATATGTCATTTAAAATTGGCTAATCCTTTGACAAAATGTATTTTACTTGTAATTAGGTAGATCTAGGATACATTTAATACTTCAAGGAACAAGAGTTCAAGTCCAAGTATTAAAACCATGCAAATCTGTCCAAGAAACAAGTGAAGAAGTGTTGATTTTAAAGCTTGACAGCTACGACAGATAGCATCTATCGAGGTTTAAAAAGGAGTTTCAACCCGATGCTCGACAGCTGCTCAATAGATAACCTATCTATTGAGATTTATGAAAATCAGTTTTTCAAATCTAATTTCATACATATTCGTGTATGCTTGTTTAGGTTTTCTTTCCTCACAACCCTGAACATATATAAAGATTATTTTAAGGGTTTTCAAAGGTTGCGCAAGTGTGAGGCAAAGTTTTGTTCATGCAAATTATGATTAAAGATAGCATTTGCCATAGTTCATCTTTCTCTTGAAAAATCTATTGCGTTTGTACGCCGTTAGGTTTTGTAACCAAGGAGCTTCGTGATCTTCATTGTGTTGATGAACTGAAGAACTTTGTAGCCAACATCTTTCTCAAGTTGGTGAGTAAGCCGCGTACTGGAATCCGCATTTCGATTGGTTAATCACGTACTAGGAGCCGTGCATTGAAAAGGAGAGATTGTCACTACAGAATAAGTCCAATTGGGTATTAGGGCAAGAGTTTAACTGTAGGTTGGTATAAGGTATTGAGATTCCTTTACTTGTAACCTCTTGTTGAGATAATAGAGGATTCTCGGGAATGGTGACCTTAAATTTATCTGGTGGAGTTTTTGCCTTGGATGTTTTTCCCGTTCGTAAACAAATCACCGTGTCAACTTTATTTTCCGCTGCATATTAACTTAGTTGGTGATTTGTTTGTGCTACCACACATTTTGCATGTTAATTGGATTAATTAATTAACTTGGCAAATTAATTGGTTAATTTATCACAAGCGGTCAATACATTCTTGGCCTATCATTAATCATTTTTGTTTGGTTGTGAATAGATTTGACTGTGGGGAACGGTAAAAATCAAGCCTAGGATTTTTTTAGTTTTGAGGTGCTGAGTTCTAAACTATTTTCTTTCATTTCTACCTTAATCTTATTTTTAATCATGTTTCCTTTCTTTGTTTGTGTTTAGTTATGTTTGTTTAGCCTAGGTTTTAAAGCGTGTTAGGTTGCTAGATTTGTTGTTTCTTTAAGTCCCGCTGCTTTTGTTCTTTTTTCAAGGTTAGGCTTCTTTAGGGTGTGTTTGCATGTGCATGCTTCTTGCACGCATACATTGGCTCGAAGTACACATACACATATAATTGTCTAGTGTATGCAAGCCTATGTATTTGCACACATACTCGTGCCTAGAGACCCTAATTTGAGTTTTTTGCTTCTGTTTCTTTTACATCATATGCCTCTATTTGGTTCCATTTCATGCTTTTTAAGTCTATGCTCCCTTGTTTAATTACTTTTTTGCCTTTAACATGATTAGATTAAGATTTTCTTTTATGTCTTCTTTGTTTTACCTTGAACATGCATTTAACATGATCATGCATTAATGCCGTGGGTGCTGTGATGTAGTGAGGAAGTAAGGTAAGTTATGCATTCACATGAACATGCATTTTGGTGATGAATATGTTTGTTTGAGGCTTGATTTCATGTTTAGATGTTTGGGATATATTTACTGATTAATACCTTGTTGCCATGCCTATATTTCTGCCATGATTTGTTTGCTACCTTGGATGAGATAATGTGATGTGTACGATTAAAGTATGCTAGGGTTAATGATGCAATGAGATTCCATGATAGATGTATGTTAAGGTTATGGGATTGTTGATGCCATGTTGATTGTTAGATGCATGTTAGTATGGGTGTGTTTGTGTATAGGATACAATGTTGAACATTCCTTTAATGATATTTGTTGGGAAATTTAGACCCCGGTTGATAGAATTAAGAAGTTTTAAATCCAATGTTGTTAATTAGATTTATTATGCATAAACTTGTTAAAACAAAAAAACATCAATATCATGTCAAAACTAAGTGCAGCAGAAAAATAAATACGACAAGATATGATGACCTAGGAAAACCAATGAAACCAACTAGTTTTACAGTAAAAAACCTGGAGGGAAACCTTCCCGAAAAGCAATTCACTATAGTAAAGAGAAGTTTCAGATCTAATACAAACCTTTGTCCCTAGACTCTACAATCCTCATAGATGAAATCACAGCAGAAACCTTCTACTGCTTCAAAATCTTTGAACTCTTCAATATATGAAGGCCACCCTTTAATGCACAAATCCCAGTACGTGACTAACTAATTGCGCAGGTCCCAATACGCGATTTCAATCACCAACTAGAGAAGAAGATGTTGGTTGCAAAGTTCTTCACTTCATCAACAATAAAGATCAAGAAGCACTTGGTTACAAAACCCTAAGGCGCAAAGACGCAGTAGCTTCTTTCTAGAGAGAATAGGGCTTCAGTCTCCTTTTTCATATGTTCTTCTTGTATTCTCTTATGTGACGGCCTCTAAAATAATTCTTATATATGCCTAGGGTTGTAAGAAAAGAAACCCTACACAAATACAAAAGCTTGACCTAAAAATTATATCTGAAAATTCTAATTTCCATAACCTCGATAGATACCTCGATAGACAGCAGGTGTCGAGCCTCATTAAACCTCGATAGATACCTATCTGTCGAGCAGCTGTCCAGCAGTTATCCACAGGTATCCAGCTTTAGTAAACACCTTTTCTTCACTTGTTTCTTGGTCCAATCTTCACGGCTTTAATACTAGACTTGAACAACATGTTCTTTGAAGTATTAAACACATCCTAGATCAATCCAAATACAAGTAAAGTGCATTTTGTCAAAGGATTAGCCAACTACATAAAATATGTCCTTAACAATATTAAGACGTAAGACACAATGACTGGAAGCCAAACCATGTTCAGGTGGGGTTGGGTGCCTAACACCTTCCCATCCCCTTACCTAAACTCTGAACCCATACTTTGGTAGTAAGGTAGGTCCTTTCATGTAAAGGCGCTATATTCATGATTCCTAGACCAAAAAAAATAAGTGGCAACTCCTTTCTTTGCCTTGATCCATTCAGCTAAGGCGTACTCCCTAAACCACGTGCTACGCCCATAGTGGCGACTTCATTAGGGATGGAAAGTTTGATTCCAATGTGTCCTATGTCTTAATCTTAATAATAGACTTGTTCAATACTTGTTTGCACGCACTTCACTTCGTTATTTTGTCCCTTTACCTCAGTTGGTGATGAGTAGAAGGATGAGTACGCACCATTCGGGCTAAAATCTTTCAAAGTTCATCCCACCAACTCACAATGTGTACCATTGCCTATGGTGGGCTTTGAGTACGTTAACGATTTGCCACAAATCCACAAAGGTCCACTTAGGCCCTCGGTTGGAATCATGGCCTGCCTAGTTGTGAGTGACCTACTAATTTATTCCTTTAGTTTTAAGAAGACTACCCACACTTAGAAAGATCCTAGATTCTATTAGAAAGAGGGTACCCTTTATATCTCTTGTTTGTTTAACCATTTGTCTTGTGCTCACCTAATTATAAAAGACAAATAAAGGATAAAAAATGTAAAATTGAAGGATGACCCAAAATTTATGGCATACCCTAAAGATATTTGGGATAAAAGAAAAGAAAGGTTCTCACATATAAAAGGCTTATCTCAAAGTCCAAAAGGTACATCTTAACTTGAAAGGTTTAGAAGATCAGAGCCTAATTGCTATCATAAGCCCAAATCAAAAGGCCTTTCAAAGAAAGAGAACATTGGAATTAAGGTAACAAGTATGCTATGGACTTAGCATCCAACATTCAACATGGAATTCCCTAATCTTGGGCCTCCTTGTTGTGTATTCCTAGGCCCAAAATGATGAGAAATTCATGGACTTTGAAGGAAAGGCTACAATATATTCTAGCTAGAGGGTTACTTCAAAAAAAGATGATGATAATGAAATTAAGAAGAAAAGCCTAAAGGTGATGAATACATTGTAAGCCCATATTTGAGATGAAGAGTTGAAAATCTCTAAGAACATTCTAATGAAAGCCCATGAGAGTAAGATGAGAGCATTATTGTAAATGGACTAAAACCCAAATTCATGAGAGGAAAGGGAGTGATTTTGTAAATGGGCCTTCATTAAAATGGACTTATAATCTTTCTAAGCGTATCAAAAGTTAAAAAGAAAATTTTAATTGGGACATGGACTTAATAGAGATGTGACTTCTTTTTAGGAACTAATGCACCACTAAGATCAAGAAAATATATCCCTACTCCTACTTGGGTCCGAGAGAAGCATGGAAGAAGCTTGGTTAAGATTGAGGACACACATCAAGAAGAAGTATTTCAATAAGGAGAAGTATTTCAATAAGGAGACCACACAAAGAAAAGATGGAGAAGATGCAACTAGCCTTTCGCAAGGCCTAAGGGATGGATGATTGCCTCTATAACATGGGGAGCATAAATTCAAAAACTCCCATGACATTGCCTCCAAAATTCAAGATTTCTGATGTAGAAAAGTTTGATGGGACTAAAGATCCAATAAAACATGTTAGGAGGTATCTAAGCATTGCTGAAACGAAAGGATTGGATGAGAAACAAACTTTGCATGCATTTCCCCTCTCACTCACGGGAGGTGCATCGAGGTTGTACTATAGCTCAGATCCAAGCAAGACCAAGGTGTGGAATGAGATAGTGGAGTTGTTTATGGATTATTTCATCTTCTACACCATGATTAATGTGACTCTAAAGGACTTTCAGACCATTAAGGAAGGAGTGGGGGTGACGTTTCTCGAATATATGACAGGATGGAAATGAAAGGCATCAAGGATGGTTAATAGGCCAAATGAGAAAGACCAAATAAACATAATTATCAAGAATTTGCTTCTGGCATATAATAGTAGACTCTTGTCATCGTTTATTAGTTCTTTTGGTGAATTGTGTGATTGTGGGATTGGGATTGAAGATGCTATCTGATGATGCAAAGAAGATCAGTAGGTTGGATGTTTCGGACTTGAAAGGACTACTGGTTCTCTCTGCGGCCTGAAGAAAGAAAGAAAAGTAAATCAAAGGTGACCGGGGCTACCGGCCAAAAACCCTCCAATGGCAAAGTTAGTTTTTCTCTCTATATTATTGGAGTTCCAACTTTTTTGGAGTGAAAAATGAACATACCTTTGCCTTGTCTGAATCGGCCTTTATATAGTGTTCTCATAGACGGTTAGCGAAATTGGAACCTCTCCTAGATTCAAGGAGGTGCAGGAATTAAACGTAACTTGCATAACCGTTTAGGAGTTGTGCTTCTATTTCACAACGAATACCTGGCGGTTATGCGTAGGACAAGGAATTATCACGTCATATTCGGAGATTTTCCTAAGTATGATACCCTCGTCCTGGAATTCCTTAGTTGAGTGTACTTTGCTACACGCGCATGGGCTGTCTCGTCTAACAGACAAATTCCTTCAAGACGAGGTTGTCAGCATTCTGGATGAGTGCATCATTCTCTGGTGGTGCTTATCTCGTCCAGGGCTCTTCTTCCTTGGACGAGGTAATTGTAGGTAAGTTTCTGAGGGTGTTTACAATAGTAGCCGGGTTATGGACGACCTGTATGGACGACTTGGAGATAGGCAAAGCTCTTTGGTTTCTGGAATCGCTTCAACATATTATCCCACGTGTTTCAAGGTAGAGGATGAGGCTCCAAGGGCCCCAAATTATGCCACGTGTCATTACTTACTTGGGTTAACCGTTGTGTCGATTTGAGTTTTTGAGGAGGTTGCCACGTGGTTCTTCCTGATTGGATATTTCGTTTCGGGTTTTACTTTTCAGCGCCTATAAATAATGGATTTCCTCCCATACCCTCTCCATTTTTCAAATTCCTTCGTTAGACATCCCTCGTCCATCGCCTTGTCTAGGAGTATTCCAGCGTCCCTAATTTCCTTCGTCTAGAGCCAGGTATTTTCTCTACGCTCGTCTTTAGGCTTCCCTTACATTTCCAAAATGTCCGAAAGTTTTTCTTCGTCTAGCAATAGTGTTGATAGGGAGATAGATGAATATCGCAACACAACTAGCTATAGTGGTTCTAGTAGTGACAGCAGTAGGAGTAGTGGTAATACCACAGACGAGTATGTTTCTGGGGTTCCTGGGGTTCCCTTAGAAGTTTTCCAGGAAGAATTTAGGACGAGGGTAGCATCTGGGTTTGGGGCTGGTCCCTCTAGCGCGCCCTCGTCCACTCGAAGGGACGAGGTTGAGACTATATACAGCTGCGTTATTGGGGTTCCAGCCAAGACAGACGAGAGAAAATTAGCGTCCCTTAGAAGCTGGTACCAAATCCCGGATGAGCTAAATCCTAGATTGGCCATCCATGATGAGTGGTGTTGCCAACCTCACTTTTGCATTGGGGTTTATGAAGCCTATCTTCTAGGGGGTCTTAGGCTGCCTCTCAATGCTTTTGCTAGGGAGTTACTTACTAGGTTAGGTTTAGGTTTGTGTCAGCTAAATCCTAATGCATGGAGACTAGTCGTTTCTATGCAAGTTTTGTGGAGAGAGGTTTTTGAAGGGGATTGTCCTCTTACCGTGGACGAATTCCTTTTTTGCTATAAACCCTCTGAAATTAGTCAATCTCGTGGCTTCTATCAGTTTACGGCCAGGAGAAAAGATTGTAGGATTATTAAATCTTTAGTTACTTCAGATAGGAGTTAGAAGACGAAGTTCTTCTTCGTCTCCGGTTTTTGGGTAGGACGCCCTATTGAGTTGAGCAGGGATTCGTTTCCCCCCTATACAGGAGACATAGGGAACCTTCGTCCTGAAGGTATGCTTACCACTACCGTAACATTACCTTTATTACATATCTTTCTATGTTAAACTCCTCGTCTTTATTGCAGGTGTTAGAAGGCCATCGTTGAACAAGTTCTATCTGGGACGCGTTCAAAATGCTCGTCTTCACCTAGAGAGGGACTTCCATTCTTTGGTCACCCTGCAGCGTCTTGCGACTTGGGGACTTGGCCCAGAGCCCTCTCAAGAAGCCTTAGCCCACGAGATTACAGTTCGTCGACGTGAGTTCTCGTCTTGCATTTCCCCTATTTTTCTTATCATGTCGTCTTAGACACATTTGTTGACTTATTTACCTATATTTATTATTATTATTTATTTTAGAGATAGCTACCATAAAGGAAAACAAAGGCAAGGGAGTCGCGGACGAGCGTGCTAAGCAGGACACCGAGACTAGGGCTCGTCCTGCTGCTGGCGACAAGAGGAGCCTGTCAAAGGCCATTAATCTTGAAAACTTCCCCAGCCGGAGAGCCAAGCACAAGAGGTCGTCCAAGCTTGGGGTCGTCTCTCCCGTTGTCCCTGTTCCTCCTCCTCAATCATCGTCCATCCAGATCTTCGATGTGGAGTCGTCTGAGCCTGTTCACCCTCCAGCGTCTAAAACCAGTGTTCCTACCTTGTCCCAGCCTCCCGTTGACGTCGTGCCTAACCTTCTTGAGAGCGAGGGCTTGGCCTGGGAGAGGTTTTAACAAGCAGTGTTTGACGAGGACGTGGCTGCATGATATAACATGTCCTTGAAAGATTTTGAATACTCAGGTGTCCACGATCTTTTCAAGGTAATTAGTATGAATTTATTCTCGTCACTAGTTTTGTTTTTATGCTTGTTTACTTTGCTTAATATGAAAATTCTTATTCGCTTGTGTAGGCCATGTCCAAGTTTATAGCTGCGTCTAGGCAGGCTACTGAGCTGGACAGGACGAGCTGCTATTGGAGAGGAGGATCCAGGAGGTCAGAGACGATTGCAAGGGCTGGGCTGAGACGGCTGCTAAGGCTAAGGATGAGGCCAAGGGTTTGCTCAACCTCGTCGAGGAGTTAAAAGTTGACATAGTGGAAAAAGACTCTCGTCTTGACCACTTTCAAAGGAAAATCAACGAGCTAAGCAACTCCCTTATGAGGGCTAAGGACGAAGCTGTGGAGGAATTCAGGGCTTCGAAGCAATTAACTGACCTTCTGGACGCCAACTATGCGGCTGGATTTGAAGACTTTCGCATGGAGGCGAAAAAAAAGTTTCCAGAAGTTGATTTCAGCCCTATCGTCCTTCAACTAGGAGGTGCTGCTAGTTCTTTTCTTCAGACTAGCTCTAAAGATGTCAATGTTGAAGACGATGCCTCGACCAAGCCCGCTCAAGACGACCCTGATGCTTGATGCTTTTGTTTGCTGAAGATTTTATCATTTTCGTTGTTTAAGTGTTTTCTTCTCTTCTTTGCTTCTTTTCTTTCTTTTGAAATGTATAAGAGTACACTTACCTCGTCTGGCGTACTTTTGACGAGTTTATGAACAATTGCCTTTTAAGGCTTATGTTTAAAGGGTTTTTGGACGGTGGTCGTCCAACCTTTAATGCCTAATGAATTCTTATTTTCACTCATTATTGTTGTTCCATGGACGAGTTTACGCATTTTTATTTTTTATTCAATTGCTTTTTGAGCAATGTTCCTAAGCGTTGGATGATCGTTTACACGATTCCCTTAAAGACGACTTGCTTAGGACGATGATGATCATTTTACTTGCCCTTCGACAATTATTACTTGTATTTTTGCTAGTTCACAACGTCTTAACTATATTCTCGTCTTTGGAATGCCGCGCCTTAATGCCTACTTTCTTAAACAAGTGAGCCTCTGCTCTCTCTTTTTATTTTTTTTATATTCATTTAAAGATGATCTTGGACGAGCATGCCTTAGCATTTTGCCCTTTGCTTCATCATCTTTTTAAAGGAAAGCTTGGACGAGCATGCCTTAGCATTTTTCTCTTTGCTTTATCCTCTTTTAAAGGAAAGTTTAGACGAGCATGCCTTAGCATTTTTCTCTTTGCTTTATCCTCATTTAAAGGAAAGCTTGAATGAGTTTGACTTCGTCCAAAGGTTTTGCTCGTCTTAGGCTTTTTGCCTCATTCGTGGGTATTATTATGGAAACTGGATTTATGCTCCAAATATATAAGAAATTCAAACCATATTATTACATGAACATTGTTCACAAACGCGGCACATGCTCATAAGCTAGTGCCTTATTAAGATACTCAAGTACATAGTATCGTCTTTCATAAGCTGGTCTGTAAGTAGTGCAAAAGTTTAAGAACTAGTGCACTTTTATTCATAACACACCATAATAGTAGTAAAAGCAACAGTAAATATAAGCAATCACGCAAATCATAGCTGTAATTTTGCCACTGACTTCCTTCGTCCCTGCTCATCACTGATAGTACCTTCTCAGATGTTCCACGTTCTAGGGATGCTCTAACTTCTGCCCGTCTAGGGTTTCCAGGTAGTAGGACCCCTGCCTCTTGTAGTTGATTACCCTGTAGGGTCCTTCCCAATTGGGTCCCAGTTTTCCATGAGCTGGGTTCCTGGTCGCCAAGGAGAGACCCTTTTGAGGACAAGGTCCCCCACACCGAACCGTCTGGGTTTTACCATGGCATCATGCTGTCTGGCCATGAGATTTTTGTACCTTGCCGTCCTTTTCTCCGCATCCATTCTTACCTCGTTAATAAGATCGAGGTCAAGGCGAAGTTGTTCCCCGTTGTCTTTCTCCTAGTACTCCATCACTCGGTAACTTGCCATATGGACCTCCGCTAGTATGACAGCTTCACTCCCATAGGCTAGTTTGAAAGGGGTCTCTCCTGTCAGAGTTCGTGCAGTCGTCCTATAGGCCCAAAGAACACTTGGTAGCTCGTCTGGCCATATCCCTTTTGCCCCCTCGAGCCGAGTCTTGATGATTTTCAGTAGGGATCGGTTTGCTACTTCTGCTTGTCCATTTGCCTGTGGATGGGAGGGTGAAGAATAGTGATTCTTGATCCCAAAATGATTGCAAAAGTCCCTGAAGGGTGCGTTGTCAAATTGACGTCCGTTGTCAAATACTAATACCCTGGGTACTCTGAACCTGCATAGGATATTCTTCCATACAAAATTTTTCACATTCTGTTGAGTGATTGCTGCAAGAGGCTCGGCTTCTACCCATTTGGTAAAGTAATCTATTCCTACCACCAAAAACTTCATCTGCCAGATTCCCATGGGGAAAGGACCTAGGATATCCAGCCCCCACTGTGTGAAGGGCCATGGGGCCGTCATTGGAGTCTGGTACTCTGACGGCTGTCTAGGCGCATTGCTATAATGCTGGCATTGGTCACATACCTTGACATAGGCTTTAGCGTCTACCTGCATTGTTGGCCAATAGTAGCTGGCACAGACGATCTTATGGACAAGCGACCTTGCTCCTGAATGATTTCCCATGATCCTTCATGAACTTCCCTTAGAACATAGTTTGACTCGTCAGGAGCCAAGCATCTTAAGTAGGGTTGGGAAAAACCTCGCTTGTACAACACCTCATTTATGAGGAAATACTTGGCCGACCTGACCCTTAACTTTCTCGCTTCATCCTTGTCTTCTGGAAGCCTTCCATCTTTGAGGTAAATTATTACCGGTCTCATCCAATTCTCTCCTCCTCCTATCTACTGTATGTCAGGGATGTCTATGCTCGACATATATTGGATGTCGTCGAACTCGTCTATAACCCCTGCCGAGGCGGCTTTTGCCGAGGCGTCTGCTTCCGCATTCTCCTCCCTGGGAAGTTGAATAAAACTTATGGCTGAAAATTTTCATGCAAGGCATTTCACTTTGTTGAGGTACTTCTTCATTCGATCTTCCTTGACATCACACATCCCATTTACTTGGTTAATGACCAGTTGAGAGTCTCCTCTGATTGTTAATGACTCCGCCTCTAAGGACTTGGCCAATTCCAATCCCTTGAGTAGAGCCTCGTACTCAGCCTCGTTGTTGGTAGTTGGATACTGCAGACGGGCCGTATACTCCAGCTTGTCACCCTCAGGGGACTTCAGTACAATTCCAATCCCTCCTGCATACAGTGTGGACGATCCGTCTACATTAACCACCCACATTTCATTTCCTTCGTCCTTGTTTAGGTCGTCCTGACTGGGGGTGAATTCTGCAATGAAATCTACCAACGCCTGTGCCTTTATCGTACTCCTTGGGAGGTATCTGACATCAAACTCGCTGAGCTCAACGGCCCACTGTACTAGCTGTCCAGCAACTTCCAACTTGCTCATCGCCTTTTTTATGGGATGGTCTGTTAGGACGTTGATGACGTGTGCCTGAAA
This sequence comes from Castanea mollissima, assembly GCA_014183005.1. NCBI lineage: Eukaryota > Viridiplantae > Streptophyta > Magnoliopsida > Fagales > Fagaceae > Castanea > Castanea mollissima. Next base: position 28,482,543 of record JACAVU010000002.1, on the reverse strand, counting down.
ATAATGTCTCAGCTTCCTGGAAGTTGTGATTAATGCGAAGGCTAGTTTCTCCATCATCGGGTATCATCCTTCTGCCCCTCTCATCGTGTGGCTTGTGTAATAGACCGGCTTCTGGACTCTCCCCTCTTCTCTGACTAACGCTGAGCTTACTGCGTGTGGGGACACTGCCAAGTACAAGTACAACTCTTCTCCAGGTATAGACGGACTCAACAGTGGTGCCGTCATTAGATATGTCTTCAAGTCTTGGAAGGCCTGTTGACACTCGTTCGTCCATTCAAAAGCCTTCCTAAGGACTTTAAAGAATGGTAAACATTTGTCAGTAGCTTTCGATACAAACCTGTTGAGGGTGGCGACTTGTCCAGTAAGAGATTAGACTTCCTTGATATTTTTCGGTGGCTCCATGTTTAGTATTGCCTGGATTTTATCCGGATTCGCCTCAATTCCCCTATGCGACACCATAAACCCCAAGAATTTACCCGATGAAACCCTGAAAGCACACTTGCTCGGATTTAATTTCATGTTGTACCGTCGCAACGTATTAAAAGTCCCTTGAAGGTTGTCCAGATGTTTATCCTCGTCCTGGCTCTTCACCAGCATGTCGTCCACATAAACCTCCACATTTCGCCCGATTTGAGGGCGAAACATATGGTCAACCAGCCTTTGGTAGGTCGCCCCCGCGTTCTTCAAACCGAAGGGCATTACCTTGTAGCAATACAACCCTTGGCTCGTGATGAATGAGGTCTTCTCCTGATCCGCTTCATTCATCTGAATCTGGTTATAACCTGAGAAAGCGTCCATGAAGCTAAGTGTCCTGTGACCTGCCGTCGAGTCCGTCCACTAACTGGTCAATGCGTGGCAATGGGTAGCTATCCTTGGGGCAAGCTTTGTTTAGATCAGTGAAGTCCACGCACATCCGCCACTTGCCATTAGCTTTCTTGACCATGACCATGTTCACCAACCAGTCTGGGTAATGAACTTCTCGGATGAACTTCGCGGCGACCAACTTCTGCACCTCTTCCTTAATGGCATTGTCTCGTTCGGGAGCAAAAACTCTTCTCTTCTGACGCACTGGTTTCGAATAAGGACTCACGCTCAGGCTATGGGTAATGACACTCGGATCAATGCCAGGCATGTCCTCATGACTCCATGCAAAGACATCGAGGTTTTTCTTCAAAAACCGGACCAAAGCGTGCTTTATCCCCTCTTCCATGCTCACCCCAACTCTAGTATACTTCTCAGGCTGGTTATCATCCAAAGGGATGTCCTCTAGTGCTTCAGTGGGTTCCGCCGCGATTCTTCATCCGTCTATACTCATTGCCTGCATGTGCTCGTCCATTGCCAGCATAGCCAAATAGCATTCTCTGGCAGCCAACTGATCCCCTTGTACGTGGCCTACCCCGTGCTCAGTTGGAAATTTGATGGACAGGTGGTAAGTAGAGGTTACCGCCTTCCAACTATTCAAAGTTGGTCTCCCAATAATTGCATTATATGACGACGCACAATCGACAACAAGAAAATTTACCTCCTTGGTTATCTGCTGTGGATATGTTCCAACGACCACCGGTAATGTAATGGTACCCACCGCTTGCACCTTCATTCCTCCGAATCCTATCAACGGCGAGTTCACTGGTCGAAGCTGATCTCGTCCTAGCCTTATTTGTTGGAATGTGGGGTAGTAGAGGATGTCTGCAGAGCTGCCATTGTCTATCAACACCCTTCTGGTCATGTAGTCAGAGATGAGTAAAGTGATGACTACTGCGTCATCATGTGGGTGATAAAGTCGTCCTGCTTTCTCGTTCGTGAACGTAACGGCATGCTGGTCTACTTCCTCGGTCCTAGGTCGTCCGGACAACTAGATGTTCTACACCGCCTTCAGATATGTCTTTCTTGACTTGGATGACTGCGCTGTCGAGTTTCCTCCTATAATCACCCTTATTTCTCCTAGTGGGGGTCGTGATGATTCTTCCACCTTGGCTTTCATTTTCTCATCTCTTTGGTCTCGTCCAAGGAAATTCCTCAGTTTTCCTTGTCTAATGAGATTTTCTATATGCTGCTTCAAGTCAAAACACTCGTCCGTGTCATGCCCGTGGTCTCTGTGAAAGCGACAGTACTTGCTCCTATTACGCTTGTTGGGGTCTCCCTTCATTTTATCTGGCCACTTCAAGGATGGATCGTCCTTGATCTGCATAAGAACCTGTTCTAGTGGCATAGTCAAGGGGGTGTATTGCTGATTCCTCGCGGAGGAACTTGCCTTCTTACTATCCTTATCTTTCCTCTCGTCTACCCGAACTTTCTTTGGACGAGGTCCCTGATCCGGATAGCGATGGTGACCCACTTCCGAGCGTTTTGCCCTTTTTCTTTTCTTGGCTATGATAGCGTCTTCAGTATTCATAAAATTCTGGGTCGAATGGACAAGCTCGGCCATAGTCTGTGGTTCCTGCTCGTAGAGCTTATGAATGAACAAGTCACAATTGACCCCATTGTGGAAAGCGGCCAGCAATAACTTGTCATCCATCTCGTCCACCGTTAAGGCTTCTCTGTTAAACTGGGTGATGAAGGATCGCAAACTCTCATTGTCCCCTTGCTCTATAGTTAGCAAGCTAGAGGAGGAACGTTTGTGACGCTGTCCTGCAATGAAGTTGTTGACAAACAGCTTACTCAGCTCTTCAAATGATCCCACCGAGTTTGGGGGAATCTTACTAAAACACACTCGCGCTGGTCCCTTGAGTGTGGTGGGAAAAGGTCTGCACATGATCTCTTCTGGGACCCCCTGCAGGTGCATGGTCATCTTGAAAGTTGCAATGTGATCGCAAAGGTCGCGATTTCCATCGTACGAGTCTAAAGAAGGCATTTTGAATTTCGGGGGTAGAGGGTGACTGTTGATGGAAGCTATGAAAGGGGAGTCCGTTTGGTGGACCATATCGTCTACTGGGTTTGCCCTCCTCATATTCTCCCTCATCTCATCCATGGCTTTCCTCATCTGGTCCATCTCTCTCTCTAAGTGCGGCATCCTTCTTGAAGTGGTACCCCTTGTCTGATTCTCGGACTCTACATTTTTCCCTCCTCCTTCTTGACTCGGGGCCCTTCCCTCCATGTGCCCTTCTTGACGCTGCCTCCTGAGGTTGATCTCCCTATTTAACTCCTGGTTCTGACGTGTCAGTTTTGCCATAGCGGCAACCATGAATTGTATCTATTGAATAGAAGGCGGTTGTATTACAAGTGCTGATCTGCGATCGCGAAGGGGATTACTGGATGCATCCCTACTCTCCTAGTGCCCTGGGATGGTAGCCCTTGATCTTGTTCGAACCATCCAACCTTTTCTCTGGGATAGAGTAACTTTTTACAACAAAAACACGATTGAACCAAAAAGGACTGAGTAGTGTTTGTATGCTCTGCTTTTGTTAGTCCCTCAGTTTCCCACAGACGGCGCCAACTGATGATGCAAAGAAGATCAGTCGGCTGGATGCTTCGGACTTGAAAGGACTACTGGTTCTCTCTGCGGCCTAAAGAAAGAAAGAAAAGTGAATCAAAGGTGACCGGGGCTACCGGCCGAAAACCCTCCGATGGCAAAGTTAGTTTTTCTCTCTATATTATTGGAGTTCTAACTTTTTTGGAGTGAAAAATGAACATACCTTTGCCTTGTCTGAATCGGCCTTTATATAGTGTTCTCATAGACGGCTATCGAAATTGGAACCTCTCCTGGATTCAAGGAGGCGTAGGAATTAAACGTAACTTGCATAACCATTTAGGAGTTCTGCTTCTATTTCACAATGGATACCTGGCGGTTATGCGTAGGACAAGGAATTATCACGTCATATTCGGAGATTTTCCTAAGTATGATACCCTCGTCCTGGAATTCCTTAGTTGAGTGTACTTTGCTACACGCACAGGGGCTATCTTGTCTAACAGAAAAATTCCTTTAAGACGAGGTTGTCAGCACTCTGGACGAGTGCATCATTCTCTGGTGGTGCTTATCTCGTCCAGGGCTCTTCTTCCTTGGACAAGATAATTGTAGGTAAGTTTCTGAGGGTGTTTACAATAGTAGCCGGGTTATGGACGACCTGTATGGACGACTTGGAGATAGGCAAAATCAGTACCCTATCACTATCAATAATGGGTAATTGGAGAAAGATGAGAGAAAACCTCCAATCAATAAGACATATGGAGGGGGAGTAACTACTTCTAAAGTACACAATCACACAAATGAAAGTACCATTGTACCTCAACAAACCTTAGCCTACCCAAGCTTCACAAAGAGAGCCCACCGATAATTTTTCGACCTAGGAATGACCCTCACCTAAGCATATGAAATTATGGCCTTCAAAGGATTCATCAAACCCCTAGATCCCACACCTATGCCTAATCCTGTACCTCTTACTTGCAACCTCAATGAATATTTCCACTTCCACCAGAAATCCAGCCATAAAACCGACAATTGTTTCCACCTCAAATGTGAAATGCAAGACCTTATAGACAATGGAACTCTCCTAAATCCCAACATCTTTACCAAGCCTAACATTAGAAAGAACCCCTTCCTTGATTGTCACTAAGCTCCTCCTTCATATCAGAACTGGGTACAAATAGATGAGATTGAGTAAGATTGTTCAAAGCTGATAGATGCTGTAGAGTTTAATGCGGTAGAAGTTCAAGGTATATGGGATGACGAGGTTGAGATTTTGAAGAATGCGGTGGCTATATGGGGGGAGGGGGGATACTCCCCAAAGGAATAACCAAATTAAGGAAAAGAGTTGTGGAGGACAATGTGGCGAATATCACTAGGAGTGGGAAGCATTACAAGCCATCTTTTTTGGAGAAGGATCATCCTAGTAGGGACATGGGAGAAGGATCCTAGCCTATGGAACCTAAAGGGAAGGAAGAGAAAGAGGAAGAAGATAGAGTTTTGACCTAATTGAAGAAAACTTATGTTCACGTATCTGTATGGGGCTTACTAATGGCTTCTCACAAATATCGTAGTGCTCTTTTGAATGTTTTTAGCGGAAAGGAAGTGCCTATAGTAACTACCTCACAAGAAGTGCTATCTCTCATGGGAATTGAAGCCACATCTTATCCCCTCCTTTCCTTTTCCGACAAAGAACTACCTCCTGAAGAAGCCATTCATAATAGGCCATTGTAAATCACTATTGAGTGCATGGGTGTCAAGGTTCCAATGGTACTTATTGATAATGGATCTACATTGAATGTATGCCCTTTTAGGACTGGTCTCCCCATTGGCGTGGACGTGGAGACGATCATCCCCTCTCCTTTAACCGTTAGGGCATATGACAATACTTCAAGGAAGGTTATGGGAACTTTCAAAGCTCCTTGCAAGATTGTGCCATTGGAGACAATTGTGGAATTCCACATGATGGACATCACCCATAACTATAATCTTCTCTTTGGTAGGGCATGGCTTCATCCCATTGTGACTATTCCTTCTTCTCTATACCAAAAGATAAAAATTCCATGGAAGGCAAGTATTGCTGTGGTGATTGGTGATGGTGAAATCCTAGCTTTCGTCTGGTGATGGTGAAATCCTAGCTTCTGTCAAATGAGTGGCTTTGAGTTTAATAAAATGGCTGACTATGGAGTGAAGGATGAAAGGTATACCAAATATTTGCTCCCATATTGTAGCCGTGATGTGATTGCAATGATGAAGAACATGGGGTATATGCCTAATATGGGTCTTGGAAAAGAAGGAAAATAGGTGGCTGAATTCCCTGATTTCAAGACTCAACTAACCAAGGAAGGGTTAGGATTCTTTGAAGGTTGTGACGGAATCAAAAAGAACTTTAGTACCCTTAATGGAAAATTTATGAATAAAGGAGGAGACTTTCCTTTTTGCAGCTTTCTCTAGCTTTAGGTAGGTAAGGATGGAGAAATGTATCTAGGTTGGCCGATGTTCTTCAATGAGAAGCTTACTTTCAAGGAGAAACCTACTGTGGTGATTAAGGAAGTTTAAGAAGAATTTGACTCGGTGGACTACATGGATGCTAAAGTAATGAAGACTATGCTGATGATGGAGAGGGATGTGTTCTCCGTCACCGATGAAGAGCCAAGTGACCTTTCTACCTTCATTGTGCCTACTGTAAGGCTCCTCAATAATTGAACTTAGGTTGGGTTTTCTAAGAATGGGGAAAAGAAATTTTGTATTGCAAGTTTCAATGCACTTTTCAACATTTTCAATAAGATTAATTCTGATTTGGCTTACTTTGATGTATCCCATAATATTGAATTCTGCACTTAAATGATACTAATGAATTTGAAAATGAAATTTGATAGGGTACTGATTTTGCCTATCTCCAAGTTGTCCATACAGGTCGTCCATAACCCGGCTACTATTGTAAACACCCTCAGAAACTTACCTACAATTACCTCGTCCAAGGAAGAAGAGCCCTGGACGAGATAAGCACCACCAGAGAATGATGCACTCGTCCAGAGTGCTGACAACCTCGTCTTGAAGGAATTTGTCTGTTAGACGAGACAGCCCCTGCGCGTGTAGCAAAGTACACTTAACTAAGGAATTCCAGGACGAGGGTATCATACTTAGGAAAATCTCCGAATATGACGTGATAATTCCTTGTCCTACGCATAACCGCCAGGTATCCGTTGTGAAATAGAAGCATAACTTCTAAACGGTTATGCAAGTTACGTTTAATTCCTGCGCCTCCTTGAATCTAGGAGAGGTTCCAATTTCGATAACCGTCTATGAGAACACTATATAAAGGCCGATTCAGACAAGGCAAAGGTATGTTCATTTTTCACTCCAAAAAAGTTGGAACTCCAATAATATAGAGAGAAAAACTAACTTTGCCATCGAAGGGTTTTCGGCCGGTAGCCCCGGTCACCTTTGATTCACTTTTCTTTCTTTCTTCAGGCCGCAGAGAGAACCAGTAGTCCTTTCAAGTCCGAAGCATCCAGCCTACTGATCTTCTTTGCATCATCAGTTGGCGCCGTCTGTGGGAAACTGAGAGAACCAGTAGTCCTTTCAAGTCCGAAGCATCCAGCCTACTGATCTTCTTTGCATCAACAAAATTAATAAACTATTGGAAAAGAAAATTGAATCTGTGGAACCAACTTTTGAAATTATTAATTTGGGCAATGATGAGAATCCACGTTTAATTAAAATTGGCTTAAAGCTAAATGAAAAATAATGGGAAGATCTTAAAGAGCTTCTCACAGAATTTCAAGAAGTATTTGCATGGTCCTACGAAGATATGCCCGATATTGATCCCAAGATAGCTCAACACCACATTGATACCCATGCTCATATTATGCCAGTTAAACAAAAGTCAAGGCGTATAAGAATTGAATGGCTTTTAAAGATCAAGGAAGAGTTCACAAAGCAATTAAAAGTAGAGTTCATCGAACCTGTACATCAAGCTAAGTCAATAGCCAATGTTGTGCTTGAACCAAAGAAGGATGGAAATGTAAGAATGCGTGTGGATTTCAAAGATTTAAATAAAGCCTGCCCTAAGGATGATTTCCTTCTTCCTTATATAGATATCTTAGTGGATAATACGGCCAGTAGTGCCTTGATATCCTTCATGGATGGTTTCTCTGGATATAACCAAATCAAGATGGCTTCTAGGGATATGACTAAGACTACCTTCACCATCGAATGGGGAATCTATTGTTACATGGTAATGCCATTTGGGCTCTACCTATTAGAGGATGGTCACAGCCTTGTTACATGACATGATGCATAATGAGGTTAAGGTGTATGTTGATGACATGATCTTGAAATCCAAGGATAGAGAAGGTCATATCATTAACTTAAGAAAGATCTTTGAAAGGATTAAGTAGTATAGATTGAGGCTGACCCCTAAAAGTGTACTTTTCGAGTGACAGTTGGGAAATGTCTAAACTTCCTTGTAAGTGATAGAGGTGTAGAAGTTGACCCATCAAAGATCAAAGCCATATTAGACATGCCTCCACCCAAGAGTGAGAAAGAAATAAGGGGAGTCTTAGGCTGATTGCATTACATTAGTTGATTCATTGCCTAACTCACCTCTACTTGTAAGCTAATCTGTAAGATTTTGAGAAAGAATGAATCCCATGTATGGAATGATGAATTTCAGAAAGCATTCAAACTTATCTAAGAATAGCTCTTCCATCCACCTATCCTAGTACCCTTAAATCAAGGAAGGCCATTACTACCATACCTCTCTATCATAGGAGATACAGTCGGAAGCATGTTGGCTCAAGAAGACAATCATAAGAATGAGAGAGTGATGTACTATTTAAGCAAAAGATTCCATGATCATGAGGCTAGTTACATGCCCACAGAAAATTCATGTTTTGCACCCATATGGGCCATGTAGAAGTTGAGACACATCATTATGCCACTCTAGATATGGATAGTAGCCAAAATAGTCCTATTGAAGTGCCTATTTGAGAAACCCACTATATATTTAAGATTGTCGAGGTGGTTAATCCTATTAGCATAATTTGATTTGAAGTATGCGGCCAGAGAAATGATCAGAGGGAGCACCGTGTCTAACTTTTATGCCGAGAACCTATAGAAGGAGATGATGGAAAAGAGGATTTTCCAAATGAGGACATTTTGAACATTGAATTAGGGGCATGGAAGATGTACTCTGATGAAGCCATGGACCAATATGGAATGGGATAGGAGTGCTTTTGATCACCCCGGATGGATCTTTTGTGCCTTTGGTAGTCAAATTAAACTTTAAGGCAACTAATAACATGGCAGAATATGAAGCTTGTATCACCGTAATGGAAGTTCTTTGAGAGTTAGGGGTAAAAGAAGCAGAAGTCTTTAGGGACTTGACTTTAGTCTTAGCTCAAGCACAGAAATCATGGAAGGTAAAAAAGGAAAATTTGAAACGTTATTAGCAATTTTTAGAGGACTTGACCAAAAATTTTGATAAGATTGAATACATTTTCATTCCTAGGGCTCAGAATCAGTTCACAGATGCCTTGGCTACCTTAGCCTTCGTGGTTGAAATACCTGAAGGAGTATGTACACAACCATTAGAGATTGAGCAAAGTTATGAGTTAGTGCACAAGGGAAAACTGAGTCTTCAGTCTTGGCTACAGAAAATGAAGGTGTTCTTGAAGAAAGAAGAAGCCAAAAGAGTCATGGAAGAAGTTCATGAAGGGATTTGTGATCCTCACATGAAGGGGAGAATGTTAGCCAAAAAGATCCTAAGGATGGGGTACTATTAGAGTATGATGGAGACTGAGTGTGTAGACTTTATGAAGAGTTTCCATGATTTCCAAACACATGCAAACTTGAATCAAAAGCATACATCTTAGTCTACACACATGCAAACACATGCAAGACTGAGTTTCCATGACTTCCAAACACATGCAAACACATGCAAGACTTTGTGAAGAGTATGATGGACACGAGTACATCTTAGTGGCGATTGACTACTTCACTAAGTGGGTAGAGGCAACCTTTTACTCCATATCAAAAGCCAAACATGTGGCTCAATTCATAGATGATAACATTATTTGCCAATATGGGGTACCACAAGAGATCATCTCAGACAATGGCTCCCACTTTGAGGGAAAGGTTAGAAGGATCATGGAATTATACCACATTAAGCATCACAAGTCTTTGCCATACTAATTATAGACTAATGGGGCCGTAAAAGTAGTTAATAAGAACATTAAGAACATTCTAGCCAAGATGGTAGTAACATAAAAGGATTAGGTTGAAAAGCTCCCATTCGCCCTATGGGGTTACAAAACTTCTATTCGAGCATCGACACAGGCAACCCCTTACTCTTTAGTCTAAAGAAGCGTGGTGGTCCATTCTATTAAGGAAGAGATACAATGTTTGAGGCTGCTAGTGGAAACCAAGGTGCTAGAGGAAGATTGGATGAAGGAAAAATATGAGCAATTGGCTTTGATAAAAAGAGGATTGCTAGGGAATTTAATAAAAAGTGAAACCTAAAAACCTTAAAGAAGGGGACTTGGTCCCAAAAGTGCTTAGAGATGAGACTTTTATTTAAGAGGAAAGATGATGCCAAGATGGTCAAGACCTTTTATTATCAAGAAAATCATGTCAAGAGGTGCTACAGGAATTATAGATTTGGATGGGGATTGATGCTTCGCCCAATCAACATGGATAGCCTCCGAAGATATAACATTTGAAAGGAAAATAAAAAATGCCTGCTAGGTTGAAAATCCAAAAGGGCAGCCTAGGCAAAAATTAAGGCAAAATAACCCCGCTAGATTGAAACCCAAAAGGGTAGTCTAGGTAAAAGATAGTGGAAAAGACCATGGGCATGGCAAAAATTCCTATATGGACGTCATGGGAAAAAATTACATGAGACAAAAAAAAAAGAAAAAAAAAAGAGAAAAATAATGACAATCAAGTAAGTACAATATGGATGATTCTCTTTTTGCTTAAACTAAAAGATAATAAATTGTTTCCATTGGGGATTTGGGACAGTCCAATACTTTATTAAATTCAAGAAAAAGACAAGAGAATCATAAAGTGCATAAAAGTAAAATTTGGAGTATATCAAGGTAGTTAGTTAGCCATCTTTCTTTTGTTTGACTTCTTATAAGCTTTCTTATCTGTGTGGACTCACTGTCATCCTCAAGCCATTTCTTGTTCCCTAAAGTTGGATGAAGGAATTAAGGAAAACAGATGCCTTTAGTGTATCATATGCCTTTGCCTCGTTTTGTCATATGTTTTATTTGTCTCTACCTCCACATTTTGTTGTTGTTTGTCTTTCACATGCTAGATTAGGGTTTCTTTTCAAATATTTCTTTCATACGCCATGAGCATGCACATAATATGGTCATGCATTAATGCATAAGTACTGTGGTGTAGCAAGGTAAGGCATGCATTCACCTAAACATGCACTAGGAGGATGAACATGGTGAATACATTTGTTTTTTTGCCTCGATATTATTTTTGGATGATTAGAATATACTTTATGCTAATGCCTTTTTCCATGTTTTTGAATGCAATAACATGCTTGTTTGGATTTGCCATGATGTTTTTGCCCTTGGTTTATATATGTTGCGATGCCATGATAGATGTATATTAGGGTTTGGGATGAAAAATGCTATGTTGTTTGCTGGATGTAGGATACTGTGCATGTGGGCCTAGAATGCAATATTGAACATGAATTTAATATGATTAACACGTAAAACACAATGAGTAGAAGTTGACCCACAGTTCGAGTGGGGTTGGGTGCCTAACACCTAAACTCCAAACATGTGCTCTCGTAGTAGACCAATCCTTCCAAGAAGGGCAATATATACATATATATATATATATATATATATATATATATATATATATATATATATATATATATATATATATATGGTTCCTAGACCTAATCTAGGTGGTAACTCCATTTCTTTTTTCCACCCCGATCCACTTGGTCAAGGCGTACTCCCCTTGTTGCGCCTAAAGTGGCGACTCTACTAGGGATAGAGAGTTTGATTCCAATGTATCTTATTTCTTAATCTTAATAAAGTCTTATTCAATATTTTTTTGCATACACCTTACTTGGTTCTTTTGTCCCTTTCACCCCGGTTGGTGATGATTGGGAAGATGAGTACACTCCATTTAGGCCAAAGTTTTCCGAAATTCATCCCACCAACTCACAATCTATGCCATTACCGAAAATGGGCTTTAAGTATGTTGACGATTTGCCACCAATCCACTACGGTCCATTTAGGCCCAAGGTTGGAATCATGGCCCACCTATTTGTGAGTGACCTATTAATCTATTCCTTTTGCTATAGGGAGCCTACCCACACTTAGAGAGATCCTAGATCCTATCAATAAATGGGTATCCTTTTATATTTCTTTTTTGTTTAACCATATATCTTGTATTCACCTACTTCTAAAGGATAAATAAAATATGTAAAAAGTTTGAGGATGACCCAAAAGTTATGGCATACCCTAAGATGTTGGGATAAAATAAGTTCTCATGTGTAAGAGGCTTGTCCCAAAATCCAAAGGTATATCTTAGCTTGAAAGGTTCATAAGACCATAGCCTAGTTGCTATCATAAGCCCAAATTAAAAGGCCTCTTGAAAAGGAGAACCTTGAGCCTAAGGTAACAATTGTGCTATGGACTTAGCATCCAAAATCCTACAAAGCCAATATGAAATTCCTTAATATTGGGCCTCCTTGTTGCATGCCAAGGCCCAAAATGATGAGAAATTTGTGGCCTTTGAAAGGAATGCTACAATATATTCTAGCTAGAGGGCTACTTCAAAAAAAAATTGATGATAATAATTGGAAAAAGGAAGAGCCAAAAGTTGATGGATACACTGTAAGCCCATATTTGAGACAAAGAGTTGAAAGTATCTATGAATGTTCTAATGAAAGCCTATGAGAGTAAGATGAGAGTTTTGTTGTAAATGTCGTAAAGCCTATTGAAAAAAAGGGCAAGGTTCATGAGAGGAAAGGGAGTGATTTTGTAACTGGGCCTTCTTTCAAATGGACTTAAAGACTTTCTAAGAAAATCTAAGTTAATAAAAAGAACTTCTTAATCAGGACATGGGCTTAATAAAATGTGATTTCTTTTCAGGCACCATTGCACCTTCAAGATCAAGTAAGCATGACCTCATTACAATTTGGGTCTGAGAAAAGAACAAAAGTTGTTTGGTCAAAATTGAGGACACATATCAAGAAAAATAATTTCAAGAGGAAACATTTTAAGATGAAGTATCTCAAGAAAGAATGGCGGCCCTGTAGACACCGCATTTTGTATTCCTTATGACTCGGATCCCCATTCCCTAATAATGCTCAAACTCTAAGGTGTAAGGTCAGTTTAGAGCCCAATCAGATATCAAATTAATTGAGCAAAAATCTATATTTGGAAGTATATTGACCAAAGTGGCCTTCATCCCATGTACGTGAAGGAAAAATTCTGGTTTTGCATCTCATGCAAAACCCACAGCGGAAGTAACGAACTAGGATCTATTTCATTCATAATTGATAACGTGTACTATGTAAATTTCAGAATTTAAGAACAAGATAGCGTACCTTGGTGTGGAGAAATTCAAAACAAAGATTATAAGCACTTGGGAACACTTTTAATCTTCACTCCAATTCCACTTTACGTCCAAGATGTGTGGTCTCTCAATCAGTTTTTCAAAAGGGAGAATGAAGGTGTGTCTTACACTTTCTCACACACCCTTTCTTATTTCTTTTCTTTCTCTTACTTCTTATAAAAAATTCTGTATGTTTCTCCCTTTATAACTAACTGATTATCTAATTGGGCTGGCCTATTGGGCCTTTCCAATTGGGCTTTAGTGTGTGACTTGAAGTGGGACCAAAAGGGACCAATAAGACACTAGCTCCAATGGGCCTTGGGCTTTTCCGTCAACTCTTGACAAGTCCAAAATTACCATTAATTATATTTAATACCACTATATAAATATAATTGCACTCTAGGCCTTATTAATAAATTATATCCTAAGACTTTATTATACACGTAATCCCTTCATAAAATATTCGTAGTAACACAAAGTTATAAATGTAGACTGTCACTTTGTAAATTACTACATCTTATCCTTGAGTACCTGGTTTAATTTTTTAAAGTTATTCATTATATATTTATGAAATTCAATTTCATAAATATATACTTTAGCAATTTCTTACTAAAGTGGATAGGCCTAACTCTCTGAATAACTGAACCCATTAAACTTATCTCAAGGGAATATTTTATATCTCAATCAAGAAACTATGAATTCCATCTTGAGAATATATGTTCCATCAACACTAAATGTGGCTGCCCAACATACTGAGGTTTTGACCGTCACTTCAGATCTCACTCCTGATATATCAAAGCAACCTACACTTTATGATCAGGTCTATTATTCTCTCAGGATTAAGAGTTCATGCAAATAGAAGTCGTGAGATTTATTATTCATTTGACAGTCGTTAGGAGAATAATAAATCTCACAGCGGTCCTATTCAATATGTCTTAACTCTTAAAACATATCAACATATCAACTAGAAGTCTCCACTTCCATGATCAAGACAAATCATCTTAGTTGACACGTTATAGTCTTCGCAGATGAAATGCCCAATTTCATCACCGACTACGAACTATAAATTTTGAGTTTACAAAGAACTTGTGATTTACATCTTCTGTGACTTTTCACATAAATCACATACAATGCATCTCATGGACTATATGATAATGTCCCATATTCATGTTACCATTATTTTAGATAATAAAAAAATAACTTTATCAACCACAATATTAAGTCATACATCATGTCATATATAATATCATACATAGCATCATACAATAGGATTTAAGGGCACTAATCCTAACAGTACGTGGGCAACGGCCTATGTATGTGAGCTAAAGCCTGCATATGCAGGCACACTCCTGCGTACGTAGATAGGGTTTCAAAAACATTAAAAAAAAAATCTGCAGTAATGGCTGAGGTTTGGAATGAATCTCACATAGTCTAGGAGCCATTCCAAACCCCATTTTTCCCATTATATAAAGCCTTTCATGGTACATTTTCAAAACACACAAAAATCCCACTTGAAAACCTAAGATTCACTAGAAAATAGTGAATCAAAAGGGAGTTTTTCATAGACCTTTTCTGACCCCATTCCTTTTAGTTTAACATTGCAAATCGCTTATCTAATGACTTATGATAGATTTGATTGGGGGGAATGGTTAAAATCAAGCTTGTAAAGCTTCTCATTTGAGGTATTAAGTCTAACCCTTTCTTTTTATTTTATTTTTCTCTATTCTGCTTTTCTTTCTGTGTTTTAATCTTGTTTCTTTGCATTGCTTATGTTTATTTATGTATGCTTAGGTTAGTTTTATAGTTCTCTTCATGTTTTATACATGTTCAACTGTTAGAATTATCGTTTTAAAGTTCTACTTTGTTTCCGTGTCATTAGGTTTTCTAGGCAACGACTTACATACGCATAATCTTGCCTGCGCACACGGGCTTGATTATGCGTACGTAGGTCTATTCTAGTGTGTGTGAGCCGCGACCCAAAAACCCTAATTTTCATTTGTTTGTTTTGTTTCTGCCTTCACTTAATGTTCTGTTTAGTCTCTTTTTTGTTCTTTTAGGCCTTCAAAGTTTATGTTTTTTTTTGTCCACATGCTTGATTGTTTATTTGCTATCACATTTTTAGATGAGGGTTTCTTAGTTTTAAAGCCATGATCATTCATTCACATGTCCATGCATTAATGCCAGAGGTGCTAAGTTGCTGCTAGGTAAGTAAAGGTATGTTATGTTTTAACATGAACATGCATCTTTTGTGATGAACATGTTTTTTTGATGTTGAACATAAAGGTTGACATGATTTTGTGCTTACCATGTTTGGGTGGCTGCTTTGTTTGATATGTATGATAGGGTTTCACATGAATGCTAGGATTTATTATTTTGGTATAGGCTTGGCTCTTTATAACTTTGTGGATAGATATGTTGTTTTGGGATGAATGATGCCATGATTGTATATTTAAATGCATGCTAGTGTGTGTGTGTGTGAGAGAGAGAGTTTAAAATAAGATACAAGTGTTGAACGTGATTTTATCAAGGTTAAGACATAAGACACAATGATGGGAGGCAAACCTTAGGGTTGGGCAATCTTGGGTGCCTAATACCTTCCCAAGAATGTACATAAACTCCGAACCCATACTCTAGTAATAAGATAAAAGGTCCTTCCTTGAAAGGATGAAATATATATGGTTTCTTGACCATTACAAAACTAGGTGGCAGCTCTAACCCCCTATGTCCACAGTGGCGACTCCATTGGGGAGAGTAAGTTTAATTCCTATGTGTCTTATTTCTTAACCTTAATAAATACCATTTCAATACTTGTTTGCACACACATCACTTGTTCTTTTTGACCTTTAACCTTGGTTGATGAGTAGGAAGATGGATGGCTCCATTTGGGCCCAAATCTCCTGAAGTTCATCCCACTAACTCACAATTGGTGTCATTGCCTATAATGGGCTTTAGGTACGTTAAAGGTTCGCTACCAATCCACTATGGGGTCCACTTAGGCCCTCGGTTGGAATCATAGCCTACCTAATTGTGAGTGACCTACTTATCTATCTTTTTAGCCTTGGGAGCCTACCCACACTAGAAAGATCCTAGACCTTATCACAAAGGATATCATTTATATCTCCTGTTTGTTTTGTTGGAAAAAACTGGTTTTGTATTTCATACAAAACACATAGCAGAAGCAACAAATAAGGATTTATTTCATTCATGATTGATACCGTGCACTATTTAAATTTCAAAATTTAAGAACAAGATAGCGTACGTTGGTGTGGAGAAATTCAAAATAAAGATTAGAAGCACTTGGGAATACTTTTAATCTTCACTCCAATTCCACTTTACGCCCAAGATGTGTGGTCTCTCAATCAGATTTCAAAGGGAGAATGAAAGTGTGTCTCACTCTCACTTACACATCGTTTTTTATATTACTAATAAAAATTATGTATGTTTCTCCCTTTATAACTAATTGATTATCTAATTGGGCTGGCCTATTGGGCCTTTTCAATTGGGCTTTAGTGTGTGGCTTGGAGTGGGACCAAAAGGGACCAATAAGACACTAACTCCAATGGGCCTTAGGCTTTTCTGTCAACTCTTGACAAGTCCAAAGTTACCATTAATTATATTTAATACCACTATATATATATATAATTGCACTCTAGGCCTTATTAATAAATTATATCCCAAGACTTTATTATACATGCAACCCCTTCATAAAATATTCGTAGTAATACAAAGTCATAAATGTAGACTATCACTTTGTAAATTACTACATCTTATCCTTGAATACCCGCTTTAATCCTTTAAAGTTATTCATTATATATTTATAAAATCTAATTTCATAAATATATATACTTTAGAAATTTCTTACCAAAGTGGTTAGGCCTAACTCTCTGAATAATTGATCCCATTCAACTTATCTTAAGGGAATATTTTATATCTCTAGGGAATATTTTATATCTCTGTTAAGAGACTATGAATTCCATCTTGAGAATATATGTTCCATCAACACTAAATGTGGCTGCCCAACATACTGACGTTTTGACCGTCATTTTAGATCTCACTTATGATATATCATAGCAACTTACACCTCATGATTAGGTCCATTATTCTCTTGAGATTAAGAGTTCATGCAAATAGAAGTCGTGAGATTTATTATTCATTTGACAGTCATTAGGAAAATAATAAATCTCACAGCAGTCCAGTTCAATATGTCTTAACTCTTAAAACATATTAACATATCAACTAGAAGTCTCCACTTCCATGATCAAGACAAATCATCTTAGTTGACACGTTATAGTCTTCGCAGATGAAATGCCCAATTTCATCACTGACTACGAATTATAAATTCTGAGTTTATATCTTCTGTGACTAAATCACATAAATCACATACTATGCATCTCATGGACGATGTGATAATGTCCAAATATTCATGCTACCATTATTTTAGATAATAATAAAATAACTTTATCAATCACAATATTAAGTCATACATCATGTTATACATAGCATCATACAATAGGATTTAAGGGCACTAATCCTAATATGTTCAACCATATATCATGTGTTCACCTAATTCAAAATAACAAATAAAAGATATAAAAATGGAAGGGATGGCCCTAAAGTTATGGTATACCCTAAGATGTTATGGGATAAAAGAAAAGAAGTTCTCACATATAAGAGGTCTATCCCTAAATCTAAAGGTATATCTTAACTTGAAAGGTTCATAAGACCATAGCTTAGTTGCTATCATAGGCCCAAGTGGGAAAAACCCTTTTGAAAAGAGGACTTTGGGCCTAAGGTAACAAATATGCTATGGACTTAGCATCTAAGATCCTACAAAGCCAATATGAACTTCCCTAATATTGGGTCTCCTTGTTGTATGCCTAGGCCCAAAATGATGAGAACTTCATGGACTTTGAGAGGAAGGCTACAATATATTCTTGCTAAAGGGCTATTTCCAAAAAAAGAATGAAAAGTGAAATAAAAATGAAAAGCTCAAAGGTGATGAATACATTGTAAGCCCATGTTTGAGGCAAAGGGTTGAAAATTTCAAAGTATATTCTAATGAAAGCCCATGAGAGTAAGATGAGAGCTTTATTGTAAATGGACCAAAGCCAAATGAAACAAGGGGAAAAAATCCATGAGAAGGAAGGGAGTGATGCTATAATTTGGCCTTCATTAAAATGAACTTAGGAATTTTGTAAGGAAATCTAAAAACTTAAAAAACCATTGATTGGGACATGAACTTAATGAAAATGTGGCTTCTTTTCAGGCATCATTTCACCACCAAGTCAAGAAAATACGTCCCCACTCCCATTTGGTTTTGAAAGAAAGGAAGATGCTTGAAAATTGAGGACACATACCAAGAAGAGGCATTGACCCCCCAAGAAATATTGACAACCTCCGCGGAAGACTTAATGGCACAAAAGATCCTTAAGGCTTTGGATGAACATGGAGACGCCCTTAAGAAAAGGGAAGGGCATCTCACTAGGTTGGAGGAGTCTAAGCTCAAGAAATTCGCACATGTGGAAATCCATGATGATGCAGAGGAGGAAGTGGAAGAATGGGACAAAAAGGAAAAAGTGAAATATGAAAGGAACAAGCAAGTTGAGAAGCTCACTGTGGAAACCATAGCTATGAGGGAAAAGATGGAGAAAATGAAACTCGCCTTCTACAAGGTGCAAGGGATGGATGATTACCTCTATAACATGGGGGGAGTAAGCTCAAAGGCTCCTATTGCATTTCATCCTAAGTTAAAGATCTTCAAACGGATTGGAGATCTCTAGCAACACATAAGAAGAAACCCAAGCATCGTTGAAATGAAGGGGTTAGATGAGAAGCAAACTTTGCATGCATTTCCTCTTTCACTCACGGGAGGTGCATCAAGGTGGTACTATATCCTTGATCCAAGCAAAACTAAGGCATGGAATGAACTAGTAGAGTTGTTTGTGGACTAAATCATCTTCAACACAATGATTGATGTGACTCTAGGGGATTTGGAAACTATCAAATAAGGTGTAGGGGAGACATGTTCTGAATAAATGACTAGATGGAAGACTAAGTCATCTAGAATGGTTAATAGGCCAAATGAGAAAGACCAAATCAACATGATCATCAAGAACTTTCTTCCGCCTTATAATAGTAGGCTTTTGTCATCGCCTATTAGCTTATTTGGAGAACTATGTGATTATGGGACAAGAATAGAAGGTACCCTGAACAATGGACAATTGGAGAAAAGGGAAAGTAGGCCTCCAACCAAGAAAACATATGGAGAGGTAGCAACCACCACTAAAGCACCCAATCCCATAAATGTAAGCACCATCATGCCCCAACAAACAATGGCCTACCCAAAGAAAGCTTGTCGAGAATTCTTCGACCTAAGAATGACCCTTACTCAAGCATATGAAAATCTATCCTTAAAAGGACTCATCAAGCCTTTAGACCCTACTGTTAGGATTAGTGCCCTTAAATCCTATTGTATGATGCTATGTATGATATTATGTATGACATTGTGTATTGTATGACATGATGTATGACTTAATATTGTGTTTGATAAAGTTATTTTATTATTATCTAAAATAATGGTAACATGAATATGGGACATTATCATATAGTCCATGAGATGCATTGTATGTGATTTATGTGAAAAGTCACAGAAGATGTAAATCACAAGTTCTTTGTAAACTCAGAATTTATAGTTCGTAGTCGGTGATGAAATTGGGCATTTCATCTGCGAAGACTATAACGTGTCAACTAAGATGATTTGTCTTGATCATGGAAGTGGAAACTTCTAGTTGATATGTTGATATGTTTTAAGAGTTAAAACTATTGAACTGGACCGCTGTGAGATTTATTATTCTTCTAACGACTGTCAAATGAATAATAAATCTCACGACTTCTATTTGCATGAACTCTTAATCCTGAGAGAATAATGGACCTGATCATGAAGTGTAGGTTGCTTTGATATATCAGGAGTGAGACCTGAAGTGACGGTCAAAACCTCAGTATGTTGGGCAGCCACATTTAGTGTTGATGGAACATATATTCTCAAGATGGAATTCATAGTCTCTTGATGGAGATATAAAATATTCCCTTGAGATAAGTTTAATGGGTTCAGTTATTCAGAGAGTTAGGCCTAACCACTTTAGTAAGAAATTGCTAAAGTATATATTTATGAAATTGGATTTCATAAATATATAATGAATAACTTTAAAGAATTAAACCGGGTACTCAAGGATAAGATGTAGTAATTTACAAAGTGACAGTCTACGTTTATGACTTTGTGTTATCACGAATATTTTATGAAGGGGTTACGTGTATAATAAAGTCTTGGGATATAATTTATTAATAAGGCCTAGAGTGCAATTATATTTATATAGTGGTATTAAATATAATTAATGGTAACTTTGGACTTGTCAAGAGTTGACGGAAAAGCCCAAGGCCCATTAGAGCTAGTGTCTTATTGGTCCCTTTTGGTCCCACTCCAAGCCACACACTAAAGCCCAATTGGAAAGGCCCAATAGGCCAACCCAATTAGATAATCAGTTAATTATAAAGGGAGAAACATACAGAATTTTTATGAGAAAAGTCTTAGAAAAGAAAAGAAACGGTGTGAGAGAGAGTGTGAGACACACTTTCATTCTCCCTTTGGAAAACTGATTGAGAGACCACACATCTTGGGCGTAAAGTGGAATTGGAGTGAAGATTAAAAGTGTTCCCAAGTGCTTCTAATCTTTGTTTTGAATTTCTCCACACCAAGGTACGCTATCTTGTTCTTAAATTCTGAAATTTATGTAATGCACGTTATCAATCATGAATGAAATAGACCCTAGTTCGTCGCTTCCGCTGTGGGTTTTGCATGAGATGCAAAACCAGAATTATTCCTTCAATTGGTATCAGAGCCAGGTTTTCATATCATGATTGTATAGCGTGTGATTAAATTTTGGAATTTAAGAAAAACCGTTATTATTGTGTTTCAATTTTCTGCATCAAATTATGGTGTTGTGTCATGCTTTTGATTTTGATGAATATGATTCGGTGATGTTCATATGCCATAAATGATTCAAAAATAATTGCCATGTACGGACTGCATGTAGAACCATGATTGTCAGTTTTTAATTGGCAAGTGCCAAAAACTTTGAATCATTATTGCACCGTTTGACTTTGAATTCATTGCATGATTAACACGGATTGAATGCAACAGTTGTGAAAACCGCCTGGACTTTCATTTCATGAAAACTGTCTTGAGAATTTTCACATGGATTACATGCAATATTCTTAAATGCATGGTTTGACCACTTTTGTTGCTTTTGAAAAAAATGAATCTGTGAGGAAGTTAGTGAATCCGTGCACTAACTTCCTGACAACTATATATATTATATATAATATAATATATGATATATATATATATATATATATATTATATATATTATATATTATATATATTATATATATATATATAACGTAAAGTAATAATTATATATTATATATAATAATTTGTATATTATATTATTTATAATATAATATAAATTTTTATATATAATAAAGGTTTTTATTACGTTATATATATTTATATACGTTAATGCTAGTTTAATGAAATTTATTCCTAATTAGATTAGGATTATTTTTCCAACGTGTCTAGCATTATTATCATTCTTGATTTTAAAAAAACCTTAATTTAAAATATCTAGTGGGAGAGAGATTCAAGGGTTGGATCTCACGGCCTCCATTGTTGGTTCATAGTAGTGTGAAATATATACTTTGTCTTTGCCTCGAGCTTAGCATTCCATGCGGAGAGTATTTATTTCATGATCCTACAAGATTGAATTTCTTGGTTTATAGTGGTTTGATAAACACCTTGTCTTAGTTTCGAGCTTTGCATTCCATGCGGAGGGTGTTTTATCATGGTACTACAAAATAAGCCTGTTAAAGGGATGAGATGTGGTTACACATGATTCTAGACAATGGTATACACTAGACTAAGTATTTTAGTATCCTCTATGCTGAGTTCTTACTATTATTACTTAGAGGCTAAATGTAAAACGACATATTATTAGTGTTTGATAAGAGTTATCATGATAGTACTAATAATGAGAATAGTTCTCAATCAATCATAGTATTTTATGTTCACTCTATGCTGAGGGATATTGAATATGAGATTGGATTGTCGTTG
Source organism: Castanea mollissima (assembly GCA_014183005.1). NCBI lineage: Eukaryota > Viridiplantae > Streptophyta > Magnoliopsida > Fagales > Fagaceae > Castanea > Castanea mollissima. The sequence continues at coordinate 28,460,377 of JACAVU010000002.1, read as the reverse complement.
CATATATTATTTTATGGTTTTATTAAGGTTCCATATTATATGCTTATATGCTAAATTGATAATGTCTAATTTACTTATTATATTCATGTTTATTATTTTCAGATTTTGTCATGGCATCATTTAGCCCACTTGTTTCTATTCTTAACCAAAACAAACTGACTGGATCCAACTATGTTGATTGGAAAAGAAATTTGGACATTGTTCTTACTGCTGAAGAGCACAAATATGTGCTTACTCAACCATGTCCTAAATTTCCTTCATTAGATGCTCCTCTTGAGGAAAAACAGCGATATGATCGTTGGCAGAAATCTAATGAGATGGCCAAGTGCTACATCCTAGCATCTATCTCAAATATTCTACAGTATCAAATGCAGGATGTAGAATTTGCTTCGGACATACTACATAGTCTGAAGGAGATGTTTGGTGAGCAAGGCCGTTCTGCAAGGCAAGAAACCATGAGGCAAATTTATAATACCAAAATGGCTGCAGGAAGTTCAGTGAGAGAGCATTGTCTTAGGATGATTGCTAATCTGAACACATTAGAAGTTTTAGGTGCCGACATTGATGGAGAATCCCAAGTGGATATGATACTCCAGTCACTACCAGAATCATTCAAGGAATTCAGACTCAATTATAACATGAACAAAAAGATTTATTCTTTGTCTGAATTAATGAATGAGTTAGTGGCGGCGGAAGGCATCCTTGGTACTTCTAGTGTTGAAGCCAATGTGGGTGAAGCTTCTACTTCTCAACCTAAGTCGAAAGGCAAGGGTAAGAAGAAGAAGAAGAAGGACTTCACTAAGAAAGATGGTAAACAAATTGCCTTAGGGGTTGCCAACAAAGGAAAGAAAACCAAAGGAAAGTGTTTCCATTGTGGTGAGAAAGGACATTGGAAGAGGAATTGTCCAACATACAAGGCTGCCAAGAATAAAGGTATGAAAAGTTCATTTCTTCTTGAAATATGTTTGGTACAGAATCCAACAGATTCCTGGTGTGTGGATTCAGGTTGTACTAATCATATCTGCAATTCTTTGCAGGGGTTCCAGGAGACCAGAAAGTTGAATGAGGGAGAACTATTTCTTACTTTGGCTGATGGGAGCAAGATTCCGGTTGAAGCTGTTGGAGTGTTTAATTTGTGTTTTAAGTCTAGAGTTTTAATATTGGAAGACTGTTTGTATGTACCTAATGTTCGTAGGAACTTAATTTCTGCAACTTACTTAGGTAAACATGGATATTGTATTATCCTGAAAGACAATGTTGTAATAAAGAAGGATAAAATGTTTATCTGTTCTGGCAATATTGTGGATGGTCTTTATATTTTAACTCCTGATAAGCATGAATTATACAATTCTGAATTAGATAGTAACTCTCATGTGAAATCATTAAAGAGAAAGTTTCCTTCTACTAGTGATGCATATCTATGGCACTTGCGTTTAGGTCATATTAATTCAAGTAGGATTCAAAGACTAATCAAAGATGGACTTTTACAGCCCATGGACTTTGATGGTTTTCCAGTTTGCGAATCTTGTTTGGAAGGAAAGATGACCAAACGACCTTTTAATGCAAAAGGTAGAAGAGCACAAGATTTGCTAGAACTAGTACATTCAGATGTATGTGGTCCTATGTCAATCCAAGCAAGAGGTGGCTATGAGTATTTCATTACTTTCACTGATGATTACTCTAGATTTGGTTATGTGTACCTAATGAAACGGAAGTCCGAAGCCTTTGAAAAGTTGAAAGAGTTTAGGGCTGAAGTTGAGAATCAATTGGGTAAACACATAAAGGCCATTCGATCTGATCGAGGTGGCCAATACCTTCTTGGTGATTTTAAGGATTACTTGACTGAAAATGGGATTATATCCCAATTGACTGCACCTGGAACTCCACAACAAAATGGTGTAGCAGAAAGAAGGAATAGGACTCTTTTAGATATGGTTAGGTCCATGTTGAGTTATTCGACTCTACCCATTTCTTTTTGGGGATATGCCTTAAATACTGCAATGTATCTTCTGAATTTAGTACCTTCGAAGTCTATTCCTAAAACACCTGTAGAGTTGTGGAATGGGCGTAAGCCTAGTATGAGACATCTCCACATTTGGGGTTGTCCAGCACATGTGTTGAAAGGAAAGTCTGACAAGTTACAGTCTAAAACAGAAGTGGTATTTTTTGTAGGGTATCCAAAAGGAACAGTTGGAGGTTTATTCTATAGTCATAAGGATAATAAAGTGTTTGTTAGCACAAATGCCAAATTCTTGGAAAATGACTATATGAATAATTTTACTCCTAGAAGTAGAGTTGTCTTAGCTGAAATGAATGAACCTGTAGTTGAACAACCAATGGATGAAACTAGGGATGATGTGACTGTATTAGATACACCACTAGATACTACTCATGAGATGTCTAGCACACAGTTGTCTCGTCGTAGTGGGAGAATTATTCGGCCTCCTATAAGATTCATAGGTTTGGGAGAAACTTATGAGGCTATCTCAGAAGAGGCTGAATCGGATCCTTACACTTATGATGAAGCAATGAATGATATAGATGCACATCATTGGGTCCAAGCTATGAAATCTGAATTGGATTCTATGAATTCAAATCATGTATGGGATCTTGTAAAGGCGCCTAATGGCATTAAACCTGTTGGTTGCAAATGGGTTTACAAGAGAAAGAGAGGGATAGATAGAAAGATTGAAACCTTTAAAGCAAGACTAGTGGCGAAAGGGTATACACAAAAAGAAGGTATTGATTATGATGAAACTTTTTCGCCAGTAGCCATGCTTAAATCTATCAGAATTCTCTTATCCATTGCTGCTCATTATGATTATGAGATTTGGCAAATGGATGTCAAGACTGCATTTCTTAATGGCAATCTTGAAGAAGAAATATACATGTTGCAACCAGAAGGTTTCATAGCAAAGAACCAAGAGCATATGGTATGCAAGTTGAATAGGTCCATTTATGGACTTAAACAAGCATCTAGGTCATGGAACATCAGATTTGATCAAGCAATCAAGTCATTTGGTTTTGAACAAAATCTTGATGAACCATGTGTGTACAAAAGACATCAAGACAAAGTAGTAATGTTCCTAGTGCTTTATGTTGATGATATTCTACTCATTGGGAATGATGTAGGGGTAATGTCATCGGTTAAAGTTTGGTTGTCAAGCCAATTTGATATGAAGGACTTGGGTGAGGCTAACTTTATTCTAGGGATCAAGCTTTGGCGAGATCGCAAGAATAAGATGTTAGGCTTATCACAAGCTGGATATATAGATAAGGTCCTAGAACGGTTTAGCATGCAAAATTCCAAGAAAGGATTGCTTCCTTTTAGACATGGAGTTCCTCTGTCTGATGACCAAAGACCTAAGACTCAAGAGGAAGAAAATATGATGAGACAAGTTCCTTATGCTTCTGCAGTGGGAAGTCTCATGTATGCCATGCTTTGTACTAGACCAGATATTTGTTATTCAGTTGGCATGGTCAGCCGATATCAATCAAATCCAGGACCAAAACATTGGCAAGCTGTAAAGCATATTCTCAAGTATCTTAGGAGAACGAGAGATTATATGCTTGTTTACCATAGTGAGGATTTGATTCCCATTGGCTATACAGATTCAGACTTTCAGTCAGATCTAGATTTCAGAAAATCCACTTCAGGATGTGTTTTCACCTTGGGAGGTGGAGCCATAAGTTGGAGAAGCGTTAAGCAATCTTGTATTGCGGACTCCACCATGGAAGCCGAGTACGTTGCTGCTTGTGAAGCAGCAAAGGAGGCTGTTTGGCTCAAAAAATTCCTTTCTGATCTTGGTGTTGTGAGAATGGAGCAAGTTCCCATCACATTGTTTTGTGACAATAGTGGAGCAGTTGCACAATCCAAAGATCCAAGAAATCATAAGAAAGGAAAGCACATTGAGAGGAAGTACCACATTATTCGAGACATTGTTGCTCGTGGAGATGTTGTGGTAGCAAAGATTGAAAGTACAAATAATCTAGCAGATCCTTTTACCAAAGCCTTACCTCAAAGGACTTTCGAGTCACATTTGGAGGGAATGGGAGTTAGATTAGTGCATAATAGTCTTTAGGGCAAGTGGGAGATTGTTAGGATTAGTGCCCTTAAATCCTATTGTATGATGCTATGTATGATATTATGTATGACATTGTGTATTGTATGACATGATGTATGACTTAAGATTGTGTTTGATAAAGTTATTTTATTATTATCTAAAATAATGGTAACATGAATATGGGACATTATCATATAGTCCATGAGATGCATTGTATGTGATTTATGTGAAAAGTCACAGAAGATGTAAATCACAAGTTCTTTGTAAACTCAGAATTTATAGTTCGTAGTCGGTGATGAAATTGGGCATTTCATCTGCGAAGACTATAACGTGTCAACTAAGATGATTTGTCTTGATCATGGAAGTGGAAACTTCTAGTTGATATGTTGATATGTTTTAAGAGTTAAAACATATTGAACTGGACCGCTGTGAGATTTATTATTCTTCTAACAACTGTCAAATGAATAATAAATCTCACGACTTCTATTTGCATGAACTCTTAATCCTGAGAGAATAATGGACCTGATCATGAAGTGTAGGTTGCTTTGATATATCAGGAGTGAGACCTGAAGTGACGGTCAAAACCTCAGTATGTTGGGCAGCCACATTTAGTGTTGATGGAACATATATTCTCAAGATGGAATTCATAGTCTCTTGATGGAGATATAAAATATTCCCTTGAGATAAGTTTAATGGGTTCAGTTATTCAGAGAGTTAGGCCTAACCACTTTAGTAAGAAATTGCTAAAGTATATATTTATGAATTGGATTTCATAAATATATAATGAATAACTTTAAAGAATTAAACCGGGTACTCAAGGATAAGATGTAGTAATTTACAAAGTGACAGTCTACGTTTATGACTTTGTGTTATCACGAATATTTTATGAAGGGGTTACGTGTATAATAAAGTCTTGGGATATAATTTATTAATAAGGCCTAGAGTGCAATTATATTTATATAGTGGTATTAAATATAATTAATGGTAACTTTGGACTTGTCAAGAGTTGACGGAAAAGCCCAAGGCCCATTGGAGCTAGTGTCTTATTGGTCCCTTTTGGTCCCACTCCAAGCCACACACTAAAGCCCAATTGGAAAGGCCCAATAGGCCAACCCAATTAGATAATCAGTTAATTATAAAGGGAGAAACATACAGAATTTTTATGAGAAAAGTCCTAGAAAAGAAAAGAAACGGTGTGAGAGAGAGTGTGAGACACACTTTCATTCTCCCTTTGGAAAACTGATTGAGAGACCACACATCTTGGGCGTAAAGTGGAATTGGAGTGAAGATTAAAAGTGTTCCCAAGTGCTTCTAATCTTTGTTTTGAATTTCTCCACACCAAGGTACGCTCTCTTGTTCTTAAATTCTGAAATTTATGTAATGCACGTTATCAATCATGAATGAAATAGACCCTAGTTCGTCGCTTCCGCTGTGGGTTTTGCATGAGATGCAAAACCAGAATTATTCCTTCACCTACACCTATCCCAATCCCATACCTCCCACTTGGAACCTCAATGAATATTGCTTTTACCACCAAAAATTTGGCCACAAAATCAAAAATTGTTTGCACCTTAGACACGAGATACAAGACCTCATAGACAATGGAACCTTCTAGAATCCCAACATCATCACCAAACTAACATAAGAAAGAACCATTGGGCTCCTTCTCCATATCGAAGTTGGGTGCAAATAGATGAGATTAAATGGGATTGCTAAAAATTGATAGAGACCACAAATGTCGATATTAATGCCGTGGAAGTCCAAGTAATATGGGATGAAGAAGATAAAGCCTTGAAGGAGGCGGTAGCGGTGTGAGGAATACTTCCTAAAAGGGTGACACAATTAAAGAAAAGTGTCTTGAAGGACAATGTAGCAAATATCACTAGGAGTGGAAGCACTACAAGTCATCCTTTTTGGAAAAGGATCATCCTGGTAGAGATTTAGGGGAGAGGCCCAAGCCCATGGAACCTAAAGAAGACAAAGAAGAAAAAGATAAGGTCTTAATGCAATTGAAGAAGATCCAAGCTCTTGTGTCCGTATAGGGCCTACTCATGGCTTCTCAAAAGCATCATAAGGCTCTCTTAGATGACTTAAATGGGAAAGAAGTGCCTATAGAAACTACACCACGAGAAGTTTTGTCTCTCATGGGAGTCGAGGGTTCCTCACACCCTTTCCTTGCCTTTTTTGATGAATATCTCCCTCTCGATAGAGCTACTCATACTAGACTTTTGAAAATCCCCATTGAATGCATGGGTGCCAAGGTTCTAATGTTTCTTATTAATAATGGGACCGCCTTGAATGTTTTTCCTTTTAGGACCACCCTCACTGTTGGCTTAGATATGGATACTATCATCCATTCTCCCTTGATTGTAAGGGCATATGACAACACTTCAAGGAAGAAGGAAGTGAGCTTTAGATGAGTGGTTTTGAGTTCATGAATATGGTTGACTATGGGTTGAAGGGGGAAAAGGGGTAGTCGAGTTCCCCAATGTCAAGACTTAAGTGAATAGGTAAGGTCTAGGATTCTTTGTAGGCTACAACGGAATCAAGAAAAAACCTTGGCACTCTCAATGGGAACTTCATGAAAGAAGGAGGAAACTTCTCTTATTATGGCTTCCCTGAACCTTAGGTAGGTAAGGATGGAAAGTTGTATCCATGTTGGGATATGTTCTTTAATGAAAAACTCACCTTTAAGGAGAAGCCTACTGTGGTGATAAAGGAGATACAAGAAGAGGTCGATTGGGTAAATTACATGGATGTTGAAGCAATGAAGACTGTGATGAAGACGAGTGGGCACATGTTTGCCATCATTGATGAAGAGCCAAGTGATCCTTCCAAATTCATCATGCTTATTGTGGGGCCTATTAATAATTGGACTTGGGTTGGGTTTACTGAAAACATGGGGAAAAGTTTTTGTAATGCAAGTGCCAATGTACTTTTCCATATTTACAATAAGATGAATTATGATTTTACTTACTTTGATGTGTCACATAACATTGAAATTCTGCAATTAAATGATTCAAATGAATTTGAAAATAAAATTAATAAACAATTGGAAAAGAAAATTGAACCTATGGAACCAACTCTTGAAACTATTAATTTGTGCAATGTTGAGAATCCACGCTTAATTAAAATTGGCTCAACTCTAAATGAAAAAGAAAGAATTTTTCTCCAAGAACTCCTTTTTGAATTTCAATAAGTGTTTGCATGGTCCTCTAAAGATATGCTTGGATTTGACCCTAAGATAGCTCAACACCACATTGATACTCACGATCATATGGTGCCCTTTAAGAAGAATGAGGACCTAATGGCTCTTAAAAATCAAGGACAAAGTCACTAAGCAATTAAAGGTATGGCTCATCAAACCCATACACCAAGCTGAATGGATAGCCAATGTCGTGCCGATACCTAAGAAGGATGGGAAGGTGAGGATGTGTGTGGATTTTAGGGACTTAAACAATGCATGCCCTAAGGATAACTTTCCTCTCTCTCACATTGATGTCTTGGTGGATAACATGACGTGAAGTGCCTTGATCTCTTTCATGGATGGTTTCTTAAGGTATAACCAAATCAAGATGGTTCCCAAGGATACGACCAAAACTACTTTCACTACCGAATGGGGAATCTATTGTTATATAGTGATGCCATTTAGCCTTAAGAATGCTGGGGTAACCTACCAAAGGATGACCATAACCTTGTTGCATGAAATGATGTGTAATGAGGTAGAGGTGTATGGTGATGATATGATAGTGAAATCCAAGGACAGAGAAAGCCACATCATAAACTTGAGGAAGTTCTTTGAGAGGATTAAAGAGTATAGGCTAAGACTGAATCCACAAAAGTGTACCTTTGGGGTAACCTCTGGAAAATTGCTAGGCTTCCTAACGAGTGATAGAGGAATAGAAGTTGACCCATGCAAGATCAAAGCTATATTGGTGATGCCTCCACCCAAAAGATTGAAAGAGATAAGGGGTTTCTTAGGTCGATTACAATACATTAGTGGATTCATTGCCAAGATCATCGCCACTTGTGAGCCCATCTTCAAACTTCTAAGGAAGAATAAACCACATACATGGAATGATGAGTGCCAAAACGCCTTCAAACTTATCAAGGAATATCTCCTCCACCCACCTATCTTAGTGCCTCCATAATATGGAAAACCCTTACTCCTATACCTCTCCATCATAAGGGGTGCGGTTGGAAGTATGTATTAGGGTTTGTGCCCTAAAATCCAATTTATTGGCATGTCATAAATAATTAAATTGTTTAATTATATGAGACTATTTATAAATGAACTAAGTACAATATCGTAGTTGGGGGATTATCAATTATTGAATAAATTCATACTTTTGGAATAAACTTTTGAAGTCATTCCACAAGGATATGAATTTGATCCTCGGTCCTACATAAAGGCAATAGATGATATGAATATGGATTACCGGATCAAGGTTATGTGAATAGAATTGGATTCTATTTAAAGTCTAGAACTTGAAGAAGCACCTAGTGGCATTAAGCCTATTGTTTTCAGATAGGTCTACAAGTAAATGAAATGGATAGATTTGAAGGTGCAAATCTTCAAAGTCAAGACTAGTGGCAAAAAGATTTATTTAGAAAGAAATGGTTCGACTATGAAAAGATTTTTTCACCAATAGTCAAGTTTGACCCTATCTAGATTCTCTTATCCATTATATTTCATTTGGATGAAATATGGCAATGTATATCAAGAAAGCATCTGTTAGTAGCAATCTTGAGGAAAACATCTGTATGATGTAACTATACTTGTTCATAGCAAAGAACTAGTAGTGTTCAATATGCAAGTTGCTTAAAGCCATTTATGGACTAAAGCAAGCATCTAAATCATAAAATATCATCTTTGATCAAGTAATAAATTTTTCGATTTCGATCAAGTATTAAAAGGCCTTCTGTGTGTAAAAGCTATATAGAATAATAAATTTCTTAATGTATGTTGATGACATTCTAATCATTTATAATGATGTAGAGTTATTGTCATCAATGGATATTTTTTGTTGTCTTGTCTAGTTTGATATAAAGTACTTTGGAAAGACTGGTCACATCCTAAGAATTTAAACTTTGTTAGAATTCAGAAATTAGGATGCTGGGTCTATCTCATACTGCTTAAATAGATTAGATGTTAGCCAAGTATAGCATGTAATACTTCAAGAAAAGATTCTTTCCTTTTAAGTTTGAAGTTCCTTTATATAGGACTATAGCCCTAAGACATATAAAAGGAAGAGAATATTAAGAGGTTTCTTATTCTAAATCAATAGAAAGTTTTTATGCTACGCTATACACTAGGCTAAATATCTATTTTGTGGTGGGCATGGTAAGCAAATATCAATTGAATCTAAGATCACTTAATTTAGTGGGAGTAAAGAATATACTCAAATATTTGAGAATGAGGGATTATATGCTTGTCCACCAAAGTGAGGATTTGATCGTTACTGGTTGTATAAATATTGACTTGTAGTTTGATTATGATTCGTGAAGTTGGACTTCAAGATATGTGTTCATCCTAGGTGGTGAAGATACATTAAACGTAAATATTTTCTCATTAGAGAGATATGATTACGTGATTTGTAGTAGTAAAAAAGATAATTTATGCCCTAAAATCCAATTTATTGGCATGTCATAAATAATTAAATTGTTTAATTATATGAGACTATTTATAAATGAACTAATGAGACATTATCATAGTCCATGAGATGTATTGTATGTGATTTAGTCACAGAAGATGTAAGTCGCAAGTTTCTTGTAAACTCAAAATGTAGTTCGTAGTCGATGATAAAATTGGGCGTTTCATTTGCGAAGAGTATAACACATCAACTAAGATGATTTGTCTTGATCATGGAAGTGGAGACTTCTAGTTGATGTGGTGGTGAGTCTTAAGAGTTAAGACATATTGAACTGGACCGTCGTGAGATTAATTATTCAATCAACAACTATCACCTGAATAATTAATCTCACAACTTCTATTTTCATAGACTCTCAATCCTGAGAGGGTAGTGAGCATGATCATGAAATGTATGTTATTTTGATATATTAGGGTTGAGATTTAATATTCACGGTCAAAACTTCAGTATGTTGGGTAACCACACGTAGTGTTGAGGGTACGCATATTCTCAAGATGAAATCCATAATCTCTTTTTATAAAGATACGAAATATCCCCTTGAGATAAGTTTAATGGGAACTGGTTATTCAGGGTGCCCACTTTAGTAAGGAGTTACTAAAGCTTATATTTATTGAAATTGGATTTCAATGAATGTGAATAACTAAAAGATTAAACCAGGTACTCAAGGATAAAATAGTTGTTTACAAAGTGACAGTTTATTATGACTTTGTTCACTATGGATATTTCATGGAGGGGTCAAATGATATTATTAGAGTCTTGGGATATAATTATTAATAAGGTTTAGAGTGCAATTATATTTATATAGTAGTATTAAATATAATTAATGATAACTTTAGACTTGTCAAGAGTTGACAGAAAAGCCCAAGGTCTATTGGAGCTAGTGTCTTATTGGTTCCTTTTGGTCCCACTCCAAGCCACATACTAAAGTCCAATTGGAAAGGCCCAATAGGCCAACCTAATTAGATAATTAGTTAGTTATAAAAGGAGAAACATACAAAATTTTTTAATTAGAAAAGAGAGACATCATTGTGAAATGGTGTGTATGTGTGAGTGAAGCCACTCGATAATTCTCCCTTGGAAATTGATTGAGAGACCACACTTCTTTGGCATAAAGTGGAATTGGAGTGAAGATTAAAAGTGTTCCCAAGTACTTCTAATCGTTTGTTTTGAATTTCAAAACACCAAGGTATGCTATCTTATTCTTAAATTCTGAAATTTAAATAGTGCGTGTTATCAATCATGAATGAAATAGATCCGTGTTTATTACTTTTGCTATGTGTTTTGTATAAGATACAAAACCAGATTTTCCAACAATTGGTATTAGAGCCAAGTTTTCATTGTATAACATGTGATTGAGTTTTAGAATCAAAGAAAATAATTTTATTGGTGTTATGGGATTCTTGAATCTGCAGTGATTGTTCTATATAATCACGTTTATAGGATTTTTGATTTCATAATTTACTTTTGGAGATTGACTTTGCATTGATGTGAAGTGAATTCCTATTAATATGGAATTCCGTCTTCTAAAGAATTTATGGCCATGGATATATATTTTATGGCAATCAACCTATGCCAACAAAGTTATATAGTCATTTCTTCTTTAGGTGTGATATAGTTATTATATAACTGTCCTATGATTGCACCGCTTGGCTATATTAAGGCCATTGGCTGTGATTGCCTTGATGAATTGGTTATTATATATATATATATATATATATATATATATATGCGCCAAGCAACAATAATGCATTTGATAGTGCCGTGTTTTAGTTACTTCTTCGATATAGTTATTGAATGAAATCCAATAACTATCATATGCGTGCTTTTTGATATTGCACCGGTTGGATATAGATATATATTGGCTTGATTTGTTGCATGATTTTGTGGATCCATGTGGCAAATTCCATCTGCCATTAACATGCTTATCATGTGTTTGTTGTTTATAAGGAAGTAACACTTTCAAGCATACAATAACTATATCTAAGCATTTGAACTTTACATGTTCATCAAATGACATATATATGTGACAATGTTGATTTACTAGTTTTGAATTAGTATTATACACCGTCATTGATTATATATGATTTATGGCCTAATTACAAATGGATTAGATTGTATCCTTTGTGTGATAAAATATGCATGATCTGACTTTGAGAAAGTTAAACTGGAAATTATCTTTTTCGGTATTGCATCAAGATTGCTAATATACATGCTATCATGTTAATGCTAGGATTATAAAATTTATTCTTAATGAGATTAGGATTATGTTTTCAAGGTTTCTAGCATTATTATGACTCTTGATCTTGATCTTGAAAACCTTAAAGTTTGATCTGTAAATCTTCGTTGACAAAATCAAAAAGTGTTTTTGATGGAAGAACAATGAAGATGCCAAAAACGGTTACTTGAAAATTCTAGAAAAATTCAGTTTTGCGAGTTTCAATTGATCGAGAATGTACTTTTCAATTGATCGAGCAGGAATTGAGAATCAATCGAACGACGTAGAACCTTTATGATGAATTTCTTCATTTTTCGATCAATCGAGTAATAGGTTCGACCGATCGAAGGCACTGAATTTTGAATTTTCACTTGTTTTTTATTAAGTGTTAAAACATTGATAAAAAGCAAGGTTGTGTGATTAATTTTATAGTCCTATAAAGTTAAGGATATTCGTTAATCATTATCTAACTAAAAGACCTAATGAGATCAAAGATGTTAGTTAAATAGAACTCTTAGTCCTTAATTTATTTTAATTAGAAGTTTTTAATGAGATTAAAGTACCTATTAAAGTTATATAGTTTCTAATGAGATTAGAACACTTTATCTAGTAAATTAAGGATAGAGTTCTATATAACTAATATTTGATTCATTAGTGTTTAAGGAATCCTAAATAGTTTAGGACTTCCATTTTAGTTAGTGATTCTAATGAGATTAGAGTCTTTATCAAGTGCAAGGTTATTAGTTGTGATAAAATCACAATTATTTAAGAAAAACTCAAATAACAAGTGGGAGTGTTGAAATAACCCTTTTGTTAAGTTTATTGTAATGTGAATAGATACCTTGTCTTGACTTCGAGTCTTGCATTCCAAGTGGAAGGTATTTACTTCACGGATTATATGATTAAACTTCTTTGTGATTGCGTGAATGTTCGTTGCGCTATTGTGATGTGACTTAGTAACATCACATCGAATTTAAACAATTAAACACATTTGATGTGTCGGGTTAAAATTGTGATGAGATCACAATGATTTCAGTACAATCTACTTGTTTTAAAATTTCTAGTGGGAGAGAGATTCAAGGGTTGATTTTCACAGCCTCCATTGCTTGTTTATAGTAGTGTGATTAGGCATCTCGCCTTGGCGTATATGCCTTGCTCCCTTCGGAGGGTGTTTAATTCATGGTACTACAGATTAAACTTCTTAATTATGGATGAAGTGCGTTTTTACATTGAGAACGACCACGCTTCTGTGGAGTTACTTGGTGACTCACATAGATTCTAGGCAACGGTGTACACTAGACTAAGTTTAATGTTAACCTCCTTATGGAGCTATGTCATTATTTCTTAGAGGCTAAACGAAATGGGGCAAATTATTTTTGTTTGGTAAGAGTTACCATGATAGTATTAATAATGAGAATAATTTTTGTCTAGCCGTAGTGATTGATATGACCTCACTTCCTAGGAATATTAATTGTGAGATTGGGTTGTCATTGCACCTAATATAATATGGTTTTAGGGTTCTATATTATATGGTTATGGTTGCAAAATATAATGTCCTTGTAATTAAGTTCATAGTCTGAAATTAAAGTTGTCATAAATTTTTGTTCTCTAACTACTATTTTAATAGAATCACATTAACTAAGAAATAATTTTCGACATGGTACTTAAAGGAGCTGAAGTACATATTTATTTTTTGATTCAGAATTGTCATAATTTCCTATACATGATGCATTTATGGAAGATAACTTATGATGTGATCATAGTCTCCATAAAAATGCTAAAATGTTACATTGGCTTCAATCTCAATTGTGCTAAAGCATGAGATGCAAGAGTTAGTACTAGATTTAGACTTTATATTAAGTCTAAATGAGATGTTTGGTATGAATCATATTGAGTGCTAAGAAAGGCTTAAGGAGTTCCAATTCTATATCATTTTATGAAATGTTTTATAATTTTAAAATGAATTGGAATTCTTGGATGTAGAGATTAAATGTTAATCTCATCTAGATATGATCCACAAGTCCTTGCTAGAATCATTTGATCAATTTAGATTTTTTTTAAAATAAATAAATTCCTTCTATATTATCTAACTTGATAAGTGAGTTCGGCACAACGGAAGACATCCTAAAAGCTAAGGCTAGGATCAATATGATTAAATTCAAATTCTTAGCCTAAATCGAAAGGTAAAGGTGGTAAGAATAGGAATTATAATACCAAACAGTTGGACATGCTAGTTGCCCTAGTTGTTGCCAAAAGGAAATTAGACTAAAAGTATGACCAAAAGGAAAGTGTTTCCATTTTGGTAAAGCTAAGCATGTCCATGATTTTCTTTTAGATGGAAGTTTACATGTTTTACCTTTTAAAGAGAAAGTTTCATCCTTTGGTACTGTATGTTTTGACACTTATGTCTAAATGTTATTAATCTAAATTGATATTCAAGATTGGTGAAAGATGGGCTTTTAGAACCATTATTTTGTTATATTCCCAATCTATGAATTCTATTTAAAGGATAATATGATCTAGGCTCCTTTTCATAAATGAACAATGTTCCAATGACTTCTTACGAATAGGGCTCTTTTAAAGGTAGATTGTTCTAGAAGTAAAATGTCAAAATTTTTTGCAAGACAACTATAAAATACATTTAGAAATGAGATGGGTGTATTAGATACACCATAAGACATTATTTTGTAGATAACCATTTCACCAGTACAATATCGTAGTGGGAGGATTATCAATTATTAAATAAATTCATATTTTTGGAATAAACTTTTGAAGTCATTCCACAAGGATATGAATTTGATCCTCAGTCCTACATAAAGGCAATAGATGATATGAATATGGATTATTGGATTAAGGTTATGTAAATAGAATTGGATTCTATTTAAAGTCTAGAACTTGTAGAGGCACCTAGTGGCATTAAGCATTTTTTTTTCAGATAGGTCTACAAGTAAATGAGATTGATAGATTTGAAGGTGCAAACCTTCAAAGTCAAGACTAGTGGTGAAAAGATTTATTTAGAAAGAAATGGTTCAACTATGAAAAGATTTTTTCACCAATAGTCAAGTTTGACCCTATCTAGATTCTCTTATCCATTATATTTCATTTGGATGAAATATGACAATGGATATCAAGAAAGCTTCTTTTAGTAGCAATCTGGAGGAAAACATCTATATGATGTAACTAGACTTGTTCATAGCAAAGAACTAGTAGTGTTTAGTATGCAAGTTGCTTAAAGTCCATTTATGGACTAAAGCAAGCATCGAAATCATAAAATATTATCTTTGATCAAGCAATCAAATTGTTTGATTTTGATCAAGTATTAAAAGGCCTTATGTGTGTGAAAGCTATATAGAATAATAAATTTCTTAATGTGTGTTGATGACATTCTAATCATTTAGAATGATGTAAAGTTATTGTCATCAATGGATATTTTTTGTTGTCTAGTCCAATTTGATATAAAGTACTTCGAAAAGACTGGTCACATCCTAAGAATTTAAACTTTTTTAAAATTAAGAAATTAGGATGTTGGGTCCATCTCATCAAGTATAGCATGTAATACTTCAAGAAAAGATTCTTTCCATTTAAGTTTGAAGTTCCTTTATATAGGACTATAGTCCTAAGACATATAAGAGGAAGAGAATATTAAGACGGTTCCCTATTCTATATCAATAGAAAGTCTTTATGCTATGCTATACACTAGGCTAAATATCTATTTTGTGGTGGGCATGGTAAGCAAATATCAATTGAATCTAAGATCACTTAATTTAGTTGGAGTAAAGCATATATTCAAATATCTAAGAATGCTGGATTATATGCTTGTCCACCAAAGTGAGGATTTGATCGTTACTGGTTGTACAAATATTGACTTGTAGTTTGCTTGTGATTTATGAAGTTGGACTTCAAGATATGTGCTCAACCTAGGTGGTGAAGATCCACATTAAACGTAAGTATTGTCTCATTAGAGAGATATGATTACGTGATTTGTAGTAGTAAAAAAGATAATTTATGCAATAAATCTGGCTAAAACTTGTTTCCAAACCTTGCCTTAAAGTAATTATGAATTACTTTAAAAGAAATAAGTGTCGGATATATGATAAATTGTCTTTGAGGGCAAGTGGGAGATTGTTAGGGTTTGTGCCCTAAAATTCAATTTATTGGCATGTCATAAATAATTAAATTGTTTGATTATATGAGACTATTTATAAATGAACTAATAGGACATTATCATAGTCCATGAGATGCATTGTATGTGATTTAGTCATAGAAGATGTAAGTCACAAGTTCCTTGTAAACTCAAAATGTAGTTCGTAGTCGGTGGGCGTTTCATTTAGGAAGATTATAACACATCAACTAAGATGATTTGTCTTGATCATGGAAGTGGAGACTTCTAGTTGATGTGGTGATGAGTCTTAAGAGTTAGGACAAATTGAATTGGACCGCTGTGAGATTAATTATTCAATCAATAATTGTCACCTGAATAATTAATCTCACGACTTCTATTTTCATAGACTCTCAATCCTAAGAGGGTAGTGAACCGGATCATGAAATTTATGTTACTTTGATATATCAGGAGTGAGATCTAATATTCACGGTCAAAACCTCACTATGTTGGGTAACCACACGTAGTGTTGAGGGAACACATATTCTCAAGATGGAATCCATAATCACTTTTTATAGAGACGTGAAATATCCCCTTGAGATAAGTTTAATGGGATCTGGTTATTTATGGTGCCCACTTTAGTAAGGAGTTACTAAAGCTTGTATTTATTGAAATTGAATTTCAATAAATGTGAATAACCAAAAGATTAAACCGGGCACTCAAGGATAAAATAGTTGTTTACAAAGAGACAGTTTATTATGACTTTGCTCAATATGGATATTTTATGGAGGGGTCAAATGATATTATTAGAGTCTTGGGATATAGTTTATTAATATGGTCTAGAATACAATTATATTTATATAGTAGTATTAAATATAATTAATAGTAACTTTAGACTTGTCAAGAGTTGACGCCCATTGGAGCTAGTGTCTTTTTGGTCCCTTTGGTATCACTCCAAGCCACATACTAAAGCCCAATTGGAAAGGCCCAATAGGCTAGACCAATTAGATAATTATTTAGTTATAAAGGGAGAAATATACAAAAAAATTTAATTAGGAAAGAGAGACATCATTGTGAAATGGTGTGTATGTGTGAGTGAAGCCACTCGATAATTCTCCCTTGAAAACTGATTGAGAGACCACACTTCTTGGGCGTAAAGTGGAATTGGAGTGAAGATTAAAAGTGTTCCCAAGTACCTCTAATCTTTTGTTTTGAATTTCAAAATACCAAGGTATGCTATCTTGTTCTTAAATTCTGAAATTTAGATGGTGCATGTTATCAATCATGAATGAAATAGATTCATGTTTGTTGCTTCCGTTATGTGTTTTGTATGAGATACAAAACCAGATTCTCCAATAATATGCTTGCGCAAAAAGATGGTGACAAGAATAAAAGGGTTATATACTTCTTGAGCAAAAGGTTCCATGATTATGAGACTAGGTACATAGAAAAGACGTGTTTCGCACTTGTTTTGGCCGTACAAAAATTGAGACATATCATCCTACCTTTCCATATATGGTTGGTAGTAAGAATGGACCCATTGAAGTATCTTTTTGAGAAACTTGGATTGAGTGGAAGATTGTCAAGATGGTTGATCTTTTTGGAAAAATTTGATTTGAAGCATGTGGCTAGAAAAACTATCAAAGGGAGCATAGTGTCAAATTTTTGTGCTAAGAATCCTATAGAGGGGGAAGACGGTAAAGAAGACTTTCCGAATACGGACATTTTGGATGTGAGTTAGGGACATGGAAGATGTACTTTGATAGAGCCGTAAACCAATATCGGAATGGAATAGGAATATTCTTGATCACTCGCAAGGGATCTCACATACCTTTGGCAATCAAGTTGAACTTTGAAGCAACAAATA
The DNA here is from genome assembly GCA_014183005.1 of Castanea mollissima. Taxonomy (NCBI): domain Eukaryota; kingdom Viridiplantae; phylum Streptophyta; class Magnoliopsida; order Fagales; family Fagaceae; genus Castanea; species Castanea mollissima. The sequence continues at coordinate 28,442,481 of JACAVU010000002.1, read as the reverse complement.
ACATGGTTGAATATGAGGAAGTGCACAAAGGGAAGACTGAAGCTTTAGTAATGGCCATAGAGGAGGAGGAAGTTCCATGGTACTATGATATCAAGAAGTTCTTGGAACTAGGAACATATCCGAATGGTGCTGAAAAGAGAGAACGTCGTTCCATTAGGATGATGGCAACACAATACATCCTATGTGGAGGACAACTCTATAGAAGGTCCTACGATGGTATACACCTTTGTTACCTGAAGAAGGATGAAGACAAAAGGGTAATGGAAGATGTTCATCAAGGGATTTGTGGACCTCATATGAATGGAATGATGTTAGCAAAAAAAATCCTAAGGATAGGGTACTATTGGAATATGATGGAGACTGATTGTGTGGACTATATGAAGAGTTGCCATGATTGCCAAACACACGCCAACTTGAACCATGTACCACCTAGTGAGTTGTATAGCATGACTTCTCCATGGCTGTTATCTATCTGAGGCATAGATGTGATTGGGAAGATAGCTCCTAAGGCTTCAACTGGGCATGAATATATTTTGGTGGCAATTGACTATTTCACCAAGGCTAACCATGTCGCTCGTTTCTTGGAAAGCAACATTATATGCTGGTTTGGGTACCCCAAGAGATCATCTTTAATAATAGTTCCCACTTTAAGGGTGAAGTTCGAAGGGTCATGGAAGAATATGGCATTGAGCATCACAAGTCTTCACCATATCAACCATAAGCTAATAGGGCTGTAGAAGCAGCTAATAAAAATGTGAAGAATATCCTAGCCAAGATGGTAGTGACATACAAAGATTTGGCTGAGAAGCGTCCATTTGCCTTGTAGGGTTATAGAACTTCTATCTATGCATCGACTAGGGCAACACCTCACTCTTTGGTTTATGGTAGTAAGGCAGTGCTTCCTATTGAGATGGAGCTACAATCTTTGAAAGTGTTAGTCGAAACTAAGGTCCTAGAAGAGGATTAAGCTAAGGCAAGACATGAAAAATTGGTTTTGATAGATGAGAAGAAGGCCAGGCCACAATATCATGCACAAGGGTACCAAAGAAGAATTGCTAGAGCATTCAATAAGAAAGTGAAACCAAGAAACCTTAAAGATGGGGACTTGGTCTTAAAGGTGCTTAGAGATGAGACTTTTGGTCCAAGAGGAAAGATGAAACCAAGGTGGTCTAAGCCTTTTATCATTAAGAAGATTATGTATAAAGGTGCTATAAGGATCACAAATTTGGATGGGGAAGAGATGTTTCGCCCAATTAACTCGAATAAACTCTAGAAATACCACAATTGAAGAAAAAAAGAGAAAAAAAAGTCTACTAGGTTGAAAACCTAAAAGGGCAGCCTATGGAAAAGTTAAGGCAAAAAAGAATCCTGCTAGATTGAAAACCCAAAAGGGCATTCTAGGCAAAAGTTAGGGGAAAAGACCATAAGCATGGCAAAAGTTCTTGAAGGGACATCATGGGAAAAAATTATATGGCAAAGGTTAAAGAAAAGAAAAGAAAAAAATAAATGAGATGTAAGCAAAGATAATATAAGGTGATTCTCTCATTGCTCAAATCAAAATATAATAAGATTGTTTTCATAGGGGATTTGGAACATTCCAATCCTTTATCAAATTCAAAAACAAAAACATGAGAATCATAAAAGTGCAAAAAAGTAAAATATGGGGCATATAAGGGTGGTCACTTAGTCCTCCTACTATCTTGCTAGTCCTCTGTAAGCCTTCTCATCTCTCAAAATCCACTTCATGTCATCCTCCAACCATTGCTTGTACCTCGCAATGGAATAGATGTATCGAGGAGGAACAATGCCTTTCGTCACCCTATGGCATGGCCAAGCTTTACTAATCCTACCCAAGATCCTATTGGTAAACACCTCAATGTGGAAGGCACCTTCATCATTAGGAGCTCCTTAACATTCTCCAAATTGCCTTGATATACGACAAGTGGAATGCTATGAGTAGCAACAAAGTCCAACTAAAGGCACATAGAAATTCTTGCAGCAATCGTAGACCATGCTTGAGATGTGCCACCACTCCATGACCCACTGAATGTCAGTCTCCTTGAGGTGACCCATAAGCTCCATGTATGCCTTAAAGCTCATGTTATTTTGATGAAGCCCCAGCTGTCCCTAAGATGCCTAGGAAGGTATGTGCTAGGAAGTACGGTAGGAGGTTGAAGTAACTAAAGCCTTTCTTGTAGCCATTTCTAAAAGAGAGAGAGAGAGAGAGAAAGAGAGAGAGAGGAGAAGGAGAGAAAAAAAAGTTTAAAAAAAGTTTAAAAAAAAAAAAAAACAAAAGATAAAGAGCATGAGTGAAAAAAATAAAATAATGATGAAAGATGATATAAAGGAACCCATGCAAAATTAAAGGAATCCTACTAGGTTGAGAACCTGGGCAAAAGTTAGGGATTAAACTTGAAGAAAAAGAGGAATTCTCACAAAGAAGAATCCTTCCTTCTTATGAAAGGCATCCAAACCGTTGAGGGTTTTTGCTAAGATCAAACCCACTGAGTTACCTCTCTCTAGCTTATAAGCCACCATGCATATTCGGAGGTCCACACAATATGACTTTTGGACCAATAAATACGTTGCAAGGGCACATAAAGCAAAAGGTAAGAAGAAAGTACGTACATGGCCTCTTACCTATGGGAAGGGCTTAACCAAAAATTACTCAATAACCAACCTAAGGTTGATCTTGCTAAAGATGCACCACCTATTTGCTATGGTAGAAGGAACGCCCAACATAGCTTGCAGCAAAGAAGGAAGATCCCCACCCATTGTAGGGAAGATGAGGTCGTCAACCTCCAATTTACCCATGATGGCACCAAATTCTTCAATAGTGGGGCATAATTCTATTCCATTTTTTTTGAAGTGGAAAACATGCTGAGTAGGGACCCAATAATTGATAGCAGCACAAAAGAGAGGCTCATCCACCCTAATTTGATGGTAGGAAAAGACACAAGAAAGACTATAGGGGCAATAGAATCCTTGAAATCAGGACCAAGCTTCTAATCCAAGCTGACACATTGAGTAGAGAGTTTTTAGCCATTGGGGAACCTCAAAAAAGGGCTTTTTCAGTTGAAAATACATTGGTGAAGGTTTTAGACTCAGATGTCTACTTTTATACTTAAGTAGGGTGGTTAAGGTTTGTTTTGATTAGAAGGCCACGTACGCAAGGTGAAACCTGCGTATGCAAAGTCAAACTTGTGTACGTAGGCCCATCCCTATGTACGCACGACGCTTGGCAAAAGCCCATTTTCCCCTGTTTCAAGCGTAATTTTTCACTCCAAAGCTTTCCTAGGGTTCCTACAACCTAAAAGATCATTTAGAGCATATTCCAAGCACAAGATTTCAAGCACCAAAGAAGCAATGTGGTATAGAAACATACAATTAATCATATATCTTGTATTAAGTGCTAGTCCTAATCAAAAGCATAAGTGTAAAAAGATATTCTCAAATACAATCCTTTGTCCCAAACCAAATCCCAATGTTTGCTAAAGGGAATAAAAAATAATAAAAGAAAAAAAGAGAAAGTTATGTGTTTTGCATGCCTACATGTCTTGACTGTAAGTAATCAATGGTGTCGCCTCTTCCTTGGTTGGTAGCTAGGATCACCCTTGAATCCTCCTTCTCACCACCACCATCATCATCATCACCACCATCCGAGTGGGCTGCACCTCTAGGACCGTACAAGTTCCTCGAATAGTTGGTCACCTCCAACTTGAGATTCCCAGCCAACTATACCAACTCCTCATGCTCTTGGATAGTGGGCTGCAATTCAAACAAAGAAGGGTTAGTGACTGAACCAAAAAGAGAGAAATATCAAAAGGAGAAATATCAAAAGGAGAAAGAACAAAAGGAAGGAAGAACTCACCATCTCGGTGTTGGGAGGAAATTGGTAGCCTATGACATTAGGATTACAAGCACGACACGCTCCCGAGCAAAGCCATCAATGAGCTCACCATCAGCAAGCTCTTCTTGTTACAGTTTTCTAAAATTAAAAGTCATGACAAACAAGGTAAAGGAAAGGGAAGAGAAAAAGAAGAAATTAAACATATACCTAAGCAATAAGGGAAGGCATGAGATGGGTGATGTTGAACTCCTCATAGTCCAATCCCTTAAGGAGTCACTCGGCATAGGGAATGCCATTCCCCCATGAGTTATACTCAGCATCGATCATGGAGTGTGGGGTAAGCATGAACTAAAGAGGGTCCATCAGAATTTGTGGGTCATCCCTACCCACCAATTGGAACCGCGCCCTTTCCGCCAAGTATAATGCCCTCAAGCTCGCTCTTTCAAAGGGTCGGGTGATCTTCGAAGTAATAAAGGCAACAAGCTCCAAGTCTAGAGAAGCAAGAAGGGGTTGGCCCGCCCAAGTAGTCCAATTATCCTATAATGACATAAGGTTAGAAGAAGGATATCTGAAATTCATGAAGAAGCATGAAAAACTAGAACTCTTAAACTTAATTCATCTGAAGTCAATCCAGCAAGGTGGGCCCTCACTCGAGGGAACTCCATTAGACTAAGATCAGTGCCCAGGGTTATGAGGCCATACCTAAATGCAAAATCCATAGGTTAAATGCAAGATGATATTATGCAGGGTAATAGTATGTAAGATGACAGTATGCAGGATTGCAGTTTGCAAGATAATACAATTTGAAATACTACAAGCTACAAATGAAAATGGAAAGAGAACTAACCTCGAGGAGCTTCCAAGGCCCCACAAGCTGCCACAAGCTGCCTTAGTTGAGAGTGTCGAGGGTGGAGTAAAGGTTGGTGAGACATGCTTGCCCCTAGTTAGCCCTTTGTGCCTTTCAAAGTCCTGAAAGAGGGTCAACCACCTCAAGGATACCATTTTCCCACCATTGCCAAAGAGATCAGCTCTTAACAAGGAAAGAAGGAAGGCCATATCTGTCCAACATTTCGAGACCCAGCTGGATGCTTGACATACCATCCAAGTTGATGATGGCCCCTTTGAAGCTAGGGTCGGTCATGCAGTAGAATTTGTAAGGGGTTACTTAATGGAAAAAGACGTGTTTGTATCGCATACAAAACATACACAGTGGAAAATCAATGGATTTACTTCATTCCCAATTGTTAGCATGTACTGTGCAAATTTTAGAGTTCAAGAACAAGATAGCGTTCCTTGGTGTGGTGAAAATCAAAACCAAAATCAAAAGTACTTGGGAACACTTTTAATCTTCACTCCAATTCTATTTTACGCCCAAGAAGTGTGGTCTCTCAATTAATTTCCAAAGGAGAATGATAGAGTGTCACACTTTCATGTACACACCATTTCATAATGATATCTCACTTTTTCATAGATCTAAATTTTGCATGTTTCTCTCCTTATAACTGATTATCTAATTAGGCTAGCCTTTTGGGCCTTTTCAATTGAGCTTTAGTATGTGGCTTGGAGTGGGATTGAAAAGGACCAATAGGACACTAGCTCCAATGGGCCTTGGGCTTTTCTGTCAACTCTTGACAAGTCCAAAGTTACTATTAACTATATTTAATACCACTATATAAATATAGTTCTACTCTATGCCTTATTTATAAATTATATCCTAAAACTTTATTATTCATGCAACCCCTTCATAAAATATTTGTAGTAATATAAAGTCATGAATGTAGACTGCCACTTTGTAAATTCCTACATCTTATCCTTGAGTATCCGGTTTAATCCTTTAAAGTTATTCATCATATATTTATGAAATTTAATTTCATAAATATATACTTTAGTAACTTCTTACCAAAGTGGTTAGGCCTAACACTCTGAATAACTAAATCTATTAAACTTATCTCAAGGGAATATTTTGTATCTCCATTAAGAGACTATGAATTCCATCTTGAGAATATATGTTCCATCAACACTAAATGTGGCTGCTCAATACACTAAGGTTTAACCATTACTTTAGATCTCACTCCTAATATATTAAAGCAACCTACATTTTATGATCAGGTCCATTATCCTCTTAACATTAAGAGTTCATATAAATATAAGTCATGAGATTTATTATTCATTTGACAGTCGTTAGGAGAATAATAAATCTCATAGCAGTTCAGTTCAATATGTCTTAACTCTTAAAACATATTAACATACCAACTAGAAGTCTCCATTTTCATGATTAAGACAAATCATTTTAGTTGATATGTTATAGTTTTCGCAGATGAAATACCCAATTTCATTACCGACTACGAACTACAATTCTAAGTTTACAAAGAACTTGTGATTTATATCTTCTGTGACTTTTCACATAATCACATACTATGCATCTCATGAACTATATGATAATGTCCAATATTCATGTTACCTTTATTTTTAAATAATAATAAAACAACTTTATTAATTACAATATTAAGTCATACATAATGTCATGCATAATATCATACATAGTATCATACAATAGGATTTAAGGACATTAATCCTAACAAACTCCCACTTGCCCTAAAGACTATTGTGCACTAATCTAACTCCTATTTCCTCCAAAAGTGACTCGAAAGTCCATTGAGGCAAGGCTTTGGTAAAGGGATCTGCTAGATTGTTTGTACTTTCAATCTTTGCTACTACTACATCTCCACGAGCAACAATGTCTTGAATGATGTGGTACTTTCTCTCAATATGCTTTCCTTTATTGTGATTTCTTGGATCTTTTTTTTACGCAACCACTCCACTATTATCGCAAAATAATGTGATGGGAATTTGATCCATTCTAACAATACCAAGATCCAAAAGGAATTTCTTGAGCCAAACAGCTTCCTTTTCCACCTCACAAGCAGCAACATATTCAGCTTCCATGGTGGAGTCTGCAATACAAGATTACTTAACACTCCTCTAACTTATGGCTCCATCTCCCAAGGTGAACACACAACCTGAATTGGATTTTTTGAAATCAAGATTTGACTAAAAATCTGAATCTGTATAACCAATGGGAATCAAATCCTCACTATGGTAAACAAGCATATAATCTCTCGTTCTTCATAGATACTTGAGAATATGCTTTATAGCTTGCCAATGTTTTGGTCCTGGATTTGATTGATATCGGCTGACCGTGCCAATTGAAACAGATATCTAGTCTAGTACATAGCATGATATATATGAGACTTCCTATTGCAGAAGCATAAGGAACTCGTCTTATCATATTTTCTTCCTCAAGAGTCTTAGGCCATTGGTCATCAGACAGAGGAACTCCATGTCTGAAAGGATGCAATCCTTTCTTAGAGTTTTGCACGCTAAATCGTTCTAGCACTTTATTTATATATCTAGCTTGTGATAAGCCTAAAATCTTATTCTTGCGATCTTGCCAAAACTTGATTCCTAGAATAAAGTTAGCCTTACTCAAGTCCTTCATATCAAATTGGCTTGACAACCAAACCTCTACCAATGACATTACCCCTTACATCATTTTCAATGAGTAGAATATCATCAACATAAAGCACTAGGAACATTACTACTTTGTCTCGATGTCTTTTGTACACACATGGTTCATCAAGTTTTGTTCAAAATCAAATGATTTGATTGCTTGATCAAATCTAATGTTCCATAAGCTAGATGCTTGCTTAAGTCCATAAATGGACCTATTCAACTTGCATACCATATGCTCTTGGTTCTTTGCTATAAAACCTTCTGGTTGCATTATATAGATTTCTTCTTCAAGATTGCCATTAAGAAATGCAGTCTTGACATCCATTTGCCAAATCTCATAATCATAATAAATAGCAATGGATAAGAGAATTTTGATAGATTTAAGCATAACTACTGGCAAAAAAGTTTCATCATAGTCAATGCCTTCTTTTTGTGTATACCCTCTTACCACCAGTCTTGCTTTGAAGGTTTTAACCCTTCCATCTATCCCTCTCTTCTTCTTGTAAACCCATTTGCAACCAACAAGTTTAATGCCGCTAGACACCTTTACAAGATCCCAAACTTAATTGGAATACATCAAATTTAATTTAGATTTCATAGCTTGAACCCAATGATGTGTATCTATATCATTCATTGCGTCTTCATAAGTGTAAAGATTCGATTCAGCCTCTTCTGAGATAGCTTTATAAGTTTCTCCCAAACCTATATATCTTATAGGAGGCTGAACAATTCTTCCACTACGACGAGGCACCTGAGTACTAGACATCTCATGAGTAGTATCTTGTGGTATATTTAATACAACCACATCATCCCTGGTTTCATCCATTGGTTGTTCAACTACTGGTTCTTTCATTTCAGCTAATACAACTCTACTTCAAGGAGTAAAATTATTCATGTAGTCATTTTCCAAGAATTTGGCATTTGTGCTAACAAACACTTTATTATCCTTATGATTATAAAATAAACCTCTAACAGTTCCTTTTGGATATCCTACAAAAAATACCACTTCTGTTTTAGACTGTAACTTGTCAGATTTTCCTTTTAACACATGTGCTGGACAACCCCAAACATGGAGTTGTCTCATTCTAGGCTTACACCCATTCCAGAACTCTACAGGTGTATTAGGAACAGACTTCGAAGGTACAAAATTTAGAAGATACATTGCAGTACTTAAGGCATATCCCTAAAAGGAAATTGGTAGAGTCGAATAACTTAACATGGATCTAACCATATCTAAAAGAGTCCTATTCCTTCTTTCTACTACACTATTTTTGTTGTGGAGTTCTAGGTGCAGTTAACTGGGATATAATCCCATTTTCAGTCAAGTAACCTTGAAATCCCCAAGAAATTATTTGCCACCTCAATTAGATCAAATGGCCTTTATTTGTTTACCTAACTGATTCTCAACTTCAACCCTAAATTCTTTGAACTTTTCAAAAGTTTCGAACTTTCGTTTCATTAGGTAGACATAACCAAATCTAGAGTAATCATCATTGAAAATAATGAAATACTCATAGCCACCTCTTACTTGGATTGACATAGGACCACATACATCTAAATGTACTAGTTCTAGCAAATCTTGGGCTCTTCTACCTTTTGCATTAAAAGGTCGTTTGGTCATTTTACCTTCTTAACAAGATTTGCAAACTGGAAAACCATCAAAGTCCATGGGCCCTAAGAGTCCATCTTTGATAAGTCTTTGAATTTTGTTTGAATTAATATGTCCTAAATGCAAGTGCCAAAGATATGCTTCACCAGTAGAAGGAAACTTTTTCTTTAATGATTTCACATGTGAATTATTATCTAATTCAAGCTTATTAGGAGTTAAAATATAAAGACCATGAACAATATTGCCAGAATAGATAAACACTTTACCTTTCTTTATTACAACATTGTCTTTTAGGATAACACAATATCCATGTTTACCTATATAAGTTGCAGAAATCAAATTCCTACAAACATTAGGTACATACAGACAGTCTTCCAATATTAAAACTTTAGAATTAAAGCATAAATTAAACACTTCAACAGCTACAACCGAAATCCTGCTCCCATCAGCCAAAGTAAGAAACAATTTTCCTTCATTCAACTTTTTGGTCTCCTGAATTCCTTGTAAAGAATTGCAAATTTGATTAGTACAACCTGAATCCACACACTAGGAATCCGTGGGATTCTGTACCAAACATATTTCAAGAAGAAAGGAACTTTTCATACCCTTATTCTTGGCAGCTTTAAACTTTGGACACTTTCTCTTCCAATGTCCTTTCTCACCACAATGGAAACATTTTCCTTTTTTTTTTTTTTTCTTTCCTTTGTCAGCAACCCCTAAGGTAATTTGCTTACCATCTTGCTTAGTGAAGTCCTTCTTCTTCTTCTTCTTACCCTTGCCTTTCGACTTAGGTTGAGAAGTAGAAGCTTCACCCATATTGGCTTCAACATTAGAAGTACCAAGGATGTCTTCCGTCGCTACCAACTCATTCATAAATTCAGAAAATGAATAAATCTTTTTGTTCATATTATAATTGAATCTGAATTCCTTGAATGATTTCAGTAGTGACTGGAATATCATATCCACTTGGGATTCTCCATCAATATTGGCACCTAAAACCTCCAATGTATTCAGATTAGAGATCATTGTAAGACAATGCTCCCTCACTGACCTGCCTTCAGCCATTTTGGTATTATAAATCTGCCTCATGGTTTATTGCCTTGCAGAACGACCTTGCTCACCAAACATCTCCTTCAGACTTAGCATGATGTCCGAAGCTAGTTCTACATCCTACATTTGATGTTGTAGAACATTTGAAATAGATACTAGGATGTAGCACTTGGCTATTTCATTAGATTTCTGCCAATGATCATATCGTTTTTTTCCTCAAAATGAGCATCTAATGAAGGAAAGGTAGGACATGGTTGAGTAAGCACATATTTGTGCTCTTCAGTTGTAAGAACAATGTCCAAATTTCTTTTCCAGTCAACATAGTTGGATCCAGTTAGTTTGTTTTGATTAAGAATAGTAACAAGTGGCTAAATGATACCATGATCAAATCTAAAAATAATAAACATGAATATAATAAGTGAAATGGACATTATCAATTTAGCATATTAACATATAGTATGGAACCATAGTAAAACCACAATATAATATATGCAACGACAACCTAATCCCATATTCAATATCCCTCAGCATAGAGTGAACATTATTGATTGAGAACTATTCTCATTATTAGTATTATCGTGATAACTCTTATCAAACACTAATAATATGCCGTTTTAAATTTAGACTCTAAGTAATAATAGTAAGAACTTAGCATAGAGGATGCTATAATACTTTGTTTAGTGTATACCAACGTTTAGAATCATGTGTAGCCACATTTCATCCATTTAATAGGCTTATTTTGTAGTACCACGATACAAAGCACCCTCCGCATGGAATGTAAAGCTCAAGGCTAAGACAAGGTGTTTGATCAAACCACTATAAACCAAGAAATTCAATCCTGTAGTACCATGAAATAAATACTCTCTGCATGGAATGCTACGCTCGAGGCAAAGAAAAAGTATATATTTTACACTACTATAAACCAACAATGGAGGCCATGAGATGTAACCCTTGTATCTCTCTCTCACTAGATGTTTTAAATTAAACATTTTTAACTTGTAAACATGTGTAATCTAATCACACACAACAAAAAGTTCAAAATTCCCTTCAATGTCATTTTCACGGGTTTCTCGCGACTAAGCTCTTCCCATGAAAATGTATTAAGGAAAAAAAAAATGAAAACACAAAATTCAGATAGAGACTTTCGCGACTGTCTCGCAACTTTTTTGCAAGTAAAGCTTACCCGCGAAATATTTTGTGAAAACACAAAATTCAGACAGAAGCTTTCGCAATTGCCTTGCAACTATTTCGTGAGTAAAACTTACCCGTGAAAAACCCATGTTTTTAGTTTTTAAAGAAAAGATCTGAACAGTTTTCAATGGTTTTTCATGAACAAAAAACCACCATATGAACATAATAGATGAGATTTTATATCAAAACTGAATTTCATTGATGCTATAGCCTCAAAGATCAATTTAACATACTTAGATTCAAATTTAATCAACATCATAACATCAATATCAGTTTTTATCAAATCATAGTTTCAACAACCAAGTAGAAAATTAAATACATATGTAATCTTCTAACATCATGAAATGATTATCTCTAATTCCAAAACTCACAAAACATGTTATATAGATTCGAATTGAAGACCGTTCTGATACCATTTGATGGAAAAAGACATGTTTGTATTGCATACAAAACATACGCAGTGGAAAATTAATGGATCTACTTCATTCGCAATTGTTAACATGTACTATGCAAATTTCAAAGTTCAAGAACAAGTGAACGTACCTCGGTGTGGTGAAAATCAAAACCAAAATCAGAAGTACTTGGGAACACTTTTAATCTTCACTCCAATTTAACTTTACGCCCAAGAAGTGTGGTCTTTCAATCAGTTTCCAAAATAGAATGATAGAGTGTCTCACTCTCGCATACACACCATTTCATAATGATATCTCTCTTTTTCATACATCTAAATTTCGTATGTTTCTCTCCTTATAACTGGTTATCTAATTAGGCTAGCTTTTTGGGCCTTTTCAATTGGGTTTTAGTAGATGGCTTGGAGTGGAACCAAAAGGGACCAATAAGACACTAGCTCCAATGGGCCTTGGGCTTTTCTGTCAACTCTTAACAAGTCCAAAGTTACCATTGACTATATTTAATACTACTATATAAATATAGTTGTACTCTAAGCTTTATTTATAAATTATATCCCAAGATTTTATTATACATGCAACCCCTTCATAAAATATTCGTAGTAGTACAAAGTCATGAATGTAGACTTTCACTTTGTAAATTTCTACATCTTATCCTTGAGTACACGGTTTAATCCTTTAAAGTTACTCATCATATATTTGTGAAATCTAATTTCATAAATATATACTTTAGTAACTTCTTACCAAATTGGTTAGACCTAACACTCTGAATAACCAAACCCATTAAACTTATCTTAAAGGAATATTTTGTATCTCCATTAAGAGACTATGAATTCCATCCTGAGAATATATGTTCCATCAACACTAAATGTGGCTGCCCAGCATATTGAGGTTTTGACCATTTTCAAAACACGCAAAAATCCTACGTGAAAAATCTAAGATTCACTAGAAAATAGTGAATCAAAAAGGAGTTTTTCTTAGATCTTTTGTGGCCCCAATCCTTTTAGTTTAACATTGATAATCACTTGTTTAATGACTTGTGATAGATTTGACTAAGGGGAACGGTCAAAATCAAACTTATGAAGCTTCTCATTTGAGGTATTGTGATAAGAATGCCAAATTTCATATTTTTCTCCCTTAATGTTTAGTCTTCTACACTCATTTGGTGCCTAAATTTACTCATTATTATTATATTTTGATTTAGGATGCAAATGGAGGCGCTAAGTGTAAAATGAAGTTAATTTGGCAATTTTGGACAGCTATGACATCGCTTTGCAATCGGGACATAACTCTCTCATACAAGCTTCGATTGAGAGGATTCAAGATAATATGGAACGCCAAGACAAAGCTCTACAACTTTCATGTTTTGAGTTTTGAGAGATACGGGCTGCATCAAGGTCGAAACCGGGCTTGAAGTTGTTGCACTTGCACTATTAACGTTCTGGAACATTCCTTAGCCTCCAATTCCAATATGTAGATCTGATGCGGTTTATTTCAAAAGTTTCTAGATCTGATGCACAAAAATTCTAGCTGAAAACACCACTTTCCTAGTTATATTAGGACTTTATTTTATTATTAATATTTTCCTTAATTTGTCAGATTTGGATATTATTATTTAGAATATTTTTAGGAGATTTTGTAGGCTATTGAAATGGTGTATTAACGTGTAAACGGGGGAGGAAAAATCAAACTTCATACACGCTTCTCTCTCCCCTCTTCTATAACTTCTCCTTCGAGTTTTCATCATGGCCTTGCGTGGCTAAACTTTTATACTTGGTTGAAGGAAACGGAAGCGTCGAAGTCAATAAAACTGTGAGATCTAATATTTTTTATTGTTCAATTTATGATTGAGTATCGGATGTTCTTCTATGCCTATTTTCATAATTGTCTCGTTTAATTACTAGGAGGCCTACTAGTTTATTATTCGTTGCAATCTACTGCTAGGTTATATATCGAATCTATAATTGTTTGATCCCTCTAATTTGTGAAGCAACCAAGATTTAATGATTTTCTACGTTAGAGATTATTAGATCTTAGGAAGAACACTCAACTAAATTAAATGCAACTGCTTGTGCTTGTGTTGTTTAGCTTCATCAATCTCTCTAATCTTAAGGCTGCTGCTAGATTAAACCTTTAGCACTTGTCTTGAGTTGTTTAGTAGTTAGGGTTAATTAGATCACTTGTTTTCAAATTAATTGCAACTAAGGAGAAATAGGAAAATAGTTCCAACGGTGAATATTCAAGGTGTGAATTTATATAATTGCATCAATGATCAATTGTAAAATTCCGATGGTGGATGTTGACTTAGACCAAGATTTGTTCTTTTGATTGATTTCGATATTTGAATTTGAATTGTTCCTTAGTTGTTTTTCTTAAAATTATTCTTGTTATACTAAACACTCCCCCCTATCCTTGTTCACATAGCATATAACTAGGCTAGATACTCTCCGTGGGAACGATCTTTACTCACACCACTACATATAATTTTTAGGAGTATAGGTTTTATTTTTGGTTGCCTGCGACAGCACACCAAATTTTGGTACCGTTGCTGGGGAATGATTCTAGTTGATTTTTGTGCTTCTTGTCATCCTTATTTCGTGCTAGCCCCACTATCTTGAGGCCAAATTCCATTGTTTTCTAGGGTTTTTAGGCATTTTTCTTTTTCTTTTTTGTGTTTTAGCGTAGAATTTCTATTCATTTTCATTACTCTAGATTTTTCCTGATTAGTTTTTCATGGTTTATTCAAGTTTCCTTGATTGTTTATGACTTTAACTTGATCTTCTAATCAAGGTGATTTGCAATTCGATCCAGAAATAGAGAGAAATTTGCGTAGGTTATGGAGGAAAGTTTGGAGAAATTCTGAAGAGCATGATCTAGCTCTTGATTCCCTGTTTTCTAGCGATTCTGATTTAGAAGAGGAGGAAGTCATGGTTGGAAATCAAACTTTGAAAGAGCTCGCTACCCCTGATTTGAATCAACAACCCTTTTGCATAACATTCCCTATTTTAGATGCTACTACAACTTTTGGATTAAAATATGGACTAATACATCTCTTGCCCACTTTCCATGGCCTTGTAGGTGAAGATCCTCACAAGCATCTAAATGAGTTGCATGCGGTGTGCATAAGTATGAAACCCACGGGGGTGACTGAAGATCAAATTAAATTAAGAGCCTTTCCATTTTCTTTGAAGGTTTCGGCTAAGGATTGACTCTATTATCTACCCTCCAGGAGTATTAAAACATGGAACGAGATGAAGAAGTTTTTTTTGGAGAAATATTTCCCAGCTTCAAGGGTAGCCAACATTCGAAAAGAAATTTGTGGAGTAAGATGGCACAACGGAGAGCCCTACATGAATATTAGGAATGTTTCAAGAAATTATGTGCAAGTTGCCTCCATCATCAAATTAGTGAGTAGCTACATATCTAATATTTCTATGAGGGCCTTCTACCCAATGATAGAAGCATGATTGATGCTGCTAGTGGAGGAGCTTTGGTGGATAAAACTCCCGAGGCCGCGAGAAACTTGATTGCAAATATGGCGGCCAATTCTCAAAAATTTTGCACTAGGCTTGACCCTCCTTCTAAGCATGTTAATGAAGTAAATATTTCCTCCCTTAAGCAACAAATTTTAAGTCTAACTTCTCTTGTTCATCAAATGGCCGTAGGTAATA